>OU911043.1:14883662-16083662 GCA_918358695.1 Melinaea menophilus ssp. n. AW-2005 | reverse complement strand
TGTGATAGTATCATATAACTGATAGAGGTGTCGTTAGGTATTGTATTGATATTCTACCTTACTTAAATTGTAATGTTTGTACCTATGATTTATGACTGTGAAATAGAAATTAGAACTATAAACATTAAAAACTATTTTGTAATTGTAATCGGAGTTTTTTATTCTTTTTCATAAACATACCCTTCGCAACAATGCAAATGGACTTTAATGTTTTTAGTATTCATTTGAAATATAAATCTTTGACTTTGAATTACTTACCATAGTTCAATGGGGAGAAAATATAGTTTACTAAATATTTTATAATTTTGTCTTTTTTAAATATCTGTTAAGAATTATTCGAATTGTTTATTGACTACTGACACTTTATGTATTGCTTTGTATACAAGTTTATCCAGAGATTTACTGCTCGAGGGAAATTACAAGTAATCCAAGATAATTTCCGTTCAAAGCGAGTTGTGTCGTAATTCTCAACTCACGATATAATACAGTCTGTACTTCTCTTTATTACATACTCAAGTGTTACTTTGCGGTATAATAGAATGAAGTAATGGGAAGAGTTACAACAGAAACTGTGTGGAGATGACGATGACAAATGAGACAAAGTTTTTAAGGAAGTAATAAAAATGGTATAATTCTTAATACTTTAATTTTGAAACTATAAAAATATATACTTTTATGAAACGGTTTTTAAATAAGTGATAGAATATACAATAAAAGGTGTATATTTAGTGTGTTGTGTTTCGAAAGATTTTTATAAAAAAATTATATAATACATTTCAAAGGTATTCCAAATATGTACTTATACTGTGACATTTTCATATCTTATATAATTGAACTTATTTCTATATTTTTATGCAGCACACTACCAGGCTGTCATTTTTAAAGTTACCATCATTGCATTGATTTATAAAAAAAACAATAACAAATTTTTTGTGAATAATCTTGATTTATAAGCAACTCCATACTTCTTTTAGTCCAAATTTTCATATCGCACCCTGAGGTAACAACAAACGATGTCTTAGATTGCACAGTTTATTTCATCTGAGTCGTCATGTCATGTCATATTTACACTTGCCTGCGCAAGGTGAAATGTATTGTTGGAGTTACAGCGAATTCTACAAAATAATAAGCAATTTTTGTAATGATATTTTATAAAAAATTGTTGTACCTAGTTTAGTATATATTACTTGTTATTTAATTTTTAGCGTATTAAAAAATATTATTCAACGCTATCTATAAGAGGAATCCTCTTATAGATAACGTTGAATAATATTATCGAAATAAAACTTGTTTTTGACCTTTGTATATCTGGCATCTGACTTTAACTTCATATAAAACCAAATTTTAATTTATATATATAAATATGTCATTATATATTTAAGTCGCTTTCAAACAGAACACACCTCTAATGTTCGTCTAAATGTGAAAAGGTATGAATTTAGCTTTGATAGAATTTTTTATACCTCGCCCTTTAGTTAGAATTGTTCTGTTTATTGCAATGTTGGTGATATTCTCCTACAAATTTGGGGTGTATTTTAGAAAAAAATAAAGACAATCTTAATAATGAATTGTGTTGAAGAATATTCGAATATAATCGTAACAGTAAGACCTTTAAGAAATGTCTTGCGTAGCGCTATCAATGCTTTTCTATAAAATGACAAGTCCTGGAGACAAACTCCGACTGTAACAACTCGTTTATTTATGATTAATTTCTATATAATTAGAAAGAAAGCTCTTTTCAGACAATGGGATTTATAGAATTACAATTTATTACTTATTAACGTATCCATCTTTCATAGCTGTGTCAAAAAAGATTCTTTCCGGTATATTCATTTGTTATTTATTTGAAATTTAAGTCAATATAATATTGCTCACATGTTTATACACAATTTAAAAATATTGAGGTCAGTTATGACATCTTTACAATGTTGTTCCACGCCGCAGGAATACCAAAGAAATCGATTAGACGCCACCGACTTCACGAAGTATGCTTTTACATAATATGTAATACTATTTTAAGTCGATCATTGATATGATAATCATTAATTGTTTAAAATTAAATATAATTTTATTGTTTATTATTGTTACCAATATTTATGTCATTATTAGATGAAAACCCGGCTTCGCTCGGATAAAATGTGACTCATAATACACAATCTTTTGCGAAATATAGATAGATTTTTTTTTTATTATTGGAGTTACAAGGAGTATTAGTATTATTAATTATTGTTATTTGACTTGTGACTTCACTGATAAATGTGACTCGGCTTAAACGAACTCAAGATGGCATCCGTTGTCAGTGACGTTTTGCTAGAATAGCCAATATCGCGACTGCGATTTATCTGTCAGCACCATTACAATTTAACAAAATAATCTACAATCTGAATTTTGCGGATATATATTGTCGATTCGAAATAATATTTTTTTTTGTTTTATTACACAGATGTCAATGGAGTCTACCGTACCTACCCCTTGACGAAATGTAGATAAATATAAGTTAAAGTTATTACAACAATCTCTAGTTTACTTATAATAAATAAATAACGTTATATCAACAATCTTGAACTAAAAAATATATATAAAATTTTCGTAATATATTTTTCTTGAGACACGAGAAACTTAACAGTCCTAACCGCTTAGCCATAATAGCCGTGAATAAATTAAAGAAAATGTTTCTTAAAACATTGTCTACTTCATCTCCCTCCTAATTTGGCTTAATTAGCCAAATTTTCATTTTGAGAGCCCACAAAGGATTATTAATGTAATATATTTTTTCTGTAATTCACTACAATTTTTTATTCAGCTCTTTTGAAAATGTTATAAAATCGATAGTAATTTATTGTTTCATTTTATTGCATTAAAAGCATTATTATAATTATTTAAAAATTTATAATATGTGAATTGGTTTTTGGTTGATCTTTTTATTTTCCTGAAAAAAGTACTTAACTGAAATTCGATACTTTTTTCCAAACAATGCGTAAACAAGTATTGCCGCGTCCTAAAACTTTTCCTATGAATATCATTACGCTACAAAAACTGTCCACACAATTTTCTCATAAAAGGCGGATTTATAAAAAAAAAGAACAACCCTATCGTGATCAGGGAACAATGTTAACAACGAAATGCATCAATCAACGTCTAAGAGATCGTTTCCATAATCCTACGTTATATATTATCGTCTTATACCTACCTGTAGTAGTTACACCTGTGTATTTATACTAATTAAAGTAACATATAATCTGTTAAATTCCACGATTATTTATGCTGCCATTTATATTAAACAGACAAATATAAAAATACTAAATACATATTACATCCTTTAATGAGACGGATGAATTTATATGGTTTTAAGTTATTATAATATTTGGTATGAGGCCAAGTGTTTTCGTTTAGTTCACAAAATTTACATTCAGTCTACCGGTTAGATACGCTTATTTCTTATTTAAACCAGCGTGCAGTACAATAACAAATAATATCCTATTATTTATTATTAATCGTTGTATTTATTGACGGATTAAAACAATGAAAACTAACTTAAACCTAAGCTCAGAGAAAATATTGTCGTAATTTTGTAATGTTTTATTGGAAAAAGTTTTATAATATAGCGTTTAACGAAGATTTATTTTTTCTGATCCCTAAGGTTATTTTTCAAATTATTATTAATTTAGTTTGTCATATAAGCATAATGAATTGCCGCAGCTGTTCATCTTCTTTCTAACATATACTGGAATAGTCCATCTTCTTAGAATTAGTAAAAAAAATTTAAAAACAAAATCAACTCTCTTATTGATTCTTAGAAACGGGAATGTTTAACTCAAAAGTACTTCGAATTGATCGAATTCCTTTGTGAGGGGATCTTCAAGAGAAATTTTAGCTTTACGCTATATAAGGATTTTTTCAAAGAAAACTCTTTTGTGCTTCTAATGAAATATCGATTTTGATGTGTCTAAAATGTATTCACTTATACTCAGTGTATTTTGAATAAAATTCTGAAAGAAAGAAATATATATTATTATATTTAAACTATTTTAAATACAATTGTATGTGTTTAAATAATTAATACATTTTAATAAATTTTATTTTGCAGTTAGGTCGGATTACAAAGCGGTGATAAATATTTTTTAACTAAAAAATTATTCCTATAAGCATTTATCACTGACAAATTATATAAATCCAAGCAAAAGACCCTTTATTTTGTTTTTTTTATCAAAAAAACAGATCACATTACGCGAACTGTTCTTCTTAAGACTTATTTCCCAGGATATTTAACACAAATTCCCCACGGTTTTTTTCTATTTCGCGATAATCGAATCTCCTTATAAGAAAAATACTTTAATTAAAACTTATTTTAAATTAAAATATGATAGAAATTTTCATCAGAATCCTATAAAGTAGTCAAAACCTCGTATTGTTTATATGAAACAATTTTTTTTATTTTTGGGAGAAACAAATTTAGGAACTTTAGGAAATAGAGATTTAGGAATTATATTTATTTATATAATATTATTTAAATATTATTTAAATTAAATTAAATTTGCGTTAGTAAAAGCACAAAAACTATTCTTTATACTTTGGAAGATATCCGAGATGCAATGGAAGATAGTCAATTGACTGTGTTAGTCCTTATGGTTTTCTCTAACGCATTCATGATAGTCTGGGTGCTCTTCTTTCCAAACTTAATATTTCTTCCAAGGAACTAATTTGGATTTCAACTTGTCTTCGTAGTTGCTCCATCCACCGCTAATGACCGTATATCCTCTTATAATTTATATATTGACGACCTATAAGATTTAAGCCAACGATAATCCTGCTGAAGATGACATGAATGTTGCTATCAATGCGGTTAATAATGTGGCTGTGTGTGATAGCTCTTACAGCACATTCTGAGCTAGTGCTGTATTTAGAATTAGTGTGAATTCGTTAAAATGTCAATAGTTCTTGGCAGTTGGCTACAATTGTGTAAATTGAATGACATGGGTTTTTCTTCGAATAACTTTCACAGGATACCGATTCCGTTGGCACAGCCAATAAAAAATCTTCGTCTTGACCAAATATATCATATCGCCATCAAAATTTTGTAACTATTCGGACCAAAACTCTGTTAGTGCAATCTCTGATTTTTCCGCTTATTGACTAAGCAGACATCTGCTGCTCTTACATATCTGAACTCAATCAAAATAAATTGGATCTCCTTTTAAATAGCAGCATCTGCTTTTGTTTCGCTCTTCGTAAATATTACCATATTCGTTCACAGCTAAAATGGCTTTCAATGTATGATTAAGTATCTTCATGATATTTGTGTCGATGAGACATCCCATTGAAGTAATGAGACTGTTATGCTTTTTTTGGACAGTATATAATTATAATTATATATTAATGTTATTTGTTTTTTATTAAAAAATGAAGTAAAGTTTAGTGCTCTCCTGGTTTTGACAACATGAGCTTTGGACAATAAAAAGACAAACATTTCTATTATATAATACAATGTTGTAAGACGTACATATAGATTATTTGATGATGTATTACTTGTGAGAACAAATAACACTAGTAGTTAAAATTAACGAAGTTTTCCAAAGCTTATGAAATTGATTTTATTACGTTTATCAAGTACGTTAAACCATTTAAAAACTTTTGAATAATAAGAAGTAAGCTTGTAGAATACAGAAAAAGTGGGAAGTGGGCATGACATGATCCAAGACATGGAACTTGATATTTTGAATAACTATATAATATTTCATCAGACATGGATATTACTTCCACAAAACGTCTTAATCGTAGGAAGGAAATTAGTACCTGTGTTCAAAGTAAAAAAGTTATATACGGTTTTATATGATCCAGATTACGTTAGATACGATCCCTATAAATACCTTCGTCATAAACGTGTTCGTATAGACAAATTTGTGTTTCCGGTTATCCAATCTTAAAAATATTGGCGTATTGGAAGTATCCTTCCAGTAAATAATGATATCCAAAATGTCAGAAACATTATAACCAGGAACTTCCTATATTTAAATGTTGCAAAAGTAAAAACAAACACATAAGTTTATCAAAATCTTGACCTATCTATATTAAAGAGACAAGTTGATGACAGCTAAAGTCAGTGTTCAATTGCTCATTTCTCGCTTTAACGTAAAGACGTTTTCAAAAGCAAAGTCGGAGAAAAAGTTCTCACTTTTCCTGCGTCGTTTTAAAAACGGAGAATGAGTTAACTCAACTGAAGTAAAATTATATTAGGTTAAAAACAATTTGAAAACTGATATTTAACATATAGATAATACTTAGCCCACTTAATTTTTTATATGAATTAAGGTATATTACGAGGGTCAAACTGAAAGTTCTTAGAAAATCAAAAACTAAGCATTCTAGCAAGTTATTAGTTTTATTGTTACTTTTCAAACTAGCGTCCATTTACATCAATACATCGCTGCATGCGATGGAACTATTGAGAAAAGCACCTTGCCCACTCGGCCTTAGGGGTCTCTTCGACGGCGTTTTGAAACGCAGCCACTGCTTCTTCGGCGTCTATAAAACGTTTTCCTCGAAGTTTTTCTTTTATTTTCGGAAATAAATAAAAATCGCAGGGTGCGAGGTCGGGGCTATACGGCGGGTGACCCAGTAATTCCACGTCTGACGTCACCAAATAGTCGATCGTTTGCCTGGCGGTGTGCGACGTGGCATTGTCGTGATGAAGGAGGATCCTGCTGCGAGGTCGTTTCTCTCGAACTTTTTCCAAGACAAGTGGCAAACAATTGTTAGTATACCACTCTGCATTAACCGTTTTCTGATCCTCTAAGACTACTGTCGCGTAATGACCTGTCTTTCCGAAGAACGAGGCCACCATCTTTTTTCCAACACTTCGACCTCTCTTCACTTTAGTTGGCAACTCTTCGGAAGGAAACACCTACTGAGCAGACTGTCTTTTGGTTTCCGGATCATAACAGTAAATCCAGCTTTCGTCACCTGTTAGTATCTCGAACACAGCACTTGAGTCACCTCCGTTAAATTTTTGGATCATTTCTCGGCACCAATCAACACGGCGGAGTTTTTGAGCCTCGGTCAAATTATGCGGTATCTAGCGGGCACAAAGCTTCCTGACCGCTAAATGTTCATGGAGGATTTTGTGCACTTGACTCATACCTATGCCTAGACTTGTCCGAATCTGCTGATAGGTCACTCTTTTGTCAGTCTCTATCATACGCCGCACAACACTGATGTTATCTTCAGTCGTCGCTGTAGAAGGCCGTCCCTCACGCAAATCATCGGTGAGATTAGTTCGACCACGTTTGAATTCATTAAACCAGTTGTAAACTGTGGCAGGAGATGGGACTTCATCGTGAAAAGCCAATCGAAGTCTATCATAACTTTCTTGTTGACTTAAATGACATCGAAAGTCATAAAAAATCATTGCACGAAAATTTTCTCGGCTTAAATTCATTCTGACGTGCACAGACAATTTTCAATTTGCCGCCAAATCGTAAAACAAATGACAAATTAATGAAATGTACACTCAATAATATTGGTAAAGAGTTCTATTTTCAAAATTTTAACTATTTTTTTTAATATAATGCTTTTAAGGGGCCAGTTCTAAAAACTTTCAGTTTGGCCCTCGTATATATACTTCTGGGAATGTTATTTAATTTTTAAGTTCTATTTCAAATAAAAAGAAAAAAAGTTTTAACTAACATTACTTTCGACTCTATTTATATATTGTTTATAACATTTTAATTCAGAAAATTGTTTATAATCACTATTTCTACTAAAGGTCTTTCTTTTCAAAGTCAGTGAAAACTGATGGAGGTATTTAATATTTTCTGTTTTAGAGGTAGTTAGAACAAACCTTTGTATAACTATAATTAAAAATAAATTTAAAGAATCTACTGCCTCAGTTTTTACTAAAAAAGACAGAATTCAGGAGTTAGGTAAAGGTTTTCCCTTACCTCTCTAACTCTCCCTGAACTGCAGCTCAGAGAGCTACTCGGAAGCAACACCAAGGCTTAATTTCTATCGCAACCATGATGGCACTGCAAATCCATTTTGAGAACAGAGAAAACTCAGAGCGGCCCCGCGGCTGTAACTCACTAATCAGCCCAGGTCCACTTTCAAGCGACCGCGAACCGGCCACCCCTAAGGATAAACTGACTGATGGCTAACGCGATCCCGCAGGACCGAACTAACCGTCCCTCAGGAAGCACCAACTAATACAGCCTTCCATTCCACCGAACAAGTCCGGGTGAGATTGATAGCATACAGACGACGGAAGAATTTAATTATCTAGTTTTATTTATTTCTTTTTTATTACATAGTTTTATTTATTATGTTTTTACTATATAGTTTATTTTTCTAGTTTCACTGCCTTTTTTATATTTATTTATGTTATTATTATTTTTTCAGGTTGAATGGTAAAAAATATTTTATATTATTAATTCCTTTTTCCTATGCTAATGGACATCTTTTTCGATTGGTTAGTAAGTTAGAACTTTTCAACATTTATTATAAAAAATCGTTTTTGATACCAAAAAAAACACAAATTTTAATTTTCTTCCTGAATCATTTTAAAATAGTACTTAAATTTACAAAATCTTAGATAATTCAGATCATAAAACATATTCCAACCGACTGGGTATATAAATTTTGCTTACTAACTGTTAATTTTGAACATTAATGGGTCATCAAATCTCAGCATCCCGGGAGACGCTTATCTCTTCTATTTATTTCGACAAAAATGATGCCGGAGAGATAATAATTTGCTATGATTTTTTGTTATTATATTTAGTATATAAGAGTTAATTATCATTCCAGAATTTCAAATTGAACTTACAAATTACTTACTTAAAGATCGATTGGAATAAAATGAAAACAATATTTTTATAATATATTCCGATTACACACATTATAAGGCCAAAACTATTGATTGGGTTAGATGAGACTATTTTAATTTAATTTGATTGATTTTCATTTGATTTAATAATGAATTTATAAGAATATATTTAGCCCGTAGAAGCAATAAATAAAAGTACATTTAGCCTGTGTCTAAAACAGGTGTTGTTAACGTTTTATATTACCTCACCTTTCGTTTTAATAAACACTGAAATTTTTATACAGATCGAAAATATCGAACTCCATATTGGCACTTAAAGCAATGTGAGTGGAAAATATAAAAGTTTCAATTAGCGATCGCTAAAAGCTGACTGGGTCACGAATCCCATTTTGAGAGAGAACTCTCATCACAATTTGCTTGATAAGAGGTAATGTTCAAAATTTTCCCTAATGTTAAATAAATAAAAAGTAAACAAAATAAAATATTATTTTCCTGTGCTATTTGTTGATATCATTAATGCAGTAATCGTATAACCGCTTATTGATTTTACGATACATTTGCGGCGACTCGCATGGAAGGACGGATGTTAAATATTTATAATATTAAATTCAGTTTTGTTTGTAAACTCAATGTGTTCGATGTGAATATGCAATATCAACAATTACATTATGAAAATATCTCTGATGTGAAGCTATCTGTGGGGAAGTTATCGAAGTATTACAACGGATATTAAATACCCAATATATATTTTTGGACCATTGTGGTTTAAAAAGGTTACAGTAAAATAATATGAATTAAATTTCATTATGTATAAATGATGACTGATTGAAGTATTGTAATAATAATTTTTTTTAGTTGTAATAAAAACTATGTTTTTACGCAATAACTTAAAATATTTATAGATCTATGAAATTGCCGCCTACAACAGATGAAAGCGAATGAAAATACAGATTTATATACCCTATACCTCATAAAACCATGATTAATAACCACACCAAAACATACACATCTCTCATACACATACACATAATAAACAAATACATACCAAGTACCAAGGGTATAATAAAATAATAATCATAAAATTGATATTAGGATATGATAAATTATAAATACTCTTAGCTTTTTTTAATGTATGCAATCATATGTTCTAATAAAATACATTTGATCAAAATCGTTAAAGACGTTTTTGAGATAACCCAATACCTCTTGCCAGTTTCGATGTACAAATATATACATATAGTAAAGAAAATTAACATGTTTGTGATAAAACACATATCACAAATATGAAACATACATACAGCACCCAAATATTTACGGTATAAAAGTTTTTAAGATATTATATTGGAACTGAAATTGTCGATTTCAAAATATTTGTCCGTTTTATAAAGTGTCGATCTATTTATAAACACTAAAAAAACACGTTTCATTTTAATATTGGAATCCTTATTTTAACTTCTTGTACCAAAACACATTTATTTAATTTTATTCAATATTTCCATTATAATCTACATTTAAATAACTTTTTTTTGTTGTATTTATTTTCTTGTACATACTTAAATTATAAAAAAGAAAATTTTTATTGTAACATGTTTGTTTGTAATGGTAAGGCTCATTAACTACTGAAATGATTTTAAAATTGCATTCGTCTGTCCAATTTTAATAATTTTTATCTTAATCCAAAGAGATCGATGGAAAAATATAAACATTTGTTCATGTTAAATTAAAATAAAAATTTTGTATATCTCAGGATTCATAGGATCAGACTTTCTTACTTGAAGCGTAGGAGGAGAGGGTGCAAACAAAATCAACGGCTAGTATTACATATATGGAAAACAGGAAAGTAGTTTTTTTCTGGCATCAATAATAAAGACTTTGAGAGTAAACACAACATAATTCTAATTATATTGTAGACAGTTTTATGGATACGAAATCTCGGGTTTAAGGGAACAATGGCTTTGCGATTCTTTTGAATTAGTCCTAATATGAAGAAACGACTCGCACTTGGTTTGTTTCGCCATTTGGTGTCGTAGCATTCCATTAGCGGAACTTGAGTTAAAGGAGAACATTTTGACAAAGAGTAAGTGGGAGTTTTCAGATCTTATTTTTATTTACCTAAGGAACACCTAAGGAACATTTCCAATTTAGTGTTTTTGTAACCAGTGGGTCGTTTGAAATCTAATATCCAATTTTATATTGTATTTAAGACTCAATTTATTACTACTTAAATTAATACAATAGATAATATGCCAGCTATGCACAGTGGTAGGTGACTAGAGGTAAAGAACTCAAATACTTAAAATATATTAAATAAGGTTCTTAATGTTATGACCTCTTAAATTAAAACCCTAGGAACTACTGACAATGGACAAGTAAAGACATAAAGTACACAGCCCCTTTATTTGTCACTTCAAGAAGACTTTTTCCTCAAATATTAAAACTTAGTGTGGAACAATTATATATAAAATAGTACATCACGAGACATTAATATCTTAACGAAAATCAGATTTTAAAAGGCAGATCTCATTTGTTATAAGCTACTGTTACAGTAACAGATAAGGAAACTTTTATTAAAGGGAAATATGGAGTATATTTCCCCTTAATAAAAGTTTCCTAATATAAAAAACCTCCTGTAATGAACAATATACAGGTTAAACTACGAAATACTGTAGAAAAAGGTCTCACAAGAAATACTATAGCCTATGATGACTCCAATTGCCGAAACAGGACAAATGCGTATTTCTACAGATTAACTTTTAAACTGACCAGGTAAATCCGGCAATTTGAATTGTTTAATTTATAATATTTATTAAGCCCTGGCATAATTCACATGTATTATTAAAAGGATCAACGCCTTATAAGCGTTATTAAGAAAACTAATCACTACCACACTTACGGAAGGCTAATTAAAAAGGAATATCGGAAGTGCTTCCGATAGAAAGAACTATCAAGATCATGACATTGAAATCTAACAAATAAGTGAAGAACGCACGCAGAGTATCGAACTAAATATTGGTACATTCTTAATTGTTACAAACGGTAATAATTAATTTTTTAATTATAAACTTAAGAACTCAATGTCTTTGTATATAAATAAGCATTATTAATTAATAACATTTTAATATAATCTAAGTATATCAATGCGACAACGTTTGCAGCATCTTAACATCTGAAATGAATGACAGACACTTTTAAATAATATACAGCAGTATGCTATCAATTTATTTATGATATAAGAATAACACTGAAATTTAATAATAAAATTTTATGATATTTAAATGCAAAGCATCCTCAAGTTGGCAATAACTTATTACTAAAATAGTACGAAATATTGAACTGACTAACTGACTATTAAAGTCTTTGAATTACCTGTCAACAGATAATTAATCAACCTAATCACAGACAAACTTCATAAAAATTATATTTAAAATTAAGTACGACTAATACTTAGTATATAAATAACTACTGAAATTATATTTCTTCGTAACAGCTATAAACTATACGATTTTAATATATATGACATTTTCAAATGGCCAATATAAACATAATTTAATAAATAATTTAACGATAATATAAATGTAGTTATTGTGGTTTGTTCAAAGGATGTTTTGTTATAGATTAGACGTCCCTTGCGAGTTTAATAGCTTTATAACAACTGAAATGACAGGAAATTGCTAACTTTTATAATATAGCAAAATATAACAATGACAACCTTGAGTTTTTAAATTAATCTATACTATTCAATAAATTACAATTTTGACAAATACAATCCAAACCATTTCCAATTATTTTGATTTTTTAAAAGTAATATTATAAAAATATATATTTCAAGAATTCAAATAGATAAAACATAAAATAAATTTCTATATACTAATTAATCTACGTACATTAGTAGAAACAGATTTCAAATTGCAAAAGTATATTGAAGACCGGCATAACACTTTGAAACATTTTAAACGCTTCAAAATAATACTTTTATCGGTCTTCGCAGACGCCACTTAGCACTACTTACGTACTAAAGTTGTGTTTAAACTTTGGAGTGGAGAATTTATGATAGCATTCTAATAATAATCTGTTAAGTGCAAATATGGTAAACACTGAGAGTTCCGTACTAGGGAACGCGTTTATTGTTTATACACTTTGTATTCATAACACAATTTAATTAATATAAATTTGCAAATGAATTCATCATTATGTATAGATCTATAAAAAAACTATTGTATTTTTTTTTCTAAATGAACAGTTTTAGAAGATACGCTGTAGTGATTTTTAAAAACATTAATGTACAGAACAACTGTCGTATACTAAAAACTGTTTACATTTTTTAATTGTTTGGACAGACTATGACTAAGTTCTAAACGGGACCCTAAAAATGTCACATCCGTGCGTCCTACGCGTTTACGTCTTGAAGTAAAATTCTATTATACCCATTATATATTTTATGTTGGTATTCTAAAGTTAACGATGTACGTATGTGTATTTTATTTGAGACATTTTAAACCTTTAGATATTATACTATACATTTAATACAATATATATATATCAATCCTTAATGATATTTCTTCTATTATATATTTTTTGTGTATATAATACGCTTGTAATTGACTTAACTTTAATATATTATTTTTTTGTTTTAATCAAGTTTCTAGTGCCTATTAAAATGAGGGTTGTTTAGAACAATATAATTTATGGCTTGGATTAATGGTTTAAACTTCAGGAATTCGGAGACCCAAAGAACAAATTGGGAAGGTGTTAACTTCAGACCATTGTTCAAATAGTCTGCAATGTTATTTATGAGTGATTTTAGTAAAATGACAATAATCGATATAAAAAAAAATATATTATTATGTACATGTGTTACTTGAGGACCTATAAATATGAAGACTCTTTTTAAAGAAAATTTTATCTTTCAAAACCATTAGTCAATTATCAAGCTGAGATCTTATAGATATAATGTTAATACGTTGTATTTTTTCCAATTATTATTAGTATATTAATATAGTAATTTATTATTAATATATATATATATATATATATATATATATATATATATATATTACGTTTATTCAATACAAAAATGTATATTTATTATAAATTTAAAAAAATAATCATAAAAATCTTACAGTATTCTTATAACTTCATCATATAACTTAGGGTAAAATTTTCAACTTGCTGACAGAGCACGTCAGCGTAAGTGATGTGCATCACATTATAAATATTAATAACCTCGGTTCGTATTATACACTCCGTTGCTTTAATGTTTCGGTTTATTTAATAATGTATATTGAGTTTGAGATCATTCGTTGTGACCTAGATTCATTTATAAAATGATAAAGCTAAGCTTATGATGTCATTTAGTTAAGATTTTAAAGTAATGCTTCAGTGCTGGCAATTGCATTATACTTTTGATAAACTAGATTTAATAGAACGCATAGCTAAGTAATAATACAAATCTTATTGTTATTAGCATTTTTATACTCATGATAAATAATAGTCAAAGATCAGTCAAGCAATGAAACTATATAGAATTATAATTTTCAAGAATCATAATTTTATTTAATTAATACTAACCAAACATATACAATAGAATTTAAACAAAATCTAATCGCCTGCTTTGAGAGCGTGGGTGAACAAAGGGTGTACCATTAGCCACAAAATTACATTAGCAATTAGCAGCAGCTGGCCGAAGTACTAGCGAACGTGCTTTTTAAATCTTATTTCTTTTTTCGTCAGTACCACTTAATTGTATAACCATTCAAACTGTAATTTTGTTAAATATTAATAATAATATATTTATATTGCAATACCTACTGTGTTTTTTGTAAGAGCCATATACATATATAAAAAAAATATATAACATGTTTATGAATTCTTTAAAAAGGAAGTATTGTGTTTCATTTTAGACAAGCGATTGATTTTTTATAGAACTAAGTTCTCGTAGGATCTAGGTAAGGGAGAGAGTGACATATTCCAAGAACTGAGTAAGTCTACTTTTTTAATATAACACTGATAAAAATAGTAAATTTTATAATTAAATGACTACTTCGTGAATAAACTTCCCGTGAGAAAATTTATAACATAAACTAATTTAGAGTATTTTCATGTTTTTTTCATTTTCATCATTTATTAAGACGGGAAATTATTCAAGAAGATAATAATTCATAAAAGTGGAAACTGTAACGATTGATGAACAAAAGATTAAGTAGGCTTTGAGTGGGATGAAGGAGAATAATTATTATAAGAGTATTTAATTAAACAAAAGAATTTTTAAAAGTAAAAAGTATCAACAAAATAAGTAGTCACTTGTGTTAAAAATATATGTTATTCCAACGAATAAATAAGACTAAACATTAATTATAAAATATAAAATAAATTGAACTGTTATATATATTTCTTTTTATTTATTGAGTTATAAATAATTTAAACCTATAAGTGAAATCAAAAATATAATAAAGGGAAGTATAGATCTCTATATCGGATATAATAAAATTCCTGCTCATAATAAAGATTACTGATAAAACAACATTTGCTTCATCTTTTTCAATAAAGCAGTTCAAGTGACCATAAGCACTTCTGTAATAAAAATATGTTAATAATATATTTCTTTTATAAGTAATTTAATAACTATATTAGTGGTACTACTGATATTCAGACAAATAAGTCACACATAACCAGCATTTTAGCATATTATGACAAATATTAGATGATTTAAGCAGATATTACTTGAAATTTCGCTTTTGTTAATGTCACATTAATTTGGGAGTATAATTAGACCTAAATAGGCGATACAAAACCCAGTGACCGTTAATTCAGCTTCGATCAATATGACTGTCGTTTAAAATCCGAGGACAATATCAACCAATATCAGATAATATTTGCGCTGGATTTTGTGATATTGTATTCATTATTCAGTACATCAAGAATACAATCATAATAATAATAAATTACACATTATTATTAAATTATTATGAATGAACTTTACATTTAAGATGCAAATTAAATAAATATTTACACAACTTTACAATGGTTTTCACCTATTGAATCTGTCCTTCTATTACAAAATTATCCCAAACCTTAAAGAATCTCAAATATTTGTGAAGTGCTCTAAGCGATTTCATTATAATCCCAACCAAATTCCCTAACAAACTTCTAGGCCTGCGTTATTAAACCGAACCTTTGTTTAATGGTTAAATAGTATTGGATTTATATTTATATAAGTTTATTTTCTTTAAGACTCATTACCTATGATCACAATGCTATCATTTTTTTCACGTTTAAATTAAATCTTTTCCTTAAATAACGCTTCTTTTATATATGTTTAAAATGTTTATATATTTATAGTTTATATGTATATAATTATGTTGGAATTGCATATATTACGATATTTCTAACAGCTAAGCCTACGTTTATATACAAGGTATAAAAGTTTCCCTTGATCCATTATTTATGAATTATGGTCCACTCGAGGAAAATAGAAAAAAACGTTAGTCAATTCGTCGGTTTTTCGAGATAAGAAGGTATTTTACAAAATATGACTTGTTTTTATGTTATACTACTAAGAATATTTATATGTACAAAGTTATCGAATCGTGCTGTGCGACCGCAATACAACCTATGATCAATCAGCTATAGCTGAGTTTTTCAACAGAAGTGTTGTATCTACAAAATTAATTAAATTAACCTAATATAAGTTAAAATCATAATATATACAGGTGCTTTGGAAGACCGTTGTTAATAAATTTCATGTTATTATTAATTGTAATTTTCGTATTTCTGTATTCAATTCAATTCACCCAACCGTATCAATGAAAATGTTCTAGATTTATTAATAAAAATAAATATATAAGATATAATATTCCGTTTCAAAAAATATTTGTAAAATTATATTGAGTTATTACTCCTTCATTTTAAATTGAATAGAGTTATAATTTTGCTATTGTATACAGTCATATCATAGAAAATACACAAAATATTATATAAAAATTAGTAATCCAACCATCTGGCGGTTCCGTCATTCCTTAAACAAAATCCCAGGGGTGAAACATCTATAGACTGATATTTAATATTATTTATAATTACTATTTTTATATAACTATGGCGTAAATAATGACAACTATAAACAGTAATACCTTAAATAATGACAACTATAAACAGTAATACCTTAAAGTGAAGCAAGAAAATAAAAAAATACAATAATGTGAAAACAGTAAACTAGACCTTATTTCGCAAGCAAGTGTATTGGATTGTTTCAGAACTGTGCGATCCTTTTGTTTCGCTTCATGTAAAGAAACATTCGAACTATATATATTTGTGATTTGTTACTAGCTTTTATTTTTTGTACTTATTTCTCTATTTATTAATGTTATTGAAAGTGTGATTAATGAAAATACAAAAATTTCTATTTAGGTGTGGGTAGAAATTTTAAATATTCGTCACTTCCTTCACAAAATACGTGAGCCACATATGTACTTAATTAAAAGTAAGCTATGTAAGAAAATGATTAAAAATAAACCATCGTCCATAACGAAGCTACGAGTTGAGTACAAAGAAAGTTTTCTAATAAATCGTGGAGCTTTTACGGTTGCGGCTTAGTGTCGTTTTGCACTGGACGGTAAATAGACTGGTTAGTTCTTTATTTTACTATAAGCTAAATATGTTAACTACTTCTGTCGCCAAACATAAAGGTTTAGTACATTGCCTCGAGTAATGAAAACAAGAAGAAGAAAAGTTCGGGTAGCAGTCCAATACTCAACGTACTAAATTTAGAAATACCAAATACTTGACACCGACCTAATTAATATAAGAGGTACAAAGACGGAGGAGTTGGCTTCTATACTAGCTGTTGGCAATTTAAATCACTTATAGATAGTCTTACAAATTATAAGGCATAGCATTTGAGTATTATTATTATTATATGTCAAATAAGTAAATAATAGTTTTAAGTAAGTTATTCAAACACATATTTGTATTACCAAAGCTACCGATGCCTTAATAAACTAACCCATCTTTACACAAACGCCGTAAAAATTAATATGCTGTTAACATTAATTAGAATGGAACTTTTATATCTATATGAACACTTTTCTATTAACCCATTAGAAGTCACCGTACTCATTTGAGTACAGCTATATTTTTAGGCATATCTTCCAGAACTCTTAAGTGTGCGTGGGGTACTTCATTATTTTACTTAATTATAAGGTCCTTTAAGTGTATTCATAAATAATAAGTGGATAGTGCGACATTTTTATTTTAAAAGTGTCGGTTAAAGTTGTGTTGCGGAAACGTCAACGAGGTAAGTACATTATTTTAGATTTTTTAAAGTAATTAGTGCTTCTAAGTGTTTTATTTCGATTTATTTCGCTAGATTAGATGTAAAGGAAATATATTAGGAACTGTTAAATTAATTACATATTACTGAAATAAAACTAGAATCTTGTAAATGTAACTGTACTCAGTTGAGTACACTGACAACATACGTAACTAAAATAACAGTTTTTTCTTTCAGATACTTTGCAATGAAGAAACAGCGATTTACAGCTCAATATAGTTACCATAGGCTTCAGGAAGCTATCGAAGGTGTGTTACAGGATATTGAAGATAATGAACCTGACCTGGCTATCATACCACCTGATTCAAGTAGATTGACTGATGAAAAGGAGGGTGCCGACGAGGATATGGCGGCGTGTCCCATACCGCAAGAAGTACCCGGTACTATTGAGATAATTAGGCATCGAGAGGATAATGGTAGCGAGGAATCTACGCACAGTGTCAGTGATGATGAACCACTTGCGTTAAAAAAAATAGACAACTTGATGCTTATGCTACCCGCCAATCTTCTTTGAATTCGAATCCAAAGTGGTGCAAATGTACCCCTTCATATTCTTTGACTTTTCAGAGTTCAACTGAAGTCTCTGATAAGAAAAGTGCTATTGATGAACAACTAAAGGGCCTCAACCCTGTACAAATACTTGAAAACATAATGGATATGATAATATCTAATAGCAAACTATATGCTAACCAAAACAATAGGTACGAGTTTCCTCTAGATTCCACTGACATGACAATTTTCTTTTGGGATTTTGATAATTTCTGGCTACCATAAGCTACCTCGAGAATCAATGTACTGTTCGTTAGGTGACGACATACCACGTTTGTTCTAAACTTATAATAAAAATATGGGAGATGTTGATGAACTTGACCAGTCTGTCTCATTATATAGAATTGGTGTTCACGGAACAAAAGGTGGTGGTGGGTTATATTTACATATATGATAGATATGGCTGATTTACATGTAATGTGCCATAATAATCCTATGGATCAGCTCATGTTCCGACGTCACATTGGTCGACGACGACAGGGTGAACAAAGAAAATCAAGGCAAGCTGCATAAATTGTCGAAGGCCTACGTCAAGATGGAGTTGGATATTATCCCAACAAAATTAATAAACAGCTGCGGTGTGTAGTTTGCAGTTCTAGAGTGCTTTGGCAATGTAAGAAATGCCTGAAAACACTTTGTGTTAAAAAAGCGTGGTTTGATAATTTTCATACTTAGGCGGTCGGTGTACTCAATTGAGTACACCCCTATATTTTCGTGAAAAACAAAATTTTTCATATTTTTTTTAACTAATATTTTCTTTTTTACTTACTTTAATATAAAAATAACAAAAAATCGAAAATAATATTTGTAGTTTTCATTTGACCTTTAATGGGTTAATGAAATACTACCATATCTAAATACCGACATGTACATTCTTTAACATATTGTTACGGTGATGGCGACGTCTTCTCATAGTCTTCTTCAACATCTTGCAAGTTTGCCAGAACAATAAATTGATATAAAAAAATAAATTTCTTGTACGCGAGGATATTAAAGATATCGGGTCAGTTCGCACTTGGCTTTTCTCCAGAAAGCAATCTTGCTCAGCTTTTTGTTGCGATATCATATTTAGTGACGCGGTTTTAAAGGAGAATAAGTATTTCATTTTCATCTATTAAAATAATTTTCTAGAATATTGAAACAAATTTAGAAGGCTAAAAATATTATCATTAATTTTTCTCAGATAAACTATAGTTATTCGTTCTATTTTAGTACCGTTATAGTCTCTTTTTAATATTTACCAGACATAGAAAAGTGAATTAATTTACTCTTACTAACTTCAAAGCGACAACACAATTTATTTCCGGTAAAGGGAAAAGTAAATATCTATTACTATATGTTTATGCCAATTCATTTACTATTAATTCTAAATTAGTCTTATAATTATTGTGCAATTAATCATTTATTTATAGTATATATTAACAGTTACAATAAAATTATATCTTTACACACGCCGTCTAGGCTTGGGGGGCCATGCTGGAAACCTCCTCGTGTGCCCGTCCGCTACCAATGTTGTCCGGATTCGTCCGGCGGGATTGGAAGCGGTACGGGCCGGTGCTCCTTGAGGGACGGTTAATGCGGTCTCTCGGGATCGCATTAGCCGTCTGCTAATGTCCAGCGCGGGGTTGTCAGCCATGAGGTGTCCGAGTCTGGCTCATGGTTGACAAGGGGGGTTCATGCGGCGGTCTGCCCTTAGATGTGGTCCGTCTGCGGCGGCGGGCCCAGGCCTCTTTCCTTCGGCCTCAGCCGTTGGAAAGTGGGTCTGGGCGTTTCGGTGGGAGGGCACAGGCCCTCTTTTCCGGGGGACAGCCGCGGGGTTATTCCGGGTACTTCTCTGATTGCAGAGTTAACCTTGGGGTGGCCTCGTGGTTGCAGGGTTTTAGGCGCAAATAGCGCTTGGGATTCTTCCTGTCGAATCGCTCTCTAAGGAGCGGTTCCGAAGGTCGTTTCTCCTAGCAAAAGATGGTGCCCGGATTAACCTTCGTGGAGCGTGACACCACGGTCTTGCTCGGCGATCGTTAGTCCCGGCTTGGTGGGTTCCCGACTTATGCCTCTTTCTTATTGGACTCGGTTGATCACCGTGTTCGGCGGTAGAGGCTTGTCGGGTTCGAGGTCGGGCTCCCTTTTTGAGTGGTGGTCTTTCACGGCTGCGGTGCGTTGGTAGTCCCCCCTTTTAACCAGCCGAGTCGTGCTTGGCTGTCCGCTCATGTGGGGTCCGAACGGTGGTCTTCCTTCGGGGAGATCACCGCCGGGGGCGCTGGGCCTGGATGTCTGGACGTGGTCCTCAGGCGTTTTGGGGTTGAGCATAGACTCCCCCGGGCGTTTGGGTTTCGGACCGGGCCTGGCTAGAAGAGGGCTTCGGCCTTCTTCTTAAGGTGGGCTTGGGTGGGGGGGAGGGGACCCCCCCGCGATCTATCAAGCCTGCCGACTATGGAGGGGGCCTCTCGTTGCGGGGTGCTCTCTACGTGGTGTCCGTCGGGGCGCCGCGGTTGTATGCGCAAGCGTTCCCGCGGTGTCCCATTATGATGGCGACGGCAACCGGTCTGGTTTAGTGAGTAGGAGTCTCACATACCCACCGCCTTCCTCCCCTGGAATGCAGTGGCACCCATGATGGGTTCCAGACGTTAAAAAAAAAAAGGTTAAGTCAAGGTTCTTATGTAGGCCTGCCGGCATCATTGGAGATATTCCCATTTTAAGGTTACCCACTAGGCCAAACTGATAGATCTGAGCTCTCCTCTTAGATAATAACCTTAAAGTAACCTTAAAGTCTTAATAGAACCTCTACAAAATGACGTCTAATAAGTCAGACCGTTATAAGAATAGCCTGCGTCCTACCACCAACATTACTCTAGTCAACTTTCCTTTTACGGAAGCCAAGGGAAGGAGACCTGAACTCACAGCTGAAGAGTGGCTATAATGAAGAAAGACTGCCACGCATATCAGCTTCTGGCAGCTATTGAATCGGGTACGAATCTTTTTTCGTTAATCCCAATTGTGTCGCATGGAAAATTAATATCAATATCTATAGCAAAATCAGCAGTGCATCAACAAAACCATTACCAATGGCAGTTATCGACAGGCTTCCATGGACTCCAGATAATCCACATGCATCACACTATTCTTAGGGAAATCGAGGATGTCCCCATTCATAATTTATACCCAGTTTTATTATAAGACTTGTCAAGTACTAAGTTTAAATTAAAAACTTCTTAAATATAGTTGTCAAAGTTTTTATTTTAGTTGTATCTATGTAAGTATGTCAAAACAAACCACTAAAAAACTTTAATATCCGCTCCTTGAAATAAATAACAGCAATGTGTATACAGTCACACTAGTCAACTAAAAGTTCAGGCGATATTAAAATGAAGTAGTTTAGAACTAAACAAACGTGAACCTAGTTTATCTTGTTTGGTTTTATTTTTCATTAAGTTAATTTTAAAATTAAAGTCAACAAAAACATTATACTTTATTATAATATACCTATGTTTTATATCACGAATATATTGATTAACTAATGGCAAATAAAATAATAATATAATTATATATTTCATTATATTATAATATGATCAAATAGCCCTACAAAATATAGACATACACGGGTTTTGGTAGATTTAACAATAGGATAGGTGAAATATAATTAATACATATATAACTTTTTAGCTATATACCCAAAAAATCCAAACGATAAATCCAATTAAATAAAGTTTACAAATGTTGAAATGTATAATGTTCATAATAAATTAAATAAATCCTAAATGTTTTCTGCGGAAACATAGACAACAATTTTATTTAATCTATAAATATTGTCAGTAAATTGCCTCATAAAAATTGTTTCATCGTAATGAGAGTGTAGTATGATCCTATAAGTAATGTGACCACGTCAGTTTCAATTAATTACATGTTCTTTAGTATTTTAGTACTGTTTAATGCTGTCTTTTTCAAATATAACATAGTAAAAGAAAATATTTTTTTTATGGTATTTATATTCATTTATCGCTCTTGTGTGCTATTAAATTATTATTTTTTTAGCTTCATGACGCTAAATACAGTTTAATTTTAAAGTAAATAATAATATAATAATGCTCATCAGTCAAATATTATAAACAAAAAATAGAGAGAATGGACTTCCTACACCTCGAAACAGTTTACGATCAATTCTATCGTCGAACTTCGCGGAGATGGTGTTCTCAGGAATTTACGACTTCCTAGTAAAACCTCTAGATGACACTAAAATCGTTTTAACGATACATGCTGGAGGCCACGTCTCAATAAGCAGTCGTCGGGTTCGAATTGTTGAACATTACCTGAATAAAGAACATTTAATATATTTTTCAATGTAAATTAGCACATATTTTATACACCAATGTAATTTATACTTAATATATAAAAATGAATGTTTGTCTGTATGTCATCGACGAACTCAAAAACTACTGTACCGATTATTATAAAAATTGGTATATATATATATATGTATTTTTCCATTGAGAAGGTTTGTATAATATGCTCATTGATGCCACTTGCCGCCAGGTGGCGCTGCATAGTAACAACTTCTGCTCCGTTATGCTCCGAATATGATATTCGTATTAATGGAAGTTACCACCAGATGGCGCTTCCATGTATCAAGTTCAAAACTGATTAATAGATATATATATATTCGTATAAATATAAGTTCTAAAATATATTTTTGGTGCGATAAGTAAAAGAAAACTATAAACTTTCTTTTTTCTATATCTCTTCTTCTCTTCTCTCCCTCTTTCTTTTCTTGTTTTTGTTGTTTTCTTCTCTATCCCTTATTTCCTTCTTTTCTCTTCTCTATCTCTATTAAAATTATTGTTCACCTATATGTCTTTTCTAGAATCGTAAACTATGTTATGGTTAAGTGATAATGGCATTCTAATGAATTTCATACATTGTCGTTACAGTTCATGCTGATATGAATAGAAAACAACAAAAGCGAACGATAGATGACATTTCGAGTCGAGAGTGACAAGAATTTGTGTAGGTTGTGAAATTCATATCTAGCTCACATTAAACAGACAATATTGTGCAGTTTTTTTTTTTGGTAGCATCGTATAGCATCGGCGACTTAGCGACATCTTATAAATTCAAAACTCAACAACGAGAAGTAAGATTAGAGATTCATCGAATACGTACTAATCAGATCCGTTCTTCTGAGACAAAAGTGGCAAAATGTTCGAATGAGCACGGCTCGATCAAGACAAACACTGCCCGCGAAACAGGTAACGGAACGAATAAGAAAGTCTGTGCCATGAATTATTATTCGTATCGATTGATGATTTGTCAAAACGTTGAGAACCACTTTCTGAAATGTAGACAATTGTTCCATCAATATATCATTTTAATTAAACCGAGTTGCATTCTGAAGAGTAAATCCATTTACGAGACGCAATCGTTAATGATGGTAACGTCAATCCAAAAGAATTGGGAAGAATGGTCTTGAATTGGTTACCGTCTGCATTCACAAGGAGTCCACGGCATATGCATGAATACGCACAAGATGCGATGGCATACGTTCACGCACATCCAGATTTGTAAGTCATCTTTACTTGCAATCCAACATGGGATGAAATTAAAGAACGTCTATTAATTGGACAATCATCTTCGGACCGCCATGACATTACCGCATGCGTATTTAAACAAAAAATGAAATGTTTGATGGATTTAATTACCAAACATCATGTTTTTGGAAAGACACGCTGCTGGATGTATTCTATTGAATGGCAGAAAAGAAAATTGCCACATGCACATATTTTGGTTTGGTTAATCAGCAGAAATATTAGATAAGCACTATTGATCCAGACGTATTCGACGTGGTCACCAAAAATATGATTCATGGCCCATGTAGCGCATTCAACAATAATTCACCATTCATGTCTGATGGAAAATGCACGAAACGATACCCAAGACAATTTGTTTCTTATACCGACTTATCCAATGTATTGTCGACGATCAGTTGAGGATGGTGGCAAATTCGTCGTTCTGTAAGTACGAAACATTAAAGTAGATAATCGTTGGATTGTGCCATATTCACCATTGCTTTCAAAGACCTTCAAAACACACATTAATGTTGAGTATTGCAATTCAGTGAAGTCGATCAAATACATTTGCAAATATGTCAACAAAGGAAGCAACATGGCAATCTTCGGAGTAGGGAATGTAGCTGAACCGCTCAATAAAATCAATCAATACCAACTTGGACATTACATAAGCAGCAATGAAGCAGTATGGCGCATCTTATCATTTTCAAACCGTGAACGACATCCAACAGTAGTACACTTGGCGATGCATCTCGAGAATGGACAGCGTGTGTACTTTACAGCAGATAATGTACGTGCAAGAGCATTGGTTTCACCGGCAACAACTGCATTTTACTCATTGTGCCAAAATGATCTTTTTGCTAAAACTGTGCTTTATTCTGAAGTATCGAAATTCTATACGTGGAATGTATGCCTACTTCAAACCGACCTGCAAACAACCCTTTTGATCGTGATTTGTAACGAGAAACACACTATGATTCAGACGAACTGGGGATATTCGTTAGGAATAATCTTGCGCAGTTTCAGTTCATTCCAAAGTTATGCCCGGTGGTACAGGCGAGACTTTTCTTCTTCAACTAATTTTGGTAACCATGCGATCACAAAATGATGTTGCACTGGCTATTGCATTGTCTGGAATTGCGGCAACTATTTTGGATGGCAGCCGAACAGCGCATTCAGCATTGAATCTGCCTTTGAATTTGTAAAACACTAAGGCACCAACATGCAATATCAGTGAAAACTCTGGAATGGGAAAAGTACTCCAAACGTGTCAAATTATCATATGGGACGAATGTACAATATTTCAGAAGAAAGCATATGAAGCGGTTAGTCGTACACTGCAAGATTTTAAAGGAAACAGACGGATCTTCGGTAGCGCACTCATTTTATTGTCTGGTGATTTTCGACAAACACTGTTCATCAGTTCTATGGCGTCATTTACAGACATTGACTTTCATAACTAACATGCCTATATAACTACAACGGGATGCATCGGCTAGAAATTTTGCAAAACGATTAATAGATATTAAAAATGGGCGAATGGAAATTGATGAATCTATACAATATATCACCCTGCCAGCAACCTTCTGTAAGATCACAGGAAGTATCGACGAATTGGTGCAAAAAGTTTGGCTCAGTACGCGTGCTATATTAGCAGCCATAACCATCGATCTCAATACCATCAACTTCACCATTCAGCATGGAATACCCAGTGAAACGACAACATCTAAGTCCATCGATACTGTGGAGAAACAAGACGAGGTTGTCAACTATCTAACTGAATTTTTGAATTCGCTTTATTTATTTATCCGCTTAATTATTTTTCTTAACTTTATTTTAGTTGTTGGCGTAACAATGCGCGCCGGGTGCAGCTAGTACTTAAAATAAAATTTAATAAACTTGTTAAACTAATATAAGAGAGGTAATGAAAACATCTTAAAGTAGCTGAGACTTTAATATAATCTTTACAGGTTAGATACAAAGCGATAAAATATACATTTAGTAATATAACTTAAAATAACAAAATTACATTATTTTAGTCAGGTAGTCACCATGGCTCAAAAAATAGAACGATAATTAAAGATTATTGCGTTAAACCATATTGCAATATCAGAGAGAGCATTGTTTACTTGGTCAAATATTGATAGCTGTCTATTAAGTTTAAAAGTAAGAGAAGTATCATCAGCAAACAACACTATCCGAAGTTTTTCCTTCGCAAGTCATTTATGTAAAAGAGGAACAAGAAAGGTCTTTATATAGAGCAATCTGAGACGCCCATTTTGCCAAATGAACCAGGGAAATACTTTTTACATTTATTTCTACTTCTTGATTTCTCTCATTAAGATATGAATTAATCAAATTAAAAGCCTTATTTCTAATTTCATAATGATATAACTTTCTAATTAGAGTTTAATGCCGTGTATTGTCGAATACCTTCGAAAAATCCCAGAAAATGTCAAGCGCATCTTCTGATTTCTCCCAGGCCTCGAAAATATTCTGCAATAACTCAACACCTGCATAACAACAACAACTACAACAACACCTAATTACCAAACAGGTAGTAGTTGAGAAGTTGAAAGATTTAGTAGAGGTAACTGGAATTTCAGTAAATAAAGTTTCTAAAACAGTTGCAACCTCAAGGTCAGAAGTGACATATTTATTGTTTATATTTAATTTGAAGTCGCTTCTCTGAGATTTAGCCCTTCCTCCTTAAGTTCCTCATTAATTATTTTCCAAACTGTTTTTATTTTATTATAGCTATTTTGTATTTTCCTCCTTATGCATAATTGTTCAGAATAGCTATTACGTAAATTGTGTAGTTGCTAATAGAAACCGTCAGGGGCTCAGTCGTTTTAATTTTCGGATTATATGCACATTTTTTAATTATAACTTGAACGAGGGTTCTTGCTACGCTTGGTGATGTGACGTACGTGACACGTCGAGTCGAGTTTTGAGTTGTTGGCAGTATCGCCGTACTGTTGGCTGCCTTCTCACTTGAATTGTGTGTGGAGACGAGGTCATGCGACGGAAAACTTAAGTATAGAATCCTTTGTCCCGTAATTATTTCCCTTTTGCTAAATATTATATACCAGGTAAGTCGTTAGTCATTATAACTAGAGTAAACTCTGCTGATGCCCTTTCATTAAATACTAATGTCTTCCATGTATGGAATTAACTATGTTGAATGAACTATCAAACTGCTGGTAATTGAAATTAAACATTAATTCTTCATTTTTAAGCCAGTCTTAGTAAGTTAAATCGCTTTAGTTAGTAAAAATATAAATTAATGTACTTCATTTATTAAATACTTAAGACAGACAACGAAACAAAAACGGATAAACCATGCGAAGGTCTCATTTAAAGCATAAAAACAATCAAAAATCTAATAAAGACAATCTTGAAGATGATTAGCAATAAGAGATCAGAAGGGATAGTGAAAATGGTAATACATGTTTATACACATAGATAAAAACCATATTTATACTACAAACAATATATACTTATATATAATATACATATTTTATTAAATTTATACTTTATACTTATAGATAATATTGCTTTAAACTATTTAAAAAAACAGACAAAGTAGAAGATTGTCTAATTGCCAAGGGAAGATCATTTTAAAGCCTTACAGATAGAGTTGCAATATATTTTATTAGATTTATACTTTACACTTATAGATAATATTGCTTTTAACTATTTAAAAAAACAGACAAAGTAGAAGATGGTCTAATTGCCAAGGGAAGATCATTTTAAAGCCTTACAGATAAAGAGTTGCAATAAGTGCGTATATCGGTTATTTTAATTTCAATTCATTAAGAGAGCGGGACTGAGGACTAAAGTAGGTAAAACGCTCTTTAAAATAAGATTGAAAGGATAGATATATAACGGACAAGGAATGTATATTTCATCGTTCTCTTATGGGTAGCTATCTCAGCTGCGCACGGTGTTACGATATGTGTTTGAATGTCCTTAAATTGAAAATGAAACGAATGCAGATATTTTTGTAAACGTTCCCGTTTGTCAAGTAATAAGTCAGAAATGTCTGGGTAAGCTGTATCTGCGTAAGTTATATCTGCGTAATCGATGATAGGAAGAAAAAGCTAGGGATATTTTAGTTTTTATAGTCAAGAGATATTTCTAATGCTGATATTTTCAATTTGTGTTACCCATGAAATGTCAATGTCCATAAATATTATATTCTTAAAGGTACTAAAAAATGAAGAGGGTTTTACCGCAGGTAACTAGGGTTTAATATGTTATTTACTTTTTTGAAATTTGTTTAAGATATCCTACAACAGTAACCTGAGATTTATGAACACCCTAAGCATCATTTAAAAATATATAACAAATAACTCTAATGGAGACATTTTTAAACTTCGATTATATTCTTTCTTATTTCTCATACACTGAATGTTCTGATGCACCAGGGTGATACAATTTACATTTTTATTCTTATTTCTTTTATTTAAATATTTTCTTTCTTAAATAAATATTGTAATTTGAAATGTCAATTATTTGGCCACAGGATATCTTTTCTGTCTTAAAATGTATTATAGTTTAAACAGATATTGTTTGGAATAACTTCCAAATTTTTCTTATTTTTTTCTAATATAATCTCAATTTACAATAAATACAGCAAGCAGAACTTTGGTTTCAACACTATTGATGTCAAAGGTAGCCTCAAAACAAGTAATATAAGGCTTCGGACAATTCATCCGGCCGATTTGTGCTCTAGGACTAAACCATAGCACATTCAATAATAACGATCGCTATTTAACCAATTAAATTGAATTTATAAACGACCCTAGATTATTTTACACTTTAATATTACTCATATATATTTTAGAAACTAGGAACAAAAACCCTATCAGAGTTATGGTCTACAAAAACAACTTAACTTTTGACAGGGTGGGTGCTTTTTTGGTCTTACAGAAATTTCAATAACATTACATGAAA
The DNA here is from genome assembly GCA_918358695.1 of Melinaea menophilus ssp. n. AW-2005. Classification (NCBI taxonomy): domain Eukaryota; kingdom Metazoa; phylum Arthropoda; class Insecta; order Lepidoptera; family Nymphalidae; genus Melinaea; species Melinaea menophilus. Next base: position 16,054,453 of record OU911043.1, on the reverse strand, counting down.
GTTTCATCATTCGCATAACTAAGTTTTAAATTATGAGAATAATGGAATATAACTCAAAAACGTAATTAATTTTGTTAGCTAATTGCCAACTATTATAAAGATAAAATTAAGACAACTGATTTTAATATTTCTTGTCTTTCGCATTTTATTACTTTAATAAAATTACTTATTAAAATGTGACTAAAGTAGAAGAAACACAGATTAACGATTAAATATTAAACCTGATTTATTTAGTAGGTTAAGAATAAAAGTGTTCTTAAATAAAAAATGTATTTTTAAAATTGTACAAATATAATGCCAAACTGTTATTTTTTCATTTTGTGTTATAATTATAAAAAAAAAAATAAGCCAATCATGACTAAACAACTTTAGGTATACCATTATAAAATAATATATTTTAGAAAATTTAATATATATGTTTTTAATTGTTTACTAAAATCATTTTGTGTGAATATTATTTTTTACTAACAACTGGATGAATAAAATTCTTAATGAAATATTAATCATTATTATAAGCCACTAGAGATTTTTCTTTTAAATACTTATTGTTGTCATTTTATTTATATTATTATTATTTATTTAATTATTATTTTATTATAATATTATAATTATTATTTATTTATTTATGAAGACTACATTTTCTATTACTATAAATTTACATTATTTATATTATATTATAAAGTTTAATATAAACAGTCGGTGGCTATAAGAGTTAATCAAACTTTAGCTGTGCTTAGTCATTTGTAACGGCAATCTAAGGAAAGCAGCTCCTACTATTGTACATTATATTCATATATTAGGACTATTATTCTGATAGTAATCTCTAAAAATGTAAGCTCAGAATAATGATGCAGTGATTTAAAAGTTTTTACATGTTAAAATTTTAAATTCATCTATACAATCAAAAACTTACTTGACCAATTCTAATATATTTATATAAAACGTTTTGTGCCAGTGTTAATAGATTTTTGTAAAGCAAACGTTAAATGTTATTTTTTTAAACTAGTAATTGGCTCCTTTTTGTGGGTAGTTTTAAAATAGTATAAGTAAAAGCAATACGTTCAAATAGTTGATTAATTTATTTGAAATATGTTTAATTTGTCAAAAGTTGTTTTATAATGTGACTTCAACGTAACAATAGTAGCCGCTTTGTGAGAAACAACTTTATAGCAACTGTTGAGAACTTTTCAAATCAGAAGTGAAACATTTCCGCAACGCGCCACGCAATCTTCTGATGTATCGATGAAACTACAGCTATTACCTGGTTATGATGTAAGTACCTGACTTTGTAAAAGCTATATCACTATTATTTACTATAGACAATTATTTCAAATTAGTTTTAATATATAGTTAGCTGTTGAAATTGAGTTTGTATATCTGGAGATTAGCCTATTCAAAACAACTCATATCAACAAAATCTTCATTATTATATGCTAATATTGTAATGTTATTTCGAAATATATATCACGCTTCTCAAAGTATTTGAATTAATGTTATTCAAAATAGAAAGTAATTAAAACAAAAATTGTGATATTAACTAATTTCCTTTGAAGCAGATTAAAAAAACACCAGTATATAAAGTTACATAACCACAACAACAAAATAGCATTAGCAAATTAAAACATTCTAAAAAATGATATCTAAAAAAATTTATCTATTTGAAATAATGTCGCTACAAAGAGTCGAACAAGTTTGTTTCCTGGAGAAAAGCCAAGTGCAGTCTGACCCGATATTGTTATACCCTCACCTAGAAATTTAAATTTTTATTCTACACTATTGTTCTGGCATACTTGCAAGACGTTGAATCCTCCGAGAGCAGACGTCATTGTAACTTAAATTTGTAACTTATAAAAATAGTCTAGGGACTAAAGAGGTCTTTATTTTAACGATACAACATTAATTATATATTTCTTTCTGAGGATACAGCTTGTGTATGTAACTTAAAGTAATAGATATACAGTATTACAAGCAGGCAGATTAACATGTCTTATTTTAATACTAATTGGTATTACCGTGTTAATATGCATCAATATCATTCGTTATGCATCATCACATGTTCATCACATTGTCATCTATGACTTAAAATTATCAACTATACCAAATTAACAGCTTTTCATTAAATGCATATAAAAATATATAAGCTACGTAAATAAAAAAAATCTCTGTCTGTCTGTTTGTTTTAATTAGTCTCTGAAACGACTGGACCGATTTTACCAAGACTTTCAAAGGCAAATACGAGTAGATGATATTATAAGGAATAACAAAGCCACTTTATTTAAAAAAAAAAACAAATTCCACGCAAACGAAATCTTGAACACAGTTTGTATTTCATAATATAAATTACTTACTAGCTAAACTCTTATAGTACTGTCCATTTTATTATTCCGTTGTCGTCGATTTCTGCATTCTTGCTGAGTAAATTTTCATGTTTGCTAATATCCATAGGCAATAGCTCCACTGACTATGTGGGGAACCGTCGTTTCTTTTACTATCTAATACCATGAATAGACATACTTTTAATATTTTTTAATGTAATGTAATTGTGTTTGTCGTGTGTTGTCGTCGTCGTCGTGTCATGTATTTTATCGATGATTTCTTTTATTATCTCACTTTCGATGTGGGGGCCGTTGTTTCTTTTGCTACCCAATATCATGAAAAGAGTTACTTTTAATTTATTTTTTAATGTAATACTTATTATTTATTAAACAAGAACGTGTTTTATGGATGATGATCTTTCGAAAACTGTCTCATTTTTCTTTACGTGTATATTCCAAGTAGGTAGCTATCATTCTGTATTATGTTTGGGTTTGGGTTTGAGATAAATCTAAAATTACTAATTAAATTTATTACTTTTGTTATTTGACTACTGAGCGGTTACATACATTTTAAAACGATTTTATACTTAGCTACTTTTTAAACATAAAAAACATTTACTCTGAGAAAAAAAATACATCTATATTTAATTTTTATATATTCTCATTGTTTGTTATAGCTACATAAAGAATACTTTGAAGATGGACAAGTCATTAAATTCTTTACTTTAAAAACGCAATATATATCAAATTGATATACAAATGTATAGTAATAATAACATAATATATACTGCAGAATGTTATATATCATATGCGAAACTATAAAAAAGAGGTCCTAAGATGGTTCTCTTGTAATAAACAGGGTCAAGGAAAAAAAGGGACAAAGAGGAAATTGTGATTTTTCTCCAGGCGTATAGGACTGTTTAAACAAATATTTATTTCTTGTTTGTGTAAATAAATGAATGAGTGTTTGTAACATCGTTGTATAACAGCAGCATTTCTATATCATGTGAATATTTATATTGTAATACATAATATGGATAATTGCGCCCTAGTGACACTAAGCTATATCCGCGCCCCTTCTATAATTTATTATGAAATTTTCATTGTGCCCAACAGAAAGCTCAATTGTAGACAACAGTTTATGATGTACATTAGTTCCATACATAGCTCACTTTATACGGTTGTAGAAACTCCAGTTTCTTATAACATAGAAAGTGTATCCCAGTTTTTGTTATATTTATAGTGTTTGTATATGTAATGTCACCTAACAGAAGTTTTAAAGACACAAAGTGAACGTTGTTTCTACTAATATTATAAATGAATGTTGGGAACTACCTATGTTACGTACGTAAAAACTACTGAATAGATTTCAGTAAAACGTTAGAGTAGCATAGCTTATACATCAGAATAACGTACTACAATGTTGGAACATAGCACCAAATGTAAAATTTAGAGCGAGCTGAGAAGCAAGCAAAACCTAAGTCTGTAAAAATATAAAATCTTTGCAGGAGCAGAAATAACCAAATCATTTTATGAAAATAGGAACGCTGGTTATAGTCTACAAATTTCCTCCTAATTATAGCATGAAAGAAGTTACTACAGGTGTCATATTACACTGCCACCGCCTATTCGAACTATCCTTTTATCTACAAAAATATTTGGAAAAATATTTGTGTAATAAAGATAATACTATGTAATTAGTATAGTTATTTGTTGAGCTCATTTCAGTGCTTTGTTTGGAATACTCTTCGCTAATGTTATGGTTTAAAAACGTGATAAAGTAATAAAAAAATCACAAATGCAGATCTCGAAGAAAATATAATGTTATAAATTTTTTTCTCAGCCACATTCGCTACTAATGTGCAAAATAATAACAAAATATTAACATTACATTTATGTTAGAAAGTGTTTTTCAAATAAACTTTAGATATTGTGTTTGATTGGGAATACATGAAAGAAATAGCTACTAACATTTCCAATCAAGATCTTTTTACATTGTATATTACCTATGTTCCTTAATAAAATGTACGCCTAGATTATTTGAACGCACTGAAATAAATGTACTTTAAATATAATAAAATCATTGATGTCAATCATTTTTTCACAAATGTGTTCAAAGATAGGACCTGAGTAGAATGGTGGTACAGTAATTAAAATTTTAACTCACGACCCTTGCGCAATAATAAAAAAGTAATTTGTATACTACAATAACGCTTCCTATTTTCTTAAAATCATTTCATTCTGCACATCCAAAGCTATATTATAAATATCCCACAGAATCATAATACTGGCTTTAACTAAAACTGACCTTTATTCACTTAGCTTTCTTCAGCTCCGATGGTGTCGTTGGTTATCACTACTAAAATATTTGGTTTTTCGATGAATATCTTGGAGCCTCTTGTTACAGACTTATTAAATGCTAGATTTATAACATTAATTATTCCTCAACCTAGAGAAAACATGTTTGTAGTTTGGAAGCGAGTTATCTTTCAATCTAATCTCCTTTATTTATAAAAGGCCTAGCCCGAATCATATTTAAGATGAGACAGACCACTGTTGACTCAACTCAATATATTCTTGATAATTTATGTTTTCTATATTTAGCAAAGAAACCCTCATACATATAATAGTGGTAGTGAAGACAGTGTTGAACACTGTTAACTCAAATAAACATATTAAGAGGAAAAATATATAAAAAAACAACAAAATAATCTTATATTTATCAATAGATAATCAACAAATTATAGTACTACTTACAGTCTGTAAGTAATTAAGACATTGTTATAATTGCTAAGTCTGATACCGTTATAAAAATATCACAAATTTAGACCAAGTATAATTTAATATTGGGTGTTATTGTTCTCGAATTTGAAACGACAGTCACATTCACTATTTTGGCGAAATTGTGCTCACAAATTAATGTCACATAAACTAACCAAAATTACCCAGTAATATCTGTTTGTGTCATCTAGTATTTATGATATACTAGTACGAATGATGCTTGTTCGACATAACTTGAGTAATTGATGACTGAAATCCATCATTGAATTTGTAGTAATATTTACAATCATCAGCAGCTGTTAGCTTATTATACATGTATACGTTTATATTATCATACTAGATAAATATCAAAGGAAATAATTTGAATACTTTAAGTTTCTGAAAATGTGTAAAGTTAAGTAAATATAATCCGATTTGAAAATATTGTTTAGTTTTTTTTATAAGATACCGCGAACAAAATAATATTTAAAAATTAATAATAATAATACATATTTTTAATTGAAAACTTGTAAATTACCCTATGTATTGTTTGGGTCTTCTAATTTATTTAACATCATTTAATTAAATTCCTAAAATTCTTCAATTAAATTGAAATACTTTCAATGCAATTCGTTCTCAAACCTATAATTAACTAAAGGGGCAAAAATCTTCACACTTCAAGTGTTGAAAGATGACTTAGGAATTTGTAATTTAAATTTTGTAATTTTTTGTCAAAACTGTATAATATGATATCTTAATCCAATGGCGTGGCTAGGCGTGGGCGAAGTGGACCATCTCCCACAGCGTTGCGAGGCCTCTTTATATGCAAAGCCACCAGACTTAAAATCCCTAACATAAAGACCTAAAACATAATATTAGCCCCACTTTTCACAGACTGGCAACTTACTGTATTTGAGAGGTGTTACGAGATCCAAGTATGGGTGACAGCGTCATACAAACAAAAGAAAAAGGACCTCGTTGATACGACGTCGACCACTTCTGTATTAGTGGATGCTACGCTAGTATCCAAATCTTTTATTCTTCAACCGCAATCTTCCGATGAGCTCAGGTTTCAATTTGTTTAAAAACGTAATAATTTACATATATGTCTAAAAAAACTATTTCAATTAATATCTTTTTACGTTTTTTTTTTACTTTTATCAACAAAGATTTTTAAATGATTTCACTATACTATAAAAATTATATTTTTTAAATAAATATAAATTTATTAATTTCTATTACAATTCTTATTTGTGTGTTATCTTTTATTTTCTTTTATTTACCTGCCAAGATTTTTCTTACCAAGTTGGTATTTGATATATAATTCGGTTAAAAGTAAACCAACTTTCACAACTCAGCCCTTTTTGCTTTCTACAGAAATTTATTATAAAAAAATATGGTCTTTTGACTTTTAAATAGATACCAAAAATAGATGAATTAATCGATGTAAAATAACTTAAATATTGTTTTTACAAAACATTTTTAACCTCTTTCGTCTGTAAATTAAGTTGAATTATTATTATTTTCTCTTATCGCTCGTAAACAGGTACACAATATGAGTTCATTTTAAATTATTAAGTTTTATATTCTAGAGATTACGTATTTTATACAAAAATATAACTGTTTCGAAATTAACAAAAATAATATGTGTAAAGGAAAACTATTTTATAAAAATGTGATACTTAATAGATTAGGCTAGGGGCTAAGCTAGGACTTAATATCAGATAAAAATTATATGAAGTTAAAAGTTTTTTTTTTTTGTTTAACACACCTGAAATTAAATTTAAGTAAACAATGATATAATTAATTTTACAAGGTTACATAAACATCAACAAATTACCATCTAAATTGTCCTATTTTATTTTAATGGATGAGATAGAGAATAATATTCCTTGCCGCAGTTGTAATAAGATATACTATTTGATGAAATAACATTTTCAAAACAATAAGCTTCCAAATTGTTATTCGAAAGTACAATTTATGCGTCAACTTTATTTCCATATTAATTAAGACACGCAAATGAAACAATTGTGGATTAATCATTTATTTTTTAAACAATTTGAAATCATTTTACTTATTCATGCAATAAAGTACCAATAATACAAACTCTGTATATTCATGTTTATAAAAAACGAATTGCCACAAGTTCAGTACATAAAACTAAATAATAGTTTAAAAAAAATTATGTTTATCTGTTTGTTTATTTATATATTTCACTAAAATTACTTGACAGATTTTAATAAAATTTCTATGGTTGTAGGTTATTAGCCTGGGGATTATTTTTTTACGCATTTTCAATTAAAATTATCATAACGGAAGCTAGATGATAATATTATCGTAACTTTGCGATTTCTTCTCGATTCTTTAGAGCTGTGTGACTTGACTTGACTTTTTACTTATTGTAATGTTGTTCCATCGTGAACAATTTTTTATCAGCATGGTAGTTATTTTTTTGCGATATTATTATTTTTATACATCTACTCTCTTTAATTGTAAATATAGAATGAGGGCAACCTATTTATGAACTTTAAACGCCTAGCTACAAGTACTAGAAGATATCTGATCAATTAGTTCCTCAACCATAAGTTTTTCTCATGAAAATATTTAGATAAACAAGTATAATATTTACATTAAAATCTATAAACCGCCTTTAGCAGTTAAAAGGTATACTTAAATTTGGTATTATTAGACCTTAATATTTTGATAAGAAAATAACATATCGAAAATAAATCGCTAGCGAGTCAGTATCTCCATAGATCATATATAAATGCGGTATCACGAGTCATTAATTTGACATATGCTATCGAACAAAACCATTTCCATAGTAACTTCATTATATACTGATATATTGTGTTCTTAAAGACTTAAGTCGGTGAAATTGTTTTATTTTTTGTGACAATAATATTTATCCTATATATAATTCAAAACTACACCAATAAGACAATACATTATTTAATAAACACATTTATTTCAGATTTAAATCGAGAAAAATTTTCACATTGTCAAAAAACATACAATTTTCACATTGTAACAGTGTTTACTAGGAAACTATTTAAATCATTTTTATTTACCTCCTACATATAACACACTCAATTTGGTTACTAAAACAGCAATCGATTTGAAATTTTTACTATTTCAGTACTTAAATATTTATATTCAATTTAATTTTAATTAAAGTGTATTAATTCCTTTAATCCTTTATACCAATTATAAATATTAACTCTTATGTAATAAAATGATTATTAGCAAATATTGTTCTTCATTACGTTCCTGATTACCACCCAAGGTAATTAATTCATAAACATATTTAATTTATATATAACGAAAAGATTATTTTTGCAAAGTTTGAAATTTAAACAGAATATCAAAATTATCATTACGCAGTTATTATAAGTTCATAAATTATCTACGATATTTCTGAGCAAACAATGTCATTACATTACTATATACGTCTCTTATTAAAATAATGTTCAAGTTTATAAATAAAAAAAAATGAGAGTTTTTTCAAAATTATAATTCATAGGATTTTTTTCAATAACTTCAGTTTAAACAATAAACCTTTTGGTCTGTAAAAAACCTTCTTTTATGGGCATATATTTTTTCTCCGTTCATGAACACACATTGAAAGTATTCAAGCTAAAATAGCATCTTGATATAAATTATGTATAGCTAGCGATTAATTTATGCTTTAAAACAGAACCTTAAGTTATGATCCAGTATCTTTAGCTTCAGCCATTATTGAATTTGGAAAAGGGCCAAGTTAGAGCCAGGGAGCCAAGTGTCGCGCAGATAATATAATGGCAAAACCTATTTTAAATTTCTTTAAATCGGTTAAAAAATTATAGCGCCGCAATTTGGTAAAAATACTGATTGTTACTGACATTCATGAAAGGAACGTCACTGTTCAAGCTAAAAAGGGGATTTTTTTCGTTATTCATTAAAGTAATATATTTGGTCGGTTCGGTAACAATTTAATAACAAATTTGTTCAGTATACATTAAAATAACATACCAAAATCTCGTTCTATTGATTTCGATTAAAAAAAAAATACGCTCAAACAAACTATTGTCATCTTATATTATTAAAAATATTAGTCCATTACTATAAGGATTACCAATAACTCGTCGACATCTTCATTTTTTCTCCTTCAGATAGATCATTGTACTTTCTACAGACATAATTCAGCATACAGGACACTATAAATCACATTTTTAAATTATTACACGAAAAATCCCTGATATTATTTTTTTAATTATTACAGTATATTGCGGCAAAACCAGCACAAAATTATCAAGACTTTATATATTTGTATACTATAAAGGGCCTATTGTGATACTTTTTTGTCTGGATATGTCGTCACCAACTTCATGTATGTTGGTTACAACGCAATTTCTTTACGCCATTTCGAGTATGTAATTCTCGAAGTTTCCAGACGGTACTCTTGTAGTTAAAAAAGGAAAACGATAAATAACCTACTGCATTTTTTATTTTATTTTTATTTTTTTATTTGACTATATATAACTAGTGTAGTCCCTAATCATAGTGCTTGCAACAATGTCGTAATATTGATAGCGAGAATAATAAAGAAAGAAATAGTAAATATCCTATGAACAAAAATAAGATATAAGTAAGGCGTACTTAAGATGCAGGAATATTTTTCCAATTCAATGAGCTAAAAATCCCAAACGGCCGAATCAATTGCTTTGGTCAGTTTTTATTCCGCCAATAAAACGGATCAAAAACGCTGAGTGGAGAATACTGACCAATTTATTCCGCGAACTAATTGTTTCGTGAGTTGGCATCCAAACATTGTTAATTAACAATCGTATAACCGTGATTGATGTTTACGCATTGTTATTTTGTTACATCAGATGAGACTAGGTACTATAATATGTTAATAATACAACTTGTTTAATCAACCAATTACTGTTTTTGCTCTAATACCTAGTTTTATAAGATTATGATTAAGAGATTTTGTATGTTACACTAAAACTCATTAATTAGTTAATAGGTAGTTAATAACAATATTTAGTACTAATAGGATCAATTAAATTGACCAATTTGGTTTGATATAATCCTAAGACGTGTAAATCTGTGCTTCGCAGTTGGCTTCAGAACTTCGACTTGGCTTTCATCCAGATTCAATAACGGCTGAGACTCAAGACACTGGATTATAACTTAGGACTTTAAATTATGTTAGGTCATATTATTGACCATAAATTAATTACCACACTTAGTATAGTATCCTCAAGAGGTACATAAAGGTACCTTGTACTTTTTATTTACATTACTCATATGCATATTGTTTTAATAAATATATATTTATTTTTATAATAATATATATATATATATATATGAAAACATATTAGTATTTAATTAATATATTAAAATTAGGTCACATGTTTTTTACATTACTTAAAATGATTTATTAACATTTTCACTTTTTGCTTTGTTACTATAATAATTAGATAAATACATAATTAAAAATATGTTTTTAATGACTGCATTATCTAAGAATCCGTAACCGCCGAATTACATACTGAGCTAGTGTTTCGTTTCCTACCTTCAAGAATTGTAGCAGTATATATATTATAAATGTCTATACCGAGACGTAAGCGACATCTACAATATTTCTTCCGAAAATCTAAAGCAATGTTTCTGATTTTGGGATTTAATAATAATATTTTAAAGATGTCACATCCGCAATTAATGTTTGAAATTTTTAAAAACAGAAGCCCTGGTATGCTTATAATAATCATAATAATAAACATTAGTTTGTAAGAGTTTTTATTGTTATATTATATTATGTAAATACTTGATGCATATACATAAGTTATTATTATACAAAGATTTTTATTAAATGACTATGGACTATGTTTCTACTTGAAATTATATATTCATATTTCATAGCCAAAAAAGCGCTGTTAATAAAGTGGGTCGAGCATTCAACTAGCTGGGATTTTTTTGTACCATTTTTTTACCTTTGTGTTCATTGTTTTGTTATTTTTTAGGTTGTAGTATGAATTGTGTATCAGAATACCTATTAATTTGGAAATGACCGATTTTTACAGAACGTACGAAATAACGAACGTACATTACAGGGGCAGAATGGTTTGATTTTAATGGTGTGTGCTTATAATTTTCTAAACATGGTACTCTTTTTATTTTATAACATTATAATAAATGCTATAAGTCAGAGAAATCTCGTCTTTTATCTCATATAAGTATTAAATCTAAATATTATATAGCTCAAATATCTAAGTTGCTTACTCGACATATTTTTATACTATCTCGGTATATAGCGAACGTAGTGACCAATAGTAACTGGGTTTTCACAATATGTCACCCAAGTCCGAATGGCACCATATCTGGCGATCATCCATTCACATTCGTTCACAATTGTAGGGAATGATTTAGAATATTTCAAATAAAGTATTCCGATTTTGTATCGCGAAGACTGCACTTTTAGAAACTACTATTATAAATGTGAAAAATGTTTAACATTTATAGTAGTATTGTATATGGTTAAACAAGAAATAAATGATTTAATAAAAAAGTATATATGAATATTTATAAATTCCACATTAATATAAAGGATTTTTTTTTAAGCAACTGAATTAAAGGTTTTTATATTTAAAGTGCTTTTTGTTAATGATCCTATAATGTGATCGTGTGGTTGGTGAATGATCGTTTTCTTTGGCCAAGTTATTTATAAATATATTTTGTACTAAAATAAGCAATAAAACGCATTAGGTAAGTTTAGTAAACTAGCAAAAGACCCAAAGTTCTAAACTTCAAAGATAGCTAGGGAATGTATATATAATTTATTTAATAATGTATAATAAATTCGTTCCAGTAAAATCAATCATAAAAGATGAAATTAATAATATAATTTTTTTAGTCCTTATTATTTTGAAATAAGCTAACTAAGAATTGTGTTAGTATTTTAATGTTTGAACCTACTTTATTTGTTTATATTTTTATAGTAAAAACACATATCATCACTATATTTGCGTCACCTAACGTCGTTAAACTACTCGTTGATTTCCTTTGTAAGTTAGGGATGTTTCAGACGTAAGTGGCTCTTTTGTGTTGACCCATATAATAATAAAATAACATTCCAAATTTGATCAAAATTTTGTCCTGCACTTTTTGTGGGATATCTGTACTGACAAACACTGAAATTATATTCATTTGTAATATAAATATTATATTCATATGGAATAATTTTTTTTTGGATAAAATATTATCTTTCATACATTAAACAAAGATAATTTACTGATATGGCTATGATTACTTTACTCAATGACGTCATTGAAAGTCTGAAATAGCGGATTTAACGAGAGGTCAAAAAAATTCTAATAAATACAAATAAATAAAAACGTACAAATTATTTAGTAGTATTTTAATAAAAAGTTTTAATTAAGACGAAACAACAAGTTTAGATTTTTACGATGGTAATGCAAATTCTATATATATATATATATATATATATATATATATATATATATATATATATATATATATATATATATATAATATATATATATATATAATATATATATATATATATATATATATATATATATATATATATAGAATTTGCATTACCATCGTAAAAATCTAAACTTGTTGTTTCGTCTTAATTAAAACTTTTTATTAAAATACTACTAAATAATTTGTACGTTTTTATTTATTTGTATTTATTAGAATTTTTTTGACCTCTCGTTAAATCCGCTATTTCAGACTTTATATATATATATATATATTATATATATATATATATATATATATATATATATATATATATATATATTATATATATATATATTATATATATATAATATATAATATATATATATATATATAATATATATATATATATTATTTATATATATATATATATTATATATATATATATATATATATATAATATATATATATATATATATATATATATATATATAGAATTTGCATTACCATCGTAAAAATCTAAACTTGTTGTTTCGTCTTAATTAAAACTTTTTATTAAAATACTACTAAATAATTTGTACGTTTTTATTTATTTGTATTTATTAGAATTTTTTTGACCTCTCGTTAAATCCGCTATTTCAGACTTTATATATATATATATATATTATATATATATAATATATAATATATATATATATATATAATATATATATATATATATTATTTATATATATATATATATATATATTATATATATATATATATATATATATATATATATATATATATATATATATATATATATATATATATATATATATATATATATATATATATATATATGTAAATTAGCTTTAATAAATTTTATGGCTAAGTGATTGGTTTTCAAGTGCCTGCTCTCACAGTTTTACTTTTTATGTAACATTTTTTGCTTTGCTGACACATGTTACCGTACTTATAATTCCATTTGATTTCTCATCCTGTTATTAATAGTAATAAACGAACAAAAACAAAATATATGTACGTATAAATAATACCTAAAAGCACCCTAGCAACACAGTAAATCTAGAGTAACTCATTAGACTATAGGGGAGCCCGGGGATGGTTGACTATAGGGGCAGGTAGACTAATTGTCAAAAACGCGAGCTAGGCAAACTTTTTGCATCGATCGACTAGGTGAGCGTATCCATTATTCCCCCGCCCACAATCATCAGAAAAACCGCGGAGCAGACCCAAACCGTTTGTCAGCTAGAGCCTATTGTTCAAAAACAAAACACTTAAGTAACAATTTTTTTCCTAATTCTATTTGTTATAACTCTTTTCATTTTGTTTTGATTGCTTGTCAAACTGTTTAATACGAATGTTTGATTTCCGAACTTTGTTTGCTTCCTTATTATTTTTAATTACGACACCATTTTAAGGTTTAGGCACGTAGTTAAAAAATTCTAGGTTGTTTGGGGCTGGTTGACTCATTTAAAAAGGGGTTGGTTGACTATCTAGTCAACCTGCCCCATACAATTTTGGATATACTAGATATAAATTGGTATAAAAATTATTGTTCTTAACCTAATATTTCCAGTTTAGAACGATGCGAATCTATAAACGAAAGTCAAATCGACGTAAAGACATACTGGAGAGAGTATGTCGACAAGTTATTTTCGCCGAAAAAGTATCAATTCCAGCAAAAGAATTTTGCTATACCATATAAAAAATCGCCATGTAGTAAATATGAAAAAAAAAATGAAATACCGGACTGTCTAGATCTCAATTGACCTTGGAAAGTGTTGGCTACATAAAAAACAGACAAATATTCAGTGACGAGGAAGAGCTTGCATCAAAAGATTGCCCATAAGGGAGCTGCTGATGTTTATTATGGATTAACGCCTTACGAGTCTCGAAAATTTGCATATGAATTAGCGAAAAAAAAATCTATTCCTGAATCATGGAATAAAAAACAAATTGCTGATGAAGATTGGCTGGGGAGTTTACTTAAACGTCATCCTATCCTCTCTATTCGACCTCCTCAAGCTACTATTTCGAGCCACTTCTTTCAACAAAAACAACGTGCAGTTGTTTTTTGATTACCTAAGAACCGTTTACCTACGTTTAAATGTAAGCCCTTGGTATATTTGGAATGTAGATGAAACAGGACTGACAACGGGATTGGCACCAAAAAATTGGGAAAAATGACGTCTGCTGACCGAGGTTCGCTGGTGACAGTTGCAGTTGCTATCTCGGCCTCGGCAATATGGTCCTATAAATACTATAAATACTATTTTGACTATTTTAGACTAAAGGACTATCAAAGAATATTTAAGACTGGAGGTAGACCGATACGTTCTTAACGATGTTTAATGTTGTTGAAGATGTTCTTAAAAATGATGATTGCATTTACTTTAGTATTTAAATCTTGTTCCTTCGTAGTGTTGGTACTCATTACTTCTTAGGTCAACTTACCCCTAGTGACAAGTCAACCTGCCCCAGGCACGGGGTAGGTTGACTCGTTTTTCCCGTTCTACAAAATCGAGCCTATATGCTATGTTTTGATTGATATCGAGCTTATTGTAATTTCTTTCTAGAGCTGAATAGTGTCACTATCAATGGAATTGCTTTTCACAAAAATAATCATTAAAGCAATAAAAATATTAACTTTTAAACTGAAAATTGGTCAACCATCCCCGGTCTCCCCTACTTATCAAATTACAAAAGAACGGAAATAAATATTGAAGTTACAGGTATTTTATAAAGTAAGGATAAACAGTTTATCATTTTAAGCTGAATTATTTGTTGTGATGTAGCGAACAAACAACTAAACTCAAATTAGAACTTAAATAAACAATCGAACTCGTATTAATTTCAAAAGCTTAGATAAACAAACAATTTTCGCATCAAATTTTCTATCCATCATTGAAATTTATCACGTTTTCACACCTACAGCAAACTAATTAATTCCAATTTAATAAATAAAACTGTATGATTTTATTTAAATAATTGAAATATATAATTAAATTCTTTACGACAATTGAAATAAGGAATATATTTTGAGGAAACAATTTGAATAACAAAACAAGAAACTTCGAAATTGTTATTCGCAAGTATAATTTATGAGGCCAACTTGATTCTTATGTTATTAGTTAGAACACAGACGTATTTTCCGGATAGTGTAATAATAATTATTAAATTTATATCATATTGTAATTCATTTTAATAAATTTTCGCACGTTATATATAAAATTGAAACTATAAAGAGGAAAATAAAATACAACATTCATAAAAAATGTATAGCTAGATTTATTCAAGAAACTAATAATCATATTATACTGTTGTGTATTGCTATTGATTAGATAAGAGTTGATACGTTAGTACTTTATTTCAATTAAAAGTCAAAATTTTATAACCATTTGGGAAAAACATACTATTATAATAAGAATAGTTGTTTAATAGTGCAATGTATATAAAAATACAATGACAGTATGTTTTTAAATTATTATAAGTAATTTATATGATATTAGGTTAAGTACTTATTTTTAGTTAATCGATATATGCATGGTATGTATTTGCATTCCTAAGTTATATTCCCGAGTCTTGAGCATCGATACTCATTATTGAATTTGGAATGTGGCCAATTTTTGCTCAGTAATAAAATGTGCCGTACTGATTTAAGGTTCCTCAAGTAATATTAAAACGATTATTGTCCATTTAAATGTTTTCCCATTATAAAATAATAATAAATTAATGTAATAATAATAAAATACAAATACTATTTAAAAGTTAAATTTATATTTAGTCTATACAAATGAAAATTAGTTAACTTTTCGTTTGAGATTGTATTCTAGCTCACTGGACTACCTCAACAGAAGATCACCATAAGGTAACTATTATAGATACGCTTCACAGGATGAATGAAGAGCCCTCTCTTAATACAGTTCCTCCTATCCTAATCTCATTTATTTTTCAACATTCTTCAATCAACAGTATGCAACTATTTCCAAAAAAAATTTCTTATCACCCTATTCATACCTTATCAACTTATCAGCCCGACCTATAAAAAAATATCAATAAACGGACAACCGCTGAAAAAAAAATTAAATTATGTTATAGGGTATTTATAGAACCAATACAATCTAAACATCGTCACAACCTATTAATTACATATAATTGATCATAATCAATAAATAATGTCGTTTCATTATGAAATATAATGTAAAATATGTATAGTTATATGATATTTTCAATTTAAACAAAATTTATTTAACATTTAAATTTTAATTTATTGTTTTCACGAAACAACGCAAAACACAAAAGAATGTCTAGTCCTAAACAAAACAAAAATTACTATATTAAATTTTATTCTTACATATTTATTATAAACACACTAGAGCTTTAATAAAAATGTTCTACCGAAGAAATTTTATTTCATGTTATGTTTAATATTCAAAGTCCACTAAAAACTTTTGTCATATTATCAAGTTAAGAGAGAGCTATGTAAATTACTTCTTTAAAGTATTTAATTCAATATGACTGTAAAAAGTAAGTAAACGTTTGATATCATAAATTACATTGTATGCAACGTTTAACGACGTAACCTTTAACGACGTAACCTAATATGACTGAGATATGATTATAAAAGTTTTTATCACTAAAACTTACCCACAGCTAATTTGTTTCAACGCTAGCATGGAGATTCCAATTAACATCTTTAAACTAATTTTATATTTGCAAGATGAAAGTTGCGTTACCTTGTTACTTTATGTGCACAATTAGTGTTGAATTGTTCTTTTTAACAGTTTTTATTAAATTGAAACTAAAATAAGCTGTTTTATGAAACATACTAGTATAAACTAATTAGTTATATTAAAAGCAGATAAAGGAATTCAGACGTTATGTCCTTATTAGGGTGTTTTGATTTTATATAATTGTAAATATATTCACAATCTTAGCGACGTGATGGCCTTTAGCCTTTAGAAAACTAGGTTTCACATTGTAGTATATGGTACAAAACTTGTAAATAAAAAAAAATGGTCTAATAATTTGATATTTGTAAATTATGATGAGAGGAGAAGAACAAATCCTTTATTTCTAATATATATATATAATAAAAAAAAATAACACAAAATTTCAACCAATGTCTTGTTCAAACTAAGAAATTAAAACAAAAAACTGTTACTTTATAATGTGTAGATAATATTCAATAGATAAAGTAAAATGAAATCAAATCTTAATATTCATTTATCCCAGATCAATAAAAACACAAAATTACCTTAATAAATCATGAATTAGTAACTATATTGTCAATCATGGTCGAGGTAAAATCATTTTCTGTCAGATTATAATGTTCTTGATATTGGACATGCGAATGACGTTTACAAGGCGTCTCACTATATATTGGGTATGTATTAGTATAACAAAGTGGTTTTTTTAATAATATAAAGTGTATATAATAAATATAACTGTTGTTGCATATGATTTCAAACCTACTCATTATGAAGAATGCGACATTATTAGTAAAAAAAAAAAAAAAATTTTTAAATAACTTACTCAAGCTTGGGTTTAAAAAGGTTTTTCTTTAATTTTATTGCATTTATAATAGTATACAAATTTTTAATATTTTAGTTTTTTTTAGTGACTTAGTCAAAGTCATGAGTGACCAGAAATCGAATGAATGTACTATTAATATTATATAACATTATTTTATCCAAATATATTGAAATTTAATTATAAATAAAGATTATATTACGAATAACGTTGTCTACCTAACGTGGTATACACAAAGCTTTAGAGAAGAGCAAAATTAATTGAAAATGCCGATCAAATTGCCGAACCCGAAGAACCCTGTCACGATATTGTATTTAAAATAAAAGCAGATAGTCTAACGTGTGACTATGATTGATTTTGCTCTTCAAATACGTTAAGGTGATTTTTCAACTGCAGTAGTGAACAGAGTATTAGGTAGAATGTCAAAGTCATCCTCAGGTTATTTAGATTACATTTAAATCTCGTTTGGTATTTTCGTACGCCATTGCTTTTAGGTAAAACATTTAAATCAGGCGTTTTAATGATTTTATATGTTTTTTTTCTTTATTTTATATAATAAAGAAAAGAAATGGGATTCAAGTATATTTGAGACATTTTCAAAAAACTATTTTGAGTAGTGTGAATTTAATGGATGTATGGATGGGTTAGTTCAAACGAACTGTGGGTCTCATATAACCCCATAACGTGTAAATCTGAGAAGCACAGTTGGCCCCAGGAATAGAATTTGGCAGTTTTCCAAATTCAATAAAAGCGGCTGAGACTCAAGACACTGGATTATAACTTAGGACTTCGAATACATACTACTATCATCATAATATTGATAAGTGAAGCTTTCTGTTATATTCTAACATAGGGAAGTATTTCCTCCAATAAAATGCTATTTCTGTAATTATTTATTATTCAGTTACATAACGAGAACATGGTGTAAATTTATTAAATTTAAATTTTACCTTAAGCTTAAAATCTTTTATATTATCAGCCATAAATTAAAATTACGTGTTTTAAGAAAGTATATTTTATATTACTATGATAATAAATTATTAAGGTAAGGTGTAGGTGGAAGGATAAAAATCAATTAGTGTATCAATGTTAGGGTAGATCAAGATTGATTACTTTAGAAGTAAAAGCGAGCAGAAAAATATATTTTCAAATTCCACTTGACGTCGTTCAGATATATAAATCAATTTGACGTTTTTTTGTGGTTGACACTTTACTGAAGTGTTTCAAAAAAATATGTTATGTTTGATGTACTCCGATTAAATTGAGATTGGAGATTTATATACCTTAACTATAACTATTCCATCAATTTCTTCACGGCAATTTATCTAATGTCAAATGGTAAAGCTTTTTATATTTTTTAAAAAATAAATACCGTGTTGGCGATGACATTAACAAATTTTGGTTCATCCAAAAACACCTGGGTAGAAGAGTTTTAAACGTTGACGCAAAATTTGGCTTCAAGCGGATGGCCGTTAAAAAAGCGTTTATTCTAATCGACTAACATTAGTTTGTTTAACCTCTGCTAATATCCGAGTTACAATACTAAGTAGGTAAATAGATTTTTTGGTATGAAAAGCTTTTGAAATTGGTTGGGTTAAAGAAAACTACAAACAAATAATCGGTTTAAGGTAACTAATATAACAGTCTGAAGCTGACAGGTAACTGTTCTAGACACAAAACTGTCTATAATTACAATAACAAATCACTGTTACACTTCAAGTTTCGCTTTACATAACCTGCCCTGTAAAAATAATTTCATTGAATCTTTTAAAGTTATTAACTTTAATGTTGTAATATCTTTTAATTTAATTATTAAATATAATAATTATAACTTTAACTATTTTGACTTGATGTTATTATTAGTAGTAAATCTGAGTTTCACGTGGTTTGTGCTATGCATTTTATGGCCTAAAAAGGCGTTGGTAATAAAGTGGGTCGAGTAAACATTTAACTAACTGCACTTTTTAACTACCATTTTTAGTTGAGTTTTTGTTACTGTCTCATTTTTTGTCTGTTGGTATTTGTTTAATATTTAGTTTTTATTTTCTAATATTTATAATATAAAAAATACATATTTTCGGTCGAATACTCGATTGCCTAGTATTGATCGGCATGCATCGGGATATGTAAAGTAAATTTCGGAGTAATAAAAAAAAAAATCTTCAAGAAACTAAATGTAATTTCGCACATTGAATTAACTGAAATAACTTAATGTATTGTTCACAAAACTTCTTTGTCTTCATTATGAAGTATTTCAGCTATAAAACACAATAGTATTTCACTTCTTTCCGATATACAATAGTCGATAAATGCCATCTAAGCCTGGTCTGTAACCAAACCTCTGTAAAGTTTGGAACCGTTCCAAAGTGCAATCTTTTCACGGTTTCTACGTCAGAGAATGGCGTCTGATAATAAAATATGCAACCTATAGTGCTGATATAAATTATGCATTTCTGAATTCAGTCGTAGATACTAAATCACAGATCAAACATTAAAGTAATTAACACATTAATAAATAATGATTTTTATAACATAGAATTATATTATTATTATTTTTTTCAAAAATACAAAAAAATTTTATTATTTTCAAAATTGTCCACATCAAATCCTTTGGTTATCAACGGATTATACTATAAAATATGCTCAGAATAAGATAAAACTTTATAAAAACCATGTCACGGATATCTAAGATCTTATAAGCGGGATCTCGGGATTTGATGATGATAAACGACCCAGCAAATCTATGGCTAATGCTCGAGTAAACCAGACAAATTAGGTTTAAATGTCGTATAGATATCACGGATTTGAATAAACATAATTAGAATAAGGACTGGCAGTACATTAATAAACATTATTGTTAAGCATCTCATATATCATATATTGTATGTATTATGATTGTATATTTAAAAAATATTAATAATTTACTTTTTGAATGAGAGGAGAGTTTGTAATATTACTTTTTTAGTAACTAATTAAAATATTTACAGCTATAGCCTGTATGTATATAATGTTCTGGTAGATTGTGTATGTACAGAAAATTTATTAAAATATAAAATTTTTTAGTCATTAGTATTATATAGCTGGAAAAATATCTACGAATATATACTTTTTTGGAGTCCTAACTGTCTGTCCGCATATATATTCACACATTACTTTCAAAATAACGTATTGGCTTATATCACCTTTTCCGGTGTAAGGCTTATTATTTGAAGCAGATATCTCTGTTATAATAACATCTGCCCGGAGAAAAGCAATTAGATATAAAAACTATTTGTATAGCTGCAGACTCGAGTAATTTGAAAGTAAAATACGATCAAAGAAAACGTTATAACGCCGTAGTACATTTAAATATGTATAGTTCATATTACCTAATATATTAATTACAATCTTATAGCAGTACGGTGCATGTTTTTTGTCAGTTTATTAATCTTAGTTATAATAAAGAGTACAAGTGATTAAAGACAAAAATATCTATTTCAACAAAAACATTAGATTTTTTTTAAAGAAGCTCCACAAATAACAAAAGATGAAAGTCTTTGTAAGTCTTTATAACTATGAAAAGAAGATAAAGATATAATTATTAGGATAAAACAGTTATAGTTTTCGAATATACATAAATTTTTTATATTATTTAAAATAATTTTTCAATAACAATTTTTGTTTTTATATTTCATTACTAGCTGCTTCTACATCTTCGTTTGAAAAAGATTTGTTAAATAAAAGTAGCCTAACTACTTCTTATAATATAATCTATCCAACAGTGGAAGTCCTGATTAAATCAGTCCACACATTACCGTATAGTGAAATTACATTTAAAGAAAAGCTATTGAATTGAAAACAGACACTTCTGTCTGTTTGTAATTAAAGAATTTTATTTATATATATTGATTTTGATAGTTGGAATTAAACATATACAGCATCTTTAATTTACAAGAGCGTTGATATTATTAGATCATGTTTTGATTATTACTTTTTCTTTATATTTTTATATAAAAACAATAAAACTAATAAATTCTTAATAAAAATGAAAGATATATTGTATATAGACGTAAATAATGTTTTATAACAGAGCTATTAGTGTTACACGTAATTACCATGAAATTGTACACTCACTTATTTTAATATACTTATATAATCATAAAAACCAGGTGCCAATAATACAATTTAATGTTCTTTTCACAATTTTGTATAATTAACTAGTTGTAATCTTAAACCAATGATCGATAACAAAATTATATGAATTTGATTTAAAGCAATCAAGATTTGAAAATGCTTTAGGCTTCATAAATAATATTAAATAAATTGTTATTTTAATTTTTTAAATTATTATTAATGCACAATTTTTACAACCAAATTTGTTTTCATTTTTCTTTCTTCCTTACCATTTACCTCTTCAATAAAGGAGATTTTAGAACAATGTTTTGGGTAGACCTCGAAGAATTCGGTCTGCCCATTCATTTGTACCCGACTTTCGAATTTTGGAAAAATTTCTTCACAGGAGGTCTTCTTATGACCCCCTGAGTCCGAAATGACCATTGGTCAAAAAATTATATATGCGTGAGTGCGTCCAGATTCGACTTTTGTCAGCACGATAGCGGCCGCAGTTTCGCTCGGATCGCTTTCAAACTTTGCACAAAAATCAACTATCCAAAAATAAAGCTCAAGTTCGTTAACCAGAGAAATCCGGCCACAGGGGGCGCTGGGGCCTCACTTTTTCTTATTTCAGTTTTTCAATCATAACTTTTTCCCTATACAAAGTAGATCAATCGCGTTTATATTATATGATGTCTTTGATGAATACCTATAACTAATGTACATAAACCGAAAACCTAACTTCAATAACTTAGGAGTGGGGGTAAAAAAACTGAAAATTTTTGGAAAAAAAATCATAACTTATTCTTACATCAGAAGTATTTTTAATCGAAAGGTTATTTTTTACTCTAAATTTAAGTACCAAAAGCTTTTCCGTAAACGGTACCGTTTCTGAGAAAAAAATAAAAACCACTTTTAGCTTGAAAATTTAAGGTAGGTAAAACCACGGCAACTTTTTTCTAGTAAACATTCCCTCCTCGCAAATATTTTTAATAGAAAGGTTATTTTTTACTCTAAATTTCAGTACCAAAAGTTTTTCCAAAAAAGATACCTTTGCCGAGAAAAAAAATAAAAACCGCTTTTTGCTTGGAAATTTTTGATGTAAACAACGGTATCATGTTATTCTTAGGTAGTCAGTTATATTTTAAACGAGTTACACACGAGGTCTACCTACGCGTGTCCCCCTGCGGGTACGGATTTTTTAAGTTTTAAGCATTGTTTCAAAATTAAATATTCTTATTTGGTGACTGAATTAGCTATATAATTAAAATATAATAAATTGAACGTATAAATGTTATATGTAGTAATAATAATTACTAAAATTAATTATGTATAAAACGAAGTGTTTGTAATATGATTACATGGTTCGTGTTCGTTTGCTGTCTGAAGCATACCAATATATTACGCTGCTTTAATATATGGAAGCTAGATTATTATAGGCATGATAATCGCTTTGAAGCTTGTGTTAACCTCAATTCACCACTCAATGACTCTTCAAGTTGTTTGCAGTATGTACCTTTATGTCGATGTTAGTGAGTAATATAATACAATGGAATGAGACGAGAAAATTCTTTTTTTATTATTTACCAATCATATACACAAATTTAGTAATTTTGAACCATTTTATTATATATAGATATAAATATTTTTTTAATGTGAAA
The DNA here is from genome assembly GCA_918358695.1 of Melinaea menophilus ssp. n. AW-2005. Classification (NCBI taxonomy): domain Eukaryota; kingdom Metazoa; phylum Arthropoda; class Insecta; order Lepidoptera; family Nymphalidae; genus Melinaea; species Melinaea menophilus. Next base: position 16,030,617 of record OU911043.1, on the reverse strand, counting down.
ATCGTACCACACCTATCCGTTCTTATCCCAATATTGTATTGTATCCAAATAACTCTAAAACAATTTAATTAATCATATAGAAATAAATTACATAACACGTTTTATTCCACAAAACAAGTAAAAACAAAGTGATGATGCAGAACATTTATTAGATACAAGATTAATTTATTAATATATAAACTTGTTATGTTTATATAATAAAACGATCATGTTATTGACACTACCACTAATGTTATTAAATATAATAATTTAACTTATGATGGATAATATCTATTCTCATATGTTAAGTTCTTAGACAGTCAGTAGTAGTGTATCGTCATCATATTTTTTCTAATTATCAATAATTTGGCTACAAAAACTGTGTCTATTGAGCCCTATATAGATATATAAGTAATTTAACTTTGAAACTTATTCCAAAACAATTTTAGCTTAAACAAGACTGTAACACAGAAGAAATATCCTCTAGCCAAATAAATGACATTTCAAATTAAGATAATTATTTAAAAACAAAAATATACCGTTAAAGTATATAAGAATAATAATGTAAGCTATATCAACCTGGTGCATCAGCATGTTCAGTGTAAATAAAAATAAGGAGTTAGAAATACATTTTGTATAAACTGAACACTGGCTCAAAATGATATTTCAATAACCACCAGGTTGATACTTCGTTTAATAGATTAATTTCATAATTCATACATAGTTTCTCTTTAATTCTTTTAAATAATCAGATAATATTCAAAGCACATAAAGATATAAGCCTCTTTGTTGAACGGATAATTGAAGTAGCCTCAATAAATTACAACAATTTATTATTGTATGCGTCTATAGGCCACTCGTCTATAATGTAGACCAATGTTGTATTAAAAAAGTTTATTCCCAAAAAAATAATTAATTATTTTTGAATTAGTTAGTGTTTAGAAGACAAGCGATTTAAAGAAAAAATCCATAGTAAGGCCACTAATTTGAATTGTTGCGCCAAAATTAGCATTATTTTTTAATAACTGTACTTTTTTCTGGCGCTGTTTGTTACTCTTGTTACATTTACTGGCTGCATCACGCAACTTTCTTAGAAGTCATTACCTGCGGTAGTGCGGTGGGTGAGGTGGGTTACCCCTCCCCTTAAATATGGCCGTGATGGCGGACCCTTGCGTTATGCTCATAGACCGGTACTGCTTGCCGTTACTTGTCGTCTTGCTAGCAACGGATTTATTTTTTCTTATTATTAACTAATCATTATGCCGGCTTATCGAACCGATTGCGATGGTTCTAGTTAGTCGTACATTGCTCACTGAATAAATGATCGTAGCCTTATTTTAAGTTACAGAGTGTCTTTACAGAAACGCTAATTTCGATACGTATGGTATCATACAGGACGTCCTGCTTCTGTCATTTGACGTACACAAGTGATCATGATGACGGTATTGATTCTAAGTAGAAAAGACATATTTAATGAAATAAATAAACGGGTATTCTTAGTGTTATTTTCTAGTTAGTATTTCCATTCTATTATTTATTTTAATTAAATACAAACATTAAATTAAATTCAGCAAAGTGCTCATTAAGAACTAAGGATACTAAGAATTGATTTAAAAAGTAATGAATAAAAATCAAATAAATTATATATGGTAATGTATTAATAAAATACATTAATAATACTGCTGGATTAAAACACGAATAAGTTTCGAAGAGTAATATAGAGTGTGTCTACATCAATTAAATTTTAATGTCGATTATGCACTTTTTATATTTCAATTTATACTACTGGTCTCCTTCTTTATGAAACTTCGCTCAAATATATCTTAAAATGTGGCGGCATTATAAAGAAACATAAAATAGTCTGAAGGTACTTTCAAGATCGTTAATCATCATAACATATCCTAAAGCAAAGGATAATTAAAATACTTCCTATCTCATTCTACCATCGCTCTCTGTCACACAACTAACAAAACAAGTCATTAATCATGATGTTCAGGTGATACTGGAGACAGGATCCATCACAAACAATAAAGGATTAGGATGAGAAGTGTATTATTGATTAGGAAAATGAACCTTATTATAACTACCATAAGAATGCAAGTCTCAAAAATAGTCTTGGTCATTGTACAATTATTTATTGGAGTCACCGATGGTACCTATTATACTCCATCTTTGTCGGCTTGGGCTATTCTTTAAGTTATTGTGGTCTTCTTAGTAATAAATCACGATATATAGGATTTTAATGTCGTTTGAATACAAAACACAGTATGTAGGAATGAAAATATATTAATTTCAAATTAAAATATACATCAATTCAATATTTCAAATTTGTGGGAAAATATTTCGAGTTTTGATAATGAACATGTTTATTAATAAAATAAATTTAAATAAATCATTGCTGTCAGTAATTTTAATAATTTTAATTCATACTTAATAAAATAAATTAAACATACAAGTTAATTAATCACGAAGTTAAACTTATCTCTATAATAATTAATATCAAGGAAACAAGTAATACAATATAGTATTTTATTCATATCCTCTATGTATTCATATTAAATACATGAATAAAATTTATAATAACCAGATATTATGTACAGTTAGGTTTGTTAGCAGATAAAGTGATTAATAATAATTACGAAATAATGGTAATATTAATTAGATGTCTAAATTATGTTGTGTTAACCAAATTAATAAATTGTAATATTAATTGTTAACATTTCGTCATTCTAACAAAATCTATCCAAGAAAGTGAAGAGTCAATTAAAATTATATATCAGAAAGGTTAATCAAGAGTCTTAATATCAGTTATGTTTGTAAAAACATCATAATTTTATCACAAATTGCAACTGCAACGGTCGACTAGAAGTCACTCAGTGTTGCGACCGGCGCATACGCAGACGTAAATATGAAGTTTTTTGTATTTGTTATCGTTTTTGTTGCGGTTGTTTATGGAAACGAGGAGGACTGTATGTATATTTTATTATTTGTTGAATAGATTATAATATCCCTCGCAATACCACTACATGAATTATTTTTGTTCTGCATTCAAAATTAACAAATATTGTGATAATATTGAATAAATATTAAACGATTAATATATTAATGTAATGCAATGTGTATCATTAAAATATAAAAAAATGATTTGCCACAATAATAATTAATTCTAATGAAACATGATCTGAATAATACCGTTATATAATTGGTTGTTTGCTTATTTGTACTAAAAACTTTCTTGCCGTTCGTTGTTACAAATAGGAATATAATAATCAAAATTCACGAAACCACGAAATAAATTGTAAAAGTTATATATTCATCAAAAGTTTGCGATAAATAAAATACGTAATGAAGCACAATTTCCACATTGTATTGGTGTTGGTTTTATCTCTGATTCCCGTCAATTGAGATCATCTACCGAATATTAATATCACGCCTGATTTATTGTACTTTACAATAATTTCACACAAACAATATTGATGAGTTTCGTTTAAATGTATATTTGAATAATCATTATTTGTTATTAACTATTTACTTTCAAACATTTACTTTTTATTATTTAAGATTCATGTTATTGTTAGCTTGTATGATTTAAAATCATATTTGACATCGAGACATTATTTTATACTTAAAAATAGAATAAGTAAAAATTACCTTGTTTGATATATTCATCACGTATAATATAAATAACGGATTGTCGATCGCAATTTATTGCTTACTTAAAACACTTTCTTATTTTCTAAACAAATAGCTGTGCCTACGATATTTTTCGCGCGGAATACGTTTTTAAAAATAACGGTAGAAAAGTTATAAGAGTAAAAGTCCTGTTAAAATCGGTCCAATCACATCAGAGTTTAGTTACAAAGAGAGAAAAATAAAAAATAGAAATATTTTTATAAATGCCATATACACTTTCATATGCCACTTGTAAAAAAAGATGTTAATTTGAAATTACAAACAGAGAGTAAACTTTTATTATAGTGGAGCTATGAGACAATTGAATGTACTGAACTATTAACAAGGATAACGATCATTATTCAATCATCTTGTCTTCCAATTGAGTCAATGCTCTATAATCAACTTCACCAATTTCACTTTAAAGAACGTTAAACTATTTTCAACTCTACACCCTTTCGATAAGGAAAACATTCTAGTGTTTGTGAGACGCATTTTGTAAAATTACAATTGGTTCAGTTCTTGTATTTCATGTAACATAATATGAATGCATCAATTTATAGGTTTGTATCAATGTTTGTGTAATTTAATGGTTAAAAAATATTCAATAATTTCAATTTTCATATACACAATAAAACTGTATCTAATTATAAAGATCAACTTATCCACATAACTGTTTACGAAAACTTAGAATACATATTTTTAACCATGTTTATGCATTTGCATAGACAGCTAAATCTCAACAAAATGTAATATGTTAAGAATAATAAGTATCTTTATATGCATTGTCTTACAATTCTTGTTTATTCTTGTCCCAGTTAAAATAATAGACTCAATAATACAAGAGGAACCGTGCTCGGCTGCTGGTGGTATTTGCACTGTCTCGGCGGACTGTCCTAAGGGACATCTTGCTGAGAAACAAGGACTTTGTCCGACCCAACGCAAACAAGGCATCGACTGCTGTCACGGAGGTAACTTACATTTTATATAATTTATAAATATTCATAACATTATTTAACATCTTTTCTTTATTTCATAACATTCGAAAACACAATAGTTTAATTTAACATCTGTGGTTACCGATGATTATCTCATCATCGGATGGTTTTGAAGATTATCGTCATAACGCATGTTTTTAAACATTTTTTAAATGACAGAGTTATAGATTTATTTTTCATTACAGTATCAATGAAAGAAAGTCGTTGTCACAAGCATGGCGGTATTTGCATGAAGCCAGAAGAATATTGCAATCCCAGTCTTGTATTCGACGGAGCGACCGACTGCATTGGAGATAAAAAATGTTGTATTATGACTCTTTAAAAAATATATAGATAAACTTAGATAAAAAAACTAAAATAATCTTTTTAGATTAGATTTTGATGTGGCTCTCAAAAACAGTTAGCAGAATGCTATTGCTAATTGAAATATCGCCCCTTTTATCAAAAGATTCGATATCGATATATTGTTTTATGATATTCCAAAAGTTATTGTTTACTAGGATCCGCCAACCGTGCGCAGCGGGTGTTAAGCTGAGCCCCTCTCTTTTCTTCTTTTCGTGATAACTTTTGAATGGCTAAACATTTTTTCAATCTGTTTTCGCTATAAAATCCACGTTTGGCGCAAACATACATCAGAAAATTTTTAGCTAATTCTCTCGTCGCATTCTGGAGACAACTAAACACAAAAAAAACGTCTCCCAAACGGTTAAGAACTTCGCTGACGCTCAGCTAAATAAAAACCTTAAAAGTTTATATTAGAAGACAATTCAACCTGACAGAGGTGAAATTCCTTTTCTAAATTGAGTTTTTTATTTTATTCTTTTTTTATAAAATAACACTATTTCAAAACTAAACGTTGTTTGTTTTAATAATTTAGACTTAAAACTCAAAAATATTTAATGGAGTATATGAATTATATGACTTCATAAAAATGAAGCAGTTGGATACTTTATAAAACTTATTTATAGCTGTGTTAAAATTAAAATTTTTAAAATTACAATTTCGCGAAGCAGGTACTGCATTGTGTATAATTTAAAAAGCAGTTTTGTATTGTTAATGTATCATAAAAAATACAAACTTGATCAAATCTATAGTTTATGCGAACCTGATTACATTCCAATTAATACCAAAGTGTTTTTCTTTATGAAACAGTTTTAGTAAGAATTATGATTATAAAATAATAGTTAATGATCTCTGCGTCTAAGCACAAATGACAATTATTTTAATAACTATAATTTTAAAATAATGCTTTAAAAGCATTAAAAAGATGTAAAATTAAATAATAAAAATAATATTCAGTACGAAAGTTTTGCCAAGAAAGAATTCACGAAGTGAATGCATCTAATTAAAAGAAATTGAAGTGAGTGAGTGAGTGAAAATGAGTAAATGCATCTAATTAAAAGAAAAAATATATACAAGCGAATTGTGATTGAAAAAAAACAAAAAGTGAAACCAAATGTGGATGTATGTGTGTGTCGATAATCTGGAAGTAACCAACAAAGTGAGTTAATTTAATAATTTAAAAACAAGTCTTTAGTTAATTGAATTCAAATTGATATACTCGTAGTATTATATATATCCATTAAAAATGGTAGGCAACACCTAAACGCCTGTAACGAATGACAGCAAGTATTAAATAATATTAAACGTGTGGCACTAATATAATCTTTTATAAATTAAATGCATATATAAAAAAATATTAACGGTCTGTTTGTAATTCCAAATTAAGACCTTTTCACTAAATGCATATCTTAATATATAAAACAGAAAGACACTCACTAACTCACTGACTCATTCATCGCTCTACAGCCCAAGCGTAATACCTAGAAAGCTGAAATTTGGACACAAGTCCTCCTGTCATATTGAATAGGTGCAATAAGAAAGGATTTTGCAAAGGTCCAAACCGTTCCAAAGTTACAGCTAAAAACTGCAAAGTTTACCCCCAGCTCCTTCTCTTCTTCACTGTCGCCGTCCGTCGCGAAGCACGGATAACCTACTTGTTGAAATATATACTCGTACTTACAACAAAAAAACAATTTTAAAAATTTTTCTCTGTCAGTTTGGTCCGGCTAATAATTCTGAAACGGCTGGACGATTTAAGTAAAGAAGTCATGGGCACAGCTGCCAAAACAATAAATATGAATAATAATCTTTCTATTATATACTTTCCATTGTATGTCATGGAAAGTCACAAATTTATTGCGTCACTTTCATTAAATCAACGTATATTATAATATTAAGAGTCGTTAATAAATAAAAAGATGTATAGGTACGTATTTTATTAAAGATGTGGATAAATATATTATTCCGATATTTTTTGATAAATTCGAGATGCCATATCATATAAACAACCCAAAATTATATTGAGACAATAATCTGATAAAGCCTTAATATGAAGCTTCGTAATAATGTTCGTAAAATGTAACCCTAATAAGTTGACCGTCCTACAACCAATATCGGGTCTTTATTGGATTAATGTTTTTGTTATTTTATCTACGTAAATCCATCTATATTACGAGAAAATGTATGATATTAGTAACCACATTTATTAATTATTTTCGGATCCAAGGGTAAAAAATATACTATTTCTAACGAGAAGCCAAAGGTAAAATATATAAAAATAAACATTCAATTATATACTACCCCCATTTTATATAGTTTTTTTTATATAAGAGGAGGAGTGTTTACTACCGCCCAAGAACTCTTGCAACATGCAGAGAATTGCACAAGCGTTACCGGTCTGGGTGGTGGGGGAGGGTCCGCCTTTCGTGAAGGCATCAATGTTGTATAGATCTGAAAATACCGCCGAAGGAAGTTAGTTACACATTTTAGTGGTATATGGAATGTAATATAAAGGTCCTTGAAAACCGTTCAGTAGAGGATCGCCACGGATCCACGTGGTACGAATGGCATTGCAGGCAATGACGTACAGTGCGGTGATGAAGTTTGGTTGTGGGCATCAGATTAAATAGTTCTTCGGAACACTCGCTGTAATAAATGCTATAGAATACACACAAAGAGGCCGCGTCTCTAAGAAATGCCAGAGAGTTCAGTCATTCACTAAGCACCGGGTCCCTAACAATCCCAACGGTCCTCCGCTGTACGCGGTCAAAAGGTAGAAACTGGTGTCGAGGTGATCCGGAACAGAGATGAGAACAGTACTCCATGTGTGACCGGATTTGCCCCACGGAGTGCAAGTTTTAGCCAGGCTTGAAATACTACCTCGCTTTATTAATCACTCCCAATTTTATTTAGACCAGCACGGACTTGCTCACCTAGTATGTCTTACTTACTCATCCAGATGTTCACCCAGTATTCTGATAATTTGCGGGGCATTGATAGGATAGGATAGGATAGGATAGGATGAATGGGTTACGATACCTTCTAAAATTATAATAACTAGGATCCGCCAACCGTGCGCGGCGGGTGTTGAGCTGAGTCCTTCTCCTTTCATCTGAATATTATTCATTTAGCTTCTCGCCATATCCCTTGCGGGGTAGTCAGAGACGATGGAGCGCCAAACGCTACGGTCCCTGCATACCTCTTTCGCCTCGGCCACAGACATCAACCTCTTCATACATGCCCTCCGGGGGGTCCTCATGCTTTTTACGTGACCTTCCTCCAGTATCATAGATACTGTGTTTTCGAAGGTCACTCGAGGCCTCCCCGTTTCTCATTTACCGCTCACTTTTCCTGTATAAATCTTTTTTACCATTCTTTCATCACTCATTCGTTCGACGTGCCCAAACCACCTGAGCACGTTCTTCTTCATTCTCACCGTGACATCTCTCCGCAGGTACTAACCTGCCATCCTGTGGATCTCTTCATTGCCGATTAGGTCAGCTAGACTGACTCCGCATATTCTACGAAGAGATCGCATCTCCACAGTATTCATCTTTCTTACATTCTTCTTCAGTGTTAGCCACGTTTGGCTGTAGTATAATAGTGTCGGCAGCAATGGACGCATTGTGTAGAGCCAAACGGGCAGCTATGCTGACGTTTCTTCGTCTCAACAATGCAGCCAGGGCACCGTTGACTCTGTTACCGGCAGCAATATGCCTTTCCACATCCATTTCGTATCTTCCGTCTCTGCTAAACATACTTCCCGAATATACTACTTCATTCACTTGTTTTATTATTTTACCATTCCCGTTGATCTTACATTCTGTTCTTTCTTCATTTCTTTCAAATATCAGAACCTTCGTCTTATCTGCATTCAGGTTTAGACCATTATTTTCACACCCATCTTTCAGAGTGGTGACCAATGCCTGCAAATTGCATTCCGATGATGCAATGAGCACTGCATCATCTGCATATAGCAAGCAATTGACCTTAAGGTCACACCTACTTTCACTCCCATGTCACTGTCTTTCACGCCTTGGAGACAACTATCCAAATACAAGTTGAACAACCACGCAGACATAGCGCAAACTTGCTTAACACCCGATTGGATGTCTAACCAGGGCGACATGCCAGCTCCTACTCGCACACAGGCTGAGTATTCTCTGTAAAGAGACTTTACAGCCTGTAGCAAGGGTCCGGTCATATTGTATCGAGGCAGTATCTCCCATAATTTCTTCCTCACAACCCTGTCAAACGCCTTTTCCAAATCCACAAAAGCACAGAAAACCTTTTGGTTTAGGACAAAAAACTTTTCCCTGATCATGCCATTCAGATCTCTCTTGCATTCTTCTCGCTAATATTTTAGCATAAACTTTACCACCCAAGCTAATCAAACTGATAGCCCTATAGCTTGCACAATTTATCTGTGAACCTTTGCCTTTATACAAAGGTACGATGACTGCACCTCGCCAATCGCTTGGGACCAACCCCTGATTTCCAGCATAAATTGTACAAAAACCAGAACAAGTCCCAGACGCGTGGCCCACCATATTTGATCATCTCGGCAGTAACTTCATCTGCTCCCGCAGCCTTACCACATTTCAGACTTGAATCACTAACTAAGAATCACTTACTTCTCGCCAGAAAAGCTTCGTGTTATATTTTGTATACGCCTTATACGCCTGTCACAATTATTATAGCAAAGTTATGTTATAAAGAATTGCTAAGTTAAAAAAATATATATTGATCTATGAGACACTTTTTTGACCATTTAATCAAAATCTACATTCACGAATGTCACCAAAGAACTGCTAAACGAGTGAGACACTTTCTTGAATGCATATGCAAAATTTTAAAGCTCTAGCTCAAATGGTTTAGGAGGAGTAGGCGAACATCGAAACACACTTTTGACCAGTAAGAGCTTCGCTTCGCTCAGCTCAATAATCACGGTTACTTTGTGCAAATGTCAGTAGTCAATTTAAATAAAAATTTTATAAAACATCGAGATATCGATTGAATACTGTCGTTCAAAATTTTAAAGTCGTAATCCACATTACTAACGGAAATAATACCCACTTCACGTACACCGCAAGTGGGCTGCGAAGGGAGAAGCTTAGGATTATTTTTTTGTGGTCTTCTTGAAAAAACGTACAGCAATTATTTTATATTAATTATATTTAATTTTATTTTTATTTTTTAAATTAACTGCATTCTTAAGTGGTGATATTGGATTCTAGTTATGATTCTGAACATTACAGTATAGGTATTGATAATTTGATAATTATCTATTAGTTATATAAGGTCTATATATAATAAGCAAAAAGGATGATTCATTAAGAATCTTGTAACTTTTAATAGAACATTTTTTTAAATAACTAAGAGAAAAATGCAATGATACAGTAATTGCATTGTTACTTGCCTCCTTCCAAATTTTATTTTCATTGAGATAATAATCTATACAGTTAAGACCGGATTACGACGACTGTGAATCTAAACTGCCCATTTAGACTTTTTTTGTCATTAAATGGGACAACTTAATGGTTTTCGTTATAAACAGCTCTTTAAGGTGAACTTTAGTACTTATTTAGCTTGCTTAATTATCTTTTATATTGTACATGTAACTCAGACTAATTACGTTAAAATAAATTGTAAGTTATTTAGCAAATGGTTTTACTGTTTTGAAAGTTACTAATTGTAAGATAATAAAATCAAATAACTACATGATAATTAATCCAAAAAAAATATTTTTAGAGTTATTTTTTTTTCATTTTGAAATATGTGAGGTTACCAGTTGAAAGATTTTTTTAAGACTCACAGCATTTTGTAAAATATTTTAATACCTTAATAATCAGTTAAAGTCGCCTTCGGAGTGATACCATGTCATAGAATTAGTGTGTCTTACCATTCTGACTCCCCAGTGATAAACAAAGTAAGTGTACATTGGCTTAGTACAAGGTTAAGAATTTATATTACGAAAACTATGATAGTTATAGTCAAGAAACTATGAATATTTATTGTGATTAATAGTATAAGTCTGAACTCCAATTTCAATTTGTACACAACGTACTTATGATAGAATGAAATAGTTTGACTACAAAAAATTCATAGATTTTATTGTTTTCTCACTTACATACGAGTACGTACGTGGTTAATAAGAAAGACACTTATAGTGTGGTTTTTGATCGTGTAATATGACAATTTGCATTTTGCATTACACTTTATAATAATCCACACTATTCTCTTTTTATTAAATAAGCTTTATGTAAAATTTTGTAGGCCGTGTTAATTGTATGCATCTTTATTGTAGATCATATCTGCTTTTCGGAAACTATAACAAGACAAATGTGCGGTATCTATTTACAATTTTTATACGTCAACATTTCGTCATACTTCAGGCAATATTTTTTGGAACTATTAATATTAGGTCCTTACATATGAAATTGGCGTTTGATGTAAGATTAACAAGAAGTCGAATATTTTTAAGTATAATATATTTATTTAATCAAATTATGAACCATTGTTCTCTATGCCATATGCCATAGGTAGTTTATTGATCCTCTCACTAAAAAAAACCATTCGGTCTGAAATCAATAAAATCTTTGAAAGCGGTTTGGAATGCCCCATTGGAGTAGATTTTTTTCCCTTGCAAGAAGTTATCCAAATATTGAAAAAATATTCAACTGTTGGAGCAAGGTCCGAGGTATACAGTGTAATTCTTAGACATTCCAATTGAAGCTCTTCTAATTTGGTAGCCGTCTATTATACAGAGTATGGTCTAGTGTTGTCGTGAAATAGCAGAGGCGTAGAGCGATTGACCAGCTTCCGTTGTTTAGTAGCTTGTTTTTCCATCATCATTTGCAATTGCAATTTTTTGATAATAGACGTCTAACGTAATCGTCTGACCAGATTTGAGAAACCTGTAATAAACGACACCGGCATAGTCCATCAAACGCTTACTTTATCGATGTCAATTTTCATCTGGGGCAGGATTTGGCTGGCTTGTGATGAACGCTTCGATATTATCGTAGGGAATCCACTTTTCATCACAGTTAATGATTCGGTTTAAAAATTCCTTCATTATTGTGTCGGTTATGTAATATAACACAGCAAGTTGGCTTCACTCAATTTGTGAGGTACCCACCTTTCAAGCTTTTTAATCTTAACAAATTGCTTCAATTAGATTAAAACAGATTTATCACTAACACCGACTCTCTCCATTCTTTTTTATGATTTTGTGACATTGTAGGAAAATGAGAGGATTTCTCTGGTTTTATTAATAAAAACGGAGAAAAAGACATAAGATGTGAAGAAGTGCCGCTTTGAGGGACGCAAGCAGAGAGTTCAGCCAATTTAGAGGATAAATCATCAGAACAAGTAACCTGTTGACGTCCATAAAGATAAGTATGAAATCAGATAATTACGGGTGGATATATGTAAATACAACATATCAAAATCAACGGCATTGAAAGCATTATTATAATCAACATATGTATTTGGGTCTAAAAATAGACCACCAAAGACGAAGTTTGTTGCAAACTTACAGCTATTTTGGCAAAAATGTGTATGCTTAAACGTAAGCTTTCATATAAAATTTTAAGACTTTTGTATATGTCACTTGCAAATTCCATTATAGGAAATGGCATCTCAAGCTATGGCAGAACCTATAAAACTCAGTTAGAAAGAATTTATAACCTACAAATGATAATATTAAAATCAATAGTCCCGCTAAAAGTTAAATATACATTTAGACATAACTACGACCATTTATTTAAACACTGTAACTTAATTAACGTTTACGAAAGAGTAAACATAGACATTATAGCAGAATATCCAAATAAAATTAATATGCTAGGAAGAAATGACAGATTTCATGCGAAATCTATCATATTTACCATAATTTATAGAATCGAAATATAATAATGTATATAGAAAGAGAATTTGGTCCGACATTCTTCCTTGTATATTTAATAAGTTACCAAAGGAGTTGATTACAAATATTAAAAGACATAATTTGAAATAAACAAAGAAAATTGTAAAGAACTTTTATGTCAGAAATAAGAACTTACCCATTCCACAAAAATCTAATGCTACTCGTATGAATATGTTTAACGTTGTCTCTTTTCTTTTTTTTTTATTGTTAACGTATATTTGTTTTTTAAGTATAAGGTTTTTATATAAATATAAGATTAATTATAGTATAAGATATTAAGATTAATATAAGTATAAGATAATGTTACATATTAATTAGGTATTTAGTAGTTATAATGCTATGAAGCGTGTGAACTCCCTGAACACGACCATCTTTTAGATAAAATTTGCGTTTAGGAGTATGTTATATTGTAAAATTGAAATGTCATAAACAGAAATTTAAAAAAATCGAATAGGACAAAGATAGTAAAATATTTGCTACTACAGGTAATAGGGAGTTTGAAATTTAAATGTTAAATTTAAGCTTGGCAGAAAAATTTATATACTGATTAGATAAGTGCAAAATTTTTGGTTCCGTCTAAGTTATTAGATACATGAAAACTTGAGCGTAAATTCAACTTTATTAATTTATTTTGCTTTTAGTCGCTGCGTTTTAGCGCTGCCAAGTCCACTTCAATAGTTTTTTACTTCGTTTTAAAATGTTCAACGAGCTCTCTCGAAATTTTTTGATGCTTATATTTTTAATATAGTTACTTAAAATCTGCCTAGTATTTTCAGATAAATATTTTATAAGAGAAATATAATATAGATACATAAAGTATATTTTTCTTTTATACGAATATCTACAAACAAATTAATAACTTTACAAGAAAATTTAAATTCTTTTTACTCAGTTTTACAAAGGATTAGAATCTTATATTATGTACTTAATCGAATAAAGTGACAAGATCAGGATTTGTGCAATGGGCTATACATTTATGCATTTTGATAAAATACTATATAATATAGAACATGAAGTCCTAGCATGCATATTGTCTGACAGATGTTCCTCGGGACAAAGCCCTTTCCATATCTTATTCTGCATCACACTTACATTCTTGGTAAAAAAAAGATTCAAATGAAGAAGATTAGCCGACTCATACGAAGAAAGATTTGGCAGAAATATAATAACAATAACACATTAGGTCTAAGAAATTGTTTTACAGTGAATATATTTTTTAATTTACTAAATTATAACTGTATGCTATTACATAAAAAGGTTTACCTCTTTATAATATGGAGTACATATTTTATGAACATATTTTGTTATGAAAATTAAAGGAGTTTATAATTTTGGCATCATTCCCAAGCCGCTATGTTCTCAAATTGTATGAACATAACTATTAAAAACTTCTCATATCTAGGTTGCCAACGGATTTCCATATACAGCTTATTACCCTATAATATCTTAAAGTTTCAATGCGATCGTTAATTGTATTCTTGCAGACGTAATTAACAAAATTATAAACATAATTGATAACTCGTTGAGCAAGTAATTAGTAAGTCATTTACGTCGTCTTCAACAACTGCATCTTATTTAAAAAATCTTTTATTACAGGCAGGTATAGGGCATCTTTATATCCATATACACTATAGTCTCTTGTAATCTATAAAACAATCAAATAAAGGATCAAATAAAAAACTAAATAAATAAGTGGCATACACTTTTTACAAAAGTTTTATTTATGTAGGTTGATATATATTTAATTACATTTTTTTTTTCTTTTTTACAACTGGCATGACAAAGTATAAATAGTATGATAGTATAGTAATACTATAAGTAATAATAGGTGTCAATATAACAAGTAATAGGTGTTTGTAAAAAAATATATATATTTTTTTATTTATACTCCTAAAATACGAATATTAACTTGTGGCTCATATTTTCATGTATACTATATGTCTTATTTGTTTGTTTTAATTTTTCAGTAAAAGTACAGACTTCAATCAGCAACAGTGTTTTATATTTTAATCTTATGACATACCCGTAATACTGACGATTATTGCGTACACTCAAGACAATAAAGGATTTGTCGATTTTTTGAGAATAAAATTTAAGCGTCACGAGTTTATTTTTATTACTTGTATTTATCCAGTGTCTGTCACTGTTCTTCATATAATTATTTAAATTTTGGCGTATAAATAATATGGTATTAAATATGTATTGAGAAGCGACTGTAAGAATACCAATTTCTTTAGCTTTTAAGAGTTGAGTTTGATTGGGAGCTTTGAGTACGGAGGTTCCACTGGAGCTTTTTAAAGTTATACCTAAGAAATTTTTTGAGTCAGTCAGTCGTAACACTTCATTGTTAAGAAGCAAGCTACAATTTGGACTTCTTACAGTAGGCAGTGTAAACTCCAGCCAATTGATGCATTTAAGATTAAATCACTAATTTCCAACCAATGAAGAACACGTGACAGAGTAGTATTTCGTTCGTCATAATTAGTCCTATCACGCTCAACTTTAAAAATAAGCGTATTGTCATGAGCAAAAATTACAACGCCTATAGACCTTTCTCGAAAAAGGCCAAGTTTTTTAATGGCAGAGCCTAGCTGTAGTTATTTGAATGCAATTCGTATTGGGCTGGCTTGACCGGGAAAGGACCGAAAATTAACGTGTAGTAACCAAATTTATTTGGTTATGTTCCGTCGGTGAGTGAAAGAATCCGGAAGCCCAACCCCCTCCGCCACCAAACAAGATAGCGATGCATTAAAAAATATATCTCAGCAGGGATTCGAGTAGGGGAATGATTCTCGGAATTTGCTCGGGCTGCCCGTCGTATCTGAGGTTGGCAAAAATCGCGTTTTGTGTTTTCTAAGGGAAAACGATAGTAAATAGTGACATCCCGTTCCACGTTGAATGTGTTTGTTTGTATTGTATGCTCTTTATTGTACATAAATAATACTAAAGTACATAATAATAATAATAATAATAATACTCTTTATTGTACACTAAAAAAAAAAAAAAAAAGTAACAAAAGAAATTAAATAAAAATAAAACAAAAACAATAACAAAAGTAGAAATTATACATAACATGTTCAATTAATGTACAAGAGGCGGCCTTATCGCTAAAGCAGCGATCTCTGCCAGGCAACCTTGGGGTACAGAACCTTATATAATTAAAAAACTAATGTTTGCGAGTAGGGGTGCAACAATTAAATAAAACTACAATATAATAAAAAGCACATACATCATAACAGTACACAGAAGCATACCTACATACATAAATAAAATTTATTAATATACATATATATCCATACACATACAGTACATACACACATACACATATATACATACACCTACACACACATATACATATATAAACATATATATATATATATATATATATATATATATATATATATCACATATAATAAAAGTAACCAGTGAGGACGAAGAAGAAAAATGGACAAAGTTACATATAAATTAAAATTTATTGACATTGGGATGAATAGAAATCATGGACGAGTTTCTTAAAAACAGCAAGAGATTTAGATAGTCTAACTTGTAAGGGGAGGGAATTCCATAAACGACAAGCTTTTACAGAAAAGGAATTAGTATAAAATGTAGTAGAATGTGAAGGAATTTTTAAGAGGAAATTGTTATCAGAACGTAAGGAAAAAGAATGAGAATTAGTTAAAAATTGAAATTGTTTTTTTAAATACGGAGGAGTAGAAGAATGGAACAGCATACAGTACAGCAGGTTAAGAATATGTGTATTCCGGCGGAAGCGGATAGGGAGCAGCTTGAGATGTTTACGAAATTCAGAGATACGGTCATATTTGCGTAGTCCAAATATGAACCTGGTGCAAAGATTTTAGAGTCTCTCAAGTTTATTTAAATACATAGCTTAATGTATAACAAGAAAAAAAAAATTATGCACAAAGGCGGACTTATCCCCTGAAGGGATCTCTTCCAGTCAACCTCTGGATGAATGAACAAATAAAACATATCACATGGTACACTAAAGTGAAAAACACATTAAAAAAAGCAATAATATGAAAGAAAAAGAAAATAACTATAAAGAACTAAGTAACTAATTTAATCTAAATTGCTACTCATAATAATACAATTGCCCACATGGGCTTGTTTTGTCGAAATATAACCAATACTTATATAAAAATATAACTAAAATATATATATATATATATATATATATATATATATATATATATATATATATATATATATACTCGTAAATTTCAACAAGTATTTATTATTCGTTTTCATAAAACCTGCGGACGTTTTTCTTAAAGGAGTCTAAAGAAGATGACTCACGAATGAATCTCGGAAGGCTTTTCCATAATTTCACTGCTTGAGCAGTGAAAGACCTTGAGTAGCAATGTGAGTTGCTAATAGGAACAGCAAGTGTTAAATTAGCGCCGGATCTCAAGCGATCTTTACTTAGGGAGGACAAATATTTAAAACGTTCTTTTAAATATATTGGTGACGCGGGGTTAAAAAGAATATTGTACAGGAGTGAGAGTATATGCGTATTTCTTTTAAATTTAATCGGTAGCCAATTAAGTTTCTTGCGAAATTCAGTTACGTGGTCAAACTTCCGCAAACCGAAAACAAATCTTATTGCTACATTTTGAAGACGTTCAAACTTTAATAACAAATCCGAAGAAGGATCCAGGAAGACTACATCACAATAATCAATGAGAGGTAATAATAACGAATTAGCCAACATAGCCTTGGTCTTTATTGGTAAAAAATGTTGTTATCTTTTAAGCGAGTGAAGAGAAAAAAATAACTTACGACTGATTTCATTAATATGCGGTGCCCAGGACAGAGTTTGATCATTTTTAACTGTAGTAGTAAATGGGATAGGAATACCGTCAAAAACAATATTAGGTAACACCATTTCGCGCGACTTAGAGATATGGCTCCAACTACCCACGATAATTGCTTGAGATTTGAGCGGATTGACTGCAAGACCAAAGTTTCCTGCCCATTTTGAAATTAAGACAAGGTTATCATTTAATTGTTTGATAGCGTCATCAATATTAGTGACCGAAGCCGCAGCGTAAGTTTGCAGATCGTCTGCATAAAGGTGGTATGAGCAAGTGAGAATCGAAGTTATGTAATTAATAAAAAAGGAAAACAATATGGGTGAGAGTACTCCACCTTGAGGTACACCTGATGTAAGATGACACGGTTTAGAGTGACTATTATTATATTTGACTAATTGTTGACGGTCATAAAGGTAGGTCTTGAACCATGATATAGCAACTTTTGACATGTTTATTCTTTCCAGTGAGCCTACAAGTACGTCTAGATCGACAGAATTAAATGCGCTACTAAAATCTAAAAGTACCAAAACTGTCACCTTTTTCTCATTAATGTTTAAACGAATATCCTCGGTAACTTTTAACAGAGCAGAAGTAGTACTATGCCCAGATCGAAAACCAGATTGGAACGGGCTAATTAAATCAAATTTACGTAAATGGTTAGTAAGGGTACGACTGACAATATGCTCCAATATCTTAGAGAGAAAAGGAAGAATGGAAATAGGACGAAAATGAGTGAAGTCAGTGGGATGCGAACTTTTTGGAAGGGAAATAATATGAGCAAGCTTCCAATTTGCAGGGAAAACGCCGAAATGAAGAGAGTAGTTAAATATATGAGCCAGAACCGGAGAAATTTGTTCATTTATTGGTAAGATCATTTCCAATCCGATGCCGTCACTTCCTATTGCTTTAGATTTTAGAGACTTAATAATTTTAGACACTTCTGAGGCTGACACTTCGTCAAACTCAAAAGGCGGCAGATGTTGTTGCTTCTTCTGCAGGCTAGCAAGAGTTAGTTTTTTTTGTTCTGAAGTGAGGAAAGCTGGACATGTAATAAAATGGACATTAAGTGCGTCTATATCAAGCGCTGGTTGCCAACTGCTGCAGTCTTTTCCTACCCCTAGACACTTAAGAAAAGTCCATAATTTTTGAGGCGGAGAGTCCTTAATCCTCGTATGAATATAACGTCTTTTAGCTGCACGACACATTTTGTTGCATTGAGCCCTTAAGGATTTATATACTTCGTGGTTAGCATCAGTACAAACGTGACGATATTTTAAATATGCTTTATCACGAGACGCCATCAGATTCTTTAGGGTAGGAGTGAGCCAAGGGGCTGGATGATGCTTAACTCGCACAGTTTTTAGTGGAGCATATTTGTCATATAATGCCAAAACGATTTCGTTTAATGCTGTAATCTTTGTTTCGACATCAGGGGCAGAGAGAACCGATCGCCAATCCGCATTACAGAAATCAACCCTAAGCTGATTATAATCAATGTTTCGGTAATTACGCATAAGAATCATTTTATGTCTACGTTTTGGTGGTCGTATTTTGTAGGAAGCAAAAATTAAATCATGTCGGGAGAACTCACACGCGCTCATCTGACCATGTGACTCACAAAATTCCGGACAAGCGACAATAATTATATCAAGGAGAGAAGGCGGGCCGTTATGTGAGAAATGTGTTGCTGAGAGCGGTAAGGAAAACAGATTTAAGGAATTTACAATCGAAAGTAATTTTTGGGAGCGATGGTCATCTTTAATAAGGCACGTATTGAAGTCACCCATAATTATTATATGGTTATACAACGGACGAAAATTAGACAAAATGGTTTCAAAATATTCAAAGTAATTAATGTTCGGATTCGGATTGTAGACTACACCAAGTAAAATTTTAGTATGATTTAAGATTATTTCAACAAATAAGAATTCAGAGCAATTTTCTGCAGCTGTTGATTTGAGAATAATACTACAAGGTATGTTATCACGCAGGAAAATGGCCACTCCACCGCTTCCAACAGTTTTCCCTTCATTTGATCGTTGACATGTTCTATCGTTTCGTATCAGACAATAGCCAGGTAAGGAGAAAGAAGAAGAAGGCAGAAGCCAAGAAAGGCTTTAGAAAAGTTTCTGATATTAAAATTGCATGAATGTTCTTATTTTCAAAACTTACTTGCATCTCTGAAAAATGAGCTGGTAGGCTTTGAGCATTTATATGTACCACATTAAGATTACCAGGATAAGCCACGAAAGTCTCACGCAGTCTTTCAGATAGTAACGGCATAGCAAGAGAATTGCTTTCTGCGTCTAATAGACTGTCCGAAGACGAACATATTGAGAAATATTCACTATTCGAGTTGTCACTTAAAATATCAGGCATTGTGGTGATGAATTAAACACCGTACAATTAAAGCGAATAAAACACTTAGTTATATAATTAATATATAAATTGATAATAAAAGATTATTTGTCTTAACTAAAAAAAATATATATTAAAATTAAATAAAATAAGAGTAAAAAAAAATAATAATAAAATAAAATAAAAATGAAAATGAGTAATGCATAAATAAGAACAAAGTAGTAAAAAACTAATATATATCAAAACTATCAAGTAATTAAATACACAAAGCCAAATAAAAAGTAAAAATAAATTATAATAATAAAATAAAACAAAATTAAATTAAATTAATAAAAATAATAACACCAGCTGCTGTAAATAGTTTAGTAAAATACACACACAATAACATTAACAGCTTTCACTACATTAACTAGAACAAAATAAAATTCATAAGTAAACCTTGTAAAAAAAAGTAAATAAATATTAATATTTAATTAAATATTAATAATTAATTCTGCCTACTATTTATATTTTAATGCATATATATAACACCTTTGACAATTCATGTATCTGTAGTGACAGTTTACAAACAGTCTAATTTCCAGACGAAATGACAAGCTTGTCAGAGTGACAGAAGTCATACGTCAACAATAATATTTACACATTTTGCAATTTATAAATCATAATTGTCACTAATAAGACTTAGAAATTTCAACTTTATAAATAACGAGATAAGAATATAGAATAAATCAAAGTTAATAAAATTCGGCATACTTTACTTATATTTGTTAAAAACACGACCAGAACGAGATTTTGAGACCTTGAGCACATCAACAGACATTGCGTTGGCACCCATGGAACTTGAGGTACTAGGAGATGAAGTTGGCTTGGAATTAATCGCGTTAAGTTCTTCCAGCGAAATTATCTTTCTACGCGAACCATCAGGACACAAAATCACAATCTTGCCGTCACACGTCCAGCAACTCTTCACACCAAACAATTTGCGTGCTTCAATGAAGACCTGATGTCTGGGGCTCGTTAAAAATTCAGAAAGAGTTAAACCACTGTTCTTAAGTTTACTTTTATTAGACCAGACTTGACCACGGCTTTGCTGATCAACAAAGCGAAGCAAAATTGGTCGAGGCTTGTTAGTGCCAGCACTTTTACCAAGTCTCATAGAAGTAATGATTGCTTGTCTTGAAAAATTACATATATTAAGTTTGTTTTTACAAACATTCACGGAGAGATCCAAAATATCTTCATTTGCTGTCTCCGGTTCACCATGTAGAAGAAGAATATTGGACCTTGACTTCATCTCCAGGGTATTCAGATATTTGAATATAATGTCTAATTGACTCTTCAAATTAGAAACTGTTTTCCAAATTAGTGATTTAAACGTTTTGAAATCACTTGCTAATGAAGAAACATCCGGAGTCTTGGCAGTGGGAATTGAATCTTCAAATGCTGACATTTTAGAAGAAAACATCTTAGTTAAAGCATCCATTTTATGCTGCAGTTCCAAAATTGGATCCATTTTGTTTATTTAATAGTTTAAAAACGAGAACAAAAGAAAAAGTGTATTTTTTAATAAGTGATGTTTGAATATTGTGATAATCAGCTGGTAGTTAATTTAAAAACTATTCCATGTAAGTAATTTGGCAACACAGTATAGAAAACTTATAAAATGTAATATTTATGGAAATAAATATATGTGTAAGCTAGAACATATTTTTATACCCCACGTTGTCTGGTGTCTGTGTTCGTGACATCGACACGACGGGGTATTTGCCATTGTCGCCTTTAGGCTTTTGAAGGTTGGAACCCGTCTGTACTCTGGCGTAGACATGGACGATATTGGAACGTTCTAAGCGTGCCTCTAGGCACCATAATGTTAATGTCGGAACGGATCAACTTTTGGGTCAAGTCCAAGCGAAGATTGACAATCTGTTTTCACAGATTCAGGTCTGGACTCTTTGATTTAGGTAAGAGGCAATGACATCAGGCGCAGCGCTACGTACACCATAGTTGTTAGGTTTGAATACTAATGTTTAATGGTCCACGCAATCTAAGGCCTTAGATAAATCGGAAAACTTCCTGAAGGAAATGAGCGACTATCCCCATGCGTGGTAAGTGTGCTTAAAAAGCGATGCACTCACATCACACTCACATTCACACTTGGTAAAAGTATATTGTCCACTATGCATGACTTTAGTGCTATAAACAAATTCTACTATTTGGTTTTAATGGTTTTTCAAAGAAAAAAGAAAGGCCTATAATTTCCGGGTATAAGTCTTTTGCCAGTTTTTACAAAAAGGAACTATTTTACTGTTTTTCATTAACTTAACGTAGCTTCACGCTTTCACGCTTCACGTTAGCTTAAAGGGATATGCCCTTGCGGGGTAGCCAGAGACGACGAAGCGCCAAACGCTACGGTCCCTGCATACCTCTTTCGCCTCGGCCACAGACATCAACCTCTTCATACATGCCCTCCGAGGGGTCCTCATGCTTTTTACGTGACCTTCCTCCATTATCATAAATATTGTGTTTTCGAAGTCACTCGAGGCCTCCCCCTGTCTCTCTTACCGCTTACTTTTCCTGTATATAACTTTTTTACCATTCTTTCATTACTCATTCGTTCGATGTGCCCAAACCACCTGAGCACGTTCTTCTTCATTCTCACAGTGACATCTTCGCTAGTACCTGCCATTCTGTGGATCTCTTCATTGCGGATTTGGTCAGCTAGACTGACTCCGCATATTCCGAGAAGAGATCGCATCTCTACAGCATTCATCTCTCTTACATTTTTCTTCTGTGTTAC
This sequence comes from Melinaea menophilus ssp. n. AW-2005, assembly GCA_918358695.1. Classification (NCBI taxonomy): domain Eukaryota; kingdom Metazoa; phylum Arthropoda; class Insecta; order Lepidoptera; family Nymphalidae; genus Melinaea; species Melinaea menophilus. The sequence continues at coordinate 16,007,706 of OU911043.1, read as the reverse complement.
CCACGTTTGGCTGCCGTATAACAGCATCGGTAGCAAAACCGCATTATGTACAGCCAAACGAGCAGCTATGCTGACGTTTCGCCGTTTCAACAATACAGCCAAAGCACCGTTGACTCTGTTACCGGCAGCAATACGCCTTTCCACATCCATTTCGTATCTTCCGTCTCTGCTAAACATACTTCCCAAATATACCACTTCATTCACTTGTTCTATTATCTTATCATTAACATTGATCTTTCATTCTGTTCTTTCGTCGTTTCTTCTTCTATACTTCTTCTAAACTGATTTCACCATCGGCTACATCCGGACTCAGCGTTTCGCTGGTACTCAAGGAATAGCTCTTCGGAACACTCCCCGTGGTAAATGCGGTAGAAGACGCACAGAGATATAACATCTTTACGCATGTTGTCCCGGGTCCCCGACAATCCAAACGGCTCTCCGTTGTCTGCGGTGAAATGGTAGAAGCTGATATTGGGGTGATCCGGACCGGAGATGAGAACAGTACTCCATGTGTGGCCGGACCTGCGATTTGTACAGCGCAAGTCTTTGACCAGGACTAAAATACTGTCTCGCTCTATTGATCACGCCCAATTTCATCGAGGCCAATTTGCCTTGCTCTCCAGATGACCACGAAACTGACAATCGCTCGAAATGTCGAGAACCAGTATTCTGATACTTGGCGAGGCAATGAGGGAAGTGCTCTCGAAGAGCGGTGATACGACAAATAGGGTTTTCTTAGTGGTAAACGCGCAAACTTGTGTTTTCTCGGGATTAAATTGAACGTGGTTCAGTTCACCCCACTCAGAGACCATCCATCATAAGGAAGTTTCTATAGTTAATTATTCACATAAAAAAATAATAATACTAAAAAAAGAAAAAAATAAATTAAAAATAAAATAAAATAAATTAATAAAACAAAACAAAAAAAACTAATTTATAATTTTTAAGCAGGGACTCATTTTATTTAAAATAAAAATAAAAGTAAAACTGTTTTTCATTAAATCTATTAATATTCGGGTTTTAATAATATTGTTGAAAATTAAGGATAATTTTGGGGCAATATCACTTATACTAACTGTGCTAAGTAATTTATCTAATATACCCCAAAACTCAGCGTTTTTTTCGAATTTAGGTTCTAAATATTTGAACAATTACATTTGATGAAACTTGTTTAAAAGCAAAATATTAACTACTGACTTTAACGGTATTAATATATTAATAAATTCGGCGGTTTCATCGGATGAAGAAATCAAATTATCCGTGACTGTTATTAAAATATCAGTCAAAGGTCTCGAAAATATTAGCCACAATTGTATTTGTATTTATTAAAATTTTATAATTTTTTTACTTTATAGGTCAATTAGCAACCCTTGTTTTTCCTATGATATGAGATAAAACATCCCAAGCGACCTTTATATTATATTCTGAATTAAATATGAATATAGTTGTAAAGTAGATTATGTAAATTTCTATAATGTGTTTCTTTGCAATATTTCTATTTTTTTTTCTTTTCTTTCTGTCATCTTTTGATTTTATTAAAATTATAAAGGAGACGAAGCTTCTTAGCATTTCATAGATTCGCCGTGCGGATGCCGGGCTCATCACGTTGCAAGAAGAGGAGTGCAAACAATGCCTGGGATTTGCGACCCAGATGAAGGTTTAAAGGGCCCCTTTACTATGCGCATACACGTTCACCTTCACTGTTCACTCTCCTCTTCCTACCTAACCAACTGTCGTAAGAACCTACTAAAACGCCTTTGGAATACGTTCCAGGAATGAACTGATGATCGTTCTAGAAAGGCCGAGATCCTTAAACAAGTTGTAGAGAGATTTTGCTGTTATACCTCTCGCTCCTACTTCTACAGCGTACAAATTAACTATATATTTATTCCTGATCAGTTCGTTACATAGTTCGTAATACTTGTTAAGCTTAAATTTATGTATGTTTGGGTATGTTTGTTTCCCAGGGTACAGTAAGCTCCACAACTATAACGCGCCTTATTTGTTTTGAGTACAAAAATAAGTCCGGCCTAGATGACGAAACACAAACATCCCCGGTGATTTTGTATTGCCTTTCTTACGTTTCCATCATGAGAGTCCAATCAGGAGACGCGTCCAAGGTGGAATAAGGTTTTAATTTAGATTTTTTGAACGAACTGGCCTTTACGAACTCTACTAATATTTTGGTGGTTGTAATACCCTTCCGCGCTCTTGCTACAGAAAGACTAACCACTTCTTGTACGATTTCTTATACTTTATCGTGGCGACGCGAGTATTTACCTCTATTTAAAAGTACCCTACACCCTACTAGCAAGTGTTTCGCGGTTGCTACTGCTTCCCTCCCACAGATGTTGTAAGATTTTTCGGTGGCTTTGCCCCATCTTACTAAGTTACTTTGATCTGGGAGAGTCATTTGGAATGCATTACGATAAAATATGAATAATGCTGGGGACCAATCATGAAGCAGGGTGCGCCATCTTAAAGGTAGTGGAATACAAAAATCTCCTGTGGTGGCCCATTTATTTTGCAATTCTAGGCTCATCGCGTGCAACCGGTAATTATCATTTTCATCTTGCCAAATAAAGGATTTAATTATTTCTACGTCTTGTTCATTCCTACTTGATCCTAGCCCTGCTTTATTTGTTTGAGCACCTATCTTAAATTGTTTATGGAATCGAAGTCGTGACTCCAGCTCTGCAGCAATTTTATCTTTTGGAAGAGATGTTATAGTATCATCATTCAAATTTGAGATGATATGTCTTTTTGTCACTCTTAGGTGTTTATAGAGTTCCGATGGTTTCTTTAATTTTAACAAAAATTGTGTCGGTCTCTAAAAAAGGTAGAAGAATCCGCTGGATGTGCTAACCCGAGCCATGATTTCAATGTCCTTATGACGCTTGCATCTAATTTCAACAAAAGGGTCTTATTTATATCATAAACGAGGATAGGCCACGCCATTTAGACGTGATGTTAAATAATTATCATATATCCAAGCCTTTTCGATGTAACTTATTGGTTGATTGTCTACCTTTTTAAAATCATTCAAAAAGCTATCGACTATTTTATCTAACGATGGTGATTAGTGCGCCCTTGGTGATCGATTTTTTTAACCTAAGAATTTTAACTGAGCTGCAGTACTGTATAAATTAAGTTGTATATTTATCACTGCAAAAGGTTTTTTATAGATATGGCTGAATTATAGTTTTATTACAGAAAGACGTTAAACTTACGAGCGACGCCCTGAATGTCAAATTTCTTGTCTACAGCAAAATCTGAAAATTGAGATTAAATCCTAACTATAGAATTGAGATTTTTTTTGGTAGTAAACAATTGTATATATTAGATCAACACTACAAAATCTGTGTTAACCTTGCGTGACCTACCACTGAGTCCAGCTAACACAATACTTTGCATTCTGTATTTAGTAATATAAATATTAATTCTATTAATAAATTCGTTTATCACCATAATTCGACTTTTAGTTACACACCGGTAAAAGAATATTAACATAATATTATATAACAAATATATTACTTATCAATAACTGAATTTACTAAACCAGGTGTTGTAAAACTTAAGAAATGTGATTATAATATACAAAAGTTATGAATATAATTATGCAAAATACTTTTCATTCTATAAACGTCATTTTCTCACCACTTCATATAAAATTTGTTTTGATGTAAATTTTGTACAGGCCATAAATAAGAAGGGATATCATTTTTATATTTACAGATATTTTCAAAGTTATGAAAAACTTAAAGAAGGAATACATGTGGAACCACATAAGGGGCACACTGATGAAGACTTAAATTTTTACAAAAAGGTTACTATTGAGGAATTCGAAGCCTGATTATCACTGAAACCAGCTAGTAAAGGGTTTTCGGAGATTCGCAGAGCCAAAAATGCGGATCACGTAGTTACTGACATATTAACAGCAAATGAAAAGTTGGGATGTAGAATGTCGAAATAAAATATAGTTTCTTTCGTTACCACTTTTCTTTTTTTCCATCTAAAATTAGTGTTAGTGGTTCCATCAGAATATAAAGTAGCTTGAAGAACACTTTCTAGGAGAATATTTAGAAAGCACAATATTACTAATATATTCAAAACTTTACGTCAATAATCTTCAGGCTACTACACTTTCATAATTTTCACTATAATGTTTAAAATCTGATCAATATTTTGATATTCTTCTATTGAAGAAATATTGAATAATTTTTCACTTACATATTTTTGTGCAAAATTATTTATTATATCAAAGGAAAACGTTTAATTGTCTTAGTTATCATAAATTTTCTTTCATTTGTTATATTACTTTAAGAAAACTGAATATAATTTAATTAACTTTGACTTTATTAATTTTTTTATATATTTGAATTTCATTTCCATGTTGCTGCTCAAAAGGTTGGTAGTCAAAGTTTATATCATTGTATCGAGAAGACCTTATTATACATTTATACAAAGAGATTAGCAAGTAATATATCTCTATATAAAATTGAAAATACTAAATCCTTTATTAGCAGTGCTACGATTCACATATGATCATAAATTTGCAGCACTATTATTTGTATATCACAATACTTGTAAAATTGGTGGAATTTTAACATTTTAGTATAAATACTTTTTGAACTCATTTTCTACACACTCAAAATAATACGTTGTCATTCGTGTCATAAAATAAAGCAAGAAAATCAATAAATAGAATATTAATTTACAAAACTGGATTATATATTATAAAATGGAAGATAATTTATGTTTAAAACATGATAATAATAAAACATCAACGGAATGGCCGTTGGAAGATGAGGGTGATCTGTCAAAAAATTCGCTTGGAATAACATTGAGTAAGCAACACCTTCAAGTTATACCAAAGGTGTTAAGTTAATTTTAATTCTTCCTAAATCTTTGTAACATTCATGAATTTAAGTAATATTATTATTATATGTATTAGAATGAAATGACTTCCGAATGGCCAGTTATTCCGGCTACATTTATGGAAAAATTATCATTTTACCGAGCATATACGTCTACCGTAAGCAAAATAGAAATATTATGTGAGCAGCAAAATAATGTAAGAAGGTATTGTTGTTGTTGTTGTATTTTGTTTGAGGTTGTTTTTTTTAATTTAAATTAATATCAATAGACATTTGTCCATGCCTTCATAGTGATTTTAAAACATTTTTTCTATGATTTTCATTGTGATGGTAACTTCGCAGGAAATTGTTTAGGTTGTTTGGTTAGATTGTATTACTTAATAAATCCATTAAAAAGTTCAAATTAACTTTGATGATATTTATAACAGGTTCGTTGGGTTTTACTTTGTCAACGTGTTATGCAAAAGTCTACCGATGACTTACGTTTATTTATTTCTCAGCTCTTACTCGCCTGATCATCATTTATTTTTGTCCAAGATGGTACCTCTTTTTTATGGTGAGATAAATTTTATTAATTAAAATGGACATTATACAAAGTAATGATAAAAGATCAATATTTTTCAGGTTTTAATTTCATATTTCTGATTACTGGTTTCTTTGGACTGGCGCTAATGGCACACAATACATCTATGTATATTGCATACTTTGTGCTTGGAATAATCCACAAAATACCCTGGAATAGGTGATTGACTTTTAGTTTGATCACGACTAATAAAGATTAATATAATTGCAATTGAATATAAATAGAATCATAATTTTCTGGACATTATTTTACTTTATAAACTTTAAAAAATTTATCATAATTATGTGTTAATAATGGTGGGTATATAATTTTTATGTGAGAAGTGGGCAAATGCCAGAATATTTTTTTGATAGTAATGAGCTTATTAGGTAGTCATAAACCACGAAGATCTGGAACATAGATGAAGTTGAATTTTCTTTGTATAATGTGAAAAACAGACTAAGAAAAAAAACACAGTAAAGTAAGAAAAAGGAAAGAGATTTTGGTCTCAGATCTGCTCGATCAATAAAATATAATAAGATTTTGTGTGTGTGTAGAAGAAGAACGTACTCGTAGTTTAAAATTCTTATTTCAAATTGTTTATAATATTTGTATATTTTAGATGTACAAAAAAAGTAATTAAATTACCTAATTTAGAATTTCAATGTCTTAATTTACAAGAATTCGCACAACAATTTCATGGTCAAAATATAACTTACTCACAAGACTATTATATGACGGAACAATCAGAATACTTCGAGTTGGCTCAAGTTTATTATTACGAGTTAGTATTACAAGTTTTAACCAAGAGATTTTGACTAAAACGTATGTGGCATAAATATAGTGAATACATTGTTATTCTAATTAGACCTAGCCCCATGTCTATCAGTCAAATAATATATTTTTTAGCAGAAATGAAATTTTTAAACCATCAAATCTTAATTTACGCTTTCTATTGGTATCACGATTACTTGATTTTTTTGTATAAAAGCATCTGTATCCTACTAGCTATTGCCAGCGAATTTTCTGAAACATTTATCTGAATCAATATATATATATATATATATATATATATATATATATATATATATATGTATATATATATATATTTTATATATTGAATGTACCGATGGGTTAATAAAATACAAAATGGTGGGGTCAGTATAAATGTAGGTAATATTGCACTTAAAAACCTTCCCCTATCTTAATGTCACAGGCACTAGGTTCCATTTTGAACTAATTACAAATTTTACAGCTATTTTATAGCGTATTATCAGAAAAGAACTGTGTTTAATGAGAAAGGAATTCTTCTTATTATTTTGTCGTCCATGTGGACACTAGCAGCTTGCCTTCGAAATCATATTTCTAAAAGGTATATTTGGCAGGTACGCTATCTATGGTACATTTTCATTTATAATTGACTTACAAAGTCCTACAGTCTTGTCTCAAATTTAAAACTTCTAGGGAAGTATATACATTTGATTCAGTAATATTATTAGTATGAAATAATTAGAAATCAAGATAAATGTTATATGCGTATTATATTACGTACATTTTATTTTTATTATTTCTGCCTGCCCCTTTAATGCGAAATTAAATGAAATTTATATTCATCATTAATTACGAAATAAGATTACTTTTATCAATATAATTTACATATGTAGACTGTTATTAGTTAAGAATTGTAAATATTTTATATTATAATATATTAGTCTTAAAGGGATATAGAAAAGATCCTCTTAAAAGATATTAAAAATCATAAGTAATGTTCAAACTAAAAGTTTTTGGGGTAACCAAAAAGAGTACATTTTACAGATATTACATCGTGCACAATTACTTCTCTGTGGCGTATATATAATAACATTCTTACATTTACTATTATCATATGAAGACAAGCCAATAAACAATGCAAAAAGGGATAATATGATTGAAAAAAAAATATTAATGGCAAGTACTACATTGGGGTGCCCACACAATTTTTTATTAAAATACCTTTATTAATATTTAAAACGTTGCATATTATAATAATTTATTAATAATCGAAATGTATATTATAAAAAAAAATCTGGTCAGATTGGTAATTTTTCTGTATTTATTTACATGTTTAATGGCTAACATTGTAAATAATGTTTGTATTCATGTGTAGCTTTAACTGCTATAACTTATTAATTAAAAATACCGCAGGTTGCTGATTTCGATTTGTTAGCAGAATCAATGACTGCACCTCCGGTCGCTCATATTATAAGCTCTAGGAGCTCAGAAGAGGTATGGTTTCTAAAGAGGGTTTAAAATAAATTTTTGAACTTGAAATTTATTTGTCAAGAGTATAAAAAAATTGCAATCATTATTCTTATTTTAATGGATATTGAATATATCGCTTTTTTCGAAGAATTTCGAAAAAAATAAATATTTATTCGCGTAATTGGTCCAAAGACTAAAATGAGCCAATTTTAGTAATCTTTGTTTTATTTTCGGTTTCCTACAATGACTCTCGAGTTGGAACAATGCCAAGCTTAGAGATAGGATCACGCTGTTACTATCATTGAAGACGTGAATGTGGGTTCATACACAGCATCCCTCTCACACTTTCTTAGAAGGCAATAAGCGTGAAGAGTTAGTTAAACTAATAGGACAATAATTAATTAAAAAATACATTTTAAACTTATGGTTTCCAGAAATCATTTAGTGAAAGGAGACCTAAGGAGAACCTACTTAAAGTTTAATTAGGAAAATTTTATTCCTTAAGCATCATCACTTTTCCAGGATATAAAAATTATTGATCAGTCTTACAGATTTACCTTTTAACAGATAGTATTTTAATGAATCTAAAAACCGAGTAAAATAGTTGATATTATTTTTATTATATTTTATTTGTTAGCTAAGACTTTTTATTGTAAACCTAACTAATTAAATTATATTAATTTTTTTTGTAGATAAAACCAATTCTAAATAGTGCCCTCATTATTACATCTAATTCACTTTTCCATATATTTAGAGCAATGACCAATTATTTATGCAAAAAATACTGTGAAAATTGGGTAAACGCTTCAATTATATATTGGAATTACGGTGAGTATAGAAACTATTTATTAGACATACAAACTATTTATTATAATTATGTTGGGTCATTGCGTCCATCGATTAATTTAAAATAACTTTATAAAGATACATAATGAATTTATAAATTCTGCTTAATTTATGATTCTTTTAAGTTACTTTTAAATGGATATTATTGTCTGTAGGTAGTGCATCCATTTTTTATACGTGGCCTATATACTTTTCTACAATATATACAGGAGATATTCTTGTTCTCGTGTTTTATGCTTTGAATGCCATCGTAGATTATTGCTCGTTTGTAAGTATATAATTCGAAATATTAGCTGTGTAAATCTTTCTCATTTATCTTTAAATATTACAATGTTAGTAACTATTCATTATGGTTTTCTAGTTGATCGCTTTCCAATGCCTCGTACAAACTTTTATTAGCGAATGGAGATGGATAAAGCCCTGGTGTGCAGCGATTATTATTGTATTCGCTGCTTTTTCAGAATATTTTACAGGTCCAACGGTATTTTTATTGTATTTTATAATATGATACATTAAATAAATTTAAAATCATTAGCTGTAAAAAATATTTAAATATTTATTAATATTAAAACGAATACACTTGTTTAGTTTTGTGAATCTGCTTACATATTATGGACGTGTATATCGACATTGTCAGAAGTAATTGTAATTTTCTGGATGTATCCTATGGGACGGTTTATTGACGATATAACGTTTCATTATGGGGTCCCTCCGACCAGACTGCGAGTCTGGAGTTTTACTATTTTACCCATCTTTTATTTAGTAAGTATAATCAGTAATAAGATTTAAAATCAAAATATGTTTATTTTATAATCTTAATAGCTTTTAATGACAAGAACATACTTTAAAATTCAGAAGAGAATCAATATATATACACATTTTATTTTAGATAAAAGCCTACATTATTTTGGAAGTTTTTATATATCATGATTATGACGCTGGAACCATAAAAACTCAAGATTGGACATTCCCTTTACACATGATTTTGCTTTTAGCTGGAGTCGTATATGCTTTTTTTTACTATGTTTACAAGAGGAAGCGGGTAAGATAACAAATAATAAACCAATCGATAACATAGCCTTGTGGCATTTTAATAAATATTTTGAATTAATTCTACTATATAACTTAATTAAACTTATACGATTTATTGATTCTAATAAGATATGTTACTCTTTGTATCAGAATTTTTGTCACTTACTCAAGCCAGCACCGGAATGGGGTCCTAAAAGCTTTAATATCAGGCAACTCAGAAAACAGTTCGATTCTAGACATGTATATATATATTTTTATTTTAACTTATTATTATGTTTTAAAATAATTTTGTAGTTATGTATACACGTAATAGATATAAGACACGGTCTCACGTACACTAATAGTGAGGCAACTCTCGATCTGTCAGATATAAGAAATGGTTGACAAGAGTGAGAGTCAGTCTGCACAACCTACTTGGTAATAGTGAGCCTGTGAGTTAGTAGGCAGTTAGTGTTTTAAAATGATAAGCTACAAACCTTATTAGGTACTCGTATTTTGGAAAAAAAAAAGCTAATTTGTTTTTGTTTTACAAAACTTTCAGTATGTAGGATCTCAAGCGCCTAGAGATCTCAGTGGTCATATGATAGAGAAGACCGAAGTGACGTCGTATAAACTCGACATTCGTTATGACAGCCACAGTCGACGAACTACTTTTGATGCAACTAAAGAAAAAAAATAAAATATGTTGTATTTATTTTTATCTACTATAACGTATTTTACATACAATATTACATTTAAATTTGTTACGTGCTTAAACAATAAATAATAGAGTTATTTGTTTACTTTAAGTACTTATTCTTTTTAATTTGTGACGATAGTTGTTTTTTCACTCCAAAGTTTCTCAACAAGTTTCCATTGAAATTATATCAAGTTTAGTGTCGCGGCAAGCGCAGATTTGTCTGCACAGGAATTTTTCCAAAGTCACGTCAAGTCAGCGCAGTTAGTTCTTTAGAAATTTTAACAATATGAACAAATATTGTATTATTTACTAAGCAATTAGATCTTCCTTTATGTTAATGTTATTTTAATATTGTAAAATACTAATAATAACCAATATTCTAATGAGAAAACCATTATTTATATAAATTCTGAAAATCGAATTAAAGTGGATTCATTATAAAAAAAATTAAGTTTTACATTGACTCTTATATATTGCAAAAACGAATCTGAAGACATCCATAATATACTGGAAAAAACTCTCCTAGAACGCATCACCTTCAAATCGCGACTCATAAAAACATTTTTATTGGTCCCCTTAATTAATAGTACACCTTCCATATTCTTTTTATTAATATTATAAAGGAATAGTATTGTGTAGATTAAGTTGTAAATAGATTGTGCAATGCACGAAGACACGCCCCACTATTCCTCCTAACCGTTTATAGTATAAGTGTGCTATGTTTTGTCTATGTTTGAGTGTTATCGGTACACACTAATTAGCTATGACTGTACACGCACACTACGATGAATATACTAATCAGGGGAGAGCGTCATGGTCAAAGTGAAAGATGCTCTACTTCAATTTTATATTTTTTACCCAACTGAAAGCAAAGGTTATGTTTTTTTTTATTTCATAAAATCATAAAATTTAGAAACCATTTCTCTTGCCTAAAATTAAAAAGTAAATATTAATAATAATAGTTTTTCTTACTTTCCAAGATGAAGTGCAGTCTTAGTAAAATTTGTTAATTGCAAACTTAAGTTACTTTGCTTTTTTCATGTGTTTTTAGTAACTACAAATGGTACTTGGTAAACTTTTAGTACTACGGAAATGCTCTTTTTGTCCTCATTCCCAAAAGCGATAATGTCTCGGATCCTAGGGACACTAGACCGATAGCTCTAACAAATACAATATCAAAAATATTTTTTTCTTTTTTACAAACAAAAATGACCTAATTCATGATAAATAATAAATATTTCGGGCCTTATCACCAGAAAGGGTTTTTGCCTGGCATTTCTGGATGCCTCGAACATAACACGTTACTATCGAAAAGCCTTAAAGATGCCAGAAATAGCGAAAGACAAATAACGGTATGTTGGATAGACTTAGAGAACGCTTTCGGGTCGGTACGACATGAACAGATGATGTTCGCGCTATAAGGTGGTATAAGGTGGTATAACTTTCCAAAGTTAGTAAGTGACATGATTGCATCATATTATTCAAAATTAAAATTTTCCATAATTACAAATGAAAATCATTCCAAACCATTAAATTACAACATAGGTTTATTTCAAGGTTGTTGTATTTCTCCAATTATATTTAACATAGTGATCAATATTTTAATAGATAAATTAATTAAAAACGAAAAGAAATGGGGTTATGGGTTTAAGTTTAACAATAAATACACAGAATCCATACTAGCATTCGCAGACGATCTCGCGATACTGACACGTAATCCAAAACAATGTCAGCTACTTTTAAATGTTGTGGAGGATTTCTGTGCTTGGACGGACGGATTGAGTACAAAACCCAATAAATGCTACAGTCTGTGTCTGGGTAGGCGGAATACCAGATATACCTCTTACGATCCGGATCTTATAATAGGCGGTAAGTGCGTTACTACTATTACCGACGCAGCTCCGTTCAAATTCTTAGGCAAAAAAATCGATTACCAAGGGCGTACTCCATCTTTAGATATAATAGTCGATAGCTTTTTGAATGATCTTAAAAAGGTAGACAATCAGCCAATAAGTAACATTAAAAAGGCTTGGATATATGATAATTATTTAACATCACGTTTAAATTGGCCTTTCCTCGTTTACGATATTAATAAGACCCTTTTGTTAAAGTTAGATGCAAGCGTCATAAGGACATTGAAGTCGTGGCTCGGGCTAGCGCATCCAGCGGACTCTTCTTCCTTATTTAGAGACCGACACAATTTTTGTTAAAATTAAAGAAACCATCGGAACTCTATAAACACCTAAGAGTGACCAAGAGACATATCATCTCAAAGTCGAATGATGATACTGTAACATCTCTCCCAAAAGATAAAATTGCCGCAGATCTGGAGTCACGACTTCACTTCCATAAACAATTTATGATAGATGCTCAAACAAATAAAGCAGGGCTAGGATCAAGTAGGAAAGAACCAGACATAGAAATAATAAAATCCTTTATTCGGCACGATGAAAATGATAATTACCGGTTGCACGCGATGAGCCTAGAATTGCAAAACGAATGGGTGACCATAGGAGATTTTTGTATTCCATTAGCTTTACGATGGCGCACCCTGCTTCATGATTGGTCCCCAGCATTATTAAAATTTTATCGTAATGCATTCCAAATGACTCTCCCAGATCAAAGTAACTTAGTGAGATGGGGCAAACCCACCGAAAAATCTTGCAACATCTGTGGGGAGGCAGTAGGAACCGCGAAACACTTACTAGTAGGGTGTAGAGTACTTCTAAATAGAGGTAAATACTCGCGTCGCCACGATAAAGTATTAGAAATCGTACGAGAAGCGGTTAGTCTCTCTGTAGCAAGAGCGCAGAAGGGTATAACAACCACCAAAATATCAGTAGAGTTTGTAAAGGCAGGTTCGTTCAAAAAACGAAAACTAAAACCTTATTCCATCTTGGACGCGTCTCCTGATTGGACTCTCATGATGGACACGTATGAAAGGCAATACAAAATCCCCGGGGATGTTTGTGTTTCGTCATCTAGGCCGGACTTATTCCTGTACTCAAAACAACTAAGGCGCGTTATACTTGTGGAGCTTACTGTACCCTGGGAAACAAACATACCCAAAGATCATACATTTAAGCTTAACAAGTATTACGAACTATGTAACGAACTGATCAGGAATAAATTTATAGTTAATTTGTACGCTGTAGAAGTAGGAGCGAGAGGTATAACAGCAAAATCTCTCTACAACTTATTTAAGGATCTCGGCCTTTCTAGAACGATCATCAGTTCATTTATGGAACGTATTTCAAAGGCGGCTTTAGTAGGTTCTTACGATATTTGGTTTAAGCTAACTTTTAAGTACAACACGCTGATATTTTCTTGACATTTAAATAAAATATAAAGTAGAACAACTTCCGTAACGAGTCCACAAACTCCTCGTACCCTGCGATCTCCTCAACCAAAACTTGGTGTGGCGCCTCTTCGTGGATTTCACTATCTATATTTACCACTGCAGGAGTTTTTTATTGAGATGGCTGGATTAAAATTTTATTACAGAGAGACGTAAAATCTTAGGAGCAACACCTTAATGTCCAATTTCTTGCCTACAGCAAAATCTGAAAATTGAGATTAAATCCTCGCTATAGAATTGAGAAGTTTTTGGTAGTAAACAATTGTACATATTAGATGAACACTACAAAATCTGTGTTAACCTTGCGTGACCTACCACTGAGTCCAGCCAACACAATACTTTGCATTCTGTATTGAGTAATATAAATATTAATTCTATTAATAAATTCGTTTATCACCATTATTTGATTTTTAGTTGTCCACCGGTAAAAGAATATTACGATAATATTACATAACAAATATATTAATTATCAATAATTGAACCTACTAAATCAGATGTTGCAAAACTTAAAAGCAAGGTCAGACTATTCCATCACAATGTAATGAAGCTTGAAGAACAATTTCAAGAAAAATATTTAAAAAGCACAATATTACTAATATATTCGAAACTTTAGGTCAATAATCTTCAACCTACCACACTTTCTTAATTTTCACTATAATGTTTAAAATCTGATTAATATTTTGATATTCTTCTATAGAAGAAATAATGAATAACTTTCATTTACATATTTCTGTGCAAAATTATCTGTTATATCAAAGGAAAACGTTTGTCAAATTTCAATAGTTAAACTTAGTTATCGTAAATTTTCTTTCATTTGTTATATTACTTTAAGAAAACTGAATATAATTAAAGTAACTTTGAACAATCTTACCTTACATCAAATTAGAAAATATTTATTTATATATTTGAATTTCATTTCCATGTTGCTGCTCAAAAGGTTGGTAGTCAAAGTTTATATCATTGTATTGAGAGGACCTTATTATACATTTATACAAAGAGATTAGCAAGTAATATATCTCTATATAAAATTGAAAATACTAAACTTCTTTATTAGCAGTGCTACGATTCACATATCATCATAAATTTGCAGCACTGTTTTTGTATATCACAATTTTTGTAAAATTGTTGGAATTTTAAAATTTTAGTATAAATACTTTTTGAACTCATTTTCTACACACTCAAAATAATACGTTGTCATTCGTGTCATAAAATAAAGCAAGAAAATCAATAAATAGAATATTAATTTACAAAACTGGATTATATATTATAAAATGGAAGATAATTTATGTTTAAAACATGATAATAATAAAACATCAACGGAATGGTCGTTGGAAGATGAGGGTGATCTGTCAAAAAATTCGCTTGGAATAACATTGAGTAAGCAACACCTTCAAGTTATACCAAAGGTGTTAATTTTAATTCTTATCTTAAATCTTTGTAACATTCATGAATTTAAGTAATATTATTATTATTATATGTATTAGAATGAAATAACTTCCGAATGGCCAGTTATTCCGGCTACATTTATGGAAAAATTATCATTTTACCGCGCTTATACGTCTACAGTAAGCAAAATAGAACTATTATGTGAGCAGCAAAATGATGTAAGAAGGTATTGTCGTAGTTGTTGTATTTTGTTTTAGGTTGTTAGGTTAGGTTAGGTTGTATTACCTTATAAGTCCATTAAAAAGTTCAAATTAATTTTGATGATATTTATTACAGGTTCGTTGGGCTTTACTTTTTCAACGTGTTATGCAAAAGTCTACCGATGACTTACGTTTATTTATTTCTCAGCTCGTACTCGCCTGATCATCATTTATTTTTGTCCAAGATGGTACCTCTTTTTTATGGTGAGATAAATTTTATTAATTAAAATGGACATTATTCAAAGTAATGACAAAAGATAAATATTTTTCAGGTTTTAATTTCATATTTCTGATTACTGGTTTCTTTGGACTGGCGTTAATGGCACACAATACATCTATGTATATTGCATACTTTGTGCTTGGAATAATCCACAAAATACCCTGGAATAGGTGATTGACTTTTAGTTTGATCACGACTAATTAAGATTAATATAATTGCAATTGAATATAAATAGAATCATAATTTTCTGGACATTATTTTACTTTATAAACTTTAAACAATTTATCATAATTATGTGTTAATAATGGTGGGTATATAATTTTTATTTGAGAAGTGGGCAAATGCCAGAATATTTTTTTGATAGTAATGAGGTCATTAGGTAGTTATAGGCCACGAAGATCTGGAATATAGATAAAGTTGCATATTCTTTGTGAAATATGAAAAACAGACTAAGAAAAAAGTTCAGTAAAGAAAGAAAATGGAAGAGGTTTTGATCTCAAATCTGCTCGATCAATACAGTAAAATAAGTTCTTGTGTCTGTGTAGAAGAACATAGTTTAAAATTCTTATTTAAAATTGTTTATAATGATTGTATATTTTAGATGTACAAAAAAAGTAATCAAATTACCTAATTTCGAATTTCATTGTCTTAATTTACAAGAATTCGCACAACAATTTTATGGTCAAAATATAACTTTCTCACAAGAATATTATATGACGGAGCAATCAGAATACTTCGAGTTGGCTCAAGTTTATTATTACGAGTTAGTATTACAAGTTTAATCAAGAGATTTTAAACGTATATGGTGTAACTATAGTGATTACATTATTATACCAATTAGACCTGGCCCCATGTCTATCAGCCAACTAATATATTCTTTAGCAGAAATGAAAATTTTTAAACCATCAAATCTTAATTTATGCTTTCTATCGATATCACGATTAGTTTTTTTTTTGTATAAAAGCATCTGTATCCTACTAGCTGTTGCCAGCAATTTAATCTAAATCAATATATTATTATTTTCTTTTATATTGAATGTACCGATGGGTTAATAAGTAATAAAATGGTGGGGACAGTGTTAATGAAGGTAATATTGCACTTAAAAATTTTCCCCTATGCTAATATCACAGGCACTAGGCTCCATTTTGAACTAATTACAAATTTTACAGCTATTTTATAACACACTATCAGAAAAGAATTGTGTTTAATGAGAAAGGAATTCTTCTTATAATTTTGTTGTCTATGTGGATACTAGCAGCTTGCCTTCGAAATCATATTTCTAAAAGGTATATTTGGCAGGTACGCTATCTCATGGTACATTTTCATTTATAATTGACTTACAAAGTCCTACAGTCTTGTCTTAAATTTAAAACTTCTAGGGAATTATATGCATTTGATTCAGTAATTTTATTAGTATGATTTAATTAGAAATTAAAGGTGAATGTTACATACGTATTATATTATGTACATTTCATTATTATTATTTCTGCCTGCTCCCGTAATGTGAAATTAAATGAAGTTATATTTATTATTAATTAAGAAATAAGATTACTTTTATCAATATCATTTACATATCTAGACTGTTATTAGTTAAGAATTGTATATATTTTATATTATAATATATGAGTTTTAAGAAGATATGGAACGGATCCTCTTAAAGGATATTTAAAACCTTAAGTGATGTTAAAACTAAAAGTTTAGGGGTTATAGAATACAATAAATTTTACAGATATTGCATCGTGCACAATTACTTCTCTGTGGCGTATATATAATAGCATTCTTACATTTACTCTTATCATATGAAGACAAACCAATAAACAATGCAAAAAGGGATAATATGATTGAAAAAACAAAGTTAATGGTAAGTACTACATTGCGGTGCCAACACAATGTTTTATTAAAAACCTTTATTAATATTTAAAACATTGCATATTATAATAATCTATTAATCATTGAAATGTATATAATAAAGAAAATTCTGATCAAGTTGTTAAATTTTCTGTATCTATTTACATTTTTAAATGTTTGTATCTATGTGTAGCCTTAATTGCTATAACTTATTAACTAATAATTATTTGATACTGCAGATTGCTGATTTTGATTTGTTAGCAGAATCAATGACTGCACCTCCGGTCGCTCATATTATAAGCTCTAGGAGCTCAGAAGAGGTATATTATTTAAAGAGGGCTTAAAATAAATTTTTGAACTTGAAAATTATATGTCAACAGTATAAAAAAATTGCAATCATTATTCTTATTTTAATAGGTATTGAATATAACTTTTTTCGAATATTTTTGAAAAAAGAAATATTTAATCGCATAATAGGTTTAAAGATTAAAATGAGCCAATTTTAGCAGTCTTTATTTTATTCTCGGTTTCCTACAATGACTCTCGGGTTGGAACAATGCCAAGCTTAGCGATAAGATCACGCTATTAGTATCATGGAAGACGTGAAAGTGGGTTCATACACAGCATCCCTCTCACACTTTCTAAGAAAGCAATAGGCGTGCAGAGTTAGTTAAACTAATAGGACCATAATTAATTAAGAAAATATTATTCAATAGGGCTCATCATTTTTCTAGGATCTAAATGTTATTGATCAGTTTTACGGATTTACACTTTTACTAAGATAAGCTAAGATTTTTTTATTGTTAACCTAATAAATTAAATTATATTAAAAATATTTTTAGATAAAACCAATTCTAAATAGTGCCCTCATTATTACATCTAATTCACTTTTCCATATATTTAGAGCAATGACCAATTATTTATGCAAAAAATACTGTGAAAATTGGGTAAACGCTTCAATTATAGTTTGGAATTATGGTGAGTATAGAAACAATTTATTAGACATACAAACTATTTATTATAATTATATAGGATCATTGCGTCCATTGATTAATTTAAAATAACTTTATAAAGATACATAATGAATTTATAAATTCTGCTTATATTGATGATCCTTTTAAAGTTACTCTTAAATGGATATTATTGTCTGTAGGTAGCGCATCCATTTTTTATACGTGGCCTATATACTTTTCTACAATATATACAGGAGATATTCTTGTTCTCGTGTTTTATGCTTTGAATGCCATCGTAGATTATTGCTCGTTTGTAAGTATATAATTTGAAATATAAGCTGTGTAAATTTCTCTTATTTATCTTTATGTATCACAATGTTAGTAACAATTCATTATGGTTTTCTAGTTGATCGCTTTCCAATGCCTCGTACAAACTTTTATTAGCGAATGGAGATGGATAAAGCCCTGGTGTGCAGCGCTCATTATTGTATTCGCTGCTTTTTCAGAATATTTTACAGGTCCAACGGTATTTTTATTGTAATTTATAATATGATACATTAAATAAATTTAAAATCATTAGCTGTAAAAAATATTTAAATATTTATTAATGTTAAAACGAATACACTTGTTTAGTTTTGTGAATCTGCTTACATATTATGGACGTGTATATCGACATTGTCAGAAGTAATTGTAATTTTCTGGATGTATCCTATGGGACGGTTTATTGACGATATAACGTTTCATTATGGGGTCCCTCCGACAAAACTGCGAGTCTGGAGTTTTACTATTTTACCCATCTTTTATTTTGTAAGTATAATCAGTAATAAGATTTAAAATTAAAATATATATTTATTTCATAATCTTAATAGCTTTTAACGACAAGAACACTCTTTAAAATTCAGAAGAGAATCAATATGTATACACGTTTTATTTTAGATAAAAGCCTACATTATTTTGGAAGTATTTATATATCATGATTATGACGTTGGAACAATAAAAATTCAAGATTGGACATTCCCTTTACACATGATTTTGCTTTTAGCTGGAGTCGTATATGCTTTTTTTTACTATGTTTACAAGAAAAAGCGGGTAAGATAACAAATAATAAACCAATCGATAACATAGCCTTGTGGCAGTTTATTAAATATTTGGAATTAATTTTAATATTTAACTTAATTAAACTTATACGATTTATTGACTCTAATAAGATATGTCACTCTTTGTAGCAGAATTTTTGTCACTTACTCAAGCCAGCACCGGAATGGGGTCCTAAAAGCTTTAATATCAGGCAACTCAGAAAACAGTTCGATTCTAGACATGTATATATATATTTTTATTTTAACTTATTATTATGTTTTAAAATAATTTTGTAGTTATGTATACACGTAATAGATATAAGACACGGTCTCACGTATACAAATAGTGAGGCAACTCTCGATCTGTCAGATATAAGAAATGGTTGACAGGAGTGAGAGTCAGTCTGCACAACCTACTTGGTAATAGTGAGCCCGTGAGTTAGTAGACATATAGTGTTTATAAGTGATACACCAGAAATCTTATTATGTATTTAAAAAAAATATAGTTTTCCTAATTTATATGTGTGTTACAAAACTTCCAGTATATAGGATCTCAAGCGCCTAGAGATCTCAGTGGTCATTTGATAGAGAAGACTGAAGTGACGTCGTATAAACTCGACATTCGTTATGACAGCCACAGTCGACGAACTACCTTTGATGCAACAAAAGAAAAAAAATAAAATATGTTGTATTTATTTTTATCGTAACGTAACGTTTTTGCATACAATATTACATTAAAATTGTTTACGTGCTTAAACAATAAATAATAGAGTTATTTGTTAACTTTAGGTACGGGTATTCTTTTTATTTTGTGAAGATAATTGTTTTTTCACTCCAAAGTTTCTCAACAAGTTTCCATTCAAATTATATCAAGTGTCGTGTCGCTGCAAGCGCAGGTTTGTCTACACAGGAATTTTTCCAACGTCATGTCAAGTCAGCGCAGTTAGTTCCTTAGGAATTTTAACAATATGAACAAATATTGTATTATTTATTTAGTAATTAGATCTTACTTTATGTTAATGTTATTTTAATATTGTAAAATACTAAAAATAACCAATATTCTAATGAGATAACCTTTATTTATTAAAAAATTCTGATAATCGAATTAAAGTGGATTCATTACAAAAAAATTAAGTTTTACATTGACTCTTATATATTGCAAAAACGAATCTCAAGACATCCATCCAAAACTTTCCTAGAACGCATCACCTTCAAATCGCGAATCATAAAAACATTTTTATTGGTCCCCTTATCAATGTTTTTTTAATCCAAACTAAGAGGTCATCATAGATTTGTTTTGGGAATCGTTGTTTCATTTATTAAAAAGGTATGGATACTTAATATGGTATGATATATGAACACGACGACGATATATGAGTACGAGATATGATGAACTTTAATGTGAATACAACTTTTTTTCATATAAAGAAATATTTAAAAGAGTAATTGGTCTAAAGACTAAAATGAGCCAATTTAAGTTGTATTTGTTTTAATTTCGGTTTCTTACAATGACTCTCGGGTTGGAATCATGCCAAGCTTAGAGATAGGATCGCGCTATTACTATCAGGAAAGACGTGAATGTGGGCTAATACACAGCATCCCTCTCACACTTTCTTAGAAGGCAATAGGCGTGAAGAGTTAATTAAGATAATAGGACTATAATTAGTTAAGAAATAGAAACTATTTTTAAGTTATGGGTTTCCGGCAATAATTTAATGAAAGCGGACCTAAGGACTACCTACTCAAAGTTTAATTAAGAAAATTTTACTTAAGACATCACTTCTAGGATATAAAAATTGTTTATCACTTTTACAGATTTACACTTTTACAGAGAGTATTTTAATGATTCTAAACCACAGAATAATTATATTATAATTGTTAGATTGTTTTTTATTGTTAACCTGACAATCAAAAATTTAAATTATATTTTGGCGGTGTTGTTGTTGTTTGTTTGTTTGTTTTTTTTTTTGTTGCGTCCTTTGATTCATTTAAAATAACTTTATAAAGATACATAATGAATCTATAAATTCTGCTTATACTGATGATCTTGTAAATTCATTCTCTTAAATGGATATTATTGTCAAATATACATATATACACCAAAAAAGCTTATTTATAATAATAAATACTCCTTACTCACTTTAAAGGCGTAGTCCCAGTCTCATGGAAGTGTGCCCTTGTCCATCTGATCCCTAAAAATGGTGATAGCTCTGATCCACTTAATTACAAACCTATCGCCATTACTTCTTTTCTGTCCAAAATAATGGAGAATAATTTTAATCGACGCCTCCTAACGTAGCTCGAAGATCACCAGTTGATCAAGACCTATATGGCTTTCTTGATGATCTTCCTTACGCACCGTTGGGAAGGGATTATTGAAAGCTAGGTAGAATGTCTGGCGTATATAGCACAAGGGGCTTCTTTCGAAGCTTCCTTTTTTTACCACTAAACAATCGCCATTCGTCGTATCACCGCTCTTCAAGAGCACTCCCCTCAATGCCTCGCCAAGTGTCAGTATACTGAGTATCTCGACATTTCGAGCGATTATCAACTTCGTAAGTATCTGGAGAGCAAGGCTTAGTTGGCTGGATGAAATTGGGAGTGATCAATAGAGCGAAGCAGTGTTTCAAGCCTCGACAAAGACTTGCGCTCTATGAGGCGTAAGCTCTGTGCGTCTTCTACCGCATTTACAACGGGGAGTGCTCCGAAGAACTATTCAATCTGATGCCTGTCGCCGAATTTCATCACCGCACAGCACGTCATCGCCTCCTTTACTATCCGTACCACCTGGATGCGTGCCGATCTTCCACTGTGGGGTTTTCAAGGACTTTTTTCACCACACCACACGAACGTGGAACAAACTTCCTTAGTATTTCCAGATCAATACGACATGGGTTCCTTAAAAAAAAAGCGTATACTACTACCTCCAGGGCCGGAAATACTCTTGTGAATCCTCGGATGTTGCAAGAGCTTATGAACGGCGGTGATCACATATCAACGATGATCCGCAAGCTCGTTTGCTCTCCTCTAACATAAAAAAAATAGAATTACTCATAACATCTCTTCTTCCTATCACAACACAGACAATTTACAACTTTATTCTCAGTCAACTATGGCGGACTAGCCTTCTGCAATTTCTCAACTTAATCAAGATCTTGGTTTTTTTTTTTTTTTTTTGTGGAATAGGAGGGCAAATGAGCTGGCGGGTCACAGATGATTTGTGATCACCGCCGCCCATGAACTCTTGCAACATCCGAGGATTTACAGGAGCGTTGCTGGCCTTGAAGGTGGGAGTAAACGCCTTTTTTGAAGGTACCCATGTCGTACCGATCTGGAAATATTTATTCCTACCTGGAGTACATAAATTAAAATTAATGCATCAAAATGTAAAACTATCATTATTGGTTCTCAAAGTACGGTCACTTGAGTTGACTGATTTAACCTTTCTCCGATTTCACTACGTGGTGTCACTATACCCTTAAGTCGAAGTGTAACAAAATTTAGGGATACACTTAGACCAACATTATACACATATCAAATGAATGAAGTAAGTAGAAAGATATTTGTTTGCCATAGCCTCCTTACGATGGTTGGAAATTTTTCTTCCCATTGGTACCAAAATTATGCTTGCATAATCTCTTCTTCTGCTTACATTTAATATACGGAAGCATGGCTACGATCTGATTATCGACCTCAATTAGTTTTCATCGTAAGCTACATATCGTTTCTCTGGAAAAAATTGAATTCCTGTGCACACTCTGCTTAGTGATAAAATAAGAAGAAGATTTTTGTATATATATTACATTGTTATTATTATATTTACACATCATATATGCAATAGTACTATTGAACAATCTAAGCAGCTCTTAGTGAGTAACGACAAAATCACATTTTTAAATTCAAAATCCGTTGGTCAAAATGCTTTGTATTATATTTTTAGATAAAGGCCTACATTATTTTGAAAGTATTTATATGTCACGAAAATGATACTACTATAAAAACTTAAGATTGGACATTCCCTTTGAATTTGCAACTTGAATTTGCTTTTAACTGGAGCCGTATATGCTTTTCTTATTATGTTTAAGAAAAAACGTGTAAAATAACGAATAATAAACAAATCAATATAATATTTTAACAGTAAATTAAAAGAAACGGAGATAATTCAACCATTGAACTTAATTAAACTTATACAGTTTATTGTCATTAATAACATATTACGAGTACTTCTTGTTTTAGAATTTTCTGCAATCATTCAAGCCAGCACCGGAATGGGGTCCTAAAAACTTTAATATCGGGCATCTCAGTAAACAGTTGGATTCTATCGATATAAATATATATTTTATTTGAACTCTTATTACTATATTTTGAAAATGTTAGTTTTAATAATGTGTTTTTGTTTTGGAAAACAGTGTATAGGATCTCAAGCATATCTCAGTAGTTATTTGATAGAGAAGACGAAGATGTCGTATAAACTCGACATTCGTTTTGAGATTCATAGTCGATGAACTGCCTTTGAAGCGACTAAAGAAAAACAATAAACTAACGAAATGTCTTATTTATTACTGATAACGTATATTATATACATATAATACTACACTGAAATTGTTTGTTTTTAAATAAGATTTTTAATTTAGTTTAGATAATTGTTTTTCGCTTAAAGTTTCTCAACAAATTTTAATTAAAATTATATCAAGTGTAGTGACGTGGCACGCGCAGGCTTGTATGGACAGAAATTTTTCCAAAGTCACTTTTGCAGCTAAATTAGTTCCCAAGGAATTTTAGCAATATATAATATTTAATTATTTATTTAGTAATTATATATTATTTTTGTATATTATTGTTATCATAGCTGATAATAACCATAAGGAGATTAGACAACAAAGTAAAAATTATATAAGATCTAATAAAAAGCAATTAAATAACGTAAATTAATTTATTGGTTTCAGCCTTCATCTTTCTGTTCACTCTTATATATTCTAAACGAGGCTGAAGACATATAACACACTAGAAAAAACTTTCCTAGAACGCATAGCATTCAAGTCGCGGCTCACATAAAAACATTCTTATTTCGCCCCTTATCAAAGCTGTTTTGATCCAAACTATCAGCTCATAGCAGATTTGCTTTTGTTTTAATTCATTTATTAAAATAAAATGTTTTTTTTAATATATGAGGTAATAACTTGCACTGCCAACAGAGTTGTTAAGATTGAATCTCTCCTTTAAAGAAGCAATATTGCAAT
This sequence comes from Melinaea menophilus ssp. n. AW-2005, assembly GCA_918358695.1. Taxonomy (NCBI): domain Eukaryota; kingdom Metazoa; phylum Arthropoda; class Insecta; order Lepidoptera; family Nymphalidae; genus Melinaea; species Melinaea menophilus. The sequence goes on along the minus strand of OU911043.1, from coordinate 15,983,128 downwards.
ATATACATATACAATGATTTCCATGAAATTCTGTATGCAGGTGGTTTTGGGGCCGATAAATCAATCTAGCTCGGTCTCGTTTTAAGAAAACGTCGTCAGTGTTTTTAGGCAATTAAAAACTGCTATATTCGAATAGGAAGGTAAGTTTCGCCACCTACAAGTTGATAATAGTTCAGGTAGGAAATCAAATGGTTCCAAAACCGGAAGAACCCGGTTTGAGTCCAAATGGCTCCAGTCCGATTATTTTTTTCCTTCTTTTTAAGGTTTTTACCGTTCTAAGCGATGATCCAGGTACTTAAATTAAATATATCTTAAATTGTTTGTAAACGCTATTCTCTTTTAACTTACTTAGTCACGTAAATCGTAATCAAGGGGCGCGATAAATCCCGCCTTATGTGATAGTGTAACGGATTCTCGGCCGCGCTAAAATTCTTATTTATGTCTGTCTTTCCTAGGGACAACAAAGGCGCTTTGAGTTATTCCTGCTCCGATACGAGGTGACTGTGAAGAGAGATAGTATATGTAAAAATAAAGAAAAGAAGAGACATGGCTTAACGGAATCTTTATAAAAGAAAAATAATATTATTTAAAATGTATTTCACTTTTATATAAGATTGCTGTTTCAAAAAGACAACGTGTAATATTTATATCTATCAAACAATTAATAAGAATTTTGATTTAGAATTAAGAAATCTATAAAAAAAACCTGAGTATCTTTGTACCTCAAAACTGCCTAAAGAAATCTTATGTAATTCCACATCATTACGATGTAAAAGATAATGTGAAAGAGTACAATTACATTACATTAGAGCCTTTCTGTTAGTAGTAATAATTACGCGTAATTATTTACTTTTACACTTGAAATAACCCAATAGTGAACGTGGTGTTGTGTATCAGGACTAAAAAGTGACCCTTCATCCAAAATTACAGGAATATAATACATATAATATATTTGTAAACGTATTCAAAAGTAACTTATTACCAAACCAAATGACAACAATGGATTAAGAGAGAGAATGAGCTATAAATAATTATAAATAATTTATTAACAGTTTCCTTTCTTAATGAATTTAGACTTAAATACCACTTTTGATAAAAGTATGAATTATCAAACGTATATTCTAGAACCAGGTTAAATCAACATTGTCCTTGGATGCGGGTCCGTGTGAATCGTGTAGCAAGTTCGTCTGCAAAAATAAAGTTTTAACAAACAGTGAATATCACTTCAACAATCTCAATTGTGTTCTGAAAGTTACGATTCTGTTACGCTTTCTTTATTTTATACTAACACTGGACCGTAAAGTATTTCTTGTAAGTTTTAACTTTTCTATTCTATTGTTCCATTTCTTTTGTTGTTAATTAATTGTTTACTGCTAAATTATTTATTTTAGTATTTATATATTTACCCAGATGCTAAACTGTTTTGCTTTTTTTACAAAAGTCTAGGACCTGTTTTCCTGTCTTGAAATAAAAAACATTCTAATTGATCACAGTGCCCTCTGCTGGATTCTTTCAAAATTCTATATTTAATAAGATATAAATATATAATTTGATAGAATCCTCATCATCAGGTATGTCAAAGCAAATGTTATTTAATGCATTAAAAATGTATAACTCGTTTTATATTTCTGAAGTTGGGAATATTTAACTTAGAACTTATGACTCGAGGACTAATTCTCTGTAAAGTTTTCAATTAAACAATTTTACAGATTAAACTCTGGTATAATAAATGACGAATTAATAAATTGTTTCTATACTGTCTATTGTTATATTTGCTAATGATAAGTAATTTAATTTATTCAAAAATTAATAGAATGGGAAACAATTATTCTTATGGCGAAAATTATTCGAAAATCGATTTTTTTTATTCGTTAGTCGATTAATGAATAAAAATAAAACAAAGAATAATGGTTTCCTAATCAAATATTTATTCGTTCATTATTTTAAAGTATTTACAGAGGTAATTATTTCTTAATACGTTTCATCATTATTGTTTTTTCAAACATGTTTCAGACAATCTACTTGACTTAGGTAAGTTTATTAAAGTGTAATAAGAAAAACGCATTCTAAGTATGCAGACGAAGGCAATGGTGTGCTGTTTTTTTTAATATAGTTTGTTATGTTTGAGTAAAAAATGAATTTTCTAGATCAACAGCATCTCTATTTTCAGAATCTTTAATATTTTTTGGCACTTCTTTTGCAACTTCATGTTGAACAAGGTTTTGTTTTTTCATAGTTCATGTTGCGTGTTGTTGTGCAAGTAAACCATTTGTTTTTGAACCTCGGATAGAAAAGTGTTGAAATAATAGCATGTTGGCCCTTAGACGTAAACAGTTTGAAGAACTTTTCGAAACTTCTTTCAACGTTTTGTCTGTACGCCGCTGCTAAATCATGAAAGTGTGTACATTAGCAGTCCATTGCACATTAATGTTTCTCCTTTCAGAATATTTCTAAGCCTCGCAATAGAACATTAACAAATTAAAATAAATATATAAGCGAATATATCGCTTATATATATATATGTTAGGCCCAAAGACCGAAAACGCTCAGTGGACGGAAAAAACGGCCACAACGCATTCTGGCTGTCTTCAAATGCGCAGAACGCGTTTTGGCTGCTATTAAACGCTCGCAACGCGTTCTGGTAATTGTCTAACGGCCAGAACGCGTTTTGTCATTCGTCAAGCGTTCAGAACGCGATCTCAATGTTTGAGTCGTATTATGTGCCACTCTTTACCTGCGTATAATAAGATTCATTTTGTACTTATAAAACAAATGAATTTTGATTATTGTTCCACGTATTTTACTTCTTGTGCAGTACGGAATAAACTTGAATTTATGATCTTTTCGTTAATTATTAATTATGGTTCTTTAGTTCTTGGAAGAAATTCACACTACATATACTAAGAGTATATTGCAGAGTATATAAAATATGATTGAATATTGTCACATCGTCGTCATATGTGACAAGTGGAACGCACAAATGTTCAGAATGTCACAACTTCGTCCATACGATTTGTGGAAAAACCATGAGCGAAGGATTCGGAAAATCAGTCATTTGCAATATTTGTGTTAGGAAAAGTTCTATTCGTAAGGAACAAAGCAATGCAAAAAAGAATTTACAAAAACAAGCAGAGAAAACGGTAGCATTGTCCAATTTAAAATTTCCACCAGCTGAAATCGGAACTATTGTTGTCGTAAGAGTGCCCGATGTTGATATACGCACGGTCAGTTATATTATTTTTGAGGGACAAAGCCATATGTAACTGAATGTTATTGTCTTTGGTAGAGTGAATTTACTTCATATCGTCGTATAACCTAATCCATCTTTTAACGCAAGGTTTGCCCAATATGTGTTTAAAATATTTTTAATGATTTCAGCTGACTTAAGACGTCCAGCAGCATTCCACAATATGTTAAATTTTTGAGTAGCACAAAAATTTAAATTATGTGCACAGCATTTGAAATGACATGCCAATGGTAAATCACGTTTATCAATAACGTCTTGTAGTTGACCGTATTCGTCGTCCCAATAATCTTCTAAATGAATTGAATCTCAGTTCAGAATTGATACAATAAATTGATAGCTGAAATTTGCAACGCGCATTCGGAATCAATTCTCTTGCTTAATGTTCTTCGGCTGATGACATCTATACCGTAATTTTTTAAGCCCAAACTATTCAAAAATGTTATAAAATAAGGGTTTTCAACTGCATGTAGTGGAATCACAACATTGACGAAAAATAGTATTAAATGTTGAAAGTTTGTTTGGGAAATTGTGACTGATCCTGAAGTGGCAATATCTGCTATCAGTACTTATACCTTCCAGTCTCATTTGTTTTACCCGCTCGGCATACTCGTGGTATTCTGCAACGGCCTCATCCCCATGTTTTCGTTTTAAATGGCTCAAAAAGTTAGATGGCGCCTTTGTACAACCTTAAATTTTTACAAATTCAGGCTCAAATTTTACACAAGTGATCGGAATGCTTTTTCCATTAGAAGATGAAGTGTCATACTTTATAAATTTGCCATAAAACAAGGTTAATGTCGTTTTTAAGCTGTATCGATTCACCGATACAATAAAAAAATTACCCCAAAATTACATATACTAATTGGAAGGCGATGCGCAGTGGTCAACAAATTCAACATGACTGAAGAGAGTAGCCGTATTGCAATTTACAAAAACAAAATAACAATTCTTTTGTAACGACAATTGATAAGAAGGTCTCACTCTGTTAAATACAAGTATATAATATGATAAGCCTCAGTTACTCGTATTTTTATGTTTGCCGCTGTCCGCGACTAATCAATTTATAAAGTCAACTGCAAGAACTGCGTCAATGAAAAACACTTGGTCATACAAAAAACACCTGAACAATATTTACAATTCTTGTAGTCATTATTCATTACGAAAGCAAATTTTTTTTTTTATATCTGACAGTGATAAAAGTACAGTTCATTTTATATATTATAACGTCTAATAGTAATGGCTACATAAGCCCATTAAGTCTCACAGTAACAAATCGTGCCCATCCATCAATTACTCTTCGCTAGTTGCTTGTTCGATAAAAGCATTAAGAAAATTTAGAAATGACATAATTTTACTTAATTCATTACTATGTTTAAAGTACTCGTAATTGTGATATATTCGGTCACCTCTACTTTTATTTTGTATATAGCTCACACAAAATCATTTATAATTCGTCTTTCATTTTTTTTAACTGCGTTCAAATATAAATGTCACAGATTGGATGTTTAATTAGATGATTTAAAACTAAGAATGAAATATATCAGACCTATCTTGTCTTTCCCAACTCTTCGGTCCAACTAACATAGTTGAACTTATTTGCCGTTACTTATCAACAGCAGCTATAATGGCCATAATAGTACGGAAAAGGTTTAAAATAATACAAAAATATACTTCATACTTTCAAACACTCCTTACTCAACTTTTTAGATACACGATATATTGTACAGTACGAGTTCTGAGTTCAAAACAACTAACTATAATGAATGGTTCAAACTATTTGAGATATCATCTTAAAGTATTTCAAATTTCGTAAAATGGAATTTCGTAATATAAATTGGTATCATATTATTTTTACTTGAGAGAGCTAAAAAAATACTTTGAAAATGTATAAAATTATGATATTACTATTAACGAACTTTCAACTACTTTGTTTAGGTTTAGGTGCTCATGTATTTGTTTTGTTCTTACTTATATTATGTGCATAGATTTTTTATGTTATGTAAACAAATACAGTGATGCTAATGTCTGAATGTATTGTAGTTATTACTAACAATAACGTTTATATTAAACTATTTGAATGTGTACGATTTTTCGCTGGTTAAAACTTATATTTATCTTGACAATGTTAACTATGTTAAATACAATAAAATGAATCAATGAATCAAGTCAATACAATAGAATACTAATAATAATATACAAGCAAGTTTTAAGTTGTTTTTAATAATAACGAAGTAAAATATATAACCAACAGTATATCATAGCTAGGAAGTAGCAAACTAAAATTAATGGATTGAATTATATGAAGCAAACGCACCTAAGGGAATACTCAAACGAGCTCTCTCTACTACCTATTTCGTTAGGTCTCTGGATAGTTGGCGCTTGTTGTTCAAGTTTAAATTATCTGTGCACACTAGATTTACCAGCAACTCTATTTGGAGAAACATTATTTGTGGGTTGCTCTTTTGTATATATGAGAACCTTGAAGTATACATATGTCTTGCTTAATGTACCAAAATTGATGTATTACTTTTAATTGTGTTCAAAAAACTAACATTTTATTGTATCTTATCTTACAGATTATATATAAATGTTTAGTTCCTCTGTTTGTCTGTAAAACTTGAAAAGAAGTCAATAGATAGAATTGAATTTTCTATACTACGTTGCATTTCTAGAGACTTCAGTTTTTATATCATATTATTTTGTAGTTCCCACGGGAGCGATCGTTTTAAACTTTCCACAACAAAGTCGCGGGCAACTTATAAAAATAAGTAAAATTATGAACTTATATTTTTTATCAAATTAACAAAAGGATATCACAACAAATAAATTAATTATAAAAATAATGTATAAAAAGTGAGAAAATGATATTTCACGCGATATGTTTTCGTTACTTCCTATATTGTGTCTGTGATATTATATTTTAGGTGATAGGTATATTTGGTACTTATTATACAGCTAGGAGATCATAACTCTTTATGCCAGTATAAAGACAGAAAGTTGTTATACTGTAACACAGAACATAAGTAATAACTACTAATTAAACCCGTGAAAAAAACACCAACGGTAGGAACGCGTATCGTCCAATCTCGCTTATAATTCCAAAGATTAGCCCGATTAAACAAACAAACAAAATTAGCTTTATAATATATAATTATGATTTTGATTTAAAAAGTAGATTAAATAAAATTAAATGGGGGTTTTAAATAGATTATATTTTAATAACATTATGTGATTGAAATATCCAAAAAATCCTTAATGTGTGGTAATGTTTTTAAATTGTCATTACGTAATTGTTGATAAATGATAATCCTGAATCAATTAATTTTACATTATCATAATTAAAGAGCGTTTCAAATCCGATAAATTTAGGAATTATTTATACGAGCTCAAACTGATCCGATGTAAATTGTGTTACTGGATTCGGATCAGAGGTAATCTCCGAATATTCCATCGTGACGTGCTTGAAAGTAAGCGGATTACTTCATTAATACCCTATAACTAAGACGTTTATGCGGTGTATTTATTGTGTGTAAACAATATACTTAACTCGTGTAGTTTCAAAACGAATTCATGTCAAGTTTATTTAAAAATATTTTCTGCTATTTATAGTTTCTTTGACAAGTATTCTTTGAGTACTTAAAAACTTGGGTTTACTCGACAGTATTGCAATAAAAACGGTATTTAAAAATTTTGTATTATTTTGTATTTTATTTTAAAATCCTTAGTGGATTTCTTTTCACAAATTCGAATTTATTGTAAAGCTCTTAAGTTTCCACGAAAAATCATATTTACTAAAGACTTAGTCAGGCTCTATTGTAGCGCGTTTAAACTTCGACGCGAAGACAAACTTTGAACAGTGTATTATTTTAAGTTGGAACTCCGCCTTAAGCCTGGCTTACACTTTGAGAGACAGTTTTCAAGTAAACTAATGCATAATGCCATTCCTAAGTGACCCTTATGTTCATACAAGCAAGGATCACAAAGTTGACATTCTATTAATAATGTTGTGTAGTCTACATGTACATGCAGCTTACATTCATTTTTATCTGACGATAAGTTACTATAGATAATTTTATGTTTAAAAGACTGTATTATAATAAACTTCGGTATATATTATAATTATGTAGTCCCTAAGTAAGTTATAAAAAATATATATAATCCAAAAATAGTTAGTCCAAGGTAAAATTATATACTCTAAGATACCAACGAATACAGCAAAAGACTCTTCAAGTAATGAAGGTAAATTCTCTAGAGACCCCTAAATAAAGTGTTAAGATATTTTTGTATTGCAGTACCTAAAACGCCTTGGAAACATGTTCTATAAATGTGTTTTTTGCTCTTATTTTTGAGTCGTTATTTATGTAAATAGTTTCATATTTAATAACTTTTTTATAAAATATATAATAAATTTACGTCATGATTCAACGTCAATAAATAAGACTCCGCTTTTTCTTTGATTTTATATTTGTTGTATTCTTAACATAGAATAAAATAAATAAAATTTTAATTGCCAGTTTTCCCGCTAGCACCATTTTATTCAAAATTGAAACTACCCCCAACCCCCGTAAGGGGTGGTTACGGGATGGTATTGAGTAAAAGAGGTGTCAAAATGACTTTTGGTTGTCATTTTCGGTTTCATCATACCAAAAACATAGAAATACACATTCATCTTTATTTTATACAAAAATGGTAAATTTCACTCCCCATAAGGGGTAGTAAGAAAGTGTTAATGGGTTATAGAGGTCTTGAATTAATTTTTAGTTATCATTTTCAGTTACAGCATCCCAAAAAACGTAGAAATACACATCTATCTTGATTTTATACAAAAAAATTTAAATTTTCACCCCTTAAGAGGTAGTAAGGGGGTGTTAGCGGGAAAACGGGCAATTAAAATTAGTTTTTATTGTCATATTCGATTTTAGCGATCCCAAAAACCTAAGGATAATGGGGTCTCCCCTCTGGTTCATGATTTTTTTTTGCGTGCATGTGTAATTATTATGAACGGTTTCCATTTCCTACAAATAATCTTGATGAACTTTGAAGTTAAAGCAGCAGAATATTTTTTTTTGCTTCTGGTCAACATATTTAGATGCTAACGTATATAAAAATGTAATTGAGCTGACTGTAAGCGAAGCTTTTAACCGTTTGGGAGACCTTTTTGTGTTTTGTTGTCTCCAGAATGCGACGAGATAATAAGCTCAAAATTTACGCATGTATGTTTGAGCCGAACGCGGATGCTATAGCGAAAACAGATTGAAAAAATGTTTAGCCATTCAAAAATTGTCAAGAAAAGAGGAAAGGAGAGGGGCTCAGCTTAACACCCGCCGCCCACGGTTGGCGGATCCTAGTATATATAAATTAAGCAATATTATATTGTATTATAATTTATTTACAATTTTTACATTTAGTTACCAAGTATGTATTGTGTAGCTCTTTCAATTGTATTAAACAACAATTCATCATACATATAATTGTTCGCATATTTGAATGTAATAATGGTAATGGAATTTCAATGCACATGGAAATCTAATTAATGACGACTAAGGCGTTTGTACATACTGTCACATATTGTGCGTAATAATCTCTCCTAAGCTATTTCAACTAATTTAATTAATAATTACCAGATTGCAATTGACAGTAATAAATATAATTAGTAAAGTGTGCAAAACAACTTCTTTCCACATGTTCTATTTTTTTTATGCTTTTGAAATTAGCAATAATGAATATGTAATATCAGTTTGATATATTGAAAATTTATGTTAAATAAAGACTTATAGTAAATAGCCTACAATGGGCATGATTCATTTCACAGTTTGATAACCAATTCACACTTTGTTTCTAAATAAATATCGACAAGAATTATAAAGGCGTATTTTAAAAAATAGTAAGTATTTTGTAATTAACTTATTGGCAATGGTAAATTATTTTTTTAAATAATAATAATTGTATTCTTTTGAATATAAACCTAAATCACTCAAAACACAAGAACAAATGTTTTTTTTTGTATTTCACAAAAACTATGGTCGCTCATAATCATACCACCAGCATTTCCATAAAGTTGGATTTTGTTAAATATTAAACAACGAACAATAATATTATGTACTATTTAGTAAATTCGAATACACCAATGAGAACTTGACTAGCTTAAAGTATCTAAGCTGTTTACATATACCATTAGTGTTTATAGTGCTCTCAACGATGCATCGTAGAGAAGAACACAGCGCGTAGCTATTCGTAGAGCATTACTATGCTCAATATAGTTTAATGTTCCAATCATAATAGCAATCTTAAAAAAAAATAATCAAAATATTTATAATAGGATTAAATAAAATATTTTTTATAAATAATTTAATTGCAAATATGAAAGATATTACAATATTTTCTTTTGTTGAAATTTAAGAATACGATATAGGCGGAATAACAACTAGATGTCGTCTAAGGATAAGTAGCTAACTTTTGGAGCGAAGTCATGGCATCCCAGTAGTAGCAAGTTGCAAGCAAGAGTCCCGCCCATGTTGATATGTTTATTTAAAGTTTTGGATGGCATGTGCAGATTTATTTGTAGATTTTCATTTGGCCTCAAAAACCTATTACCTTCTGATGCAATGTGTTACCCTTACTTTCTATAAAGCACAAAATGACGTATGTTGTTATTAAAAGTTGATCCATTACCATGTATTTGAAATAATCAAATCATCATCTTTTTGGTCACTTTTGTCTAAACAACATTTTTTGTCCAACAATGTCCTACATTTCATCTAATTAAACTGCTAAGACTCAGAATTAGCCTAAATTGTATATCCAGGCTGCCACACCATGTATTATGTATATCCAATAGTTTCTGTTCGGTCAGATACCCGCAATAATTGTCTTATCTTAAGCAATCAATCTCGCGTCTAATATTAATTGGATACATATAATGTACGTCTGAGTATCGTGTTCTACGATATGGTATAATTAGAAATGTATATGAATTATGATAAATGCAAGTTTATGGAAACTTCTTATACCATGTATAATGTATAAAATAATGTATTTACTGTTTTGCGGCAGATAGATAGATATTAGACAAAAGGCTGACTGAATAAAATGCACTATTTAACATTAATTGTACTTCGAACTATATTCATTGTCACTACATATATATATATATATATATATATATACTGGATATGGATCCATATTAATATATAACAATAACACTTATAGGAATCTACATCACTGTATCTGATTTAAAACTAAATAATCATAATTAGTAATTATTTTGTTTATCTTATATAAACAAAATAATTACTATATATCAGACAATTTGATCACTGTTATCAATTCAAAGTGGAAAAGATTAAAATAAAGAAATAAAACATATGTCAATAAAATTATAGTTGTATTTGAATTATTGCCCAAATCTTTTTTTTTATTTTACTGTTTTAGAGGATTTTCCATAAAAAAGTATCTTAAAGTGAGATGTTCAAATCCTAATAATCTACCAACTACACAGAGTAATCACAGTAGATTATTATAGTAAAAAAAACTATGTTGAAAATATCTATAAACATTCAATGGTTAAATATTAGCCCTATTTAAATAATTAAATTAAAATATTGAATTTGAAATTTGGAAACTGCTACCTTTGACATTACAATGAATTAGATAAAATACGAAAATAAATAATTGCTCAACTAGCCAGCCTTACATTTTTGGACATTAAACCCCATAATCACACATCACATAATTTGGCCGTTAATTATAATATTTTAAGCAGCAACATAAGCAATACGAAATCGAATAATGAAATTAATTGTAAAAGCATTATAAAAAATATTTCAAAAATCTTTTCAAAAATTGAATAAAGAAATTTCATTAAAAGTACCCGCGACGTTCCTTCCGGCTTCCGCTCTGGTAACGAGTTGAAATTTTAAACCGATATTGTATTTTGAATCCTTCAAAAATAAAATAAAATTTCTGTTAACCTGAGCAGCTTTTGAATAAATCTTAAATAAGATATACATATTTGAACCAGCAATAACTGGATTTGAATGAAAAGGTTATTTATAACCCTGTAAATAATAAAACACAAACTGGATTAGTAAAAACTGCTACAATAACAAAATGTATATACAAAAGTATTCATGAAAATAAATATAAATCCATAAGCGGTACGGTTATCACAAATATTTGTGAAAATATATGTTACATTTATATTTCACAATAAATTCTAGAATAAACAGCCTCATATTGTGCAAAAGCTGAAAGCGTCGAGGAAAGTCACCTTTCCCATTTACATTTTATTTCACACCAGTCTTTAACAAGAGGACACGACTGCAAAATTACTTTAAACTTGCTTTGTCACACTCACCATACTTGTATACTTACTTTAGGGTTCTGTTTATTTAATAAATAAATATTTTTTTTTTTTTGGTATATTTCTTTTTATTATATATGTACACGATATGAATGAAATAACATTATTTTATTTTACAGAATTTACAATACCTATTCGATTATTATTCCTGCTCATGTTAATCTAGGTTATGGAACACTCAATACTTGATCTTCTCACTCTTGACTGTTAGGTATTTTACTCAAAGCCTTGTTCCTCGTTTTCGGAGGTAATGTATGCGCCAGCTGTATTAATTTTTTAGCCGGTACCGAAGCGAGAATTCGCAGTGAAAATACTGCCGATAAAAAAAATCGCTTCAGTTGAAATATTGAATTAACTTCTATGTACCGAGAGTCAACACACTCCGTGATACATAAAATATCAAGAAGGGTAATAGAATAGTTGTAGATTTATGGTAAGAAAATTATAATCTTTCCATTTTAGTGTATTTTATGAAATTGTTATAAATTATTTTAATAAACAAACGTTTAAATCTTGTTTGACTTACAGCTGAGAAAGTTGTTGTTTAATAAAATAAAATAAAAATAATTAAAGTACTAAGAAACTCAGTTAAAATTTAATATTTTAATTTCAAGAGCAATATAAAAAATTGTTGACCATAAGATATAAACATTTTATTTTGTTTTCTGTTATCCAGTTATTTAGAGCTCAGTCTTAATATCTGCTATAAAAGTTGTACAGCCATCTCTTCGTTAGCAGTTATACAGACCCCTATTATAACTTACAATTAAAATAGAAATGTTTGCAAAGTTCTGGAATATTTATGTTTTACTTATTTGACGGCAATTAAAAACCAAATATATATTATTTTGTATATTGGCCTTAGTCAGTCCTACCTATAAAAAAAAATATGTAATAAAATAAAGATAAAGTAAAAAAATCTAATATAAGAAAGAGCGAATAAATACAAATTGTAAATAGCAATCGATTGTTAGATTGCAACAGTCTTCACTACTTTTTTCTTTTAGTATCTATTAATCACGCTAAGGTGTATCTCTTAAAGACTGAAACAAGAAAAGTCGCAATTCACTGGAATTAAAATCTTTAGCAACGTCCTATGTGTTGCTCTGCTATTGACAAATTTTATGTCAATAATTAAAATACGAATAAAAATATTATCTTAATTTAAATAAACATTTTACATAGATATACAAAAATTAAAATTTTTCATAAGTTGTAAAATTTTAAGGTAATTTAATTCTATTGTCTGAAACATAAATCTCGTCTACCTATGAACACGATACATTATTTGAAATACCGATTTGAAGCTCTTCAAATTAAATTTATTTCGATATATATTCTTGGAAGCAACGTATTTTTACTATTATGTAATAATTTCAACATCCAACTGGTCATTTAAAGGTGTGTTTTAACCAAAATTTAATATTTGTTATCATCTTATTACCTTATAGTTCGCTAAAATCTTACTATATATTATATTAAAATATTTTGGAACGTTCCTAATCGAAACAATATATAAATTCAAAATAATATTTTTTTATTGTTTGTATGATTTATGGTATCATTAACATTGATTATATCTTCGTGTTGCGTATTGCGAATTTCATTAACTACTATTCATTATTTCACCTTTACATTTATGTTGCGACAATCTTAGGGCTGTTAGCAATTCAGTTAAATGGAGGGGCTTATTGTTGCGGTCTCTCTGAACGCGATTCTGCAATTTGCAATGGTTTTGTGCTAAAGCATGTGTAAACATGGCAGGGCCGGGCGATAAATCTCATTGTTGTTATTCCAAGGTGTGGTCAGTTTACCATTGCACATATCAAATAGCTCGGCTACACCTTTATTTTACATTATTCAGGATATACTTAGTGCAATATCTTCCAAACGTTTTTTAATAATAACTATTTATTATATGAACAATAAGAAATATAAACTTAAAAAGTTAATTATTAAATAAAACATTTTATAACAAAAAATATCTATTTCAGACACAAAGATTTGCATCATATTTATAATTTTATTTTAAATTAAACCAAATATAATTAAAATAAATAATATTAACATAATTTTAAGAAATTTATATCCTTAAAATACTATTTATGTTAAGTGGCCACTGATTCATTTTCTACACGAAGTCGATTTACGTTGAGTGGAAACGGAATTGAAATCTAATTTAGAAGAAAATTAATTCACCGGTACACCAAAATAGACTTTAATGTAAAAAGTAAAATATTGATGATTCTATGACAAATTGTTACGATTTATAAAAACATTATCCACGATTAAAATCAAGAATTTATTTAAAAAATATATTATTGAAAATAAAGTAATACACTATATTTTATGAAAGTTCGCAAATCAAATCAAAATACGCAAATATTATTTCAGCTTCATTAGAGCATAGCCACTAATTAATCCATTGTATTCGTGAAGGGATCGCGAGCCTGTTTCTGGAAGGGATGCTTACAATTTGCTCTCGCGTATTAAGTGTACCAATGTTTAACTTGATATATATTATGTGTATGCACAGTACATCCCTTCTGATACTTAATCTTCCATGTCGCTAAAGGGTTTCGTATCTGAAACTACCCAGGCTTTTATATCGAGTGATGGTTTTTACCAACTAATATTTAATTTTATTATACAAGTAAACTTAATGTACTGACTTCTTAATTTTTTTTACTTTATTTAATGTGTAGGAAAATAAAGCAACAACTCGGTTTGGAACAGTATATTATAACTAATTTATTATTTAAACAATTAATATAAAAATAAAATTGTCTTTAGTGTCATTGTTATGGTTACATGATAGTTACAACATTACAATCCTTAACTTTTTAAATATATGAAACTTGTATAATAAATGAAATAATATAAAAATAATATTTATTTAAGTAAAATACAACACTTTTCTCCTTCCTCGCAGTCAGTTACTCCTGGAACGGTGTATTCGTCTCTACAGCTCCTTTCCTTAGCAAAACACTCCCCACCATTACTACGACAACTAGTTGAAGGAGGAACTGAAAAATTTTGTTAATTTTATGTATAACAATAGAAAGTATAGAGGCAGAATTATCCCATGAAGGGATCTACCAGTTAATCTCTCAGTGAATGAATAAATAATTTAACATGGTAGTTTAAAGTTAAAAACAGAGTTCTTGTTAATTCATTATTTTCTTATTATCTAGTTAATCTACTCTAATTTAATGTAGAATTTGGAATGGTCTTAAAATTTGTTTTAATAAGATTTTGAGGCCATCATATTTAAGCCATCCATATAGCTACTTAGGTATATTGGAATCTTATTATGATTGACTAGTTCATTTCAATATTTTATTAAAATTATAAGTCGGGTTTAGCTTATTAGATACTATGAAAATTATATATAATATGAAAAAGAGTTTCGTAAAAGTAAAAAGTTTTATATATAAATTAATAATATATGAAATAAAACTACCAGAATCACAGCAGACAGAACCAGGATTACAGAGTACTTTATTAGTTTGTAACCTTTTTTTATCAGGACATTCTTGAGCCTTCGCGCATATTCCACCTAACAGTAGACATTGCTGTTCTTCATAGGAATATTCATCAGCTGGAAACAATTAAAGCGCTTTATTGTAAACGAACGTTCAACGATATTTAACTGTAGTAACATTTAAAATATTCACTTTCGGTATAATAACGCTTCTTTGCTTATCGATGTAATAAATTAATAAACATTTATTAACACTCCGTTCTTATTTCGTGAAGAACTTGTTTCCATTGTAAATACTACACTATTAATACAAGGTTGTCGTTATATAAAGTATGCCTTGAATATATTAAATTCTATAAATGATTGGGCATTGTTTGATTTTAAAGACTTTTTTTTGTTTGTATCATAAGATGCTTACCTGCTACTGGGCGAATTTTATTTAAATTATGTGGAACGATATAATCCGTTTCATTTTAACTAAAATACACAAAAAAATATATAAGGAACTTAAGAAATAAAAAAAAGGATCCTTACATGGAACGGAAAAAAGACTTAAAAGGAAGAAGATATCAAAGCAGAAGTGGCTGGTAATATATCTATATATCTATCTATAATATAAAAGTTAAAAAATATATAACAAAATAATCATCAAAACCAATACTGTAAAGCAAATAAATCTATACTGTACTTAGACTATAAAGTTGTTTGCATTGTATGTATCAAGGCTAACATCTTAACACAAACCACAAGCGATAACGTAAAATAAACATAGAAAATATTATAACAAACTATAAATATATTATTTGATAAATTTGTAATACAAAATGGGAAATAATTTTACGAAAATCAACACCTACAATAAGTATTTAATACCGACAAAACAAAGGGTAAATAAACTCCACTTACAATCAGCAAACACTTTCACATCACCTGACACCAAAACACACACAACAATTAGTAAATATTTAAGCAGCATTATCAACGTTCAGCACGTATTGTACTTGTCCTACTAATTGTTGATTGACGATGTTGCCACATTTATATGAAACAACCCGCATCATTACATAAAATGCTAATTTCACTTCGTTATCACATCCGATTTTTTATATCATTATATATTGAACAATTATTAAATTTCGAACACTACATATTATGGACTAGGACTATTACTGTTACAATTGAAAAATATAAAGGATTTTATTTTTACATTGTAAAATACCTTGTCTTATACATTTCTATTGCTACGGCCTATTTGTTAATAAATATTTATAGATGAGAAACAGAAATTGTAAATAACACAACAATAATTAAATAATATCCGATTACGTAGTTTACAAATTTTTAAGCAAATTATATTAAATATTAGAAAAAAAATAAAGCAAATTTTTTATATTATAAAAAAATACTATTTTTTTGTCAAATGATGACAACGCAAACCTTTTCTTGTTGTTAGAACAATCCGGCATAATTTACAACACGTTACAGATTTCAAAAGATTTAAGCATACTATGTTGAGGTACACTTTAAACACAATAGTGATTTAATTAATATTTGTTATTTGAGTGTACATAGTAATAATTAGAATTGGAATTATACTTGTTAGTTACTAATTAGTATCTCATTATTAATATTATAGTGACAGAATTCTGGGCGTTACAATTCAACTTGGAACTTTATTGTTAAATATTCTAGAATTTTTTTTTAATAAAACAAAAACAATTTAGAACATTTATTAAAAATATATAATCATATTAGAAAAAACTTAAGAAAATTATAGTCTTACAAAACCAATTCTGAAATAATTAATTCCATTTCAAAAAATAATTAACAAACTATCCCTTTTGTAGAAAAAGTATTTTATTACGATATTTTATGTAAATGTACATAGGATTTTATATTAAAATTTTGGGGAAAGGGCTTTAATTTTACATTATTAAAGATCCTTTGTGATGCCTTCATTTTATGATATCTCCTTAATAAGGAGTAATTTCTTTGATGTTATCTGTAAAAGGGTTTCATTAAGAAAAAAACGCATTTCGTATAAAATGAGATATCCAGTTTAAAATTTAACGTCTTGTAAATTATAGCAAGAATACCTTTTATTATAATTATTAGCTGTGCCCGACATCGTGCGAAACCTTTCTTTTTAAATAAAAATAGCCTAAGTTACTCCTTATGAGATCAGCTATCCGCCAGTAAAAGTTTTGTTAAAATCGGTGCAGTAATTTCAGAGATTAGCCTGAACAAAAATACACACAAAAAATTTTATACTTTCATATACATTTAGGTAAAAGAAATTTGAATTAACAACAGGCAGTTTAATTTATTTATATATATAGATAGCACAACAGTTTATAAATAAGGATAAAATTATGATTTACTTTTAAGCATGAATAATTTTACTCAATCATAAATATATTAGTAAAATTGAAGAAGAAATGTTAAGTAAAAAAATAATAATTTGTCTACAAACTTCAACGAATCTAAAAGGAAAAAAACTCAATCTATAAAAAAAAACAATGCTAAATAAAGATAAAAAAAAGTTTCTCGGCAGTAAATCATACGAAACGAAAATTAAAAACATATTTATGACAGCTGTGTTTAAGAAAGCGAAATTGTTTTTTAATTATTAACTACATTTGAAAATATAAATCGACGGACCCACATTTCTCTTGGCAATTATGAGGACTGTTTAAATTGGTATTCCAAGAGGGCCTTCGTGAGTTTCAAAATTTAATGTGTTTACTTTAAATTCTACTGCATTTACTTATTCTTGATTTCTCTCCCTCTTATGACGGAATTATTCTTTTCAATTTGTAATAATCAAAATAGCACAAATCATTATGAAAAAAAAGATTTTTCTTTTAACTTTTTATGAAAGAAAGTAATAAAAGAGAGGAAGATCGTTTATAAGATAATATTCCCCTGTATATTAAGATAAAGCGTTTTCCTTGTATTATCACGCAATAAACACTTCTTATACCGCAACCCGCATATGTTACAAAGGACTGTGATAAACTCTGTCATTCACAAAATTATTATGGCGTAAGAATAAGGGACACGATTTAATAGGAATTATATTTGGATTATTTAAAGGTAATCTAAGTTATTTGTGCAATGAAAGACGTGTGGTAAATTAGTACAAATTCCTTGCCACATCAAGTTTTGGCCAGAATTATGATACTAAAACGCTGTTGAATTCAAACTTAGAGATTTCGAAACAACTAATCCTATGTACAATAATCCAAATATATTGCGTCATAAATAATTGAAGAGTTATGCGTATTTTTTTATATTGCTACAATAATATTATATATTGATAATTGTCTTTGGAAATACAATATCGAGGTCATTGGTTGTGTGTGAAGTTATCAAATTAACATTTCCTTTATCCTTGCTTTTAAGACGCTTTTTAATCTTTAATGCTAATGATAACGCTGCAGTAATTATTCACTTAACGATTAAGATAACTCTAAAATGCCTTCAACTTTATTTACATTTACGAAAAAAATATAATTAATTTACAAGGTTATATATTATATATTATATATTATATATTATATATTATATATTATATATTATATATTATATATTATATATTATATATTATATATTATATATTATATATTATATATTATATATTATATATTATATATTATATATTATATATTATATATTATATATTATATATTATATATTATATATTATATATTATATATTATATATTATATATTATATATTATATATTATATATTATATATTATATATTATATATTATATATTATATATTATATATTATATATTATATATTATATATTATTAAATATATATAATGTATGTATAATATATAAAATATATTTAATAATTTAAAAAATATTTCAAGAATAATTTATATTCTAGATAATAAACCGGTTACTATAATTTTATTTGATCCATTTAGAATTATGATATATAAAAATATTATATTCGAATATTATCTTTAGCTAAAGTATAAATAAATGTATATTGATAAATTTATCGATGCGGGTAGGACTCGAACCGGCGATCTCTGGGGAACAGTTCGTCCAGTTAGAAATCGCATGTTCAAGATCGGCCCGTGTCTATGAATTATTCATATCAAATTTATTTAAAATTTTAATAACTTTATAGACAATTTGAATAATATATTTTTGATTATTATCTTTGCGTTTTAAGAAATGGAAGACGATAACTTATATAAACATTGAATTCACATTAATTTTGTGTATTTTTGTTATTGTAACTTGAAACAAGGATTAGTTTTCGATATAATTTTGTGAAGAGAACAAACTGGAATCAAGTTATGATAATAAAGTTCTACAAGTTTATAAGTTCTCGCTAATGAAAGTTGTAGGAATTTACAGGCACAGCCGCTTCGAAGTTGCTACGCCTTAAAATTGCATTTCTCCGAGATCCACACAGCGTAAGTTTGACGGCATTAAAAGTTTCTTGTTTAGAAATTATATAATTGAATTAATATTTTTAATCTTAGTATACTCTGTTTATGTACATAATATAATATAATTTTGCTTCCAAGAATTTGGGACATTTTAGTCAGTTTGAGAGATAGAGCGTAATTACGAGGATACAAAGCGTTCCGTCTTACGCCTTAGCTACTGTGTAATTAGATCAGACGTACCTGTGGCTACATTGTAACTAATAGTATTTGCTTGGACTTGGATATTATACGAACATAATTTAGTTATATATGATAAAATATTATCCATTGACTAACTTATAATTTTTTATTAAATTTGATGTATATTTAGCGATCTTTTCAATAATTAAATACTTATCATTAAACGAAATTTAAAATTATATTAAAATAAACCAGTTACAAAGTATATCTAAATTCGCATTATACAAGTAATAGAAGCAAACATAGAAAAATCACCGGTGTTTACACTATTCCCGGCATCCGTATTTATTTTATTTAGCTTCTAATGAGAACTAATGGCACAAAGCTAAAAGGGATTATTTTTGTTGTAAGTTAATTCTCGCTAACGTATGAGGAGCATTTATTTAATTGCGCCACACAAATATGAACATATCTTTAACATTTCATAAAAAGAATTATATGGAAAGCACGTGATCGTAAAAGAAAAACTAAACCAAATAGTATGATTACATATCATTTTTATTTTTGACCGAATTTTATTTAAGAGTACCAAGCATCAAATTTATACTACTCAATTGTTTTGTCTAAGAATTAAAAAAGAATTTCTGTATTATTTAACGTTTTACATTTCATAAGTAAAATGTTAAAGAACTTATTTTGATGATTTTATTAATTATTAATATATATACTCGTAGCTTTAATCATAATATTCCATGACCTAAAAAGCATGAATCGATCAGGCACGAGGTTAATGTGTGAAGACTGGATAATATAATTACGTGGTACAATTTATCATGCATATCATCAAAAACACTTACAAATAAACTCCAATATAGGCATTGAACGTGCAATCAGCAATAAACCTGCAGTACCCATCTCCCTGAGCAATCAGGAAGTGAAACCTGGGTAATAATTGTTTCGATCATAATGTGAATTCACTGTAGAGTGTATATTGTGAAACGAAAGTATGTATGTACTTAAAATAAATTATATTGGTACAAATAAAATAAGAGGTATTGCTACTTTAATATATAAATGTTTTATTTTTTGTTATGATAGAATATTCGCGAGTATTTACGGTTGGACAATTAAAATAATAGTCAGTTTAATTCAGCTGCTCTTTAAATATTGTCTCTGAGCAATTTCTGTATCTGTACCATGTTTACAAAACGCTGATATTAGTTCTGAGCGCTGGGTGCCGCCGTGCGATTTATTTATTTAAACCGCACTCGCTAGATTGAAACTGAAAAATAGTGCACATGTTTGTAAAAGATATAATATAAAAATCTACTTTTATATTTAGTTGCTTATTCTAAATAATATTTTGTTCTTTGTATTACGGGAGTGATATTATTTTATTTTATTGAAGCGTTATTCAAGTTGTTCCATTTATTATCAATTGTTTGCTTTTAAAAGATTTTGGTTATTTTTTGTTCTTACTGGATGCATTAGTATGGAATTTGGAACACTAATAAACTATGACCTAGAATTGAACTCTTTATACCGAAAACTGCAAGTTTCCTGTGGGATTACTTTTTTGTTTACTCCTGCTATGCTACGAATTGTTTTTTTTTTAAATTCCTGCAGATATTAGATTATACCGTTAACCGTACATTACCAATATTAGTTATTAATTAATAATTTTAATTGTATTATCTTTTCTTCCCATCAGAATATATTATCTTAACCTTCTTTTAAATCAAATATGGGCTACTAAAAATGAATCCCAAAATATTTCTTGAATAGATTTACAGTATAAGAATATATGTAATTTTCTTTGTCAGTTTTGAAAAAGTCATCTATTCTGTGTTTTCCTCCATGCGAGCCGAGGCGCTGCTAAAGTTTATTTCAACAATAAAGCTTTATGTATAATAAATAGTTTATTCATGTGAATATATCTATTATTGTCATCAATAGGTTTCTAATTTCAATATTAATTTACTATCTCCATACTTTTAAAATTTTTACGCTGGTCAATGACATAATTGTGTTTATTAAATTCTATTAAAAATAAAATAATAAATTTATTATGATCTCCTTGCAATAAATAATTATGATGTACCTTCTACATATATTAAATATTTATTTTACGAAATAATTTTTAAAACAATTTCAGCTGTGTCAAAAAGTAAATTTTGTACAAAAATGTGCACGAGAATAAACCATGGCTTTTTCTAAGAAGCGAGGTGGAATCATCGTAAAAGTGAAGTAAACGTATTTATGAGTAGAACTAAGCTTGGATATGGTAAGAATATATTGAGATTTTTTTATAAAAAAATGTAATTATAAAGAAATATAGTAATTTAAAACTACGTAATAAGAATACTTAATTTAATGTAAATAGTATAGTTCAATAAAGTGCTCCTCTGCAAATAGAAATAATAAGGTATATTTTATTTGCGTTAATAAATAAAAAATATTAATATATGTAATATATACAACTGTTTTTCAAGAATTTGTTTTTTCATATCAAATTTAAACTTTGCCTCATCTGACATGAACTTTACTCTCATTTCGACCATTTGCCAGCATATTTTGAGAACGCTAAGCGAAAATGTGGGTTCTTTGTTTCGTAATAAATGAGTTGTGAAGACGCTGAGATTTCTTGAAACAGCAATTTGTGGTTGAAGCTTTTTTGTTTTATATAATCTTAAAGTGCACAGTAATACCATGCAAATATCAGATAGAGAATATTATACTATTTTCATTTATATTTTTTCTACTATAATATATTTTTTAATTATATAATTTATACTTATTTAAAATAAGCTATGTCCACGACTTCGTTCTAATCGCTTTTTAAGAATAAGAGTTGACAAAGTTACTCCTTATAACATCAGTTATCCGCTAGCAAAAGTCCTCTTAAAATCGGTCCAACTGTTTTAGAGATTATCGGAACAAACAAACAAATATATATATATATATATATATATATATATACTGTATTACCGTATTTACTTACTTATGCATTTAGTGAAAAGCTGTTGATTTGAAATGACAAACAGATATTTTAATTTGATTTCTAAGTATACATATACATATATCAGATATGTCAAACTTTACCGCAGTCGGGTGACGATTGCGTGTTAAATGTATGTAGTAAAACGCATTATTACTCTTCGTGTTTTACTTTAGAGGACATTCTAATGTCAGATCAAAGGCATGTTGTTTCTGAAAACTCCTGACACGAAATTATTAGCTTTGGCCGTTATTATATTTATATTCGCATAAGATATACTTATGTACTCATTTCTTAGTAAGTTGAAGTAAACAAAATTCGGTTATAATGTTCCTCTGGGTTGGATAATGAAATGTAATAATATACGATACATACTGTAGTCTTGCTAAAGTGCTCCGGTATACACAATTTATCAACCTGATTATTGGATGAGACAATTTCTACAGAAATGTTTCTATGAAAATAATAAATATTATCATGTGTTATGTCTCGAGCAGATAGAGTATGTTTAATGTGACTATTATGAAAATATGAATTGTGTTTGTTTAGTGGCATATAAAAAATTTATAGACAATGGTGTACATTGATATAATGTATATTAGACTTATAGAAATTTTATTTTTACAGTAATACAGTTATCAAACGAAGAATAGGAAAATATTATTAAGTGATTTACGCTCCCACGGTTTTTAAATGGGTTTAATTTATAATAAATATGGTATATTTTTATAATAAATATGATAGTGTAACTTTCTGGTTACAAATGAAATTAAAAGCATCTGACAAGAGTTGCTGGAAGGAAAATGATATGGAACCGTATTATACTGTTTTTATATGCGTTAGTGATAATTAGGAATTACAAAGAATTTCTGACTGGTATTTCGGTGAAATAGAACGAATTCAACTTTATTAAATAAAAAATATGTTATTACTTATTTTAATATGTAGGAAAAAAATACTTTGATATTATCTTTAAAGACTATTATAAACAGTGTAAAATTAATGTAAATATTGCCGAAATTCCAGTACAAAATATTCTAAAGAAAGATAAACGTCACAGCATTGAAATTCAAATTACAACAATCTGGGGCATACGCCACGAATATTAGAGCGCTGTCATCACATTGACACAATATTTCTTTTAAAAGTTCGATGGATTTTTCAAGGAAAATGAAACACGCTTCAATAAATTTTTCGACAGATATTTCATATTTGCGATAACCAAAATCGTATACATCTTAATATTCAAAATATTATTATATAAATTAGAAGTACTAATAAAACATGTATTCGTATTAATATTGATATTATTAATAAACTAATTATTGAAATCGGTGTTTTTATACAGTTTTTTTACTGCTCTCTTAAATTTCAAGTTTTTTTTTAAACCCGACTTTATTATATTTTAATCTGCATAGTACTAATACTATCTTTCATTGCATGCACACTAATATACATGCAATGAAAGATTTAAACAAGAGTACTCTCAACGAAAACTACTAAAAACAGTTTAGGTTTATATATTTTCAACAACCTACTTATTAAATAGTTTCCATTATTCTTTTATATTATAGAAAATAAGTATTTTTTTACATAAAATGCAATTGTAACAATAGAAAAAAAGAGGTATTTTTTATTATTACAATTTATTCTAAGTAAATTTAGTAAGATCCCTAATAATTATACGTATAAAATCATAGGGGATCTCTTCTGTATGAAACTGTGAAGCTTTTAAATATGTTTTTTGTTTGCTTTTTATTACTCTTAAAAATAAAGAAATTATAGGTTAGAGAAATATTAACAAAGAGTGGCTTTCAAAAAAGGTTTAGAATATTATTCATGAAATTCAATAAATACAAATCTAATTTTAATAGTCACATAATTAAAGCGTGTATAATAATGTAAAAATAGTCCTATAATTTTAATTTTCAGGTTTAGAAACTGACTAGGTATAGGCTTCCGTAGCAAACTGATTGAGTGACAGGCGTTTAGTCTTACTGTCGGATATACTCGTAGACACATGAATTGAGGAAATATTCCTAATTTGAACGATAATTTGAAATATTAGAATTGTTTCAAGAGTCAAATGAAATATTAACTAAGGCTAGAAAAATTAATATCAAGACTTAGGTACTAAGACTTATTTACCTATACTACGAAACGTAAGACAGTTTCTAGACACTTGTTACCAGCTCGATATTAAATTAAATGACTTAATTTCTATGATCATATTGTCTACCTTTATATGGACTTGTCAGTACAAGTCCATAAAAGGAGTGACAATCAGTCGTCAGTGAAGCTTTGAGAAAGTGAGCCTTCTTGCACTGATATTCAACACTCATGGCATTACCTACATGTATATTTCATGTCTAATACACAGGTTAAACAAAGCTTTAAAAACCCTACTATTCAAGTAATCCAACACGATGGCTCATATCTGCGGCAAATACACACTAGTCATCGTAAAACAAATTTATATCTCCAAATCGACCCATTACAAACTTCGCTACTATTTCATGGAAGTGAAAGTTTTTAGGTTGCCCTTTACCATAGTCATTATTAATTTTAACTACCCTCTTTTGTTTTGTAATATTAATGTTTTTACATACTTGCCAAAATATACCAAATGGTATTAATGCAATAGAAACTTATTTCATTTTTATTTCATATGAACCATGGTTAAATTAAGTTTATATAACAAAGAAATAACTTTTAACACAATTTTATTCAATGCACAATGTTCCAGTAAGAAAACATTATTCCACATGGAGTCGCAATAATCATATATTCATTACACATATTGCGTTATGAGCTTTATAACGAGGAATACAAGATGTGATGCAATTGTTGTGTTAGTGCTTTGCATGCTGCGAAGATATGAGTTTACTGCAGAGGAAAGATTTCATATACACTATATCCTAATACGAGTAAGAAACGTTCTTAATATTCTCTTGTTTAAAACTAAGTTCATAGTTTAAAACTATGTCAGTATTTACATGGTTGTTCATAAATTAGTAATAATGGTAGTAATGCTAGGTAAAGTAATTTATATGTAATTGTATTTTATAATAATTGATATGAATTTGTCTCAATTAACAAAAGGTGCATTGGATGATGTGAAACTATATTTTGATGATATTGGTATTATATTTAAAGGTTAAGCGATCTATCGTATAACAAATTGTGGTAATGGGAACAAGCTAAGATTTAAGACCAATTTGTATATAACAAATTCAAACGGTCACTTCTTATTACAGCGATACTGATAATTAATACTACAATTAAACGCGCAACCGTTAAGTATAACAAATCATTTTTAACTTATCCCTCAATAATAAAAATGACCTGACCTAAATATCAATCTAAATGGATTAACTTATTCAAACTCGTTAACTTAAAGAAACTCAGAAACTTCTATAATTTTAATCCGTTTAATAGCAAAAAATATGAATTTCTTAACAAATATATTTAGACATTCCTAACAGCATACTGATGTATTAAAAGCATTATAATTTATAGTGTTCTAAAAATAAAAGTGCAAGCAAAATAAATAATAAATAAAACAAAAACTTTTGATAATATAGTTATAATAGTTAAAGACAGACTTGAGAATACAATAACAGTATTCATCGGAATTTTAAATGAATCGTCAACACTTAACGAAAATAGCTTTTTAATGAAACACTTCAACCTTCTCGAAACCTTTCGAAATGTACTTGAGCGCAGTTATCTGAGCAGTTCTTAGTAATTCTTAATATTTTATATATTTGTAATTATTGTTAAGTTAATGTTATATTGTTATAGTCATTTTCAATGAAGGCACAGTGCGACCAGGGTTAATGAATGACAGCCACAGAATACCAGCGTTGAGAGTATTCTATTCTCAACATATGCTGAGTGGTCATCCAATTCGGATGATATAGGAAATATTTTATGTATGTTAATTTTATTTAATTTCTAATATGTGTACCTAATAATCTATGTTATCCGAATAAAGTGTTTTGATTTGATTTGATTTTAAATCCCAATCTATCTATCTTATTTCATCTCAAAAATACAATTACAAACACTTCGTTTATTTGTTTGTTATATTATAAACGTTTTTTTTTAAATTCACTTGATTTGAACCTATCTTAAGAAGTATAATAAAAAATACATTTGTATTTATAAAGTGAAGGTCAAAGCAATCCTCTTGTAATCCCACGGGATTTGCCCATACATAAAACATACTCTGACCCGTGTCAGTGCGTTCAAATGTTTACTTGTTGACTGTCGTACTAAGTAATTTTCAGTTGAATCGTAGTTGAATACCTCTATTTTTACTACACTATACTTATTATATACTAATTAAAATTTTACAAACATTCACAAATTTCAAAATTCAAAATTACAAACATTTCAAACAGACTCAAAAAAGTACACACTTTTTGTAACTTATCAACTACCACACTATAATAACATACGCGTCATATCAATTCATGGTCTTATCAATTTTTTTTATTTTTTTTATTTTTATTTTAGAGGAGGGCAAACGAGCTTGCGGGTCACCGTTGGTATGTGATCACCGCCGCCCATGAACTCTTGCAACATCCGAGGATACACAAGAGCGTTGCCGGCCTTGGAGAAAGGAATATATGCCTTTTTTGAAGGTACCCATGTCGTATCGATCTGGAAATACCGCCGAAGGAAGTTCGTTCCACATTTGAGTGGTACGTGAGAAAAAAGTCCTTGAAAACCGCACAGTTGAAGATCGCCACGCGTCCAGGTGGTATGGATGATAAAGGAGGCGATGGTGCGGTAGTGAAATTCGGCGGTAGGCATCATATCAAATAGTTCTTCGGAACACTCCCCGTTGTAAATGCGGTAGAAGACGCACAAAGAAGCCACGTCTCTACGCAATGCCAAAGAGTCTAGCCGTTCACAAAGCACTGGGTGCCCGACAATCCGAACGGCTCTCCGCTGTACGCGGTCAAATGGTAGAAGCTGATATTGGGGTGATCCGGACCAGAGATGAGAACAGTACTCCATGTGAGGCCGGACCTGCGCCTTATAGAGCGCAAGTCTTTGGCCAGGTTTGAAATACTGCCTCGCTCTATTGATCACTCCCAATTTCATCGAGGCCAACTTGGCCTTGCTCTCCAGATGACCATGAAACTGACAATCGCTCGAAATGTCGAGACCCAGTATTCTGATACTTGGCGAGGCAATAAGAGGAGTGCTCTCGAAGAGCGGTGATACGACAAATGGGGTTTTCTTAGTGGTAAACGCGCAAACCTGTGTCTTTAGGGGATTGAACTGAACGTGGTTCAGTTCACCCCACTCAGAGACCATCCCCAGGGAGGTCTCTATTGAAGACACAAGTTTCTTTCGGCACCCGTCGACGTTTTCCCGAGAGAGACCTGCACGACCGGAATATACTGCATCCCCAGTGCTGTCATCCGCATAACAATGTATGTTGGAAATATCCAACATATCATTGATATGCAGGAGGAACAGAGTTGGGGATAGCACGCAGCCTTGGGGTACATCAGCATTCACGGGCTTGGGGTCCGAGCAAAAACCGTCGAGAACGACCTGTATGCTCCGCCCAGTGAGAAAACTGGTGATCCATTTGCATAAACCCTCGGGAAGCCCATAGCAAGGTAGCTTCGAAAGAAGCCCCTTGTGCCATACACGATCAAAGGCTTTTGCCATATCCAGACTAACTGCCAGACCTTCTCCCTTGCTTTCAATAACCGCTGCCCAACGGTGCGTAAGGTATAACAGATCACCAGCTGATCGACCATGGCGAAAGCCATACTGCCGGTCATTGATCAACTGGTGATCCTCTAGGTACGTTAGGAGCTGTCGGTTTATGATAATCTCCATTATTTTGGAGAGAAGGGAGGTAATGGCTATAGGTCTGTAGTTAGCTGGGTCCGAGCTATCACCTTTTTTAGGGATCGGATGGACAAGGGCACGCTTCCATGAGACCGGGACTACGCCTCCAAGGTAGGAGTACCGAAATAGACGCGTTAGCACTGGAGTCAACTCAGGGGCACACGTTCGTAGCACTAATGGAGAAATGCCATCCGGCCCACTCGACTTATGAACGTCCAAGGAAAATAGAGACTGCCTGATAGTTTTTTGGCGAAAAACTATTTCTGGCATTGAACTCTGACACCGCGGGATGGTAGGCGGTGTCTTCCCTTGGTCGTCCAAAGTCGAGTTGGAGGCGAAAAGAGTGCCCAAGAGATCGGCTTTCTCTTTTGCCGTGTGGGCCAGAGAGTCATTCCCCATGTGCAACGGCGGTAGGGAAGGCTGGCTAAAGTTGCCCAGAGTGGCCTTGGAAAGCGCCCAGAATTTGCGCGTGCCAGGCGGGTACTTTGCCAGCTGATCCCCAATTTTGGCGACATGCTTAAACTTTGCTCTAGCGATTTGCCGTTTGAAGAATCTGGAGGCGCGGTTGTATTTCCTCTTCAGAACTCTAGAGTTCGGATCCTTAGTGACTAACGCATTAGCCCAAGCTTGATAAGCCTGCCGTTTGCCAGCTGCTGCTGCCCTGACAGACGCATCAAACCAAGGCCGCGATCTGCCGCCAAGCGGTACCACAGAGCTTGGTACAAATAGTTCCATGCCCTGAAGTATCACATCAGCTACAGCCGCAGCGCAGTCACTAGGATCATTGGAAGGGAAACAAATCGGCCCCCATGGGTAGGATGCAAAAAAGGACCGCATTCCATCCCAATCCGCTGACTTGTAGTGCCAAACGCGTCGAGTCGCAGGTCTTGTACGATCAGGACGTCGAATGGGCACTACACTCCGTACCAGACAGTGATCAGAGGAACCTAAGGGAGCCTCGACAGTGATCTGGTACTTTTCTGGACGTGTAGTCAGCAGAAGATCCAACAAAGAGGGCGTGTGGCTGTCCACGTCCGGTAGACGAGTGTGCGTCTTTACCAGCTGGGACAGACCATTTGCCAGAGCAAAGTCAAACACAGATCTCCCCGCGTAGTCGGTGGCACGTGACCCTAGCCAATCGGCATGGTGCGCATTAAAGTCCCCGAGGACTACGACTTCGGCGGAGGGAGTCTGTGAAAGCAGATCGTCAATCTTCGCCTGAACATGGCCCAAGAGTTGATCCGTTTCTGCATTACCACTATGGGACCTGTAGAGGCACGCGTAGACTCTGACATGGTCGTCCATTTCCACGCGTAGCCAGAGTACAGACAGGTCCCGACCTTCAAAAACCTGAAGGCGACGGTAGCAGATATCCTCCCTTACGAACACAGATACCCCGGCGTGTGGTATAAAATGATGTTCTAGTTTATACCCGGGGTATGACAGGTACGCTGTGTCGCTAGGTTGAGATATCTGCGTCTCCGTCAGAAACAACAAGGCCGGCTGCGCCGTCTCCAGATGATAGTGGACGGCGTTCAAGTTGGAATGAAGTCCCCGGATGTTGCAAAAGTCCACATTTAGAGTGGGTCGGGGTGCCGCTGCATTGACTCGTCGTTTGCCCTCAAACAACACAAAAGGCGATACTTTGCCCGCCCCAGATACGACGGGCAGCCCGAGCAAAATCCGAGAATCATTTCCCCGATTTTGCTCGGGGAGGGGGTCCCCGGCTTCATCAAAGCCGGTACCCTTCTGGGGTATACTTTTTGGAGGCATCTCTATCATGTTTGGCAGGGGGGGGGGGAGTTGGGCTTCCGGATTCTCTCACTCACCGACGGAACATAACCAAATGAATTTGGTTACTACACGTCGGTCTTCTGTGAGAGGGTGGTCCTTCCCCGGTCGAGCCAGCTCAATACGAGCTGCAGTCGGAAAACTACAGCTAGGCTCTACCACCTACAAAATTCAAATTCAAAATATCTTTAATCAAGTAGGCATTTACACACACTTTTGAAATTAAAAGGTCGATGTAGTTAGTTCGTGATTAAGCTAGCACTGGCTCGGAATGTTACTTCGCTAAGAAGAGCCGGCTAGAAACTCAATACTTTCTCTTTTTATATGAGATTTTACAATGTTTGTTGTACACATTATATTTAAATCCTGTTAACAACCTACGTTCCACACATTTCTATAAACTAACAACTTTAAAAAATAAGAAAATGATGGTAAAATATATCTTGTGGTATTTTATTATATATGCGTATACTAAAGTCCATGAAGGCTTTGGTAACTTTTTGATGACGAAATTTAGGAATTACGAGTTTGTTTGTATTACTTGTATTTATCTTGTGTTTGTCACTATTTTTAATATAAGCATTTAAATTTTGGGGTATAATTATTATGTTGTTAAATATGTATTGAGAGACTACCGTAAGAATATTGCTGGTTCGTATAAAATACTTTTAACTTACCTTTTTTTTTTAAGTTGTTATATTATAAAATAAAGATGGGCTGATAACACGTTTTATTTTATTTTCTCTTTAGATGTTTACAAAATATCTGAGCACTTTTGAAGAGATATTTTAGAAAACTAGAACACAGTAAATTCAATAAATATTTACAATTCGAGTATAAATAGTAATAGAATAAAAAAAACTTTTATAAACATACGATATATATTGTATATGCTTCACTAGGTATACATCTCGTACATACATCCAGGTAAACCGGATAATAAATACGGGTGACGCGACATTGATAGAGTCGAGACATTTATCCAAACGCTAGGGATTTCGTTCACGTACGATCCAGTTTATTAGTTACCGTGAAAAATTACGACTCTTTAGCTAATTCTCCCCTTATTTGATACTCGAATAACGATATGAAAATAACTTTCAATGACAAAAAGGCAACGATACGTCTACACTCAATTAATTCTAAAAACATAAATAAGCAATACTATGATTATGCTATCTTAAGGTAAAATACATATTATACTTAACTAAAAGCCATTACTACTACTCTCAAGGGTAAGCTTAAAAAGCACTTAACTTTTAGATGATACAAGAAAATTGCGAACCCATAATGCAGGTTCAATAACTCAAAACAGCTATTCATTCCGCTATCGTTAGCCGCTAATGACTTCTCAGCACTCAAGTCCCACTCAATTCAGTCGCCATAATAAACGAGGTTTAACCTTGAAATGCGACTATAAAACCCTTACATGACATCCAGGTCGATTGTTTGAGGAATTGAATAGTCTTGATACTTGTCATTTGATTTTCATTAAAAAAATACGTGTTATGTTTTAAGTGAAATTGTATTTAATTTAAACCATTTAATGAAACCATTTCATTTATTACAAAATTTCTCCAGTCATTTTAAGAGCAAAATTACAACTGTTTATTTTATATTAAATATTATTTTAAATCTTAAACCTATTTACTCTTTAAAATATGATTTAAAATTTTAATTTGAGGACAATTATTCAAAAATTTTAATTAATATAAAGTACCAAAATCGTTTGTTCTGACTATAACGAAAAAGAAAAGAAGACTTTTAACACCTCGTGTAAAACTACGTATAGCTACAAAACTTCGAACACGAGTTTATTCACACCAAAACGGTAGTCGAAAGTGGTCACAGATACATCGCTTAACTGGGCTTAACACGGCTTAACTTAGTTACACGAAGCTTAATATGTTAATTGCACGAAAATGAGTAGAGATTTTTACTGTAGCTTGAAAAAACTTAATGTGTCACAGAGTTCTGAGAACTGTAAATTTAAAAATTATGTAGCTCAAACTAACAGCATTATGAAAAAATATAGAGGTAAGTTATTATAAAAAGTTTTAATTTATATCTATTTAAAATAATATTATAACAATTAAATGTACAAGCATTTCAAATTTTAATTAATGATAATATTATTACATAATAACGTAGTGCTGATTTAAAATCACACCATTTGTATTTGATACGTAATTAAATATAATAATTAAATAGTTTTAATCATTTTTCCGAACCGTTGAATTGTTTATGAATATAATTTGCCATTAACATTCGTTGCGAGAGTATAATTAAATTGTGTTTGACGCCCGTGTTACCCGGCATATTGAGTTGCTAATTGAATTTATGTTTAAGCCAATCATTTCCAATAAACCATGAAAATAGGTAATCAGGCCACCGGTTGACCTATAAATTAATTTAAGACGGTATTAAGGGAAATATTTATTTAAATTAATAACAAAACTGCGAAGAGAATGTACAATATAATAAATGTTGTATGACGCTTAAACTATATGGTCCTTTTTATTTCAGTGTTTTGTATTTTTTTTAATACGTAAATTTTTATTAAAGAAGCAGACTTTTATCGCACCAGTTTCTAGTTAGCATAACTCAGGAAGATTTAAATATTGGAAATGTCATTGATGAACGAAGTAAATTCACCAATGTATATTATCAAATTGAATAAAAATAACGCATTTTATTTAATTATGTTTTAATTCTTTTTTTTTTTCATTATTTACAAAGAGAACTTATTCCACTTATCTCTTTTCCTAGAATTCCTAAATTACGAAACAAGGCTCTTGAAATATAGAACATATTAGAATTATGAAATTGGTATTAAATCTGTATCCTAAAGCTTAGAAGTTATAATAATCATAACATCCATTTAATGACAACATTATCTAATAATAATAGATGTAATTAAAAAAAATTGACAATATATAGATTATGAAAAGAAGGCAACTAACTATGTTTTGTGATTGTAACGCATTGCTAGTAACCTTTAAATTGGATATTAATGACTTTGATTAAGATATACTTGTATCAGCTACTTGCTAAACTCTTTAACTTAAATTTTATAATAAATACCACCGAACAAAAAAGTAAATTGAACTATTTAGTTATAAAAAAACAAAATTATAACAAAACAGTTTATTAAAAGAGATACATTGTCTTAAGTTAGAGTAAAACAATAAATATCTACAAAATTTCATTGAAATCGTTTCGGTGATTTCGGACACAATTTTTTAAAAACATTTATCTACGTTATATACAACCATATGAAGCTTAGACATCATATATAACATTGAAAATCAGTTTTCAGATATTACTTTCACCTTAGCTTACACAAGAAAATAGTAAAAATTTTTTTAAATATATTTAAATATTCTTGGTCTACAAAAGTTCTATCAAATCCGATTAAGGCTTACAAATATTATATTTACAAATACAGTTTTCAAGATTTAACATATTTAAAGATTTATGTTAGATTACAAAACATGAATATAACGATATATTTTAGGTAATAACGCCTTTATGTAAACCTCATTTCGTTAAAATTTGCTTGTAAATGATTATTCGAATGAATAAAAATAGTTTTCCCTAATCGATCAACCCATACTCATAGTATTTAGATGAAGTTTTCTATTCAACAGGGAAGTATAAAATAATTTTATAGTTATTTATGATGATTTTATAAGGGGTAATCTTTAAGTGATTAAACATTGCTTTCAAGAATTATGCTTCTTATAATCTAACCGTTACTTTTAAATCAAAACATAACTAAATTTTGTTATATTGGTACTAGTCAGACAATACATTTTGGTATAATTAACGTGAGTACAGCCACTTAAATAATATATATAATAATAATCATGACTCAAGAAAATTTAAAAGGAAAAGTTTTGAGAATATTTAAATGTTTACTTTAAAAAATATATAACGCGAAAATATATTTTGAGAGAAGATGAATCTTTATTGAATTACATATTCCTTTATGTTTAATTTTATAAAATATCTAAGAAAAAATATATTAAATTCATAAAGGTAATATAAGCTTCCCCTGGGAAGGTCTTATTATGGACACAGAAAGCGGCTGTTTTCTATAGGGCGTAACTTGACGGTGTAATTTAATCTTGTGTGTGTTAAAGAAAATTCAGAACAAAAACAGAAGTGAAAATACCAAAGTATATTATTACAATACCGGTAACAAAATTTTAACAAATTAAACTCATTTAAGTAACAAAATCGCAAGGATAAAAATAGCTTCCCAAATTGGAAGGCATTTGGTAATATTCCTTATAAAGGCAAAAGCTCGTAATGAAAGCCACCATTTGCTATCATTGTGTTTTCCCATGACCAAGAGTTACATGTCAATAAGCGGTATTGAATTTTATTAAAATTTATTCATCATAAACATTTACACCATTTTATTAAAATCGCTTATTTAAATTTATAAGAATTCTAAATATCGACCAATTTCGGGTTATATTCTTAATAAAGATATTAATTTAATCTTTCTTTAAACTAAAATGAAAAGGTACTTTTAGATATTTAGATATTTTATATAAGTTATTTAAGTTAATTAAAGTTTCCAAGATTTTAACGCTGGACTAGAGTTTACCTTTATAATAAATCTTATTTGAATGTAAATAAACACCAACAAATAATATTATGCAGAAAAAAGCTAAAAAAATGTGTATCAATTTGTAACGTCGACAGTCCTGCCATTTTCACGTGCAAATCTGAATATTTAAGCAACCGCCCATACGAATAACGCAAATTGTGATTTGCATAAGCATTCTGTGCCACGTTGTGTTGGCGTTCACAGAATTATTCCGCCATTTGCGACGTTCGCACCTGCACATCGTTTTATCTTTATAGTCTTTGTTTAAATTTGCCAAATCGAGCAGCAAAGCATTTGCGACACGAGCAGCAAAGCATTTTCGACACCGTCACCTAACTGAAATTGTTATTGATCTACAGCCATCTCGCTTGGATGGGTTCTTTGGCTTTATCACCTATCACTTTACTTCTTCCCTTCTATTTTACTGTTCAAAGTATCTATTAATTAGTGAATTTATTAATAATGTTTTATTTTTATTATTGCTTTAGTACAATGCGGTAGTCATTTATAGTTGTTCACTTAATTTTTACCACATGTAGGTTTTTTGCAAAGTAGATTTTCTGTAAATATTTTTCAAATTGTTCAAAATGGATCAGTTAACAAGGTTTCTAGTGTATAACAAAACACCTACATGCAAAAATAGTATGAATTACGATGAAGCTATGAAAATAGCAAAACGGGAACCTAAACAAAAGGACGGAGAAATTGATAAAAGTCTTCTACTGCTGTCACCAGATCTTGGAGCAATGTCCGAAGGTATGTATTTACAATTTGTTTTAACACCTATTTTTCAAGGAGTATTTTATATGTTACTCTTGAATGATACCATTTTTAATTATATAATAACACTTGCAACAACTTCAGCTTCTTACATATAACGATAATATATTTAATTTATTTCTAAGATCACACTTTTTCCATTAACACCATAATGGTAAATTACCTTACCTACCTTTATGTGATTTTACCTTAGCTCACTACAATTTAAAATTTCTTATAGTTTATCAAACTACGTCCAATGTTTTATAATATACATTTTAATAAAATTAATATATATATTAACTACTAGCTCCTGTCAACGACGTCATCGTAAACAAAAATCTATTCATCATCAATAAATGAATTAACTCTAAAAATGTTTAGATTTACCTATAATTGTAATGCTATAATCTAAACCAGTTCTTATATTTGCCCTTGTAAATGCGGAAAAATGTATGCAGTGAACAATAATGTATTATTTATCTTAAGTATTGTATATACCCTAATAGGTTTTGTTCTGTCTTTATTGTAAACAAAATAAATAACTCTATTTTTTCATAGATATGCGAATTTAAAAGGTAAAAGTTACATGTTTACCACTACAAAAGCTTATTTTTTGTGGTGTGGGAAACAATAAGAAAATATAATAACTCTATCTGACGATGTAGAATATAGTTTTTTTTTCATTTAATTTATAGATTTTTTAAACGTGAATATGTAAAAACATATTTTTTACTACTTATTACAGCAAAAAATGAAACACATTACTTAAAAGAATACAAAAAAATGCTTTTGGTTTTTAAAATTGAACCTACGTTTAATACATACAAAATCAGGTAGTTTAAATATAAACCATAACCTTCCTTAGGTAGTTATGTGTACATGTTGTCGATTAGTTTGATGGAAGTATAATCTTGTATACTTGGTGCAAGAAATAATCGTGTAGAGAAACAAGGTTAAAAGTTTGTTATTAACAATTTAATGTGATAGTAACCGATACTTTCATTTATAATGATTTATTTATCTTCCAATATTATAAATTCAAGTAATGGGATTTTTTTATTATAGTCATTCTCAACCCTTGTCATCAGATCTTATTCTAAAACCCAACGAGTCCCGCAGAAAACCTGCTTACGTAATATTTACGTTTAGTGTAGGTCTAGTGTTAACAAAAAAATGTAAACTGTCATGGGTAAGCTTGGTATGCATGGACGTGTTTATGAATACAAGTTTGAGTATTCAAAAATGTATAATATTAACAACACAGATTAGATATTAAAAAGGTATAAAAAGTTCAATACCTTACTAAATAAACATTTTATTAATATACAGGAGAATATATAAGAAACTAAATATTCTATAACTCTGTGTTTACGCTTTCGCCTATTACTTATAAATTCGTTTTAAAATCGCAGCAGTTAAGTCATCGGTTTAGTCAGTAATTGGCCTCTTCCATGGTTGAACCTTACACCAGAATTTATCTAAAAAAACCTAAAATACAAGTATTAAATAGAATATATTAAAACAAACAATACATAAAGTTTTATCAGAGCATATCGAGATGGATGACGACCTTTTCGAATACAAACCAAAAGGTGAGATATTTTATGAAATTCGTATTTTAGGCAACATTTTAAATATAGAGAATAATTTCTGTGATTGGTAAAAGAAATCATATATCAAAATTAAATATAATACAGAGTGCATACAA
Organism: Melinaea menophilus ssp. n. AW-2005; assembly: GCA_918358695.1. NCBI lineage: Eukaryota > Metazoa > Arthropoda > Insecta > Lepidoptera > Nymphalidae > Melinaea > Melinaea menophilus. Next base: position 15,945,678 of record OU911043.1, on the reverse strand, counting down.
TTTTATTGTAATTTATACTCTTATTACAAAAGGTGCCGATTTAAAAATTTTACATTAAACCCAGTTACATTTGTGCAATTCAATGTATTTTTTGAAAGAATAAATATGTATTTTTATAGTACAATATCTTCATAAATAATATGCATTGGTATCTATAATCTGTTATATTTAAAGAGTAGGTATGGACTACTGCATTTCCAATGTTCCGATGTTGAACTGTTTGTAGCTACGTAATTACAGAACATTTGAATGCCGGGCAGAGATAAGCGGAACGAGGCGTTATCTAGAAACGTTTTGTTTGTTTCAGCAATTTGCGTTTAGATGGATATTTGTTGGTTTAATGGTATATACGAGACCTAATCCTAAAAAAGTGTTTTTTATATTTATTTTTACCTGTTCTAACATTTTAGGACTGAAACGAAATATAAAAAAAAATGTAAAATTACAATCAAATAGTTTTATATTTGATTTATAACATCGTCGTATAATTTTTCCATTGAGTTTAAAATGCCTAGAAGTGTTAAATTCTATCAAGACAAAAATAAATAAAATGTTTAACGGGTACGGGTACTTCCACCTTAGGGGTCTTCCAGGGGACCATCTTGCACTATAAATTAATGTTATATTTATTTATTGATATCCTTTCAACTTTGAATCAGTAGCAATAATCTCTTGTGTACGTCAAGTAGAAGTGCCAGGAGGGCCTATTTTGATATCATGGTTATCGAGATAAGTCTTTTCTATACAGACACTCTTCAATTAAAAATTAAGGCTAGGTTGAAACACGCAAACACGCCTTGGTCTGAAAAGTAGTACCACACTCAAAACTCAGTTGTTAATTATTTTGATCAATGTGTCACGAATAGAATAACTTTATCGATATGTTGCCCAAAATTCCTATCATGTTATTTTGATATGTGGAAAACACACACCTACACACACACACACACACATTACTTGTAATTTCGGGACCTAAAAATGCAGTAAATCATGATCTTTCAAGTACATTTAAGAAAACGATAACAAAAGTGATAATACGAGGTGTATGTGTGTGTGTTAGTATTTTTTGCCATCTTATGATGCTATCTCAATGTCCAATTGTTAGCGCACTATTTGACTCCAAAAAATAGCGCATTAAAAAGTGCCAACAAAACACTATCTCATTAACATTTTTTTCACCAATCGCTTGGTTAAAATTTTTAAAATTTTTGGCCGAACTTGTTTTCTATAAATTTGTATATATATATAATTCACATTAGTAGGTACTGTATGATATACTCAATTTTGATATAATGTTATATACTAAATTTTAATACATTAGTATAGCGTATTAATAATACGCTATACTAATGTATTAAAATTAAATAGCGTTACACTGGAAAGGCATTGCTAACAAAATTATTACTTTTGAATTTCTTTTTTTTCCTGTTTTTTTTATTATAAATTAAGGCCTGGAACAAAATTTCATCACTAGATAAGCGAGAACGCTTGTGTATATCATAGAAATAAGTATCAAACCTAAAAAAATACTAAAACTCATTTTTATTATGCTTACTTTTTATTAGTAATGAAAAAAACACTATCTATAAATAATGAAACAGTGGACTAAACATTTCTAAATCAAATTCACCAGTAAAAATGTAAGCCTCATATATTGGTAACTATCATTTTTACTGACTCAGTGTCCAATCTAAATGGGAGCACTATCGCTCAAACGAAAACTCAAATAAAACAAGTAAATAAATCGCATACCAAAATGTAACGGTCTTTTTAAAACGACGCCATTTTGAAATATGGTGCGGGTTTATATTGCAATGGCGCACGAAGGCGTGATTCTAAAAATAAAAAGATTAATTTCCTATAGGTGGCAAGACTTCAATGTGGAAGTTACAATCTTCTGTTAAATTGGATTTGTGATAGTTATTGCGTTCTATACGACTTTGGTTTTCATGGAATGTTTTGCAATATAGCAACATAAAGGTACATTACTTGACATATTTTATTATACTTAATACGTGTACGCATATAGTTCTTTATATATTATAAAGTATACATTTCTAAAACGTCTAACTTAATTTAATTTATATCAACAACTTGTACACTCAGAATTAATAAATTAATTTTTTAATAGGAAATATAAATAAGATTTCAAAAATTACTAAGAGTAATCATATTATATAAAATAAATATAATAAGTTGATATTTTTTATAAATTCAATCTTTTGTGAGAAGAGAATAAACCGAAAAACATTTTTGACATGATCAACTCCTATCGACCTTGAAATTTATAGCTCAACGTTAAAAAGCATTTCTACGTGGAAATAGCACGTAAATGCATTCATTTGATATCAACCCCCGACCCTAGTGTGACGTGTTCAGTAACAACCTATGCATATGAAGCATCCTTAACATCTGAATCTTTAGTTCTATTTTTGCTGAACTCATCAGAAAAGTCAATTCTGTTTGTGGTTTAATCACAATTTGTGACCGACCGTGAGTGATACGTTTGAAATGAAATTGTTTGAGCTTGATAGGTTCACTGCAGTATAGGTAAAGAGCATTGAATTTATACAGTTTTTTAAATGAAGTGATCTGATATTGTAAAATGTTTGTTATTAATGATAAAAGTCCAGTTTCGGGAGAAGGTATGTATCTAGCAAAACTAACTTTACTTATAATATTTTTTTTACAAAATACTAAACGTAATTTTAAAGGTTAGGCCACTTTTTCTTATAGGTACTCGTATAGTCATTTACTTTAACATTTTTTTATAGTTTTTTACTACAATTATCACAAATATAGTATATAAAGACACATAGAAAGTGCAATTAATTCAATGAGTCTCATATATTTAATGAATACAAAACTTTTGATACTAACTTCGTAACCAAAACCTCAAAACCAAACATAACTATAGTTTCAAATATCAACTTCAACTATTATATCAATTGTTCGTGAGAAATATAGTCCATATTTCACACGAACACGAATGCAATTACTATGAAGCGCCACATCAACTTACATTTCTATTCTTCGCTTTATTCACTTGAAATCAATTCCATATCAACGTGTTTCAATACACCTTCAGTATCAGTAGAATCCGCAAAGCTGAACCGTTCGCATCTTGTTTCGATTTCACTGATAACGTCATTAATTAATTATTACTCTGAAAATCTTAATATTTTACTATTTTTTCATTTATTAATATTGTTTTTCTTAACATATTTTTTAATTATTTATTAATAAAGCCCGAACTTGTATTATTATAATTAACAATAAATTTTACTACATAATTCATACATAATTCAGAATTCAAGTTAAGTTTAAATTTTAAATGGCTTATTATCAGCATCAACTAGAAGTTTTTCATGGTAACATGAGTACCATAATGAGAAAACAGGCTTTAGGGACATCGCAGGAAGAGATGTACGGTATGCAATTATTGTTAAGCACATTGATTCTATTAAATAACATAATTTACCGTTAGAATAAATGAAGCTTTTTATTAATTATTTTATAGAAATGTTAATTTATACGTAACATAATCATTTATATATTTTATATTTCAGTTAAATTTACTTTATTACACTAAAACATAATGACAAGTTTAGTGATATCTAAAGAAATAACATAATTTAAAGTACATGTAGTTATGGTAACCGTTATTTTCATTTTTATTTCATTGTCTACAATCTTTTAATTTCTAGAACGTGTGCTGTACGCACGGAATCGTCATGTGGGCTCTAGGCCTTCTGTTGTTGGCGGGAACGCAATTACAGAAGAATTAGCCATAGTAAGTGCAAGCAATCTATTTATTCTTTTAGGGCTCTTTAACACAGTTAAAGTTATATTACAGGAACTTCGGATAACAGCCTTTGGAACAGCTTCATGTCCCCCTCGCGGTGAATGGATACACACTCCACTTGTTATGCGGCCATCTGACCATCCTCTTGCATACGGCCTTGCAGCTCCGAGAAATGGAACACGATCGCTACTCTCCGGTCTTCAAGCTCAAATTATCAAGTGGCTGTTATTTGACTCTCGACCTTTGACAAAAGATAATAAATCTGTGGAGCCGCCTGATAGGTATGTTGCGTTCTTTAATTTTTTTGTTGTTTAAATAATAAAATTCTACTTAAATAAATATACATTAAATTCAAAAAATAATACTTGTCTTATTGTTATTCAGGTTGTACAAAACCTAATGCAATAGATTAATTGAAATTTGATTTCGTTCTTACAAACTTGTAAAAATAAGACATAATAACAATTCAAAATGTTCTAAAATTTACTTTTAAGAAGGTATATAATATTTTGCTGTGGAATATTTATAATATTTTCCCAGGGGAAATAAGTATAAGATTTAACCTCACCACAAGGATTTTGGTAAACAATTTTCGAAGCTTAGCTACATAGTGTACTGAACGATAATTCAGAAGAAGTGGCTTTAGTGATATCCGTACGATATTGTTGGGCGAGGCGACGGAATAAAATTACGGACATTCCCTTTTAAAATATTCTGAAAATAATAAGGTGGTGGTTTTCTCAAGGAACAAGATCATAAGCGAAATTTTTACATAAAGGTTTATTCATATTCTGTAATGTTTTTTTTATATAATATTAAATAAAAATATTTGAAATAATATAATTTTAAGAGCTGAAATTAAAGTTCTTTACTTAATATAAAGAAAATTGGGAAAAATATTTAATAAGTATTTATTATTTTTATGTTACCTTTCAATATTGCCAATATCGAACTTTATAATATGCCCTTACAGGAACATGTAAAATATCATAACGCTTCAAAATGCCGATCATAATTCTCTAAAACGCCACGTGCTTTAGCATAAATCTGCTCCATGGCATGACAATATTTTACTAAAATAGGGGATATTATGCGGTCGCTTAAAATTTATATTATTCAATAGTTATAATATTGCATCACAGGAGTTGTAGAAATAACACATTTTTTTTGCTTCACTGTGATCTGTCAGTTGTATAAAACATAGGTATGTAAATAAATTTAGGTAACTCTGTGTATGTTATGTTAGAATTTAATATTTAAAGAAAATTATTTTAAGGATTGAACTCAAATGTTATAGAATTCGCTAAATAAGAGGTATGCTTATGTTACTTGATTAATTAATTTATCATCTATCGCCCAAAGTTACTTAATTTCCAGGCAGAGACTTCAGGATGCGCACAAACCGCACTAACAGTCAGTTAAGATCTCACGGTGTGTTCACAAAAACCGCATTTTATATTTTTCATATGAGGGTTGGAGGCTTAAGATACTTTTCAACAATCATATCTATTCAAAATAAGATGTTTTACTTTCAGTAACCTTGCAATGATTGTTTCTTAGCGTCTGGTGTAAATATTATCCGTAGTACAGACAATCAAAGAGTAGCAACGTTAGTCGAATCTGGGAACACACCTTAAGTTTGCAAAACAGGCATTCGACGAAACTGACAGTGCGTGGACATAAAATATCCAAAGCCAATCATAACAACGATATGACCATGAACATAGGTTTTGATTAATATGTTTCATGAATTTCTATCGAGAATATGTTACATAAAATATTGGGGGTAGATGTCAAATAAACTAACTACCCGGCATCTAGATTTCTTTAAGTAAGGCATATGACATTTATTTCCATACATACTACTCATAAAAACTTAGAAACATTTAATAATAAAAACAAAAATAGTCATAAGATGTATTTAAAAAAAAATCAAATAATTGATTTTATTTAATGGTATTTGAAGTTATAAAAGTAAGTGGCATATACTAGTATTCTACGAGTATTACAATTCTATTAAAATGTATTTTGATCTTGAGGCCTGAGAACAACCCAAAAGGAGTTGTGAAATTTTTCCACAGGAGCCAAAATTCGGACTTTAAAGTTAATTTACCGTTATAAATTTGCAAATATATTTTAAAGTAACTATAAAATATTATTATTAGACAAGGGAACTTCCCGGCCCTTCGGGCCAGGAAGGGTCAAAGGTCACGTATGAGGTTGGCACCTACCCTATTCTGTAGCCTGATTCAATAGCTTTTTTTTGATGTATTACACATTATTGTGTGATTTGTGGGTGATAAGTGATGCGCGTGCATACAGAGTCAATTAGCTCATTATTATATAGTAAGGATTATAAATTACTAACTGTTGCTCGCGAATATGTCCGTGTGTTCTACAAAAGACTATCCTCGTAAGGAAAGCATTTACCTGACCTTAATTTAGTCCAATTTCTTTCCAAATTTCTTTTCATATAAATTCACCTTAAATGTTAATTCAAAAATATTGAAATAATTATTTTTGGCATCAAATAAATATTTTCGAGGATTGCTTGATAACATATCTACATATATAATACGATATCGATATCTAATTAATAATTATATCAAAAATGGTTATTCTAAGACAATTCTAATGGTAATTTTAAGATAATATTCGTGGAAATATTTATTACATGTTTCCATAATGTGCTTTGAATTTGTACCTGTTTAATAATATTACGAATAATAAGTGTTCCTTCAAGCTATCTTCGTCCTTCGGAAGAGCGTCAAGAGGAAGCACTATGGCGGGCTTGCAGTGAAGTTATCTGGCGATGTGCTGGAGGCTTCAATAATCAAGGCGACGCCAAAGCTGTGGTGACACTCCCAACAAATCAAGTATATTTGCAGCACAGCTCACAGTATTATCAAGATGGAATTACTGAGATGGTAAGATTATTATTGAAATATAATTATTTGGAAGATAATATAAAACAAATTTAGTTTTATTGCAATTATTATATTTAATACTACATGTATTTTATTTTGAAGCTGCATTTATTTGATTTCAAGAGTTTGGAAGATTTGCAAATATTTCTGAAGCGATATTTGTATTTAGTAAGTATAATTTTATTTTGTTGTTAATGAATTAAGGACCGATTTCACCACGCTGTGATAACACTTACTCGAATGTAAATTAATGGTTGATCTAAAAAAAATTATAAATTTCCGATAAAGCTTAACTTGGGAGTACAATACTACATACTTCGACTTTGTGAAAATACGATACTTATATGTGAATGTTTAATATGAAATAGATATATTTTAACAATGATTGATATTAAGACCAGGATACATAAAACTAGTTTTTAAATTTTGATCTTATTTAACATAACAAAATAGAGTAGTTTGATATTTTATTAAAAATACATAAAAAAAATTATAGTTAATGTAACATAATACGGAGAATGTAGCAATAGTATTATAATTTCGGCGGCTTAAACATTTATTTAATTTTACAATTTTAACTACACCTAAATATTAATGAAATACCATATAATAAAAAATAATTTATTTAGCACTTTTATTTCAGAATTAAATATTTATTTTAATTATGAAATAAAAGCGTTTTTTTAAGCAATGCACGATACAATTAATAAAATAGGTTTGGAGATATATACCTTAATATCATAATAAATTTTGATAATTACGTCTACATTGTATTTATAAACCATTAATATTATATTATATATGAAGATCCGAGTCTTAGCAAAAATGAAGCAACTAAGCCGCGAAGCCTCTTAGAAGTCGGCTTAAGTCTTAAGACACGCATTGTCGACTTCCTTAGAACTTTGCCTATTGGGTTGTATTCAGAATAGCATTGTAAGTTAGGATATAAAAGGATATGGTGATGTTCATTATCTTTGTTATTCTCCCTTTTGAAAAGAGTATTTGTATGTTATGTGCTTTTTATTATTGGGTTAGTATGTTGATATTTATTCTTATTTTAGACTACCAAATTAAAATTATTAAAATAGTTGTTGTTGTAAGAAATGTAGATTTTCGAATTATTGTATTAAATATAATATTTTCTATTCAGTGTATATGTCCTTACAATTTATGGGAAGTGCTATGACTGACCTGTCAAAACTTTGCCAACTTTCACGAAGATTTTTTGTTATAAATGCCAGAAACATCGGCGGTGTTTCAGAACTCCACGGTAAAAGAGGAGATAACGTCAAAATAAATCTCTCCGAAAATTTTGATGTTCATGCCTTTTTAAGTGCATTTTGACTTTGTTTTTTCACTGAATTTACATATTTCATTTCATTTCATTAGCAAATGTTATTATCACAATAGGTATTGTCATTATTATGTGTATATATAAAACGAAGCAAAACATATACATTATTATAAATATTAATAATGAAAAAATACACTTCGCATATTTAAAATCATCTTTCGAGATGGTTCAATATTGGCTTACAGCCTTTGTTTAATTAGTTTCAGACGGAAGACGGTTCAGGATCCCTGTTGTTACTCTACGCCTGCATTTTATCGAGGGGGTGTGAAAAGTGAGCAATTTTAAGTAATAATTGTCAAATTGAAGATAACATAAATATTTTATGTCTGCATTTTATGTCTGACTGCATCTTGATTTTTTCAATATTTATACTCTTAAATAGAATCAACGAGTTTGCTTGTAATTTCAAATTAACAGCCTTTACAAAAAACATATGAAAATATGTTCGGTACATACATTTTTTTTTCTGTCTTTATCTGTTCCGTTTAATATCTGAAACGGCTGGATTGATATTAACAGGACTTTCACTAGCGGTTGCACAGCAATTTCGATTTAAATACATGTAATACAATAACATTGGTAACGTATCGCTTTTTTTAAACTTATTCAATATTTTCAGTGTGAAAAAAGACCTTGATGGAAAGCTGACCTATTTAGTTTCGACGCAAACTGAAGGATCTCTTAACGTAACTACTCTTTTACTCACGGGTCGAGCTACTCCATATCTTCATAACGGAGTACAATATGTAGGCGATGAAGACCACTATGTAAGAGTTGATTAAAATATATTATAAAAGTATTTTCAACCCATATATAATAATAATATTATTAACGATTTATAAGGTTTTTGCAAGTTAAGGGTTATTTATTTATAAGGGTTGTAAATTATTTTTCACAATCCATATATAATTTAAATATGTAAATGGTAATACAAATGAAGTGTAATAGTATATTTTATATTGTCGTATATTTCAAGGCTATGCCGCAATTCGGGGTACTATCCAGAAGTGCTGTCGGTCTTCTGGTATGGTATGGTAACGAAGACAACGTTGGCAACAGCGTCTCCAAGCAATACCCTGGATCTCGCCTCAAAACACCCGCCATGCCTATTTGGGTTGAGTATTTTATATCCAAACTTTGACTTCGTATGCTCTTTTTACCGCCCTTGATAATAAACTGTCTATAATTTTAAAATGTTTACAATATTCCTATATTTCTAGTTTTACTGTAATTATAACCGAGAAGTAAAAATTTGAAAATAGACAAAAAGATAAACAAATAATTTTCTGTAATTATAACCCAGACAAGGATTATACAATACAGACAAACAAACAAATATTTCAAAAACTAATTTTTACAATTCCTCAAATAACTAAATACTTAATACGCAGACTCGGCTCGTCACTACTTCTTTATGTATATATGTACTGTATCTACGCGTATATCTGTTTACTCGAATATATACATGTATATACGAAAATAAAAACATAAATCATGATATATTACATGTAAGGATATGTTCGCATTTATGTCTCCGTTATTCTAAACAATTATTGTATAAGTTTTGGCAGTTTATCACTTTGTCCCTAAATAAGATTTAAGATTTTAAATACATTTCTAAAAGTTATTTCAATCTGTAATTTATGTCTGAATATTCAAACTCTAATAGTAATAAGTCCCAATTATGCAGGTAACAAGTTGTTCTGGGCACTATGGAGTATTATTCAATACTAACCGAGAGCTTCTGAGAAACTATCACGCTGAACGAAGGTAGAGAGAGTTGTATTTTGTTATATGGAAAGTGTAGTTAAAGTTTTGATCAAATAAAGGCACTCAAATACTACTTCCAAATGAATTTTACTATGTAATAATAGATATTGATACGTATTTTTTTGTAATATAACGAGAACTATGCAAAAAAAAATTTGAATATTAACTTTATTTCATGTGCTCTAAGATTCGATATCCATTACTATACCTGTGGTGGATGTCACGTTCTTCTGAATGTGGATACTCGAGCTCACGAAGACATGGTGCAATTGAGAAATGATGACATCAGCGCCACTCCGCTTGAGAAACTCATTCACACAAAGTAATTTATATAACGTTTTCTTTGGTATTTACCTTGAAATAGTGCTTTTAAAATTATATCTGGCAAAACTTCAATATTTCTGCTTTAAAATGGTATGGTATGATTTTAAATGAAATTACGCTCTTTTATGTAAAGTATTTATATAAATACAATCCGGTTCATTTATTGTTTTATAAAGTTGAGTGTACTCTCTCACTCCGGTACTATAGGACAATAAGTACAGACAGCTTGACACCAATTGCACCCATTATGGTCCTTGCTTAAATTAACAAAATAAAGAATATTTTTTCTAATAGTATTTAGTATTTTATTTTATGTTTTCTAATAGTATCTTCTTTCATGTGTGAACCCCTCAAATAAAGCACATAACAAATAAAATTTGTCGCTTTATTATCGCTAACGTGTTTCAGGTGGCAGGACGCCAAGATCACTTGGTCTGGCCCCGTACCCTTTGTGGATTCACCGAACTAGATTGCTGTCTAATTGCTATTGCTTTGTAGTATTGATGTTTAAAATTAATTGGAATTATGTATTTATTATTTTTCAATAGGGTTTTTGATTATTGTTAAAATTGTTATATAGGCAAATATATTTATTAATATTGATTTTCTGCTTGAATACGTTAATTATAAGCATGTAACAGATTGACATCGTTTGCAGATTTAGAGAGGTTTAGAATAAAATTATTTTGAAATTAAATTATTTTATTATTTATTTATATAAGATTTAAAATTTCAAACTTATTAAATAAAAGACGATTTTTAGTAAATATTGAGTAATTATATATGTCTATCTTGATCAATTATTAACAAAACACTTAAGCGATATCTCATATAACGAATGTTTTGCAATGACAAAACCTGGGTAGTCTGAAAGGGTTTTTACAAATGGTCGTCGCGAGTCGCAAAATACCCTTACAATGATAGATTGCTCTCTTGACGAATAAAACATCATTAATCATGAATTGTGTCAATCGAATATTACTTCCGACGTTTTTAGATTTTTCTGATGTATTACAAGCACCTAATTCCCTTTTGATGAATTGCAGGCTCCGATGGTTTTTGTTGATTTAATAAAACAATTTGCTTGCTTTTGAAGTTTAAGGAAAAATAATAAAATATTACGAAATATACTTTTTAATGTTCATCAACGATTCCTTTGTTATAAAAAAAATAATCAAAAATATTTTAAAATATATCATAAATAATTTTAGATGAGATTATTAATCTTTCTTATAATATTATATTACTTTCCAAAAAATAATTAAAATAAACGTCACTTGAATCAAATTAATTTTTTTTCAAGGTAAGTATTAGATACGATTTACGATTTCTGTAAAAGGTTAAGTGAATTTTAATTATTCTTGTACAAAATTAAAGGCACTTACAATTAATTAATTGCAAGTTGTATAGCCAAATAAAATTAATTTATAAAATTCTCTCTACCGTTGTCAGTATTCTTACTTTAACATTTTTATTACTAGCTCCCCAATTACTTCGGATGGAATTTCTGTAATTTCTTTTGAAATCAACGTACAAAAAATTATTGACATTGTATTTTTACATCTGACGAGGAAAAAATCCTAAAAAAATACAAAATTCTATGTATAACATTCGCCCCCTATTATCTTAAAGTTAAAATACCCATCTATGCCGCCCTTGTTAGTGATCGCATTGGATCGTAACAGGAACCTACAGTACAAATAACAATATATTAATAGATAAGCCTTCAAATTAAGCGATGATAACGATATGCGAACTTTCTCTCCATAAATATAACAAGTTAAATCATCGAATAAAATTTTATTGCTACCGATCTTGTCCGCTACGGCCGATCGGACGGGCAATTAGAGATTGTTATGGCTTTATAGACCAATTGCAACATAGATATTATCACAATTTAAGATTTAATTTTTAGTTTCCAATACTTTTATTTTTTAAAAGTAATGTTGGTAGCGTGGGTGAGACAGCTGAGTTCTTATCTATCCGTATTTTCTTGTCCTACTTTCATTACTGTAACTTGTGAAAGACAAACTCCCAGTGATATATATGTCGGATGTACCATTTAAGATTCATCATTATCCGTATGTAAGTTTGTCACTCAACACAAATATTTATATATATATATATATATATAAATATGTATATATATATATATATATATATATATATATATATATATATATATATATATATATATATATATATATATATATATATGCATATATGTTTTTAATAGAGATCCAGTACATAATTCTTCATTTAAAAAAATGTCTGTCTAGGTTAGTAAGAGAAAGAATATTCTCATTCACCTATTATAAAAAAGTCAGTTATAGAAGATATCTTAAATTTAATATTTGTTTGAAGCATCTGTATATTTATTACCTATGAACCGCGTTTACGGACAAATTTCGTGAATGGTAGCACTTTAGGCGGACTATACTGATTTATGACAAGCGTTGGACGTTTGGCTATTGTTCACGCCAATTATTTGTATGATTTGGACGACGACCTCGTACCTTCGCGCCCCGTGGTGGCAGTGAGAATTATATAACACAAAATAATAAATTGGACATGTTTTCACTTATGTTATACTCATGTATAAAAAGATATTTAATAATCGATTTCCAGCTTCTATTAGATTGCATTCATTCATTCTGAATGTAGAAAGAATAAAAAAAAATAATTTCTAATAATCATATTATTAAGCGGAATATTTTTATTGTTTAAACCTTGTAATCTATAAATTATTGTATCATTTTAAGTTTATACAATAATTAGATATAAGTAAGTAAGATGTAAAAAAATAGTTCTATTTGATACCACAGTAAAACAGGGACTAAAAAGAACATCTGGACCTAACATATGACGTCGTGGGTGAGATATTAGCACTAATTTCACGATCAATGCTTTCGATCGTGAAAATATTGTAAGTGTTAGAAAATTATAATATCTTGTTAAATAATAATGTTGTAGTGGTCTTTATAATCCCCAGGGTAATAAAAAGCTACGATAAACCACTTATTCATTACGTTTCTAATTCTATATTAATTACTATAGCGTATTATATATAATGAGGATACTAATCCCAATATCATGTTAATTAACATGAATATACTAATTAATTAATATGAATAACTTAATAACACAACTCCAATTTGTATGTAAATATACATGCAAGAAGTAATTACTTGTACGCATTTGTGTAATTACAGCATGTTCCTACGAATATATTTTACATAGATCTTATTCCTGTGTACATAGAGTTAAAGCTCCTCACGACAATAATTACAACAGCTATTTTGATCTTAATTTGTTCTAAGACAACATGACGGTCTGTCTGGTAGTATTTTATTGCAAAATGCTCTAAGCCATAAAGGAAATGGGTCTTGAAGTTTCAAATTATAGTTATGATATATTAATGTTACATTTGGGACTTAGTTGTTGTAATAATATTACAAGTTTATGGTCATTTATTTAATGAATTATATAGAATATACTTGTCAATATTTAAAGACAAGTGTGGAAGTGCCATTTTAGTGTTCTAGCTTGTTAAAGTAATATTTATCTGCTACGTGTATACATAAAACATTTTAACTTTAACACTATACAATACAAAAAAAAAATTAAGCAATAGTAGTATGGTTTTCTATTATAAATATATTTTAATATATTATAATAATATATTAAAATTTATTTTATATTTTCATTGATAATCTATATAAAACGAACCTTATTTATTTGGTTTGCTCTGTTGTGGTATTTCATTTATATTTTTTTTATAAAAGCGTATGCACTCACGGCACGTGTAAGCGATTACATTCAAAATAACCTATATCACTCTTTGAACCAAATTTACTATCCAATAATAATTTTTGAAGCTTCCAGTGTCATGTCCATCCCGATTCCAAATCACAAAGCGAACGAGTTAGTTCCCAGCGGGAAGTGAAATCAGTAGAATTGATTTACTATTGTAGGGACATTGGCATAGAATATTTATTGACCATTGTGGACACGATTTTGGGGTTATTGGTATGAATTGAATATTTCAGTGATATGAATATTTATTATATTCAGTATTTAGAGATATGTTTATAGTTTTGTTATTAATATTACTCTATTAATTAATATTACAAAGGAATTTTCGGCTGATTTTAAATATTAATGTTAATTTTGAATAGCTGTAACAATTTATTCAAAATAACTAGTTAAATTAACCCTGAAAATTAATTCATTTCAATCGTTTGCATACAATAGTTTAAAGATATTTGAGATATGTGTCATTCGTTATTCGTTAAAATATTGTACAATATCTTATTATTACGTTAATAACTAATCTTAATTTAGCTCCAAACGCAGTTTTTTTTTAATATATATTTTATATTTACTAGTACAGAAACAATATTGATGCGTGTATTTTTAATTCTAAAATTATTTTATTTAATGCATATGAAAGTTTATAAGGTATTTGCATAATAAAATCATTGTTATTTTATTCTTTCTGTCCATTTTTCGGCTAATTTTTGGAAGGGCTGGACGAATTTTAATGGAACTTTCGCTGGCGGATAGCTGTTACAAGGTAACTTAGGCTAACTTTATTTAAAAAAAAATATTCCGCGTTAAAAAAGTCGGGGGCACAGATATTGCAAATTATAGTTTTAAATTAGTATTTTATCTTAAACAATATTTATTATTAATAAACAGAGGAAATTTAAAAGTAAAAATGATCTGTAAAATTTTTTTACAAATTGAATTCGTAATGAAATCGTCCCCAGTATAGAATCCGCAAATGAAGTTTATCCTATTTATTCTGTAATTGTGTTAACTGAATTTACAACAGAATTAATATTACAAGTTAACGTTAATTGGGTCATTATATTACTTCTTTTATCCTCTTTATTTGAGTCATTTAACAAAAAAGCAATGTTTTGTAGTATCATATTTAAAGTAGGATTACATATTAAGTTAAATTAACTTAAATAAAAATTATGTTTCATTTTGTTATTATAAATATGAATCCAAATTGAATGGTATGCCACGTTAATATACAAGTTCATGCGTTTATGCGTTCATAGCTATAAAACATGTGAACTAAGGTTACAATTGCCTTGTTATCAATACATTATTAGGCATATATTCAGGCCTATAAAGGTGCTTTCATATCTCATGCTTTGTACGTGGCAGACACATACCTTCTTAAGACTTGTCTGCGCTGGGACTATAGGTGTGAAATTCCGTGAGCATGAAATTGACAATAAATGATATATGAACGAATTTTTTTTGAGTCTGTGCTTGTAAATATGTTATCATGAATTAAATGTAAGTTCTATGATATTTCTTGTTTCTAGATGAAATAATGTTGTATAGTTAAGTTGATTTTTATCTAGACCATAGAAGAAATAAACTTTTTAGTAATTTACGCTGATTTGTCTTGTCTAAGATGTTTATAATTAGATAAAAGTTCTATTAAACGAAAAGTATAAACCGCTTAAATAAGCTATCTTTGTATGATTTATAATTCGGTTATGTTAGGAAAAATATATCAGATTAAGGGTAGAGAATCAGATTTGCTTATATGACATTTTTACTATTACTGCTTGACATAATTTATTGTTGAAAGTGAAGAAATCATATATCTTTACTTCAGTATAGGCAGATATATGTATGTATGTATATGTTCAAACTTGGAGTTACATTTTTTATTTTGATATCATTATGTCGGCTAATTTTATATAGAGCCAAAATTATATTTCATAAACCCTATGTTTTAAAAACATAGCGCTTATAAAGTAATAGAGAAAAAAAACTTTAAAAAATAGGAATTTGTAAATTACGTTACGTGGGATCATTTGTGTCGTTAACGTTTCAAAATATCTCCGCATATTACAGGAGATAAGAATTTTCAGCAAGGAACGGATAAACGAAATTAGTCCGACCTCGATATTACCGAAATTCGCCGACCATAAACCAGCTGGATATTCCACGCGTCTGCGCCAGTAAACGCACCCCGGGGATGGCCGATAAAAAATTACGATGCCACACAGTTGGATCCCTACTCACTATTTTATTTTGCTATTAACACAAAAAGAAGATATTTCATATAAATCATTGAATTGGTTAAATTATTTTATAGAAAGTTTCTCTTTATAAAAATTTCAACATAATCTATGTGGTCAAATAAAGCTAATGTGGTTGAAATAGATATTATGGGTAACATTATACAGTTCATCCACCCTTCTGTAAATTACCGAACTAATGAGAGTAGAATTAAATTGGGCGAGTAGGAAATAAACCTCTACAAAAGCTCGCTGGAGAATTCAATCGACATATTCTAGTCTTTTTCCGCAGCAGTGTGAAGCCAATTTGTAAAAAAAAGAATTTTTTGAACAGTTCAGTCTATGGTGTTTGTAATTGGGAGTGGTTTCGAATTTGCTCGTTTTGTATTCAATTAATAGATTGTTTTAATATTAAAAATGTATCCAACTAGAATAAATTGATGTCCATATTTAAAATTAAGCTGATTAATTTACATGTTTAATTATTTATGATAGTAATTGAATATATTCCCACTATTTTAATTTATTCATCTATTAAGAAACTACTAGTTGAATCCTGTGCTTATACATTCACACTTGGAGCTTATAGGATTGATATTTAGTTTCAAGTTATAACGATTCCAACAATAAAGTTACGCATTATGAACTTTCTTTTTTGTTATTTTATTTAAAAAGGAAATATATTGTAAGACAAAGAAATGTATACATAATATAAAAGAATATGTTTATTCCTCTCGCATTTTTATACTATTCATTTGAATATGTCGAAATTTTAATTAAGAAACCTAAACAAAGGTATTTCAATTAAAAAACTAATTTTCCCACAGGTGACGCGCAATTTTATATTAATGTAATTTGACAACCGTATATCTTTCTGCGCGTTTTAATATTGTTACAAATATTTGAAAAAAAAAAGACTATTATACTATAGATTGTTAGTGGATTTATTAAAAGTGTAGATAAACAAAATGAAGAAAAAATAATAATATTAACATTGGTATAGATTTCATATTAATGAGTGTTTGGAATAATATCGTGACATTTTCCACTGTGTGATCGAACTATCATCATCACCGCATTATGTTTTGCATCATGATCACGACACCAACCTATCGTCGAATACAATGTTAATTTTTAAGGCAAACTAATCCAATCATAAATATAACTCTTTTCTAAACAAAATGAAGTTATGGCAAATGGAGCTCTGACTAAAAGCAAAATTTTTCATAAAATTTAATTTTCTTAAATCTTAAAAATAACTGAAGAAGAAACACAACCATCTAGTAAGCTAAAAATATCAGCTGCAGGCGTTAGCATAACGCTTAAGCGTAAAATACAGTTTCAAAATTAATTTTTCAAACAAATTTTACTAAGAAAACGTATTTCATCGTTGAAGTTGGCAAGCCGCGAAGCCTCTACATCAATTACAAAACGTCTGACACTAAATCGGGCGTTTCGCGAACATGGTTTTGTGTTCCAACTTTAGCAATTACGTTAGTCAGGATTAAAGTTCATTTGAAAGTTTCAAAACGGGATGGATGCCGCTGTGTAAACACAGTTTCTCTCCAAACCTTTGACTCAGGTATTGCACTCAGATTTATTAACTATAGACAGTTGAATTAACTTGGGTGGCATCTTCTAAATCTAAAACTATGTTAAAATAGGGTAACCACAACAAATTACAAAATATTTTTAATTATTACCATACGTGGTTTTTCTTTACGTTGTTAGATTCGAATATCTTTATTAAAAATTTATCTTAAAAAAAATGTTTTAGGAAATTTTGTCAGGAAATTGACACTAAATAATTGACTACTAAAATATAAATATATTTTTATCAGAGAATTATGAACATGCTTTGATCAACGTATTCAGTAAAAATAAAACACTGTAACAAAATTATGACGAACAACGATTGTAGAGAAATAACTGTTTGTATTTATTTATTTCTATGTAAGATTAAAGATAAGACAAAAACTGCAACAAAGCGAAAACATTAAACTTACGAAGTGGGGAAGCGCTGCATAAATTTTCTGATTGTGAAGAAAGTTTGAAAATCACCGGGTAAGCGATGCTGTTATTATCTAGAGATAAAGTTTTTAAATACTGGGTTGCCAACTTTGCAAAAGCACAAATTTTATTTTGTGAATGTTGCAATCCGTAGAAACGATCTTCTTTATAATATTATTGAAAGCAACGCTACTTCATTGATATATTAATATTTTTTTCTGGATAACTCAGTAGGTAGTTATTGACTAGTTAAATTTACTAATTGAATTTTAAATTGTAAAAAATATAATTATTTTTTTGTGAGGAAGATAACGAAATAGATTGCATTGAGTCATTAACAAATAAACAGGTATGAGTATTGCTGTAAACTATTATTTTCAAATTTAAATATAACAGTAATTTTTCAAACTACCTAAATAATATAAACGTGTAACATTATTGAATTTTTAATGATCTTTGCAAAACGGTTATGAAGATATCTATAAATCAGTCAAAATTTAAAAAGAAAACCTGTTTTTCTTATCACATAACCATCTTATATTTTAGGCTTAAAAGCTTTTACTATTTTATAAATTAGTTTAATTTCTTTGCTGTCGTATTTTATGTTATATATTTAAGGTCAATTAATTAAGATTACGTCGACCGCTATCATAAATTAAACATGATTATCATTCCGGGTCCCTTCCTTAGGGATTGACCCTTGAATGTCAAAGAAAACCTTGTAGTGTAAAGCAGAGTTCATACTTAATATTTTTTTTTGTGGTTTTTGTCCTATAGTTAAAAACATTTGTAAAACGCAAAAAACTTTTACATTTAAAGAAGTATTAAAATATTATAAGCGTTTATAAGGAGTAAATTTTATTTTGGAATATCCCGAACTACTATCGAACTTAGTGGGGTATGTAATAGTTTATGTGCCTATTCTGTACATCTTACATATAACCTTGAATAGTTCTATTTATTTTTCATTCGTCATAAAGTAAAATTGCTTTATTCTTTTTCCACCGTGGACTTCACCTTTTTATACACATAATAAATGTATACATACCTTATATTATTAAATATTTTAACATTGTTATTACATTAAGATTATTCTTCGTCGGAACTACAAATTATGTCAAATATTATGTTTTTCACCTACAGACGAATCAACCTAGATGTCACCAGTATAAGATTCCACGTAATTGCGCTAAGTATTTGATTCGATTTGATTTAATTCAGTAGAGGAAATTTGCCAAAACGTCAAAACCAGGATTTACTAAAGTGATATGATATTTGAATATGTTCAAAAACGAACGGAGTAATGTTACTAGATTTTCAGTTCATAAACGGGTCAATATAATATATATACATACGTTTTAATAAAACATTAGTTAGTTAGTTAATTAGCTAAGGTAAAATATTGAAATAAGCCGTCTATTGAATCTTAATAAGGATTGTGAGTAGCTGCAACCATCAGCATGGGAACGGTTCATTAAAACTATTTATTTATTTTAAAATATTATTTATATTCCACACAGATTAGAAGAATTAAACGGATGTATAAATTCACACTTATCTTTATATTATGAAATTGTTATAAGTCTTTATCAATTACATATTTATTTTGTAGAAATAACAATTTAAGTTTATTTTAGTGCTGCTTGTGAGGAAGTCTATGAGAGATACCATAAAATGCAAGATACCGAGTAAATTTGCTATGTATACTTTCAATGCATTGGGATATACACTATAAGATGGAATCTAGAGGAAAATATTAAAAGAAAACGTGATATACAATAATTTTAGTTCCAGAAGATCCCTTTTCCTTACACCTAATGAATGAAATGTAAAAGGAGTGCATCATTAACAAAGTAAGGTAAAGGTAAATATAAAAACAATTAAATAGAAAACACATAGATATAGTTCACGCGGTGGTTTGCTCATGCCTTCATGTATGCAGAATTCAAAATCATTCATCAAATCATCAAAACATTTTTTATAATGGTAAATAATCATAATAATAATAATTTAATATAACGAATGATCACGCAAATCATGCAATTTGAAGTTTATGAAAGGATTATATTTTAATCCAAGAATATTTTTTTTCGTGAATATCTCTACTGTTAGCCCTACTGGCCATGACAGCGTCACCGGTGGCCAAGAATAAATAGTTGCGTAGACCGTAGTACCAAGGTCATTTAATCTGTCTATGTAATCTAATGTTTAAATATTTTACATAACTTAAAAAGTATATCCCTGTTGGCAGGTATTGTTGAAAATGAATAAACAATTGAAAGTGACGTCACACCAGGTGGCAAATGTTTTGAAAGTGCAAGATAAAAGAGTAAACACATGATGTCATGCCATTTAGAAATCAGCTTATTTTGTACAAAAGACTACTTACTATAAAATAGCTTGAATTTAGAATTCAAGCTACTTCAATTAAAGCAGCCCTCCTCGCACATGTAATTGTGACACGGATCACTCCTGAATCACATTAGTTTATTAGACTTAAAATATTGTTAAAACTGTTAAATCTTAATACTATGAATTCCAGACACAGGTGAAAATGAACCTACAGACAGATATCAATTCTCTCTCCGGCATATAGTATCTACAATATCAGTTTCGTTAATATCATAATGTACTTGAACCAATCTACAAGGAAATAAAATTTTTTTAGATATGAAACAAACGATTTTAACTTACATTTTGTTTATCTTAGGCTATCTCTAATTAGTTAGTGTTATTTATTTTGGTAAATATATAAAGATGGACAGATTGATGTTGCATAGTTTATCCGAGTAACAATCTTTTTAATTAATCTCTGTATACTTCAGAAAAATTTATAATTCATTAAAATAAAGAATATATTCGCCAATGGAACGTGCAGTTAAAAAGTTACTATAATAAATAATTTTAATCAAGTCAACCGTTTCCAATCGATTCCCAATTGGTTTCAGTAAAAAGCTTTCGCAGCATTCTTTATCTGTTTAGCATTTTACCTCTCCCTTATATTTCATGTGTGAAAAAGAGATACGAGTTGTATAAATTATTCATAGGCTGTTAATTAATCTTAAATTCATCGAGTAACGTTAAATTTTATATGGGTATATAAACATTAATTATTATTATGAATTTTAAATGATGTATTATTACGAGACAGGGAGAATTGATTACACCGTGAAATGTTACTGATCATTATATTCTTTATTAAACTTTTATGACGGCAGTGGTTTAATAATAAAAATAAAGATAAATTACCTTCAATATGTTTCAATATAATGAAATATCACAGATTCATTTCCGGATTTCAATTATAATCGTGTTTTGTTGGATCCTCTGGGAGGCTTACGTCACACGAGATGTTGCTTCGTGGCCTCAAAATAATTTTCTTCCTCTACTTTAAGTAGTAGTAGTTCAAGTTTCAATCTGATAAGGTTTAGATATCTGTTTATTTACCTATTATATCTATATTATTAACCTTGACTAACGACAACGGTAAATATACATGGCTTTATATATAAATATATATATATTTATATATATGTAATGTTAATTTTTCCAACTTCATCTAACAAAACTCCAGGCGTCACAATATATTTGAAAATCGCGCCATCTATTAGTAAAATGTAAAACTCTTTACTAAGCTGAAGATTCTGGAAGTTTGTGTTTGTAGCAAAAGAGCTAATAAGTTGTTTATACCAATAAAGCGGCAGATGTCACTTCCATTGTAATTCATTTAATATAGCATTAACCATATATTAAAATAATAAATATATACGATAAAAATGTGTGTATTTTTTAAATGTCTTAAGATATTTATAAATTACAAATAGTAAATAACGTATTAAAAACATATTGCCATCTTGTAGCGGCTTGATGAAACATTTTTCCCCTATAAATGGCGGAGGGTGGACCGCATCGGGTATGTTCACAGGTTTATTAGCCTTCCGTTCTCATACAAACTCAATACTATCCTATCACTACCGTGACACGCTACAGGGAAAGCTCCCGGCATATGGGGATTTGCTTTTGCGAAATGAAAGCCTACGTTTATATAGGTCGCGACCCATATACGTACATAATGTTTGACGCGCAGCTTAGCGGATATCTAAGGGCCATGTTCGTTTAAGTAAAAGTCCTATTTTCGAAATACAATTACTCTTGTGTATATTTAGATCCAAATCTTGACAGAGATTATAATATATGTAACGCAAGTTGAATAATCTAACAATTAAATTATTTAATTCTGTGTCAAATCGTAGAACAAACTGTGCATTAATAATAAAATAATGATATCAATTATTAGTAATAATTATTTTTGTAATAGGATTTCGTTTATTTAATATGAAACATCATATTGCAAATGAATATAGGTTATTATAGACTTAAAAGATTGCAATAAAAATGTTTACGTTGAGGACAAAAAAAGGCCTTTTTGTCCTAAATATCATTATCTTTATTGGAATAATAAAAAGGAGAAAGGAAAAGCAATGCAATTCTTAAAACATAAGAATTTATTTCTGACTGTCATAACATTACAGATCTTATCTTAATAAGTCTCAAGTAAACATTTAGTGAACAAACTAAGTGCAACTCGGTCATTGTACTTCAGATTTAAATAGGTACTATTTAAATTAATAAAAGGACTTCATCGCAATAAATAAACATCAATATTAGAATTAAAAATAAATAGTCCCAGAAAAAATCGAAAGACTTTCTTTAAAGTGAATGTGTTATTTGTAAGGTTTTATTGTGTTGTATGGGATTTTTTCTTTTTTCTTTTTTTAATGTTAATGTAGTGAATAATATTTCCGTATATTATTCACTACTCTTTTTGCAGAACACTTAATTAAATATTTTATAAATATGTAAAGATAAAATCAATAATATTATCAGAACTGGAACTTACAATCTCTTAGTTTTTTTTTATCCACCTGGAAGTTGAAAGATTTGTCTTTTTACAAAAAAAATACGAATAAATCAACAATTTTAAACTAAAAATTGTAATTTACACAATAAGATAAGATAATACGTTGTTAGTTTTATATTAATTTAATCTATATGTACTAAAATAATAGTGCTAACGCAAGGCTCGTTTGCTGACGGAGTCATTGTAGTCTCCAATTTCGTAACTGCTTCCAATAAATACACGTCAGAAGTGTGTATATTCGTCAGTACGGTATTCTTCAGTGGCAGTAAGTTGTACACGCTCGTTTTGTTTCTTTTATTTACTTTAAAGTTTAAAATGCCAAATGAAAATATGTATCATGAGTTTGATTCCAAAAACGAATCACATTATGAGAACGACTTTTATCAAAGTATTCAAGATTCTTTAAAACAAATAACAGCAAAAGAAGGTTATAAATCTTATAAAATATTCAAAACATTGATATCAACGCATGGTGGTAATTATTTTGGAGACTTATACGAAGTGGATATCAAAGGTGAGGCTGAAAATGGAAAAAAAGAAACAAATTTATTCGTTAAGCATGCCAGAGGAATGGAATTAGCGAAAGATTTAGTAAATGTAAATTCCATGTATCAAAACGAAATATTATTATATACAGAGTTGAGTAAAATTTTGAAAAACTTACAAGATGAAGCTGGTATACCTTGTAACGAAAGATTTAAAATGGTCAAAAGCTTCGATGAGAGTAATGAAGATGCTATAATTCTTGAAAATTTATCCAGAAAAGGATACGAAACGCGTCATAGAATGGATGTAATAACGTTTAGTTTTGCCGAATCAACGATAAAACAGATAGCAAAATTCCATGGATTATCTTTTGTATTAGAACAAAAAGAAAGTAATTATTACGATAGACATATTAAGACTCGTCGTACTCCAGTAATATACAATGATCCTATGATATATTTAATTAAAAAACAAAGTGAAGATATACTACAGTACTTTGATGGTAATCTTAAAAATAAGCTAAGGAACTTTATTCCTAAAATATTTAAAAAATTTCCGATATATCTTGGGGGAGAAAGTGGTTCTGTAAAATGTTTATGTCATGGCGATTTTAGAATCAATAACATTTTAATAAAAGAAAATGTAAGTATGACTTTAATTTCTTAAATGGTAAGTAAAAAAAATATTTTTCATGTATTGAAGTCATCTTACCTTTGACAGTATAAACAAATTAAAAAAAAAACAAAAACTAAATCAAATCAAATCAAATGACTAAGCTTATTAAAAAAAGTTCAATATTTAGTTTTTTTATTTAGTATTTTTTTCAGGATTTCGAATTACCGGAGGCCATTCTCATCGATTACCAAATAATTTTCTTCGGCTCACCCGTATACGATCTCTTCTACTTTCTATACTCAGGCACTGACAGACAATTCAGAAAAGATCACATGGAAACCTTAAAGGATATTTACCATAATACGTTGAAAGATTATTTGAAATATTTCAGCATTGACGTCGATGATGTTTATCCAAGAAAAGTTTTTGAGGAAGATTTTGTAACGCATCTTGACTTAGGTCTCATAATAGCCTTTTATGTACTACCCTTTTGTTTTACATTAGAAGACACGATCCCTGACTTTGGCAAAGACACCGTAGAAGATATAAAACTTAAATTTGATGATAGGTTTATAGAGA
This sequence comes from Melinaea menophilus ssp. n. AW-2005, assembly GCA_918358695.1. Lineage (NCBI taxonomy): Eukaryota > Metazoa > Arthropoda > Insecta > Lepidoptera > Nymphalidae > Melinaea > Melinaea menophilus. The sequence goes on along the minus strand of OU911043.1, from coordinate 15,920,834 downwards.
GATTTAAAGGAGTAGTTGATGATTATTTGGAATGGGGAATTATTTAACTTTTGAAGTAGTATACTGTTTTAAGCTGGGGCTTAAGATTTAACGTAACTGTAGATCACATTTTAAGATATTATTTGTAACATAATTTTACATGTTCTTAAGTGATATATTGAATTTAAAAACCTTTTATTATAAAATCGTTGCTTAAGTTGCTGCGGTATAAGGTCATGTTGTAAGTGCCTTGCATTATAATAAAAAACTGGTTAAAAACCTTATAATACAATAAATTGGAGTCCTTCGTTTGCAGCTTTTAAGGACTGGCCAAGACTGCCTTGCCTCGCCTTGGTCAAGACTGGCTTGACCAAGGTAGACCACCCTCTCGATTGAAGTAAGAAATACTTACATCCTATATCGGTTAAGGGCAAAGGACCAGTATGAAAACCGAAAAATTAAGCCTTAATATGTTCAACACATCACATACAATGGCATTGTTAAAACCGACTCTTCTAAAACACAGAATTCACAATATTCACCCCGTCCTTCATTCACTTACCTTCTTCAAATTCTATTAGTAAAATGTTATCTGAAACTTTTATAACAAACATACGCACAAATAAGCTTATTTTCAGTACTCACTAAAATGGGTTGTACTTGTATATTTTTATTGTTATTTCTTTTTATTATTAATTATACTTTGTCAATACATCATTAATTTGGAAAGACATTGACTCCTGACGTACAAATACAGACAATCCAGGACTTTATGGAATTCAAAGAGAGTGTAATGTTTAATAACGTCTGTGTGATATCAATGGACTGCCTTTAGTAGTGTAGTGTAGTTGTAGTGGTTAGTGGCAGTCATTTACACTTTGTGTTCGTTATATCTATAATGTAATATATAGAAGACCGTGACAACAGAAATTATTTGACTTGACCATTAGGTGCAAAAACTAAGAGAGAAAGAGCAGTATACAAGCCCAGCGCTTTAGCGCTTCTCATATCTTACATATAATAACTAAAGAACATTTCCACATTAAATTTTCATCGCAAGTAATATTAAATAATTTTTTGTAATATCTAGTATTCAAATGAGTTATAAATTTTTCATTTTCATTTCATTGTTAGAAGGTTATAAATTTATAAAATATTTTGTCTTTTAAGAACAAAAATATTTTTATTTATAAATTCAATCCACCTCCAAAACACAATAATTTCAAATGTACTTTCTACTTTCAGTAAGTAAAATTTTAATTCCATAAAGTTAAGCAAACGTCTCCGCAGTTTTAAAACAAAATGTGAATTTATTGCAAATGACACTTAAATTATGTGTAAAAGCCGCGTTAAAGCCGTGGTAGAGCGAGTAAGTCGAAAAGCCGGCGGACATTCGAGATTAATTCTTGTTCCACTCGTTTCAGACTGTGATATTTTCTCATTTAGTCTCTAGAAGTCAAACCGTAAAAGCTTTGAGCCATTATTATGTTATGGTAAGATAAAGTTTTCTTAATGTGAAATTTAGAATTTATATTAAAATTTAAAACACTCGGAAAATTTTTTTTAAGATATTTGTAGTTTAGTAAATGTCAAGCATTGTAACTTATTTCAAAAGTAGTATAAATATAATTTTTGACCAACGGCTTAATATTTTGGTTGTTGCTGTTTCTCTAAAAGCTGTTCGTTTCTTTGACACGATGAAGTCATGTCATGTCAAATAATTAAATTCTTACATGGCTTGAGGAATGATCAAAAGCTTTTTATTAATATAATTTATTTTTTACAGACTACTTTCGCCCACATAAATATGTTGAGTTCTTAACAAAGTATTTCATCCTACGCCTGAAAAGAACCGTATAGCAATTTCTCTGATTTGTTATTTTATTTACGTAGTATTAAAGATTTATTTACTGATATTCTACTATTTTCTTAATTTTACCTTACATTCTATATTGAACTGAAGAGAGGAGGAATTAAATTGCCAAATGCCAAGAGCTTAATTGAAAATCCTCGTCCCTTTCATCGAACCCGTAGGTCATTTAACTGGCATTTTAACCGTTCAGTGAGTCCGGTTGAACCAGTAAACAATTCTATTTACTGTGGGCTAATCTAAATGACTTCTCGCAGTAAACCCTAAAACAAAATTTATCTCTACGCTGTAAAAGCAACCACTCACCGAAACGTGATAGGATTAATATCAGTTACAGCCAACGGATTAGGATTTTAGTTACATTCAGAATACTTTGATGAATATTGAAGTTGAATTCAAAAACATTATTTTAAAATTGTAAAACGCATATAGCAATATCACAGGAAAAATATTTTTACAAATAGAAACATTAAGAGTACGTATAGTAGAAAGAAAACTGTATAGAAATCGAATTCTAGTCTTGGATAGTATTTAATTGATAGTTAAAAGCCCTTTAATGTTAGCCGATGTAACATTCACTTGTAGTAAAATATTTTCATGCTATCATTATGAATCTTTCTTTCGGTTTGAATGTGATTTTATGATATTTTTGATTTACGTCGACTATGGACAAAATAAGAGGTTATAATTACCTTCAAGTGTTATTGAAAGCAATAATCTATGAATGCGGCGACATTTGTATTACACTTAATTGTGTTATATAAAGTTTTTCTTCTTAACTATTAAAAAAAAAGAAAAAAGCCAACATCACGCGGTGTTCCCAGGCGGTCACCCATCCAAGTACTGACCGCGCCCGACGTTGCTTAATGATGGTGATCGGACGAGAACCGGTGTATTTAACGTGGTATGGACGTTAGCAAACTCCTTGCTCATTTTGCCGTTTCGTCCCTTATTAAATATTAAACTTAACCTGTTCTTGACTTAAAAACAAACTATCAACTTAGTCCACAGTCTCAAATTAAGTTTGATATTAATTTTTCATTACTTATTATTAATTGCTTATATGAAAAAAAAATAGATTTCAATTATTTAATGAATATTTAGTTAGAAGCAGGTCAAAATCGATTTTATTACGCGGTTGATATAACGTCTCATTTCAACCCTTTTATTTGAATAAATTACTTGCTCAGTTCATTTGTGTTAGTTCATTTTTGTCTTTTATGTATTCAATTTGTAGATATTTAACCAACATAGTAAACGATACATAGTAATGAACGTTTAGAAAATCCTATACAATAATTACATAAATTTCTACCAATTTCCTTTTGTTTTTATTTTGCTGACATTTATCTAAGTAAAGTATTCTTAAGAACACATTTACCTAAATCTGAAGCACTGCTCGAGAACGTGACGAGGCGGGTGTCACTTATTCGCCAAATAAAGGACGTGAATTACAAGCGAAATTGTTTTCAAAATCGTGAAGCGCTTGCTCTCTGCACTTTTATTTCATTTTATTTATATTGTGGTTTAATGTTAGAAAATTATGCTTTGTTAAAAGGAAATGGAAGTTCTGAATAGCAATTGTTTTTTTTTTGTGAAGATAAGGAAATCGTTTGATGAGGCTTTTGAACGTTTCTTTCCGTTTAACAAATCCTTATTTTTCCTCATTATACAGTCAAAAATAAGATCTCAAATAAATTCTGTATTTAATAAATATGACACAGTCTTTATTTTACGTGTAATTTATTTAAAATCCACACTCGTAAACTGTTCAGCATTTCTTTTTTTCAAATACATTGATACAATAGTATGATTAATTCCATTAGTTATATGTTATACATAATAAGACATATATAATGAATTATACAGTTATAAATTGCGATTAGTTAGCAATTTGCAAGGCATGCATATCGGATCCATATCAAATCGAGCTGACCCGTACTTAAAGTATATATGAACCAATATTTTTTAACCAATGACCCTATGCTTTTCAAAATTGGTTTAGTCTATTATTCATTTTTAGGTAGTCGATAGGTTTTATCTACTGTCTGAATTCGAGTGGCCTTTTTATTGAAACACCAAGGCTGATCAAATATGGCTGCCGAAACCATGTGACTCACAAATTCTTTTTGTATTAAATTCATTATAAAACCGACATCCTAATCTCGTCTGATCTCCTTAACACGCATAATGAAAGGTATTAAAGTCTACTTTCAAAATCCGTGAGGTAAAACTGTTTTAAATGTTTTAAATAAAATAAAATCCAATGTGGTGGCCAAAACCATGTGATAAATGGTGTCTTTTACAAAAATTAACGATTTCAAAAAAAATTGGCATTTGGGGGTTTTTAAGGTCACTGAATATATAATATGAATCGAGAGTTATATTTTTACAATTAAAGATGGCGGATCCAGTATGGTAGCCAAAAATGTTGTTGTTGCAGAATGCAGCAAGTTATTACTGCGGACTGTGAAGCAAGTGCAACAATTTAATGGCAATATAATTTATTCGACTATAATAAAGACCTTTAGTTACTTTACTCTGTTTCCTTTTCTATTTTGAGCTTATTTTTAAGTATTACCTCTTCAACTTTGAAATAAGTGTGTACTTTTAAGTTTCTTAGTAAAATGCAAAACTTAATATATTTTTTTTATACTATCATGATTATCTTCTCTATTTTACTATAAAATGAAGTAAAATAAACAAAGATCCAGAAATTTTAGTATTCCACTTTCTGATTCTCACTGATACTGTTGATTATATTTATACATTGTTAGCTGTCATTAAAGTGGTCTAGACCGGAGATTCGTTTAAAATTCTCTCAAACTCCTTGAGTTGTAATATCGCAGACAATTTTATTTCTTTGGTTGCTGTTATTCTGCAATATTGAAAATCACTTAAAATATATTATTTTATAATTCTAAAAAAGTTTTTATAACTACGAACGTTAACCATTCGAATTAGCTTAAACAGTTTTTAAGAACAACTTACAGAAGTTTATTAAACGACTAAAATAATAAGGATCATATATTTATTTATATTTACGCATTTGTCAACAAAAGTGGCCAACAATTGTGACCAATTTGTGACCAGTGTTTACAAATTTCAGAAAACTTATTGAAGAAAAACATACATACAAGCATAGATCCTTGGACAGTCATTGCCACCCAAACTGTGATAAATGTGGTAAGTCATGCCAACGCCCTCTTCCCGAGACTGATAAATTATTTGCGAAGAAATTCAGACGTTATTTTGAGAGATTTTGGATAATTAAATAGGATATGCGGTATGCGTTACGTATAGGTTAAGACAAATGTTTGGTGTTTTTTAGTGGATAATAGTAATATTATAGAATATATTAATGTTTTTGTGTAAGTGTATGTATAATGTTATGAAGTATCACTATGAGAAGAGTATTATCTAATTAGGTTTCCTGTAACTGTTGTTATTTATATATATTTATATATGTATATATATTGAAATTCCCTTTTAGAACAAAATTGTGTTTGAGATAGTAGAAGCCTGTTTTCATTTCGTTACAATAAATATATTTGCCTTCTTTAAAACAAATAAGAAGGACTATTGATTTATAAATAAAATGACACAAACTAAAATATAACAATAAGATAACACAAACAATTCAGGAAGGACATAACATAGCATGCATGGCAAGCATGTCTTGCATGGACCTCTGCTTGGCTTTGTTAATATCTGGGTGAATAAAAAACTGCAATAATAATCTATAAACGAGTGAACAAGACAATGTACCTATTTATGCCATAATATTATATTTATTTATTTACAGTTCCGTTATATTGGTATGTAGGGAAACCCTCGATATAGGTCAAGATATATTCTTTATTTGAGAAAGGTGGTGGAATAAGGTTGTAAGGTAATAAGGTTAAAATGGAAAAATTCAATATATTTATTGTTATACTATATTTTTTTCTGATATTTTTACTTAGAGTATTAAAAAAATATGCGGTAGGATTTACGTTTTCAGGTTGAATGAAGAACGAAGCATTCTGTGAAGTTTTATGGAAATATTAGAGTTACTACTTAAGATATGTAAACTAATTTCAATTAAGATTAAATATAGGGGATCTTTCCACACGTTAATTCACCTAATGATATCTTTTTGCTACCTAATATTTTTTATATAATAGAAAAATAGGAATGCAAATTTGATATCTTCCTAGGGAGGTTTCTATAGAAGACAAACATCTTTTTTCTTCTAGTGTAAATAAATACAATATAATAAAAAATATTCCAGGTTATCTTTGTGACTTCATATTCGTATTATGGTTCAGGTGTTTATTAGCTTCTTCTATGAAGTCTCCTCTTTTATCACTGAGAGCCTTGTTACTTCATGATTTTGGTAAGAACATGTTTAATCTCAATAATTCTTTTATCTAATAATAACATTTTTGTAACCAACGTGCATAGGTACCTATATATTGACAAATGTCAAGTATTTTTGTTGTTAAGAATTTTTGATTCGGAAAAACTAGTGCGTTAAGATAATAAATAAATAAAACATAATCAAACAAGTATCCTAGTATATGTTTTTGGATGGTCTTCATTATTTTTATAACTTTATTCTTCAAGGTTTTCTCACGGTTAACAATCTAGCTGGGTTTTCGCCAACATCAATTGGTAGTCTCAATTTTTAGGTAATATTAAATTTGATAAATAATATTTGTTAATGAGATAATGAAGCATTTATTTTTTTTAAATACATATATAATATTTATATGTGAATTAATTCTTCTGGCGTTGACGCGGTGTATAAAGCTGACCAAATATGCCATATATACCAAGAAAATACTTATACAAGCTATACTAGTACTGGCGATAAACATCCTCAGAAACGTTATTTTAATATGAATTACCTAATAAAATAAATATTTTTTTGAATGTCATACTACAAACAAAGTAATTTACAAGACAAATAGATAACATTAATTATAGATTCCATTGAATAAGAGATAGGTTATCTTACTAATTCTAGAGTCAATCATTAAAATTAAGTGTTCTTTGACTGTTTTTTACATGTTAATAAAAACAAGATAAATTTCATTAGGACGCAATCACAATAGTTAAAAATATCAAGAACTTTTCATTACATTATATAAAGGTTGCTACAACCTTGCAGTCCAGTTATAATATCTAAAATTATATTATATTATTTGATACTTGCAAGTACAAAATAAACCACAAGATCCTTGATATTAAATTTTACTTGAAATTTTGATTAGTTATGTTATCTATTATGAGAATATTTACTTAAATAAAAATATATATAGAAAAATTATTCACGGTTCATTTATTTGAAAATATTATACTAACTGGTATAAAATAAATCAATGGATGTCAATTTCCATAACTTGTAAGCTCGATTATTCTTAACAATTATTTTTTTAATACATAAAGTAAAATATTACTCATTTTAATATTTATAGTAAATTATTTTTTTTCAATAAGAACCATACTTAAATAAAATGAGCAGCAGTGTTTATGAACCTTACATTATGAGCGTCAACTCTGTGCTATAAAATACCATTAACTTCTTGTAACATATATAAGTGTGTGTGGTGCAGTGCGGTAACCACAAGTTATTTCTTTTTTTGGTAAAACAATTTCACACGCCGAGAATGCAAAATCAAAATATGTTTGATCGTCTCGAGGAAACATGTTTTGATAAAGAAATGTATCCGAATGTTGAAAAATTGTTAGAACAAATATCAGCAAAAGAAGGTTATAAGTCTTATAGAATTTTTAAACGGATGATATCAACAAATGGTGGTAATTACCTGGGTGATCTATATGAAGTTGACATCAAAGGTGAAACAAATAAAGGTAATAAGGAGACCAATTTATTTATTAAGCATGCCATAAAATTTAAATCTGCTGATGAAGTTCTTAACATGAGTTCAATTTATCATAACGAAATACTCGTATACACAGAACTGAGTAAAATATTTAATAATTTACAAGAAGAAGCTAAAATACCTTGCAATGAAAGACTAAAAATGGTTAGAAGCTTTGATGAGACCAATGAAGATGTTATCATTCTTGAAAATTTATCTCGGAAAGCATATGAAACGCGTTTTAGGATGGATAGTATGACTTTAAATTTTGCTAGACTATCAATACAACAAATAGCCAAGTTCCATGGTTTATCATTTGTAATGAAAATAAAAAATAATGATTATTATGATGAAAATATAAAAACAATTCGCACTCCAATGCTATTTACTGATTCTATGAACGATCACATTAAACGGATGAGTGAAAATGTATTACAAAATTTTGATAGTAATATTCAAAGAAAGATACGGAAATTTATTCCTAAAATAATCGAAAAATTACCTAAATATATTCGGGGAGAAACTGGTCATGTAAAATGTTTGTGTCATGGTGATTTTAGAATTAACAACATTTTATTTAAAGAAAGCGTGAGTATCATATAATTTTCTTAAGTATATCAACGCAATACACTGTATATATTTTCTTAAATATGCTTGTCGTAAAACAAACAAAGCGTCGAAATTTAATTGCAAAAAATTATTTGTCACAATTTCGGCCTTTAATAATTGGCAATATATTCTACAGCATACTTAAAAATTTCATCTTTAAATATTAAATTAAGAAAGTAACTTTTTAAAGTATGTTTCATTATGATTAATTTAAAGATTTGTAATTTATTTCAGGGTTCTGAATTAGCTGAGGCTATTCTCATCGATTTCCAAATGCTTTTCTTCGGATCTCCTGTACTCGATCTCTTATATTTTTTTTATACAGGCACTGACAGGGAGTTTAGAAAGGATCATATGGAAAACTTAAAAGATCTTTACTACGATACTTTGAGAGACTACCTAAAATACTTCGACATTGACGTCGATCAGTTTTATTCAAAAAAGATTTTCCAGCAAGATTTTAAAGATCATCTTGACTTTGGACTCATGGTAGCTTTTTACATACTACCCTTTTGTTTTGCTTCAGAGGATGCAATCCCTGATGTTACCAAAGAGAAAATGGAAGATATTGACCTTAAATTTGATGAAAGATTTATACGGAGATTTAAAGGAATAATAGATGATTATTCGGAATGGGGAATTATTTAGGTTCTGCAAATACATACTTTAATACTATGAATATATTTAATACTTCTCAAAACTTGTTATTATATTTCTTTGAAGATTAAAATTAAATTATTTTTACAAATTGCTGCTTTTGAATAATAAATATTATGAGTTTTAAAAACACGCTGTCAATTTTTGCTGAATTGAGCTCTTATCCGTGTTCTGGAATCTTCTCTTCTTCTTCTTTCTGTTTCTTTCTTTTGACATAGAAGTTTTAGTGGACGCATGACTATCTTATTTACTTAAAGGTGAAATAAAAATAATGGTTGTTTAAGAATTACAACACGTCATATATATAAAAAAGACAGGAATTACTTTAAAAATATTTGATAACATTTTTGAAGTTTTAAAAATATTTAATTATAATTTCGAATACTTTGCAGACAGCGTATTTGTAATACATGTTGTAGCCAAATAAATACTCCGTTACAGGTAATTGGTTATTGCAGATTGTTTTCCAATATTTGTAAGTGATTGTAAAATGCTATATAAGCTTATACTCACAGTATATAATATAATACTACAATCTTAAAAACAAACCATTAATTACTAAATGCGATAATTTTAAATTCTATTAGCTTTGCAACTCCAGTAACTACTGGAGTTGCAAAGTTTATTTCCTAGAGAAAAATAGATTGTTCTGTGTTCGTTAATAAATATTGATAATTTAGATTCAGATAATATAAAGAGAATTTATATATATAATTTTCTATGAATTAAATTACTTTAACCTGTAGTTAGCCTTAAGGGGTAATGGTATAATTTGCTGGATAAGTGTATAATTATTTTCTTTTATAATTGTTTTGTTTTGCTGTTTGAGGTTAGTAGCTTGTTCAAACTATAATTAATTTAACATAATGTCACATAATATTTTAACCCAAGCTTCGTATTATAAACCCCAAACACATACTTAACATAACAGTCTAAATATTTTACCACTATTTGATAGCGAAGAGAAATTCCATGTTTTCCGATGTCGTTAAACTCTAACGTGTATGACAATTACCGACTCTATGTTGACCCGAATATGATCTTAAATCTTCATTAGAAAATCAACCAAAATTAACATATGCTTACTACAAAAGATAACATTCTAACTAATTAAAATTGTTCCTCTAATATATAAGTATTACAATGAAAGCGATATTGTTCATATTCATATTATAGAAACGTGTAAATTAATGTTAGGAGTATCAACGGATATATCAACTAATAATTTTGATTTCTATTAGTATAAAATAATTTAAAACATCAAAAACTTTTAGTTTAAAATTAGTAATTTTTTATTTATTCTCTTCAAAATGTTATGAAGAATAGAAAAATAAATTGGAAAAAAAATTGAACTTAAAAGTTGAGGTATGATAATGGGACAATACAAAACGCGACGATAAGATAAGAAAGAGAGTTGAAAAATTATAACAGAATAAATTTAAAAATGAGTAGTCAATGCAATACAAGATGTAGTAGAACAAAAAAGAGAGCCGTGGGCAGACTTCTTAGCCTTAAGAGACGGATTGCTTAACATAACCTAACCAAAGAGTATAAAGTGAGCTGTATGATAACCAAACTAGTGGTTGTTATAGTAAATAAAGAAGCTAGTAGTAAGTAGGTGAAAGATTTAACGTATATAAGAACTGATATTTATTTGTTTATGCAGCGAAGCGAACGAAGTGAGCGGAGCGTTTTACTGGACTGTTTACATTCTTTGTTACGAATTGGAAACTACTTGACGGAAAATTATGAAACTTTGCAATAAAAAAGATATATATTAGGTGATGGTTTTTAAAAAAAATTAAAAATATCCTCAAAAAAAATATATATATTTTTTAATATCATGTCAAAAAAACTGATATCCCATTGAAGTCAATGGGAAACGATGAGTCACACGCACACACGGGCACGCTTCACTCAATATGCAAACGGCACCCGAGATTTCTCGAGCGCAGCGAGTCCAAATTGAGGGTTTGTTGGCGCCCCTAGTTTATTTACTTATTTAATTTAAGTATTTCCACTTTGAATCCATACCGTCATACAGTGTGAACTAGTACGGTGGGAAGTCTAATTGACTATAATTAGACTCTGTTTTGCAATCTTTTATGTTGAAAAATATTCATTTTTGTGCCTTACTTTATGACCTTGTGCCTATAATTGTGGCTTTTAATTTTTAATTTTTATACTGTTTACCTAAGTTAGTCTAGTATAGTCCTTAAGTAATTTTTATTGTAATTAGGTAAGTCTGTAAAATATTTTCAGAATAAACCTTATTATTATTATTATACCCGTGATCACTTGTGTACGTCAAATGGAAGTGACCGGAGGGCCTATTTTGATATCTGTTAGGATATCTATAGATTTTTCTCAAGGAGGTGCAATAACATCGCAAACGTACTGAACAGTCGTGTAAGAAATATTGGTGCGATTGAGTATCATATGACTAAGGCAAGGCTGTGACAGATAAACACAGATTATGCAACTAAATAAGAAAAAAGTTTTCAGTAGGAATGTAAAAATTATCGCGCGTTAAGTCTAGTACGTGTAGTCAATATATTAATTATGATTAAGAGGTGTTTAAAATGATATTTAGAAATGGTATTAGATGTATTAATATTTTTTTTAAAAAAACAAGCTTAACAAACGAGACGTTATCTAAATATTAAAACGTTTTATGTGTCTTTTTGAGTTAGGCAAGACGACAGAGAGGATACTTTGATCAAAACTTTCAAGCTTTTAAATCTTATAGAAGTACTCATATAGATAAATATTTGACGTACGCATGTGAAAATTGGTATTGATTCAAAGTGGAAAAGATGTAAATAAATAAAAATATACTCGTATATATATTATAGAAAGATTTGCTTTAATTATACGAGGAATCCTGCAAGTGTGCCCAGTTATTTAACATCATAATATCTGTTTTTTTATTATTATTTTAGCCTTAACGGTCTCTATATTCCGAAGGACAATATTTAATGACGTCACCCTGTAAATTTTTAACCCTGGTTATGTATCAATATGGTTGATCGTGTTAAAGTTAACGCATGTGTTTACACATTCCATAGTAATAATAATAAAAAATATCGTTTCACAGACGATGTTCAAACGACCGATGATGTCGTACTCTCTTGGATTATGAATAAATAACAAAAACTAACAAACCTTAAGAGTTCTTAATGACAAATCCTTGACAATTGTTGTTTCGATAACAAATTTTGAGTGGTAACATCAACAAGAACACACACATGTCATAAAAATATGATAATTGAAACAAATCAAAATATAAAATAAATAGAAAAATTAATTACATTTATTACATCACATGAAAGATAACGTGTCTCAGTAAGTCCTATTAATGTTTACTAAAGAATTACAAGTGTGTTTTCTGTTGTTGTATTTCAGATGTAAATAACAAATTGATAAGTTACTTAAGGATAACATCACAATATTAATTTAAGAATAAATACATGTTATTATTTATTACCTTTATAATATTATATACTTTGGCTGAAAGAATTGTAAACTTACTTTTAATAAATATTACATCAACGTTTGCTTAAACTGGTTAGAAAAATATATGAATGCTTTTGCTGGGCATACTGTTTTCGTTCCTTTGTATATACAAATATAATTATTTATATCATTTTTGGGTAAATAATATATTAAATTTTCTTAAATAAAACGTTTAAAATACTTTAAAATACTAATAAATAAACTCAAATTTATAAGACCTCCAGTATTCGCGAGCCTTAACTTATAAATGTTATCACTAGACTATAACATTTTGCTTCGACATTCTATTAATATTTACGTTCGCGAACTATGCAGCACCAGTAACTTTACTTTCTCTTTGTTTTACTCCGGAGGAGTCCCATTCGAAAATAATGATAAACGAAAATTTTAGTAATCGTCTTGAAGCACATAGAAGTAAACCGCTTTGTTCTAGTGTCCAAGAATCATTAAAACAAATAATCGCAAAGCAAGGTTATAAATCTTATAAAATGATTATAAAACTAATATCAACAAACGGTGGTAATTATTTCGGCGATTTATATGAAGTTGATATAGAAGGTGAGACGAATAATGGAATCGAAGAAACTAATTTATTTGTTAAGCAGGCTATTAAAAATGACCCAATAAACTTTAATTCATTCTATAGAAACGAGGTTTTTATATATACGGAGCTGAGTAAAATATTAAACATTTTAGAAGATGAAGCTGATATACCTTGTAATGAAAGATTTAAAATTGTCAAGGGTTTTGATGAGAGTAATTTAGATGCTATAATTCTAGAAAATCTGGGGAGAAAAGGATATAAAACGCGTTACAGAATGGAGGTAACGACTTTAGAGTTTGCTGAAATTTCTATGAAATTGATTGCGAAATTCCATGGTTTATCATTTGTATTAAAACATAAAAAAAGTGATTATTATGATAATAAGGTAAAACAAAATATAACTCCACTACAATTTAGTGAACCAATGAGAGATTTAATTAAAAATATAAGTGACGATATATTAAAACACTTTGACAGTGATATTCAATATAAATTAAAGAATTTTCTTGCTATAATAAACGAAAAGTTACCAAAATACTTACGGGGAGAATCCGGTCCTGTTAGATGTTTATGTCACGGTGATTTTAGGATTAACAACATTTTAATTAAAGAAAAAGTGAGTACTGTTGTAATTTTTGAGGTAATCTTTATACTATATAAAACTATTTAAAATGACTTGACTCATCTTTTCATTTTAAATATTTAAAAATAATAATGAAAATAAACGGTAATAAGAAGTGGCTACTAGTGGAATTTAATTAAATAACATTTTTTTTTCTAGGACTTATCAGAGGCTATTCTCGTCGACTATCAAATTATTTTCTTCGGCTCGCCGGTGTATGATCTCTTATATTTTCTATACACAGGCACTGACAGACAATTTAGAAAAGATCACATGGAAACCTTAAAGAACATTTACCACGACAATTTGAGATGTTATCTAAATTACTTTGACATTGATGTCGATGAAATATATTCAAAAAAGGTTTTCCAGAAAGATTTTGAAACGCATCTGGACGCAGGACTCATGATAGCTTTTTATGCATTACCCTTTTGTTTTACACTGGAAGACGATATCCCAGATTTCAGCAAAGATACCGTAAAAGATTTGAAACTGAAATTTGACGAAAGATTCATTAAAAGATTTAATGAAATAGTAGATGACTATTTAGAATGGGAAATTATTTAAAACTTGAAAATATTGAAAAAATTGAAAGTTCAAATACTTACTTTTTGAACCCATTCAAACTTTAATGTGTCCTTTGTAATAAATAGGTCATTTGTTAAAAAAAACTTTTTTTATTTTTCTGGGGTAATAAACTGTACTTTTCAAAATAAAATCCACTGATTTAAATTTGTTTACATCTTTAACATGGATGGGGCACTTGAATCAACAAAACTTTGTTAACATTTTGTATATAAAAGAAAATTACCATGTCCAATTAAATTCACTCCTATTCACTCTAATTCATTCCTATTAAATTCAAACATTAACTTCGGACTGTAATTAACTTTACCATTTAACTGTACAATTTACCTGTACCCAGTTTGTTTGAAACAATTTTGCGGACTGACTTTTGATTAAATTACCATGAAATTAATTTTTGGTCAATTTAGTGTATTTAAATAATGTAATTTATATAAATGTATTTTTCAATAAGGATTTCTAATAGCTCCTTATAATAAAGTCCTGTTTTGTGATAACCAACTTCATTGTAAATATAAGTAGTAAAGATTTATACGACATGTATAATTATTATTAAATTGTCCTATGTTCATTTATTGTTACTTTAAAATGGCCTCAATCAGTCGAGTTGTTTATAATTTACACTGCAAATAGACATAATATACAGACAAATACTTGAACGATTATATTAAGGTGACGTTAGTATGTATGTTGTATATATAATAATATTATATACAAAAAGATAAAATTAATTGGGTTATATAAAATATTAATAAGAAAATGAAATATTATTTTTCTATCATAAAATGTATTGATAATATGTTGCTGAATATGTATATTATCTGATAAATTATATAAAATAAACTTGTAACTCAAAACTAATTTTCGGTTTGTTCAACTATTCAATCGTTTTTTTTTTCGGGGTAAAATAACCTTTAGCTGTTTCTTAGGCACTAAACCAGTTAACATATATGCAAACTATATTATGGTTTTGCAGGACAGAAGAGCTTTATTTGCATGCATCTGAAACTACACTAAACTTGTCAGTTATTCATGTCAATTTGTCATTTATTTTTACGTTAATAATCTAACTGTTACCTCCAAATAGATACCTAATGTATCGTACAAAGGGGCTCGGCTGACCCCACGACACAACCTCTAAACGGGCAACGTCATCAATAGCTACGTATACGATTACTCTCTAATTTGCTTATTAAAACTAACGACTTACCTGTCTGCTTCTGTTATGCTTCAAAGAAGGAAGTCACATAGTCAGTCTGTACTAGTAAAGGATTTGGGGTTCCCCAGAGAACAGGATAAATTGTATAAAATTAATAAAAGGGAAATAATTATGGGACAAATAATTTGATACTTAAGTGTTCCGTCGCGTGACCTTCGGTTCCACGCACACTTCGAGTGAGAAGGCAGCCACCAATTCGGCGCTGCAGCCAACAATTCAAACACTCGACACTAATGTAATTTACTCTTTGGAAACTTCTAGAACCGATATGATTACTCCGCAAAATCCTTAATCACCAAGGTTCACCGAGAACCGCTCACCGAGAACTATCTTCGAGAACTGTGGTTCGAGAACTGTCTCGACCGTTACGCGTGCGTTTGTCACACCACCAAAAACGTAACATCTACCCTCGATTTGTTAATAATTAAAATATATTTAGCGCCTGACGATTGCTATTAGCAACTGTACAATTTAATTAATAACTATTCCGAACAATCCCCCGCCCCAGCCAGGCGAAACCTGACTGAGTCTAAACGTAATACCAGGCACCTGAAAAGTGTCTAAGCTACTGGTAACCGAGGGAGAGTAGCTACTGCCCGCTTTAACACAGAATTGCCCACATGTACTTCTGCGACTCTTGGAATTCCATCTGCGCCTGTTAATAACCTTAGAATACGACCCCGTCTCCAGGAGAGTGGAGGCATATTCATTTCTTTAACTAAGACAAGATCACCGACCTTAGGTGGCTCAGTTTTATCAGTCCATCGTACACGCTGTTGCAACAAATGTAAGTACTCTAAATTAAACCTACGCCAAAAACTTTGAGATAGCTGTTGTAACAGTTCAAAACGTGTGAGCCTATAAAGTGGGGTATTCTCTAAAGGATATTCTGGCAGAGCTGTGAGTGGACAACCGACCAAAAAGTGACCTGGAGTCAATACATCCAAATCATTTGGGTCCGAAGAGACTGAACAAAGAGGTCGCGAATTAAGGACCGCTTCAATTTTGCAAAACACCGTCTGCAATTCTTCAAAGGTGAGTACCGTATCTCCAATAACCCGGCGAAGATGTGTCTTCGCGACCTTTACAACCGCCTCAAATATACCACCCCAAGAAGGATATGCTGGAGGATCAAATTTCCAGCGGATACCCTGCTGAGACATTTTTTGACCTATACAATCCTGACTTTCATATAAGAATTTGTGTACCTCTGAGAGATACCTATCTCCTCCCTTAAAATTCGTACCACAGTCGGACCGAATCAAAGCAGGTAAACTGCGCCGACTGACGAATCGAGACAGACAAGCTATAAAAGCCTCAGTACTAAGACTTGAGACCACCTCTAAATGTACGGCCTTAGTAGATAGGCAAACAAACACGCACAAGTACGCCTTACAGATTCGAGCACTTCGACCAGTAAAAGCTTTGACCATAAACGGACCCGCAAAATCCGTACCAACTCCAGAGAAAGGTCTAGAAATCTTTACTCTATCTGGAGGCAAGTCTCCTATTTGAGGTTGAGTAAGGGTAGCCTTTAACCTATAACACGGCATACATCGGTAAATAACTTTTCGAATTGCCCGTCTAGCTGACAAAATCCAAAATTCCCTCTGTAGGACAGCTAGCAGCGTATTTAGCCCCGCGTGTGCATTTCTTACGTGTCGGTCTACAATTAAAAGGTTCACAAGTGAACCACCCTTTGGCAGTAGGAGAGGATG
This sequence comes from Melinaea menophilus ssp. n. AW-2005, assembly GCA_918358695.1. Taxonomy (NCBI): domain Eukaryota; kingdom Metazoa; phylum Arthropoda; class Insecta; order Lepidoptera; family Nymphalidae; genus Melinaea; species Melinaea menophilus. The sequence goes on along the minus strand of OU911043.1, from coordinate 15,903,645 downwards.
TCGCGCCTCATAAGGTAAATCTGCGTTACGCGATCTACCTCCTACTCGAACTAAACCCTTGTCATCGAGGAACGGATTCAATCGAGCTACAGCACCTTTCAACTTGACGCACCCGTTTTGTAAACTGGAAATAACTGATTTAAAATTTTCAAGTTGCACTACGTGAACCCAGAAAACCAAGGCTTCGTGACGCTCCTCGGGATCGAGCACCGGAGATGATAGCCTATTAGACCTTTGCCGTGAATTTCGAATAAATCTCTTAATCCATCCCGTAACTCCCAATAACTTATTAAGAGAACTAAACCGATCTAGTAAAGGTTGCAAATCACCAGTAAGTTCCTTCTGTACCGTACAAATACGTAAACCTGGTAAAGGCTCCACAATATCCAGAACCGTATGAGGCCAAGAACTTTCAAGTTCACAAAGCCAAGCTGGTCCCCACCAGAGATGATGGTCAACCAAACCCGGAGATTCACAGCCTCGTGACGCACAATCTGCAGGGTTCAAATCACCGGGAACATGTCTCCAATTAATAACCGCCTTTGAATTTTGAATTTGTGATACCCGGTTAGCCACAAAAACCTCCAAAGCATGGACAGATGCTCTTAACCAACCAAGAACAATCTGACTGTCAGTCCAAGCAAATACCTTTTCAATTTCCACCACTTGCCCCAAAGTAGAATTCAAATGATTTAGAAGTCTTGTTAAAAGGACTGCCCCGGATAATTCTAACTTCGGAATCGTGAGCCTTGATCTCACAGGAGCGACCTTACTCTTAGCCATAACCAACTTGATAGTCACATTATCCTTCGGGTCCATAACACGAAGATAGACGGCAGCCGCATAACCTCGTTCGCATCACAAAATCCATGCAGGCTGACACGACATTTAGACGTCGGAAAGAAGGCTCGGTCTATTTTAATAAATTCAAGATCTGGCAGAGATGTTACAAACCGAGACCAAGCCTGGAGCAACTCACCAATGAGAGGGGCATCCCACGTCAATTCCTGCAACCAAAGTTTCTGAAGGAAACACTTGGCCCAAAACACAACCGGCGCCAACCAACCATTGGGATCAAAAATCCGAGCTACGGTTGACAGTACCATACGCTTAGTCCAAACCTTGCAGATAGTTATATCCTGTACACGAAATGTGAAAACATCTGGGACCGGTTGGTACTGTACTCCGAGAAGAGTGACTACGTTAGGATTTTCTATATTTTGAAAGAGATGTGGGGCTTTGGTGCTCTTCCGGTAAATCTTCAAGAAGAACCTGCGAGTTGGATATCCACCTTCTTAATTCATACCCACCAGACCTCAAGATACCGATCAGCTGATCTCTTAAAACCTTCGCCTCTTCTTCACTGGCAGCACCTGTACATATGTCATCGACATAGACATCGCTTGATAAAATAGCGGCTGCCCTGGGAAAGTTAATACGCTCGCGATCCGCAAGTTCCAGTAAAGACCTTATAGCAATGAACGGACTAGACTTGAGTCCATAAGTGTTCGTATTTAGCTCATATACAGTCATTGGATGAGATGGATCCTCTCGCCACAGTATGAGCTGATAACACCGATCATCTGGATGAATAAGAGTCTGACGAAACATCATCCTTATATCCGCAACAAAAACGACTTGATGTCGGCGGAAGCTGGTTAAGAGGTCTGAAATATCACGATGCAGTTTTGGACCGGCATGCAAACATTGGTTTAAGGTAATACCGTTAGAGGTGGGTGCTGAACCATCAAAAACTACTCTAATCTTTCCTGCCTTAAACACAGCATGATGAGGGATAAAATAATGCTCTTTAGAACGCCAATCATATTTAGAAACCGACATGTGGCCCAACTCCAGGTATTCCCTCATGAAATTTAAATAGTCTTGTTTGAAAGCCACATCACGTTTCATACGACGTTCCATGGAGATTAGTCTTTTCTCTGCCAGCATCCTGGACTGACCAAGGGGAGAACGAGAGGGCAAGAAGGGCAACCGTGTCACAAACCGACCTGAATGGAGCCGACCGGTATTATTCTGGAAGAATAATTCGCATTCCTGGTGCTGCGGGTTGACACGAGGCGCTGTAGGAGGTTCCTCTATTTCCCAAAATCGCTGAACTGCGTCAGCGAGGGATAGACCTACTTGAAAGCTGGCGTTATCCGGAGAGGAGAGTACTGGAAATGCTGGACCCATAATGACTTCACCAAGATCAGTATTTATTGCAGAAAGACCACCTGCTTGAAGAAGCTTACTGCTTTCCAACCGTAACAATCCAAGAACATCTGCTCCGAGTAGAACATCAACTGGTCCCGGAATGTGGAAACCTGGGTCAGCAAGAGAGAGTTTGGACGTTAAACCTACGACGCCTGGAGGTAATGAAACTACTGGATGCTGTCCCAAAATATTATCCAAGACGATCGCTGTCGTCGTGATCCGAGGAGAAGGGGAATGAAGTGGAGAAAAGGATAGTGAGACTTTCCCCACCAACCCAGACACCTTGACTCCACCAACCCCATGAATAAAGTTCGCGCCAGGAGCAACATGTAAAGATAATTTCTTCATCAACCGTGTTGACACAAGACACCCCTGAGAGCCTGAATCCAAAATCGCGCGCGCGGTAACCTGTTCGCTCCGAAGAGAACCAACACGAACATACGCAGTAGTTAGCAAAACGGTTATAGGAGAAGATGGAGACACGCATGGAGAACGAGGAAGGAGTCAACAATCCTGACCACGATTACAGCTGTCCGGTGAGAGAACGTTACCAGACCCTTCCTTCAAACGTCGATGAGAATGTTGATCGCGTTGCCCCAAGCGAGGATGATCTATATAAGGAAGCTGCACTTGTGGCTCAATCCAGCAGTTCCGATCCGTATCTGCACCAGCCTTGTTCCGAGAACCGTGAGGACCCCCGCCCGTACGAGGTGGTGAACGACGACCACCATTGTCACCTCGATTAGAAAACGAATTACTATTTCGTGGTGAAACATACTTGACGCCTCCGGTCCAAGGCTGAGGCGAGTTCCTTATATCACACCCTGGAGAATTTGATGGTGATACTCGACCCGTAGCAACTGGTTGAGGAGATCCATTGCGATTGCCACAAAGTAGGAGATGATGATTACCTCTACACTGCGCACAGGGACGGGCCGACTGACATTGAAACGCGAGATGGCTGCCTAAACAATTGTAACACCAGTTACGCTGACGAGTAATACTGCGCCGCGCCTGCCAACGAAGATTTTTAAATTTATGGCAGCTCGTAACACCATGTCCAGAATCTCGGCAATATGAACACCTACGATCATCCTTCTGTGCTGCTGCCGCAGTGTACATACGAGGAATCTCACGCGGCCGAACCATCTGACGATTTTCAGCTGCGGGCCGTATACGAGAATAAGCAACTGAGGGTCCGGGTAGAGGAACGTTCTCCATACGACGACACTCCTCCTCCAGGAAAACAATTAATTCATCAAACTGGGGAAGATGAGTGGCGGAGTCCCCACCGTATTCCAATTCGAACCGATTTCTTAAGTCATGTGATAATTTACTTAACACGATATGTAATAACAAAAATGACCAACTCGTCACTGGCAATTCTAATCCCTTTAAACCGTTAAGTGCAAATAACAACGGGTTAAGAAGCTTCGTTCGTAAGGCGTGAGCTCCAACGATCCTTGGTAAACCTAAAATGGCAGAAACATGATTATCTGCTAGCCGTCGAACATTCTGGTACCTACGCTTGAGTAAGTCCCGAGAAATGTCATAATTTGCATCGACGAGCTCCAAGTGTTGCACTAACCCTTTAGCCTCACCAGTCAATGAAGCCATCAAATAAGCTAACTTTTGAGCAGGGGTCAAATCCTTACGACAATGTACCAAGCTATCGTACAAGTTACTAAACGCAACCCACTGTCCTAAATCGCCGCTGAAGTGCGGTAAGTCGAGGACTGGCAACCTACTAATTAATGCCGGCGAACTATCCGTATCCGGAATTATGCGAGGATCATTTATCTTAGAAGCATTGATATTGCCTACTGCCTGACGTAATTGATCCGCCAGATCGTCCGCTTGATTAACGTCGCAATTGATTTTACTCAGAACGTCACCGTCCAAGTCCATTTCCAAAAGAGACCGGTACGCATCATACAAATCAGCCAACTGACTATCTAATAATTTATAACGCGATAATAAAGCCTGAGCACGATCGTTACGTTCAATATTTAGAACAGCGGAGCCGAGCCAACGCAATACGCCGGCAATTCGTGCGGTATGTTTAGCACTCATCGCGAAAATAAAAATAAAAATCAAATAAAATAAAAAAAGTAAATTTAAATCCAAAATAAAGAATTCCCGAAAATAATAATATGTGAGCCAATAACCAACGATTATATTGAATAATATAATACTAACTAATTACTTACTGAAACAACTAAATTGAAAATAAATTAAGTTACACTAATTAACAAACCGGTTTAAAAATATGTTACGTGGCGAGTAAGCGTACAACGATTTTATAAACGTCACAAAGAAAGTAATCCTAGCTATTTATTTTTACGAAAATAATAGAAATTATACAACTAAATATTAATTAACCGTTAATAAAAAATAACCCTTAATAATAAAATAACAAAATAATTAATTAGTAATAGCCGCGTATAACAAACGTATATCAATTGATTATGCAACCCGTAATACCGAATATTAACGTTTTAAACCTACTCGGTTAACAACCACGCTCTGCTACCAGCAATTATATCGTACAAAGGGGCTCGGCTGACCCCACGACACAACCTCTAAACGGGCAACGTCATCAATAGCTACGTATACGATTACTCTCTAATTTGCTTATTAAAACTAACGACTTACCTGTCTGCTTCTGTTATGCTTCAAAGAAGGATTTGGGGTTCCCCAGAGAATAGGATAAATTGTATAAAATTAATAAAAGGGAAATAATTATGGGACAAATAATTTGATACTTAAGTGTTCCGTCGCGTGACCTTCGGTTCCACGCACACTTCGAGTGAGAAGGCAGCCACCAATTCGGCGCTGCAGCCAACAATTCAAACACTCGACACTAATGTAATTTACTCTTTGGAAACTTCTAGAACCGATATGATTACTCCGCAAAATCCTTAAGCACCAAGGTTCACCGAGAACCGCTCACCGAGAACTATCTTCGAGAACTGTGGTTCGAGAACTGTCTCGACCGTTACGCGTGCGTTTGTCACACCACCAAAAACGTAACATCTACCCTCGATTTGTTAATAATTAAAATATATTTAGCGCCTGACGATTGCTATTAGCAACTGTACAATTTAATTAATAACTATTCCGAACACCTAATATATAGTAGGATAAAGAGTATAAGTTTAATAATATTATAGGAGTAATCAGATATGATATAGTAGTTAGTAGTTTAACATTATACTAGTATTAGTTTAAATTTAGATATCATACTGTAAAAGTAAACTTTCTTGTTAACCAAATCTTTTGAACACTCTTTTTATTTTAAATAGTTAAATTTGAATTTCCTTTTTCATATTTGTTATCGCATTAAATCAAGCAATGATCATTGTGGCTAGATAAGAAATATATATTAAGTATTTGAAGTTAATTCTAGGAGAATATGGTAAATAGGGGATAGTGTTCCTTTTGTCAATAGATAGAAAATTATATTCCGGCCATGTTACCTTTTTTGCATTCTTAGAACGGTTACAGTTTTGAGGACAAGCTAGTGGCTTATTCAAAAGTCACAATTTTGTAAAGATCAAAACATCATAGATAAATTACCTTTTTAGAAATTTAATGTTTTGATTTTTAGTAACATTTAATTTTATTTTTTTCAACAAGTCTAAAACCTTGAAGATTACGTTCCTTAAGGTTTGATAGTTATTGTTATTTTCTAAAATTACTTTAAAATAAATGAGTGTAGACCGAGACCTCATTAATAATGAAGTTGCTTAATAAAATAACAAGAAATCATTTTATAATTTATCTTTTTGCGAAAAACATATTAGAAGAAAATACTAAAAACCAGTTTAATTTTTTTTTTATATTTATTAAAGTTATACTAAGTTATACTAAACAATACCTACGGTTATGCCCTACTTTAATCCTGACCATTAGTCGAGCTGACTCGAGAACGTGACGAGGCGGGTGTCACTTATTCGCCAAATAAAGGACGTGAATTACAAGCAAGATCGTTATCAAAAGCGTGACGCCTTTGTTCCTTGCACTTGTATTTAATTTTCCCTAAAATTGGACTTTATTGTTATAAATTTACGCTCTTTGGGAGAAAATTTTACATTAATTTACGTGTTTTGTGAATAGCACTTGTGCTTTTCATAATAATTAAGGAAAACGTTTAATGAGTCTTTAAAAGTTAAATACAAAATTTACAAGATTTTTGTTTATATGACAATAATATATAGGCCATTATTAGGTATGTAAAATAATATTTTTTATGCCAATATAATTTATGAATAATGACTTAGGGAATGAAAAAAAAGTAGTAATGAGTGTCTTTGATTTCACAATGTCAAATATCATGAAAAAATAAGATAAAATAATTTCTTATTTCTCATGCTAAATCAACGTTATTATTCACTCAATTCCATTATCAGTTTACATCAATTATAATTTTATAGATTATCAATATTCAGTTGATTGCAATGCTTTAATATTGGCAACATTCCTAATTTATATATATCCCATTTTGGATGAAATTATCTGAAACTTTATAATTTTTGCTGGCGTATTTAGCAGTAATTTCATATCATTTCAAGTTATACATTCAACAGAGTACCAATACTTTTAAACTTATTTTCGTTCACTCTGTTTTCACTTTTTTCTTCTTTAGCCAAATGCAAAACCTTACTTTCTATAACCTGTTAACAAATAAAGTAAGATTTTCAATGCAGACACATCTTAGATAAAATGAATAACTAAATAAGTTTAACAATCTTCCTTCAAGTAATACTATAGTTGTTAGAAATCTTACTTATATTTTTAATTTTTCTTAGAACCCCAAAGTTTTAGTATCAGTGATTGTATCCCGTTCTTCTTTACAAAAATATATAAAAACATTATATTACCTATATTATAATCACTGGTCATCAGAACTTATAAAAGTTTTAAATAAGTTTAATTTGGATCTTATTATCTATAATTCCAAATCTTTTAAAATTATTTATCATAATACGTTCAACCCAAATTATATTGCCTGACATATGAACTTCAACATTATAAGGCCCAAACAGATACAGAACAGTTAATAGCATAGTTAAACTATATTACTACTATTAGTTAGCCGAGAGAAATTCCATGTTTCTCATTACAGATGTCGTCAAACTTTAACGTGTAGTATAATTAGCGACCCTATGTTGATATGACTTTAGATTTGAAATTCATTCAAAAATAAACCTTATTTTTTAATATTCCAATAAATCATTTAATAAATACAACATAACTGTGAAATTCAAGATAAAAAAGTCTAATATTTAAAAACAAAAATCTGAATTATAATATATTATAAATTTCACATTTATATTTATATCTAAAAACATAATGATTGATATACTGATAACATTTTGATAAACATAGTATAATTTATTTCTTTTTTTAAGATAAATTTTTAATACAATAAAAATGCTTTGAAATTGATTCGTGTGTACAAGTGTAACAACAAATAATAACTACTATTTTCATTGCATTTAGAAACTTAGTTGTATGATCAAACTAAATGAGTGATAAATTAAATTTAGGAATTCTTAAACGGAATATAGATAAAAATATGCAAACTTTAAATATCATCAGAACCTAAGTCAGATTCTATCAGTAGTATAAAAGTCAAGATAGTGCTACATATCCTTATGTCACAAGTAAGCAGAAACTGTAAATCCTATCCCATATATCTCGTGTTCAAATTATGTTTAATAAACAATGTGTTTCAAGAAGGAGGTACTGATATTTAATACAAATAGCATATTACCTCTCGTCCTACACCGTTTATGTAAAATTTATATAAATGATTATTTTTGTTGTAGTTTTGTTTATTAATTGAATTGAAGCAACGTTGGAATATTACTCCTTAAATCATTAATAATGATAAAATTTAGCAAAGACCTACCATTTAAGTGGTCTCGACAGAAGATTAATATTCCATTCTGTCCCAGATTATTCTATTAAGGAGATTCTAATACCGCAAGGAATATGATGTTACCGAAAATACTGAATGACGAGTATAAGATAAAAAAGAAAGGTTATTTTCCAAAACTTATTTTTTATTTATATTGTTTAAACAATCGTTGTAGTATTTTCATCTCATTAACGTTTAAGGGCTCAGTCCTTCTGATATGTATGCATTTATTACATAATAACTCCAAAAAAAAAAATCTGTTTTTCCTCAGAAAGCCACTATTGGCAGTAGTATTCATTAGCTTCTTTTTAAAGTTTAACGGCTCAAAGCGAATTCAATTTTGTGTTCTTAATTTTTTTATTATATCTACATTGTAAATTTCTTTTAAGGATAACATATAGTTATATTTTATTGTTAATTTTATTAATAGTTTTCAATATCGATCGTTATGAAGAGTCACCGTCATTGAGAATAAAACATTTTAAAAAAGATAAAAAATTTGATTGAAAAACTATTTTATAGGACGGATAAATAAGTACCTACAATCGATACTTTAAAGATGATAAATAATTAGATAATTAAAAGTACTAGCGTAGTTACAATAGAAATATCCTATAAGAAAATAAATAACGTTTTGACACAACACAACAATTATTTAAGAAAAACAAATATTATTAAGTTGAGCAATACGAATGATGTTGTAAACTATATTAAACTGGTACAATAGAATATTTAGTGTATGAGAAATAAGGAGTTAGAATTGAAATTAAATTTAAGTATATTAAATACTTAAATATTCATATTTTATAATAACCACTTGGTTCTTTCTTGGATCCTTTAAATTATACATGTGTTTTATTGCAGGGTTGATTGAATATTATGTATTACCTATAATTCGTATTTACAGCATATCCTGGTCAGTTTAAAAGTTCAATTTTATGACATATTGTAGACATATAGTAAGAAAATTGAATTTTCACTATTAAATTAGCAGATAATCTTTAGTTTTCATAACTTTCTTTAATGCTTTACGTTGTATAGTTTCAGTATTTGTCCTGTTTACATAATTGGAGTCGATATAGGCTATGGTATTTCTTGGGAGGCCTTTTTCTTCCATAAGATATTACAATTTGTTATTATTGGAATAGGTTATGGCGTGATTAATGCTATTTCGTAGTTTAACCTGTATATTGTTCATCGCAGGAGGATTTTTTTATAATAATACTTTACCACATTTATTTATCACGTGTAACTTCGAGTCGTCGACCTATGTTAACGATCTAAATCAATCAAGTAGAAAATTATATGTAACTACAAGAGATGTATGTTTGTCGTAATAGATGTCGTTAGTGGTAATCTAGATCACGGTATCATTTATAAGAATTAATTTAGTTAAGAGTCTTCAAATCCAAATAACAGTTCATCCGTGTTACTCGCAGTGGATCGCTGCAGCAAGAGTTTCACGTTAATCGCCTCGACAACGCCATCTGCGTTCACTGTGCGAAAACATCGTAGTTCAAGTGAAGTGCCGTCAGGGGGCGCCACTTACACCTCCAGTTCAAAACTGAAGGTGATCAAGGTCAAAGTGACGTCAGTGGCAAGCCAGTACATCAGTTCAGAAGACTTACAGTTCAACAAGAAGCCACCAGGGGGCGCCACCTACACATCTAGTTCAAAACGGAAGGTTATCAAGGTCAATGTGACGTCAGTGGCAAGCCAGGATATCATTTCCGAAAACTCAAACAGTTCAACGTGAAGCCACCAGGGGGCGCCACATTTGCAAGGTTCAAAAAAATCTTAGTGAGTGAAGTGCAACTGTGAGTACATTTTAATTTCTAAAATTAAAGACAATTATTGCATACAATTTTGAACTTTATTTATATGGAGATGTTAACTTAGAAGATTTTAAAAATACTTTGGACTTGTAGAATTTTAAATAGTTTTTTAGACTTAGAAAATTTTACTTTTACATATTATACGGTGTTAATATTTAATTGTGCATGTTATTTTAGAGTAGTTTAGACTTAGAATAGTTTGTAAAAAAACGGTGGAACGGGGAATCTATGCCCGATTTCCGTCAGAGTTAAAGTTGTGTTTAGACACTTGTAGAATTTTAAACAGCTGATTGGGACTTAGAATATTTTTGTTATTTTTTTGTATGATTGTAATTTTACAGTTGCCTTTATATACTAGTTTGTAGTTTAGTTTTATTAATAGAATATTTTGAACCACATATGTATCTATTCTTAAAAAGTTTGAATTTTAACAGTGTTGCAATTTAATATATTTTAAATATGGAAGGTTTAATTAATGTATTAAAAAATTATCAAAACGTGATCAGTAAGGGATTAGTAAATTTCAAAAAGAGTCCAAAAGATAGGTTAACGGTAGAATATATTGAGACAAAACATAAATTGTTAGAAAAAGATTGGACTTCATTTAAAGACACAAATACACGAATTTATGAAAACTTTAAAATAGATGTTATAGATCCAAGGGTAATAGAAATTAACGATACAACCGAAGATACTTACATAAGTTATAAAAGTTTATTGAAAACAACGCTTAATAAAATTAAAGTTGTGAAGCAACCGGAACCACATAGTGATGGTTCTTCTAGTGGTTCATTTATTGCTTCAAATTTATTAGTAAAATTACCAAAGATTGCCATACCTTTATTTTTTGGTAATTATTCAGAATGGACTACTTTTCGAAATCTTTTTGTGTCACTAGTTCATAAAAATGATTCGCTAGATAATGTCCAAAAACTTCATTACTTAAAAAGTCATCTTACTGGTGAAGCAGAACAACTGATACGGCATACTCCAATAACTGAGGCCAATTACATGCAATGCTGGGATCAATTAGAAAAGCGTTACAGTAATAATAAGTATCTTACAAATTGTATTTTAAAGAGGTTATTTGCTCAAAAACGTATGCAAATAGAATCAGCTACATTAATGAAGGATCTTTTAGATACCACTAGCGACTGTTTGTATGCATTATCAAACTTAGGCATAAATGTGAGTACATGGGATGTTATTATCATACATATAGCTTCATTTAAATTAGATCCAGAAACGCGTAAACAGTGGGAGTTCAGCAGCAGCAGTAATGATTCCAGTAACGAATTACCTACCTATGAACAATTTAAAGTTTTTATCGAGAACCGTTTCCGCGCTTTAGAATGTTTAGAGTCAAAAAAGGGTCCAGTTCACCAGAGAACCAATAGTTATATACACAAAGCTATGATGGCCACTAATGCATCATATAAGAAATGTGAATTCTGTTCTGAAAATCATAAATTATGTTTTTGCAGGAAGTTTGCTAAGCAACCCATTGAAATAAGACGTGAGTTTGTAGCAAAAAATAAAATATGTTTTAATTGTTTAGGTAGTAATCACAACGTTATAACTTGCAGAAATAATACCAACTGTAGAGTTTGTCAAAAGCGTCATCACTCTTTGTTGCATTTGAAAAGTGATTTGGAGCATCCAAGTCAATATACTGCACCAAAGACAACTGCTGAATATACTAGCACCGTAGCTAGTACTGACCAGCTAGTTTCATGCTTGTCTACAGGCAAGGTATGTAAACGCAGACCGGTTTTATTAGCCACAGCACTAATAAAAGCCGAATCAAAAACAGGTGAATACCAATCGGTGCGTGCTTTATTAGATCAGGGTTCGCAGGCATGTTTCATCACAGAAGCCACAGTTCAGTACCTCAACTTGAAAAAGATACCTATTCAAGGTCTTGTTTCAGGTTTAGGAGATAATAAATCTACCACTACAAATTACATGGTAGAAATTAATATCCAATCTTGTATTGATCCCGAGTTTAAGATTTCTTTAAATGCTTACGTTTTAAGTAAGATCACTTCGTATTTGCCTGAGCGAGGTTTAAGTTTAAGCAATTTTGACGGGTTAGTTACTGATAGTCTATGTCTTGCAGATCCAATTTTCAATATACCCAACAAAATAGATATGCTATTAGGCGCTGATATTTACAGCTGCATCATCAAAGAAGGCTTACTAAAAAGTCCATCAGGTACTTTAATAGCACAGAGCACGACATTAGGATGGGTCCTGTCGGGAACAGTTGATCCTGTAAAAAATGAAAGTTCGATTAGTAAATTAAATGATATAAATGTAATGCATGCACAAATAAGAGAGAATGAATTGTTAAGAAAATTTTGGGAAATCGAAGAGCCAAATAGTTCAAGAAAGATATTAACACCAGAAGAAAAGAAGTGCGATGAGTTTTATACTGAATCAACAAAAAGAGATAATGATGGCAGACACATTGTTCGGTTACCTTTTCGAAATGAAGATCCTGCTTGCAAGTATGAAGATTTATATAGTAAATATAGTAGTATAGCTAAAACATGATTTCAATCACTAGAAAAAAGAAAATCAAAGAACAAAAAGTTAAAAGGAACATATGCATTGAATAACAATGAAATAATAGTTCGAACAAATCAAATTAATAAAGACAAAGTAATAAAAAGAAGAGATTTTAATATACAAAATAATGAAAGATATACAATAACAAACGAAGAAGATAAAAGTTCAGAAATTAAATTAGATAATACAATGAAAATCCTGGGTCTTACCTGGAACCGCGATGAAGATATCTTCCAATATGCAGTTAATATTTCATTGATTTCCACAGCACCTGTAACTAAAAGAATAATTATTTCGGACATAGCACAATTGTTTGATCCACTAGGATGGTAAGCCCCTAGTGTGGTTTTAGCAAAAACATTCATCCAAAAATTATGGCTTGCAGGTGTTACTTGGAATGAAAATCTAAGCAGTGAATTATTAAAAGAGTGGAGTACTTACCGACAGGACTTGTCACTACTTAGTAAAGTTCGCATACCTCGTTGGCTTGGCACAATAGCAAATGACAATGTTGAGCTGCATGGTTTCAGTGATGCCTCCAAAACAGCTTATTCAGCTGTGATTTACTTGCGCTTTGTGGATAACAAAAGTAAAGTCCATATCTCGTTGTTACTTCCAAAAACCAGAGTAGCTCCAGTTAAACAAATTAGTATACCGCGCTTAGAGTTATGTGGAGCAGTTTTATTATCCAACCTTCGGACAGAAACTTACTTAAAATTTCTGAGGATAAAATCAAAGCTAGGAACGATTCCACGGTTGTGTTGTCTTGGCGTAATAGCCATCCATATATTAACCAACATGAAAGCCTCACAATAGTTTCATGTAAACACAAATGACAATCCAGCAGACTGCACCTCACGAGAAATTTTACCCAGTGCATTAATACCTGATACTTTATGGTTCACAGGACCATATTTTCTAAGAAATAAAATTATAGTTTATGAGAGGCCAAATAACTTAAATATTGACTTGGAGGAATCACCAAAATCACAGGATGCTGTAATCCCAGATCATTCCATATTCGAGCGATATTCTGCATTACAAAAATTTGTCAGAGTCGTTGCTTTTTGCAGACGATTTTTAAAGCGTAACAAATTTACTCATTCTTATTTACAAGAAATAGAACTAGATGCAGCTTCAGAATGCTGATCACAAAATAAATATTAGATGATTATTTACAATTAAGAAAAAAAGGTTATTTACCATTCAAATCAAGTACGTTAAAATCACTCTGTCTGCACCTGGATGATAAGGACATAATCAAAGTACGTTGTAGAATTGAGAAATTTTCATTAAGTTAATAAACCAAACGTCCTGGTAATGATAGTATCACTCATGTAGTCACATTGCGCACTAAGTCCTCGACGGTAAAAAGACCGACCTCAAAATTATGTATTTTACCAGTATTTTTATTTTACTTTTTTATGTTATATTTTTTTAATTCACATAAGTTAAGTTTTTTTTTATATAAACCAATAGTTTACATAGTTTAAGCTATTACATGTATAATACAAGATCAAATATTGTTATAAAAGTAAATCAAATTGTTTATAAGTTATTTCGAGGCATATTATATTAACACTATACAGTTTGTTGATATTTAAAATAGTTCTTCTTTATTATAATTTTATTGAATATGTGTAGCAAACATGCTGCAATAGTTCAAAATGTTTTAGTTCGTTAAGTTCAAAGAAAGAAAAGGACATTCCCTCAGTATTGTCCTTGTTGGGCGGCATGTTAACGATCTAAATCAATCAAGTAGAAAATTATATGTATGTCTATTATATATTATATACAAGAGATGTATGTTTGTCGTAATAGATATCGTTAGTGGTAATCTAGATCACGGTATCATTTATAAGAATTAATTTAGTTAAGAGACTTCAAATCCAAATAAAAGATCGTCTTGTTTTGTTTCGAGCTTCCGAGCTAGAGATCAGTATACAGTTGTGGTTTCATTTGTTCCCAACCCTACTAGTATACACAAGTGACAAGACCAAAATCCAGTACCGAATATCCACATGGTGTTCGGTATTTAACAACCTACATGTCCTACTTCCTAATCTGTTGCTGTAACTGTAGCTGCGTGTGAGGTCTGCCTTTAAATACCTGATCCTTGTTAAAATATTAAGAACTAATTGTTATTTTTTTATTTAGCTTCACGCCATATCCCTTGCAGAGTAGCCAGAGACGACGGAGCGCCAAGCGCTACGATCCCTACGTACCTCTTTCGCCTCGGCCACAGACATCAACCTCTTCATACATGCCCTCCAGGGGGTCCACATGCTTTTTACGTGACCTTCCTCCAGTATCATAGATACTGTGTTTTCGAAGGTCACTCGAGGCCTCCCCCTGTCTCTCCTACCGCTCACTTTTCCTATATAAATCTTTTATACCATTCTTTCATCACTCATTCGTTGGACGTGCCCAAACCACCTGAGCACGTTCTTCTTCATTCTCACCGTGACATCTTCGCTAGTACCTGCCATTCTGTGGATCTTTTCATTGCGGAGTCGATCAGGTAGACTGACTCCGCATATTCTGCGAAGAGATCGCATTTCCACAGTATTCATCTTTCTTACATTCTTCTTCTGTGTTACCCACGTTGTGCTGCCGTATAACAGCGTCGGTAGCAAAACTGCATTTTGTACAGCCAAACGTGCAGCCATACTGCCGTTTTGCCGTCTCAACAATGCAGCCAAAGCACCGTTGACTTTGTTACCGGCAGCAATACGCCTTTCCACATCCATTTCGTATCTTCCGTCTCTGCTAAACATACTTCCCAAATATACCACTTCATTCACTTGTTCTAATATCTTACCATTCACGTTGATCTTACATTCTGTTCTTTCTTCATTTCTTTCAAATATCAGAACCTTCGTCTTATCTAAATTCAGGTTTAGATCATTAATTTCACACCCATCTTTCAGAGTGGTGACCAATGCCTGCAAATTGCATTGTGATGATGCAATGAGCACTTGTCGAATGAAAGGGGTGCTTTCGAAGTTCGACGAAGTTCGTTTCGACTTTTTCTGGTTTTTGTGCAATTTATGTTGGAAATCGGGGGAGGTCCTAGACGATTGGCGAGTTGCAGTCATCGTACCTTTGTTTAAAGGCAAAGGTTCAGAGATAGACTGTGCAAGCTATAGGGCTATCAGTTTGATCAGCTTGGGCGGTACAGTTTATGCTAAAATATTATCGAAAAGAATGCAAGTGAGATCTGAAAGGCTATTGTGGGAGGCCCAAGGAGGTTTTAGACCTGGAAGAGGGTGTATAGATCAGATCTTTTCCCTCCGCATGGTCACGGAAAAGTTTTTGGCCCTAAACCAAAAGGTTTTCTGTACTTTTGTGGATTTGGAAAAGGCGTCTGACAGGATTGTGAGAAAGAACTTATGGGAGATACTGCCCCAATACAATGTGAGCGGAGCCTTGCTACAGGCTGTAAAATCTCTTTACAGAGACCACTCAACCTATGTGTGAGTAGGAGCTGGCATGTCGCCCTGGTTTGATATCCAATCGGGTGTTAAGCAAGGTTGCGCTATGTCAGCTTGGTTGTTCAATTTGTATTTGGATAGTTATCTCCAAGGCGTGAAAGACAGTGACATGGGAGTGAAATTAGGTGACCTTAAGATCAATTGCTTGCTATTAAGAAGTTATCTGGTGATATACCACTTTATATAAAATTGTTTTACATTATATGATATATATATGGATTCTTGCTATGGCAACCCTAAGACCAGCTGTTTTAAAAGTGTCCCTATGTTTATTTAAAATTATTTAATTATTTAGTGTTTTCATTATCCCATATTGCTGTTACTGGCACTGGTATATAATAAATATTATGTTACAAATAAATCTAGAGTTCAAAAGTGTTAAATTTCATACCATTTTTGGAGTTAATGTCTTCAGACACACGGTTTGTTACTGCTACAAAGGAAAAATCCACTGACCTCATACTACCTCAGGTTGAATGTGCTCCTCCAGCAAATACATTGTATCCTTGTAGCAATAAAAAAACTAAAGATATATGTGAGATTCAACCGCTATATCAGAAAAACACAGAAATTATTATAAATACATAATTATTCATTTAAAACACTGAAACCGAAAAAGGATCGCTAAGATTTATTAAAAGTAATTAAACAGTACAGCGACCAACTTGAATCATGTGAAGCTACCTATAAATGTAACACATACATTCTAGAGATTCAAATAGCCAGATTACAGACTCAGTTACGCTCACTGGCAGCTAAATTTGACTTCTGTCAAAATAATATGTTGCCGGATTGTGCTCAGGCAGTGGATGACAATCGACGGGGTCAATAACTCAATTTAGAAAAAAGCTGCACGGAGAACAGTACAAGTCACCAACAGCCTGTGTGCCCGCCTTCACCACTCTCGGAAGTATGTGATAGTTTTTATGATAAAAACACCAAAGGCTCTTTTATTAAAACATAAATTTAAGTTTACGTATAAATGTACAGCGACGGAATAGGCAGTGGTATGGATGTACTACTAAATATACACTTATATGGGCATACTGTAATAAACCACTGTTTACCAGACTCAAATTTAACAAAAATTGTTAAGACTATAGATGAAAACAGTTCATATTTTGACAAAAATACTAATATAGTAATCCTTCTTGCAAACAGGGATAGCATAAATAAGAAAAATCTGAAACAATGTTTTGAAATATTCAGTAGATTAAATGTTGGGAATATAGTGATTTATACTCTCCCATATTGTAATGTAAATGTAACCAAATGTAACCAAGAGAATAAATATAAACATTCTTTAAATATGACATTGTATAAACTGTGTACTTATTATGACAAATTTAAAATAGTGGACATTAATAAATGTAGCAAAGTTTATTGCAACTTTCATCTGGATAGTTATACAATGTCTAACTATTATAAAAGACATATAGCTGTTGCACTATCATATTTTTTTATAATCTTAACTCAAAATTTGCCTAGTTTTTTATACACCACTGATTTTATTGATCAGTGTTTAAATTTTTCTGACTGTAAGATCTTGCAAGATGCATATACCAGGGATCTTACTTTAAAGTAGATAAGCAGACTACCGAGATTTGCTCTAGCTTAAGTAATAAGGCTTCACACATATGGAAAAATAATAAAAAAGCTAATATTATAAACTTGGTGTACCAAAAAATACAATGTATTAAGGGGAAAGGTTTAGAGATAGATTTCTTTTTAAAAAAGTTTAATGTTGACTTTTTATGCATAACCGAACATTGGTTAAAAGATTATGAATACTTATTTAATTTTGGGAACCACTAAGTTGGAAGTCCGTTTAATAGAACCAAAGCTATTCATGGGGGGTTCATTAATTATCTATACTTATAATAAATCTGTAGAGAGGTCAATTCTGTACATGAAATATATTTACAAAATAAGTAGCAGGGAGTGATTAGTGTTCGATACTGATGCCAAAAATGCAGTTAAAAAAATTTTTGTCTGTCTGTCTGTCTGTCTGTCTGTTTGTATGTTATTTATAGAAAAAAAAACTACTCGACGGATTTTAACGAAACTTAGTACAATTATTCTTTATACTCCTGGGCAGGTAATAGTATACTTTTCATCACACTACAATGAATAGGAGCAGAGCAGTGAAAGGAAATGTTGAGAAAATGGGAGAAGTTGCTTGATTTTTTAAGCTTCCGTCGCGTGTGCAGCCTTAATGGTTAGAGCTACATAGAAACTATGTATAACGGAAATATTTTACATAAAAATACACGAAAAATATTCCAAGACAGCATATATCTACCTTTTATAGTTAACTCACAATAACACGCATAACTCTCGATAGCTTAGCAGTTCGGAGATTTCTTATTATATTTGTTTACTTTTACGTTTATAAAACCAATAATGCTCACCATCATTCCTAATTAAAAAAAAATAAACATTAGCACCAATTCAATAAAAAAAGAATCATTGAAATCGGTATAGAAACACCAAACTTATACTTACTTACATGAAATACGCCAACAAGACATCGCGCGTGAATAGTGAATCAAGCTATAAGGATTATTTTTGCGTAACGGTTGCCGCGCTCGACGGGGCTCGCGGCGGCAGAGTATAAAAGGGGCGGGAGGCGAGCGCAAGCGTCATTCAATATTTGGCTGTTGATGCGTTCAGAGTGTTGAACTTTATCGACAGACAATAATTGTTATTTTATAAACCGTGCTTATCAGCGCGACTTTTTGTCTTTAAATAGTTTATTTTAATTTCTTTTGTTGTTATTTTCTAAATTAGTTTTAGTTTTGTTTAAATTCTTAACTATTAATAGTTCCTATTTTATTTCTTTTTAAGTAGATTTAGATTCGATTTTTAGATTAGATAATAGATAGATAGATTAGATTATTGTTAGATTTTTAGTTACTGATAGGTTAGTTTTGGGCATTTTATGTTTAGTTTTTTTTGTATTGAGTAGATAAAAGCGTAGGTAGGTACTTTTATTAATTATAGTATTCATAGGTATTTTTTATTTATTTTTAAGTGAAGTAGGTATAGGTAGATATTGCCTACTATCTACCTATACTGCACACGTGTTTTAGCTTTATTTTCATTTCTTTTTTTTTGTACCTAAGTTGTAGGTAGGTAGGTACATATTTCTTAGTTTAATTCTATTAGAATATTAGGTATTTAAGTTTAAATAGGCACTTAGATTTATATTTTTTTATTATATAGCAGCTGTACTTAGAACATCTAAGGTTTTTTTTGTATTAGCATAGGTACTTTGATTAATTACAGTAGTTGTAGGTATTTCTTATTATTCATTTTTAAGTGAAGTAGGTAAGTGTAGATAGTATTGCACACGCATTAAGTATAGCTTTATTTTCATTTTTTATTCTTTTGTAATTTGTAGGTACCTACGTACATATTTATAATTCGATTAGAATATTATTTTAGTTTTAATAGGCACTTAGATTTATATTCTATTTATTATATACTTAGCTATAGTTAGGACCTCTGACGTAAGTTTTTTGTTGGGTAACTAAATAGAATTTAAGTTACCGTCGATTAAAAATAAAATAAACGATGCCACCTAAAAAACGACCATCTTTATCTCGAACTTCGAGTCAAGCTAGGAGAATGAGAATGACGCGTTCTCAAGAATCGGAAGAGGAAAGAGCACATCGGTTAAACTCTATGAGAGTTAGTGCCTCAACATCTCGAGCTAATGAAAGCTCTCCAGAAAGAGAGATGCGATTAGCAGCTGAAAGAGCGAGACGAGCTACAAGACGGGCTTCTCAAAGCTCTTCTCAACGAGAGCTAAGGCGTTCCATTGACCGCGAACAACATGCGTTATCCCGAGAAGCTGAAACTGCTTTACAACGAGAATTGCGACTCACAGCTGACCGCGAACGGCATACATTATCTCGCGAGTCTGAAACCTTCACTGAGAGGGAATTACGGCTTACAGCTGACCGCGAACGTCATATTTTATCTCGCGAGTCCGAAACCTTCACTGAGAGGGAATTACGGCTTACAGCTGACCACGAACGTCATATTTTATCTCGCGAGTCCGAAACCTTTACTGAGAGGGAATTACGGCTTACAGCTGATCGCGAACGTCATATTTTGTCTCGAGAATCTGAAACTTTTACTCAATATCAAGACCGTTTGACAAATGATAGGGCGCACCATAACATGATTCGATCTCTTGAAGATGAACATGAGCATGAACAACGACTAGAGTCGGGACGCGATTATTACAATTCTTTGAGACAAGAACAATTGATTACTTTATCTAATGAAAGATTAAGAATTGAAAATATTCGGTCGCTTGAAACAGAAGAACAGCGAGAGGCCCGTCTTACTGCAGATAGATTTCGACATGGTCTTAATGACTTAGATATACACGTGGTAGATCAATCTACAAATTCGGTGGCGTGGTCCGATAAATATAAAAGTGGGTTTGCTTATAACCTCACAATTGATTACAGATCATCTTCTGAAATAGGCGATATGAACGTAGTATGTTCCTTTTGTAATGCTTCGAAGTGGAGGAAGGAGTCTGCTGGTTTCTGTTGTTCTGGAGGTAAAATAAATTTGCCTTCGTTCGAAGACCCACCGGAACCTTTAAAATCACTACTTTTAGGGGAACATTTGCAATCCAAACAGTTTTTAGATAATATTCGCACTTATAATAGTGCATTCCAAATGACATCCTTTGGTGCTAAACAAATCTCAGAAGGCCCTTTCATGCCTACTTTTAAGGTACAAGGTCAGGTTTACCATTTGATAGGGTCCCTTTTGCCTGAAGAACAACCTAAATTTCTTCAAATATATTTTGTATCCGATTACAACGAACAGTCAAATATAAGAAATCAATATTTTCCGAATTTAAATACTGAACTCATTTCACAACTTCAGAACATGTTACATCAGGTTAATTCGTACGTATGCAGTTTTAAATCGGCATTAGAAGCCCTTTCTCAAGATGGTAATAACAATTATAAAATTGTTATAAATGCCGATAAGCGTCCAACTCAGGAACACCCTGGGCGTCATAACGTTCCATCCACGAATGAAGTTGCTGTAGTACTGGTCGACCAGGAATGTGATAGGCGTGATATCGTTATACGTTCCAGAGACAATCGTTTGCAACGTATTTTCGAAACCCACAGGGCTTACGACAGTTTGCAATATCCTATGATATACTGTCGAGGGGAAGATGGTTATAATTTCGCTGTATACCAAACCGATCCGCGCACAGGCGCACCTAATTATAATAAAAAGGTGTCATGCCTTCAATTTTATTGTTACCACCTGCAAGTGAGACGGAATAGATTGGCATACTTTCAACGTTTTCGTGGCTTATTTAATCAGTTTATTGTTGACATGTACGCAAAAATTGAAACCGAAAGATTAGTTTATATACGATCTAATCAAAGGCAGCTGCGCGCTGAAGAATACGTGCACCTTCGCGATGCCATGCAGCAAGATAACGATACTGTGAATATGGGTCGTTTAGTTATTTTACCCTCTTATTTTACTGGTGGTCCACGCTACATGCATGAACGTACTCAAGACGCTTTTTGTTACGTAAGAAAATATGGACGTCCCGACTTATTTGTTACTGTAACTACCAATCCCAAGTGGGATGAAATCACTCGGGAGCTTCTTGAGGGTCAGGCACCGCATGACCGCCATGATATTATTGCAAGAGTGTTTCATTTAAAATTAAAATCAATGATAGATCTTCTTACCAAAGATAACATTTTTGGAGAAGTATTGTGTTATATGTATAGTGTTGAGTGGCAAAAACGCGGCTTACCTCACGCACATATCTTGCTTTGGTTAAAAGATAAGGTTCGACCTAATGATGTAGACAGATTAATCAGTGCTGAAATTCCAGATCCGACTGCAGATCCCCTGTTATACGACATTGTTAAAACTCATATGATACATGGTCCGTGTGGTGCATTTAACGCAAATGCTCCTTGCATGCAAGACGGTCGTTGCACTAAAAGGTATCCAAAAGCATTAGTGGATGAAACTGTAACAGGACATGATGGATACCCATTATATCGTCGCCGTTCAAGAGACAATGGTGGTTTTACTGTTGAAAAGCGAATGTCTGGACAACAGGTTACTTTAGATAATAGGTGGGTCGTTCCGTATTCGCCTGTATTGTCCAGAGCATTTCAAGCTCACATAAATGTAGAAATGTGTAATAGTGTAGAGTCAATTAAATATATTTGTAAGTACATTAACAAGGGCAGTGACCAAGCTACGTTTGCGTTAAGAAATGAACATGATGAAGTTACTAGATTTCAGTCAGGCAGATATATCAGCTCTTCAGAAGCTGTGTGGCGGATCTTAAGTTTTAATATTCACGAAAGATATCCACCTGTGACCCATCTGGATGTTCATCTGGAAGGCGGTCAACGTATATATTTTAACGCCGAAAATGTTACAGAACGATTAGAGAACCCTAGACAAACAACTTTATTGGCATTCTTTCGACTTTGCCAAACTGATAATTTCGCAAAGTCTCTTTTGTATGAAGAAGTTCCATCGTATTATACCTACGATAAACAACGAGGTGTCTTTAACCGTAGACGCCGAGGCAGGCCTGTAGATGGCGAGACAGGTATTTTCAAAGAACATGTTCTTGGTAGAGTGTATACTGTTCATCCTAACAACGCAGAGTGTTTTTATTTGAGATTATTATTACATACAGTGCGAGGACCAACATCATTTATAGATTTGAGAAAAGTAGACGATGTTGTTTATCCAACTTATCATGCAGCTTGCCAAGCGCGTCATTTGCTTGAAAATGATCAACATTGGGATGACGCTTTAGCAGAATCCTGTGTTAGTGATAATCCACGACGGTTACGCCATTTATTTGTAACATTACTCACATTTTGTAATTTATCTGATCCTGTCCAATTATGGGAAAAATATAAAGAAAAATTTGCAGAAGACTTTCTTCGGAATTTATCTCACAATAATGAAGGCGCAACTAATGATAATTTTCGAGATCTGGCTATAAATCAGTGCTTATTAGCTCTTCAGGAAGACTTAACAGCAGTAGGCGGTAAATCACTTTGTGAATATGGTTTGCCAACGCCAACCTCAGTCGGAGAGGTTACCAATAGGGAATATTCCGCAGAGATTGGTTACAACCCAATGGAACTGCTGGTAACATTAGAAAACGGTGTCCCAATGATGACTGCAGAACAACGCTTAGTCTATGATCGCGTGTGCGAGAGTGTGCAGAATAATTTAGGAACAATATGGTTTTTAGATGCACCTGGAGGAACTGGGAAAACTTTTTTGACTAAATTAATATTAGCTTATGTTCGAAATCAGCGTAAAATCGCTCTTGCCGTGGCTTCATCAGGTATAGCTGCAACATTGCTACCAGGAGGTAAGACTGCTCACACTATGTTTAAAATACCAATTAATTTAGATCGCACGGAAAGTCCAACCTGTAGTATTTCAAGAAATAGCGACAAAGCTAAGGTATTGCGTGAGTGTAATTTAATCGTATGGGATGAATGTACGATGGCCCATCGAAAAGGAGTAGAAGCAGTAGACAGAACTCTAAGGGACATAAGACAAAATGATCGACCAATGGGCGGTATTACGGTTTTATTTTGTGGTGATTTCCGACAAACCTTACCGGTAATACCACGGGGAACCCGAGCTGATCAGATTAGGGCTTGCCTGAAAAGCTCTTATTTGTGGCGTGATATACAATCGGTGCATTTGACTATAAATATGCGAGTGAGAACTGGAGACAACGCAGATAATCGTGAATTTTCTGATACATTATTGAAGATTGGTGAAGGTACCTATCCACAACTACACCAAGGAAAACTTATTCTGACACCTGAGTTATGTTGTATAGTGCAATCCCAACAACATCTTATATCTTCGGTTTACGGTGACATAACAATTATATTAAATAGGGACAATTCTTGGCTTTGCGAAAGGTCCATTTTGACTCCTCGCAATGACCAGGCATCTGAAATTAATAATAAAATACTGTCTAATATACAGGGAGAAAGCAAAGTTTATAGTTCAATAAATAGAATGGTTGATGAACAAGAAGCCACTAATTACCCGATAGAATTTTTAAATTCTTTAAGTATGCCTGGACTACCTTCTCATATAATTTGTTTAAAAATTGGCATACCGATAATTCTGCTCCGAAATTTAAGACCACCTCAACTTTGCAATGGAACTCGGCTAAAAGTAACCCAGTTGCAACAAAATGTAATCGAGGCTCAAATTTTAACAGGTTGCGGTGCAGGAGAAACTGTCTTTATTCCCAGAATTCCCATAATACCAAATAATTTTCCATTCCAATTTAAAAGAACGCAATTCCCAGTATCGGTGTGCTATGCCATGACTATCAATAAAGCTCAAGGGCAGACTTTTCGTGTTGCTGGAGTAGATCTCGGTGTTAGCTGTTTCTCGCATGGTCAATTATACGTCGCTCTTTCCCGGGTTAGCAATTCTAGGAATCTTTACGTTCACGTGCCGGACGGGTCGACTCTTAACATAGTCTACCCAGAAGCTTTGCGCTGAAACATTTTAATTTGATCTAAAAATATTAGCAATATATTATCTTAATAAAAAACAAGGAGTTACACGCTGACCGAGTCGTGGGTATAGCGTGGGTATATTATAATATTCTGCGGTTACTTATATTTTTCAACAGTTTTGTGGATTGGCATATTATATTACTATTGCCCTTCTAAAATACGAAAGTGAATCTGCCTGTTACGTCAAAACTATGAGGGAGGACATCTGCTAATTTTTTTTCGAAAAACGACGGAAACGCGGACGAAGTCGCGGGCAAAAGCTAGTATGAAATAAAAATTTGAAATTTAAAAATTTAACTGACATTGTGAGCTTATCTATGGAACGAACAATTGAATTACCAGCAGCAGAAGATCAATTCACTTTAATATCTGTTTACAGATCACCCTTGTTAAACTTTGAACTTTTTGAACAAACAATGGATTAGGTTTTATTTAAAATTTCAAAATCAAATAAAAAATTAATTGTCTGTGGAGATTTTAATATAAATATTTTAGACAGACACACTTTCAGTATCAAATTTCTAAATCTTTTTAAATTTTACAATATGACCAATATGTTCATGGAGCCTACAAGAATTACTGCAATAAGTGCCACATGTAGAGATAATATTTTTACTAACTTAACTCCCCTTAACAAAGAAATAATTAGTAACTTAAGTTCAGATCATTGTGGGCAACTTATTCAGGATGAAAGTACCATATACATATGAACTGTATGCCGAACGTCAATACAATATTGATGAGGGCTTAAATCGGTTTGTTCAATTATTCTCCAAAGAATTTAAGAGAGATTGCATTTTGGTTAAGTCCAAACATATACAATCCAAAATAAGAAATAGGTGCAATTTAGTAAAAACCACATGGAGAATAATTAACAAAGAAACTTGAAAAACAACACTAAAAACTAGAGATTTTAAACTTAAAATTGGAAGTAACTCTGTGACATCAGATACTGATGTAGCTCCTGCTTTTTCACAGATATTCCTGTTTCTACAACTAAACTTTTGAACTCCTCACCAGCCACTGCTCTCTTGTTATTGAAGAAAAATGTGCCTGAGTGTAATATTTTTTTTAGTTTCAGCCACGTTAGCTGCTCTGATATTATCAAAGCTTTTAAATTAAATAACAATAAGAAAACTAATGATTTATGGGGAATATCTGTGACTATTCTTAGATCTCTAATTGACATAGTTGCTCCTGAATTACCTCTGGTTTTTAATAAATGCATTGACTGCAGCGAGTGTGCTGACTTAATGAAGTACAGTAAAGTAATTCCGTTGCTTAAATCGGGTAGTACTGATGACCCCATAAATTTTAGGCCTATGTCAATACTACCAACAATTAGCAAAATTTTTGAAAAATTATTTCTTATGCAATTGATTTCACATTTTCAGAATAATGCGCTTCTGCACAATAAACAGTTTGGCTTTACACGAGGTCACTCAACAAAAGATGCTGGTGTTGAGTTAATACATAATATTTTTGAGACCTGGGAGGAGTCACGTGATACACTTGGCATTTTCTGTGATTTATCCAAGGCCTTTGATTGTGTAGAACATGAAACATTGGTCAGGAAATTACGCCACTATGGAGTTAGCGGTTCGGCGCTTCAAATAAGGAGATCATAATTATGTGACAGAATTCAAAAGGTAAATGGAAAACGGTCCACTGGATATGTTTTAAAAATGGAAGTACCACAGGGCTCCATTTTAGAACCATTTCTTTTCCTCATTTACATTCATGATCTTCCTTACCTGGTTAAGGAGGATCACGAGATAGTATTGTTTGCTGATGATACATCACTGATTTTTAAACTTGATCGTTACCAATCAAGTTTTGATACTGTAAACAATTGTCTCACTAAATTTTTACACTGGTTTGAAAATAATAATCTACTGCTTAACAGAAAAAAAACGAAATGTATAAAATTTAATTTACCTAACGTCAAAAATATGAAAACCACTATAAAACTTAATAATGAGGAAATAGATTTAGTGGATACTACTGTTTTTCAAGAGATAACGTTAAATGCTAAAAGTTCCTTAAATGCTCCAATGGAGCCCTGCAGCATACGCGGTCAATAAAATTTGTCAATTTTCAGATGTAGAAACAGCTACGTTAGCATATTTTTAAGGGGTAAAGCTGCTGAAGTAAACTCTATTTTCAAGTTGCAGAAGAGGGCTGTTCCTGCCATATATAATATGAGCCCAAGAGAGTCAGTAAAAATAAATTTAAAGAGGCTAAAATTATGACAATGTACAGCCAGAATATATTTGATAATCTTATGTATGTTCACAAAAATACCAATAAGTTCAACAAAAAATCAGATATCCATGCTAGAAACTACTTGATCCAAAGATAAACCTGTATTGCCTTCGACTAGATTAAGTAAAATTTGAAATTCATTTCTTGGTAATTGTATACTGTTTTATAAACAAGCTGTCTAAAATGTATTGGACATGTCGATCAAAAAGTTCAAAGTTTTTATAAAATGTAAACTCTTACAAAAATCATATTACAATATAAAAAATTATGTAAATGATACGAAGGCTTGGGATTGAATTGTTTACTATTTCATGGTTTGTAGTTGGCCTAATAATCATTGTGAAATGGTGATAATGAAAAAGTAAGACAACCTGGCTGAGTTTGTTGTGGGTTTCTTCTCAGACCAGGGCGCGTTAAGAACCCTCTTAAAGCTGACGTTATATTATTACCATTCAAAATTTTGTTGTTTTGTTTTTTGACATGCCAAAACTTGGTATGTTTGAAATTAAAATATTTTTATCTTTTATCTTTTTCTTTTTATAAAGTAATGTTTGTCTTCAGTCTTCTTGTACTGACAAACAAGGGGGCTATGTCTTGAATTGTCAATTGTCAGTGGCCCCTATTATTTTAATTTAAGAGACTAATATTAACGATCTTATTCAAAATAAATATTTGGGCTGTTTACTTCTAGTGACCCACTGCTGAGTCTAGCTGGCATTATATCTATTGTGTTCATTTTAATTTATATTGTAATAAATTGAGTCGTAAAAATAAAATTGGATATTTAATTCAATTATACAGTTATACATTACGATCTGTTATCAATTAGTAATGCTGTAATACCGGATCCATTTCAATATGAAATCACGCTAGTCTCTATTTAAATTAAAATAATTGATATTAATAATAAAAAAATCCATAAATGTTTTATGTAAATCAATAAAGTTTTTCACTGAAAGAAAATATAAAATCCCTTTTTTGGTACTTATAAGAAAGAAAGTCAAGACTTGTTCAAATGTTTTTCGCCTGCAGCAACAAATTATTAATGTCGACTGCTGTAAAATTGTTATATAGCTAACAAGTGCAACAATTTAATGGTAATATATTTTGTTCGACTATAACAAGGTCTTTATTATTAAAATATATTTCTCTGTTTCTTTTCTAACTACCACTTACTTTTTAATTGATAGCATTTTTATCTTCAAAGTTAAAGACAGAAGTGTTTTTAGTACTCGTAAAATACAAAACGTGATCTATATATTTTTTTACCATCATTATCATTACCCTTATATATTTCACTATAAAAGAAATAAAATAAACAAACAAAGATCTACAAATTCTAGTATTCCACTTCTGATACTTTCTTAACACTTATGACTGTATTGTACATTGTTAGCTATCACTAAAATGGTCTACATAGAACATCCGTTTACAATTCTCTCAAACACCGTTCAGACAAGGAGTTTTAATATCGTAGAGTTTAATTTTTTTGGTGGCTATTGCTCTGGAATATTTAAAAACACCGAAATAGTTATTCATATAATTTGATATATAAAAACGATAACTATTCGAATAAGTTTTTAAGTTTTTTTAGATACTTTACCAAAGTTTATTAAAGAACTTAACTATGTTGAGGTTACATAAGGTTCATTAAAATATTTGTATTAGCTATATTTTTCACAGCATTCAAAATATTGACAAACGAAAGCAAACTTATTGTGGTTAAACATACATATAAGCATACATAGATACACAAACTTTTTATATTTACATATACATTGTGTATATTTTATTATTATTAAGTACATATTTATTTTATATAAATAAATATGTATTAGGTTTACGTATTAGAGTGTAGTTATGTATATGTCTATGTCTATTGTTATATTGTATTGCATCTACCTATATCATCCGATTTTTGTTTCCAATTCTTCTAACCCTAAGGTTGTCTGGAAGCAATCCCCGTTTGGCGATAAGACCGCCTTTTGTATGTTCCCAATGTTTATTTTCTTTTTGTTTCTTTTGTCATTATTTTTTTCGTGTGGTGTATAATAAAGTATATAAATAAAAAATAAATAAATACATCCTTGGACAGGTATTGGAACCTAAAGTGGAATGGAACTGTGGCATAACATGCTAAAAACTCTTGGACAAATGAATTAAATATAATTAAATATAAAACTTTTAATTAAAAACAATGTAGTTGCGAAGAAATGATGAAATTGTAAATTTTAGATAATAAAATAGGGTGTGCGTCTGCATTGTGTTGGTAACATCTGGTTACAACAAACTACAATAGTACTTATACTTATTATTGGGTCAGGTTAAATGTCCTTGACGTAATACAGGCCAATAAAATTTCTTATTTTTAAACACATGAACCAGATAATGTACATAATTGTCCTCATATCTATTCAGTATGATATTTTTGTTTCGATAATACTCTAAACTGGAATGAAGAGAAATACTCAATATCTTTACAATAGAATTTATAATATAAATATAGATCAAGAAATATTATTTATTTGGCAAAAAGTTTTTTCACTTAAAGATAAGATACGTGGAATTGCACTCTTGTCCAATATTTTTCGGTAGGAATTTCGACAATATTTTATACTGTAGGATGCATACTTTCGTATAAAAAGATTAGATAAAGTTTATGTGTTCATTTTCCATACGTTGTTATACTTATAAATAAAAAAATAGACATAAAATATATTTCGGTTTAATTTATTTTTAGCCTTAATATATCAGACGGGACAGTTTTCATGTTTTTTGAAGTAGAACTCATAAGACTACTCATAAGATTGCGATATCCCTACACAATGTGAAAGGATTAAGGAGTTTATAACCATTTGGGTACTCTGTAATTCGGGTAAAAGCTGTTACAGGAGCTGTCCGAATTAGAGATGACAACAATACTTCATCTATGGCCAGTCTTAAGCCGGTTATTTTGTTCAGCGTGATAACGTCTCACGTGAAAACACACTGCTTTGTCTTCTTGTATAAAGAAATTTACCGTGGCGTTTTTTTTTATATTATACCCCAAACTAGATGGTGGAAGAAGAATTTGACTTTATTATTTCAAATCCATGTTAATATGTTGTTAATCTGAGTTTTTAAGCTTATTTGTCCGACAAGATCGACGTCCTTTTTACTTTTCTTTCCTTTCTATTTAAAATAATTATTTCCTGAAACAAATTGCATTAATTTCTTTGAGCTTCGGCTACCAATACCGAGATCCCAGTTTACTATTTTGTACTTTCTTATTACTATGTTGAAGGTTCTTTCGAGGTTCAGTAAAACAATCTTATATTTCGCTGTTGCTTGCTTGTTGTCGGTTCATAAACATATAGTGCAGATATTTGAATTTATTTTCTTGTATTAAAATTTCGCCACGTTCAGGTAATCCCACAAATCGTTGTTTTTTTTAATTTAATTGAAAAAAAATGTTCCAGGTTGTTTTGTGACTATGTGGGTATTAGCTTCTTCTATGAAGTCTTCATTTTCATCTCTGACAGCTATGTTATTCATAACTTTTGTAAGAACAAGATTAAATTAAATCATTCTCTAAATTTTTCTAATAATAGCGACAATGTAACAAACGTACAGAGGTATATTTTACTCCTTTATTTCGGTTTTTAGTATCTTTATTTCTCCAAACTAAATGCTTACAATCTAGATCTGTCAAGGTTACCAGTAACCTTTAGGGACAGAGAAAAGTAAGTAGACTTAAGATATGCAACTGTTATTGCGATTTTCGTGTTACATAACCAAACGTGTTCCAGATATTAAGTTTCATTCAGTTATTATTATTTCTTATGGCTTTATTCTCTAAGCCGTTTGAAACTTAGATTTCTTTGTCTCAGAATGTGCAAGTGTTCCCTTATATATATATCTAAAATCATTATAATTATTATTGTAATTTCTATAAATTTTTGTAAAATCACTTTTATTTACAAACGTAACGTCGCACTTTTATAAATTTGGTTAGCTTTAATAAATTTTAATTATTTTATAAAATTTTCGAGATCAAAAGCAGATAAATTCCTGAAGACCCTTAAGGCTTTTCAATGACTTCATAGCAAAGATACAGTGATGATAATGTCATATTTAAATTTAGCGTATTTTTTTTACCATTAACTTTGTAAGAATAAAAATTTTTGTTATCAGCTGGATCGAAGTCATCTTCAATAAAATGTTTATTATTATTATATGTTATTATGTTAATAATCCTCGCGATCATCTTATCCTATTGTTCTACTTACATGTGTAAGCAGAAAAATGATAAAAATCGTCTTTACTTATAATATATATATTTTTTTACTATTTATTAACTTTTGAATAATTTCAAATAAAACAATATTTATGACTTTCTATTTTAAGACACAAAATAAAATAAAAATAATAAATAGCTCTACCAGTTCTGGCGATGAATATTCCCAGGAATAGTATACCAATAACATTTTCATAATTAAATAAATATTTTTTTGAATATCATACTCAAAACATTAAATTTACAAGACAAATAGATAAAAGTAATAATAAATTCCATTGTATAGAAGATAGGTAATCACAGTAATTCTAAAGTCAATCTTTAAGTTGAATGATTCTTTGATTGTTCTTTAAATGTAAATAAAACAAGATAAGTATCCTTACGATGTCATCACAATAGTTAATAATAAGTCCTAAATAATTATAATACAGATATAAAATAAAACTTATGTAACTATAAACGTCATCTCTATACTATAAAATACAATTAACTTGGTCTTAATATGTATAAATTTGTGCGCCGTGTGGTACTCACGAGTTAAATTTTGTTGTTTTCTTCACACATCGAAAATGCAAAATCAAAATATGTTTGATCATCTCGAAGAAACATGTTTTGATAAAAAAAGTAGTCCGAGTCTTGAAAAATTATTAGAACAAATATCAGCAAAAGAAGGTTATAAGTCTTATAGAATTTTCAAACGGACGATATCAACAAATGGTGGTAATTATCTTGGCGATTTATATGAAGTTGACATCAAAGGTGAAACAAATAAAGGTATTAAGGAAACCAATTTATTTATTAAGCATGCCATAAAATTAGAATCAGCCGATGAAATTCTTAACATTAATTTGATCTACAACAACGAAATACTCGTATATACAGAACTGAGTAAGTTATTTAATAATTTACAAGATGAAGTTGGTATACCTTGTAGTGAAAGACTAAAAATGGTCAGAAGCTTTGACGAGAGCAATGAAAATGTTATAATTCTTGAAAATTTATCTCGAAAAGCATATGGAACGCGTTATAGAATGGATAGTATGACTTTGAATTTTTCTGAACTATCAATAAAGCAGATAGCAAAGTTTCATGGCTTATCATTTGTACTAAAAGTAAAAAAAAGTGAATATTATAATAAAAATATAAGAACTATTCGCACTCCAATGCTAATTACTGATTCTGTAAACAATTACATTAAACGGACGAGTGAAAATATATTGCAAAATTTTGATAATAATATTCAAAGAAAGATAAGAAATTTTATTCCGAAATTAATCGACAAATTACCGAAATATCTTGGGGGAGAAACGGGTCATGTTAAATGCTTGTGTCATGGTGACTTTAGAATCAACAATATTTTAATTAAAGAATGCGTGAGTATTATATTTTTTTCTTAGGTATATCAGAACAATTCACTCAATATAAAATCGAAACGATAAAATTTTAATGAAAAAATTAAACTTTTGGTAGTTTTGATTTATCGTTTAATTTATAATAAGTCCTTCGATATTGAGTTAATAAAATAACAACTCAAAATATGTTTTAATATGATTAAATTAAAAAAACAAATGTGTAAATTTTTTCAGGATTCTGAACTAGCTGAGGCTATTCTCATCGATTTCCAAATGCTTTTCTTCGGATCGCCTGTACTCGATCTTTTATATTTTGTATATTCAGGCACTGATAGAGAGTTTAGAAAGGATCACATGGAAAACTTAAAAGATCTTTACCACGATACTTTGAGAGACTACCTAAAATATTTCGACATTGACGTCGATGAGGTTTACTCAAAAAAGGTTTTTCAACAAGATTTTGAAGATCATCTTGACTTCGGGCTAATGGTAGCTTTTTACTTATTACCCTTTTGTTTCACGTTGGAGGATGCAATTCCTGATATCACCAAGGAGAAAGTAGAAGATATTAACCTCAAATTTGATGAAAGATTTTTACGTAGATTTAAAGGAATAATGGATGATTATTTGGAATGGGGAATTATTTAGATTGTGCTAATACATAATGCTTTCTATATTTTTCAAAACTTAATACTATATTCCTTTAAAGTTTAAAATAAATGCGTTTCATAAATTGCTCCATTTGACGAATAAATGTGATGAATTTTATCAACACACACTTATATTGCACACTGTACTGAGCTACGACCGGTAATTTTTTAACTTTTTTTTTCCTCTATATGGAGCGCATTGGCATTAAGAAATTAAGTAAAAAAAATGTGCCATGATATGTTAAAGTGTGAAATTTTCTTGTATGAAATAAGATTAACGTGACGGTTTTACCGAAATGTTATTATTAATGTAAAAGTACGTATATAATGTTTTAAATAGTGTAAGTACCACAAATTTTTAATAAGATACAACCATTTCAATACATTTAATTTTATTGAAGTGAAACTTCTTTAGGCGCATGAGGGTAAAATTTTTACAGATGAAACGTCACGCCGGTATGCAACGGAAGTGTCGGAAAAGAGAGAGAGAGTGATCGAGACCGATTGAGAGAGAGTTAGACAGGGCGAACGTAGCATGAGCAACTAGCCGTGGAGTGAAAGTAGGGAGCAAGCGAGTGAGAAAGATTGAGAGAAAAAGTGAGACAGAGCGAACGTCGTATTACTATTGGTTGTGTATTCGTTTACTAGTTAATTTTATTTTAATGACAATTAAATTCCTAACCTATCTTCCTTTTTCCCTTCCTCTTAATGTTGGAAATTTAAAGTTTTAGATTTGTATAAATATAAACAAGATTTATAAATTAGTTCGCCAAAGAAGTTTCACTTCTGACATGTGTACTTTGTACGCACGCATGTTTTTTTGTTTGTATAATATTCAATTTGTGAATAAAATATATAGTCATATATTCATCTTTCATTTTTATGCGGATATCCTGAAATTGGATAATCATATATAAATAAAGAGACTTACTCAATTAACATTACAAATACGAAAGATTTTAGTGGAAGCAGATAACAAGGAAAATAAAAGTGCTTTCCATTTGTTGATATTTGATCTGTGTACTTTTGATGTATCCTTTTGAATATTCTAATTCTAAAACATAGCTAGAGGACCTTATGGGTATCACTACTATACTACTGATCAAATTACAAACTACAAGTGAAGCTATTACAAAATACTGGGTGCTTTTGTTTATTCTTCCTGTATATTTTCAGTTTTTTATATATATAAAAAAATGGTTTTATAAATCAATTAGGTAATCATGAGGATTATTGCTTTATTAAATAACAACACAATAGTATATTACATTCTTTTAATATTCAAGTACTAGTGTATTTATTAACAATCGTTAAATGCCATATGGTGAATGGTGATGCTTGCAATTTATTATACAATCTTAAAAACAAATCATTACTAAATGCAATCTTAATTCTCAATACTTATTTTCACTGAAGTTGCCAAGTTTATTTTCTAATTTTAAAAAAAATGTTCTTAAATGTTCATTAATGATTATTGAGTATTTAGATTCAGAAAAAAGGTACAGATTCGAGTTATAAATAAATATTTTCTATTAATATCTGTTTTAAGTTTCCTAAAACAAAATATTTAATAATCTTTTCTCATCATCATCACCGTCACCACCATAAATTTATTGTTAAAAGTAATGGACTTTAAAGAAATTAGGAGTCTGGTTCAGCAGCACTTAAAAAAAATTTAAAAAATTATAATGTTTTTCAATTACTTACTAGAAACAATTTTTGTACATAAAAGTTTAAATAATTTTAACTATGTGTGGCAATTGAAACATAGATATATGTAGTTTAATTAAATAACATGTTATATAAATAAAATTACCGTATACTTACTTACTTACTTACTTACCGTATACTTTAAAAACCTGTGGCCCTACAGAAAAGTATATTACATGTAGATAAAATAATTAATATTATTTAATAATTATTTTGTTCTGCTGTTTGACGTTATTGTCTTGTTCAAACTTTAATTAATTACACGCAAATCCACATATAATTTTAATCTAAAAATTTATTTAACACAACAGTCAAAATATATTACCACTATAGATAGATATACTAGATAGCGAGGAGAAATTTCATGTTTTCCGCTACAAATGTCGTTAAATCCTAACGTGTCCGACAATTATCAACCCTATGTTGACCCGAATCTGAATTAAGACCTACAGTAAAAAACAAACCAAAACGAACTTTATGTTTACTGAAAAAGACAACATTTTCTCTAATCAAAATTCATTTGCTAGTATAGAGGTCTTACGCTGAAAGGCATATATATTGTTCAAATTTATATTTTAAGAAATGTGTAAATTCATATAAGTAATGTGGATATTTAAACAGAAATATCAAGAACTTTAATTTTATTTTATATTTTTTTTTAATTTTAGATACAATTCAGTTACCAATTAAATCATGGGTCCAAAACAGTGTACAATCATGCTAAATATAATATAATAATATAAAATATGCTTATTCAACCGGAATTGTATCACAATCCTACAGAATGCTGGCATGAAGCAGTGGCCCAGGTCAAACTATCGTAAATATTCTGATTCTCATATGCCAGTAAAGATATCGCTTCCCATAAACTCTTGCAATTTTAGAGGAATTATAAGAAGATTGCAGGGATTTTAAGATATGGACATATTCTACGTTAATAAGGGGAATATCTGAAGTCGGCAACATTTCAGTTTTCATCCATGTTTAAACATCAACATTGATGATTGTGTTAAAGTTAACGCATCTTTACACTGTCCAAAGCGGTAATGCAATTATGTATTCTTTCACTGCGAATATTCAAATGACTGCTAAAAACATGTCCTCATATATCTTGGCTACAATTCTTTAGTTTGTTTTATAATTAAGTAATAAAAAAATCCGTGCCCGCAGGGGGACACGCGTGGGTAGACCTCGTATGTAACTCATTTAAAATATAACTCACTAAGAATAATACATGATGCCGTTGTTTACATCAAATATTTTCAAGCAAAAAGCGGTTTTAATTTTTTTTCTCGGAAAAGGTATCTTTTTTGGAAATACTTTTGTTACTTAAATTTAGAGTAAAAAATAACCATCCTATTAAAAATATTTGCGAGCAGGGAATGATTACCAGAAAAAAGTTGCCGTGGTTTTACCTACCTAAAATTTACAAGCTAAAAGTGGTTTTAATTTTTTTTCTCGTAAACGGTACCTTTTACGGAAAAACTTTTGATACCTAAATTTAGAGTAAAAAATAAACTTTCTATTAAAAATACTTGTGATGCAAGAATGTTTACCAGAAAAAAGTTATGATTTTTTTTCCAAAAATTTTCGGTTTTTTTACCCCCACCCCTAAGTTATTGAAGTTAGGTTTTCGGTTTATCTACATTAGTTATAGGTATTTATCAAAGACATCATATAATATGAACGCGATTGATCTACTTTGTATAGGGACAAAGTTATGGTCGAAAAACTGAAATCAGAAAAAGTGAGGCCCTAGCGCCCCCTGTGACCGGATTTCTCTGGTTAACGAACTTGACCTTCATTTTTGGATGGTTGATTTTTGTGCAAAGTTTGAAAGCGATCCGAGCGAAACTGCGGCCGCTATCGTGCTGATAAAAGTCGAATCTGGACGCACGCACGCACGCACGCATTGGTCAAAAAGTTTATATATATATATATATAAACTTTTTGACCAATGGTCATTTCGGACTCAGACGGTCATAAGAAGACCTCCTGTGAAGAATTTTTTCCAAAATTCGAAAGTAGGGGACAAATGAATGGGCAGACCGAATTCTTCGAGGTCTACCCAAAAGAATAAACCTTGACAGTTACAGATGACATCCTTGATAGTTAATTTTTTTCGTTAAGTAATCTTCACTCGTAATATGAACTGGAACAGATATCTTAAACATATGACAATAAAGCAATTTATAAAATAAAAAGATAATGTATTACATCACATAAAAGATAACATATCTCAGTAAGCCTTATCAATGTTTAGTGAAGAATTACAAGTGTTATTTCTGTTGTCCTGTTTCAGATGTAAATAACAAATTAATAAATTACTTAAAGATGACATCACATAATTTAAGAATAAACAAATGTTATGATTATCTTCATTATATTATTTTTACGGCACTTTTGGTTAAACTAATAGCGAAAAATATATGTAAAAGGCCTCTGGCTGGCATACTGACATCCTTCCTTTGATTATAAAAATATAATTCTTTATGCCATTTTTGCACACTAAATCTCAAATAAAATGAATGTTCCTAAATATATCGTATAAATTATTTTTTAAATACTCGTAAATAAAGTTGAGTTAAGGCTTGCGCCTTATCTTCGCAAGTCGAAGCAAAATGTTAAAGTGTAGTATAACATTATATATATATTTATGTTCGTGAACTGTGCTGCACCAGTAAATTTATTTATATGAAGTTGATGTAGAAGGTATTAAAGAATCTATCAAACGAAAAATGGTATCAAAGAAACTTATTTATTCGTAGCGTAAGCTATTAAAAAACTTTAATTCAATCTATAGAAACCAGGTATACAATAACAAAGTACAATTTTTAAAAATTTCCAAGATGAAGCCGATATGTTCCTTGTAATGAAAGATTTAAAATGTTCAAGAGTTTTGATGAGACTAATGAAAATGCTATATTGATAACGAAACAACATGGTTTATCGTTTGTATTACAAAATATAAAATCATTATTATGATAAAAATATTAGGACAAAATATTAATATACAATTTAGTGAACCAAAGAGAGATTTAATTGAAAATTTAAGTGACGATATAGTAAAATACTTTGACAGTAATTTTTAGTATTAATCAATATAAAAGATTTGGAACTAAAATTTGATGATGATGAGTACTTAAAAAGGGAAATTATTAAGATCTTGAAAATATTTAAATTTAAATATCAACTTCAAATTTTAATGCGCCGTTCGTTGTAGTGTTCTAAAGAATATAAAATTATATGTTATTAAATATGTTTTTCTTAGGTTAATTATCAGTATTAAGTAAAAATACTAATCGAAACAGTTTAATATGTCTTTCCAGTATTTATGCTAACAAAAATAGTTAATTTGTTGTATAAAATATAATTTCGTGAGAAGTAAATCCTAGCTTTAAAATTTCATTGATTTTAATTTCTTACAATATTTAAATAAATGAGGCACTTGTAAACAAAACTCTATTAACGTTGTGTATGTAAAAGAAAATTACTGTCCAATTTACGTACATTCAAACATCAACTTCGGACT
Source organism: Melinaea menophilus ssp. n. AW-2005 (assembly GCA_918358695.1). Taxonomy (NCBI): domain Eukaryota; kingdom Metazoa; phylum Arthropoda; class Insecta; order Lepidoptera; family Nymphalidae; genus Melinaea; species Melinaea menophilus. Next base: position 15,865,217 of record OU911043.1, on the reverse strand, counting down.
GTAATTAACTTTACCATTTAACTGTACAATTTACTCAGTGTATTTGGTACAATTTTGCGGTTTGATTTTTAATTGAATTAGCAACAAATTAATTTTAGCTTCAATTTAATATTATTTAAAAAATGTGTTTTTTAATAATGATTTCTAATAGATATTTATAATCAGGTCCTGTTTTGTGACGTTGCCAATAATCAATTTCGTAGTAAATGTAATTAGTAAAGTAGTATAAGACATATATAATTTATTATTAAATTGTGTTTGGCGTATAACATATGTGTAATAAATATTAAATTATTCTATGATCATTGTTTTATTAAATCTATTGTTGTTTTAAAAATGACCTCAATCAACAAAGTTTTTTTTAAGTTACACGGTTAATAGATACAACATACAAACAAACATTCGAACGATTATATTAAGATAACGATAGTATCTTTATTGTATATATTTAAAATTTTATAATAAATTGGGTTATCAATAAGAAGTTGACATATTATTTTTTTATTATAAAATATATTGTCAACATGTTGTCAAATATGTAATTTATCTGATAAATTACAGAAAATAAACTTGTTAACGAAAATTATTTTTTACTTAATTTTAATATTACAGTTAGTATGCAACCGATATGGTTGAGCAAAGGCTAGTTTTCCGGATTTTATTGAAAAGTAAAAAACACCGCGATATCTTTTGCCGGGATAGTAATCGTGTTTATTCTTGATATCTTATATGATTGTTTATAAATATTGTATGGATATGAAACTATATTATACTTGTCAGTTATTTATTGCTATTTGACATTTTTATATTTAAAATATAAAACAACTATATAGCTGGTCTATTATTAAAATATAATAATAATTTTATGCGCTATCACTGGAAACAGTCAAATCTAGAAAATTCGTTTCGTGTTTGTTATACCATTAATTAAGGTTTATAAACTATGCTATATTAATATACGATCCTTTTGACCAGTATTAGATTACGAGTGACACAAATTAAGGCAACAGGTACAGGAGGGGTGATGGAGTGAGGCAGACGTGGAGCTCAGAGCTACCATAGGGCAAAATTATTTTCTTCTTTTGAGTGCATTTAAGTAGAGTAAAACGTGGGTTTTTAATTTTTTTAATTATTTAATTATTTTAAACATTAGTTGATTGCAATGCTCTAATATTGACAACATTTTCAACTTAATAATCTGTTTGGTCCAGTTTTATATAAAATTTTTTGAAAACGTACATATTTTTTTCTGGTTTATTCGTTTAAAATAACTTTAATTTAAAAAAAAGTTAAAAAAAATTTAAATTAATATTTACACTTATTTTTAAATTAATACAAGTAAAAGTAGAAGTTACAATACAAAACCTAAGTAAACCTTTTTCGAGCACTCTGCTTACACAATTTTCTTTCCGGGTCAGCCTTCTTCCGAACTTCCGATTATTTAAATTTCTCCTATACTTTTCGTATTTCTGTATTCAGTTAGGAATATTTAAATTATTATCAGGTGTATACTTTATTTTTTGTCCATTTGTATCAAAAAATAATATTCAAACCAAAAATAAGTATACATTTAATTTTTGGTAAATAAATTAAGTTTGATTTGTAGTATGGCGTTTAGGGTTTTAATAAAGTTAAAAATTGTTGATTCATTAGAATGAAACAATAACAAAGAAAGTAGTTCTTCGGCTAAAACTCTTCCGAAAAGCCCTCCTTTCCTTGGAAGTTCATAAGTCGATTGGGCCAGGTGATATTTCTCCAGTTATGCTACAAACATGTGCAACTCAGGGAGTTGACACCAGTGCTAATGCGTCTATTTTGGTACTCCTACCTTAAAGGCGGAGTCCCAGTCTCATGGAAGCGTGCCCTGGTCCATCTGATCCCTAAAAAAGGTGATAGCTCGGACCCAGCTAACTACAGACCTATCGCCATTACCTCTCTTCTCTCCAAAATAATGGAGAGCATTATCAATAAACAGCTCCTGACCTACCTCGAGGACCACCAATTGGTCAATGACCGGCAATATGGCTTTCGCCATGGTCGATCGGCTGGTGATCTTCTGTTATATCTTACGCACCGTTGGGCAGCTGTTATTGAAAGCAAGGGAGAGGGTTTGGCAGTTAGTCTGGATATGGCGAAAGCCTTCGATCGTGTATGGCACTAGGGGCTTTTTTCGAAGCTACCTTCCTATGGGCTTCCCGAGAGTGAACGCTGGTGTACCCCAAGGCTGCGTGCTATCCCCAACTCTGTTCCTCCTGCACATCAATGATATGTTGTTATATATTTCCAACATACATTGTTATGCGGATGACAGCAATATACCGCGCATGTCTCTCTCAGGAAAATGTCAACGAGTGCCGAAAGAAACTTGTATCTTCTATAGAGACTACCTTGGGGATGGTCTCTGAGTGGGGTGAACTGAATCACGTTCAGTTCAATCCCCTACACAAGTTTGCGCGCTTACCACTAAGAAAACCCCATTTGTCGTATCACCGGTATTCTAGAGCACTCTTCTCATTGCCTCGCCAAGTATCAGAATACTGGGTCTCGACATTTCGAGCAATTGTCAGTTTCGTGGTCATCTGGAGAGCAAGGCCAAGTTGGCCTGGATGAAATTGGGAGTGATCATTAGAGCGAGGCAGTATTAGAAACCTGGCCAGAGACTTGCGCTCTATAAGACTCAGGTCCGGCCACACATAGAGTACTGTTCTCATCTCTGGTCCGGGTGACCCCAATATCAGCTTCTACCATTGAAGCCGCCAACATTGTAAGCTTGACCGCGTACAACGGAGAGCCGTTCGGATTGTCGGGGACCCAGTGCTCTGCGAACGGCTGGACCCTTTGGCATTGTGTAGAGACGTTGCTTCTTTGTGCGTCTTATATTGCATTTACCACAGGGAGTGTACCGATGAGCTATTTGATCTGATGCCTACCGCCGAATTTCATATCCGCACAGCGCGCCATCGACTCCTTTACCATCCCTACCATCTGGATGCGTGGCAATCCTCCACTGTGAGGTTCTCAAGGATCTTTTTTCCACGTTCCACTCGCTTGTAAAAAGAACTTCCTTCGGCGGTATTCAAAAAAGGCATTTACACCTAACTTCAAGGCCAGCAATACACTCTGTAAGTCCTCGGATGTTGCAAGAGTTCATGGGCGGCGGTGATCACATCCATCTGTTACCCGCCAGCTCGTTTGCCATACTCTTACATAAAAAAAAATACTGAATGTATGTGGATCATTTAATTTTATTTATTTACCTTACTACTAAATTCTGAATAAAGCAGCTTTAGTGGCTTAATTGATAAAGCTCTTGTTAGACGGTTGCTTTCTATTACCTGTCAACAAATAAAATAATAACTTCAATGCGAATAAAGTTACATAAAATGAGTAACTAAATAACAATATTCTTTCAAGCGATACTTATGTTTTCTATGCGTGAAATCTTGCCATAATTATTGATTTATCTTATTTATTATCTCAAAGTTTTCAGTATCAGTGATCATATCCCGTTTTTTTTTTAATATTTGTGTATAGTTTAAAGCTGATAAGGCTTTACAGTCACTAGCCATGGCACCATGATCAAGACCGACGATGTTCGATTACCAGAAAACAATAAAAGATGATGATATTTTTGATTTTTCTCCTCTTATCTATGACTTCATATGTTTTAAAATTATTCATTATAATATGTTCAACCTTAACTACATTTGCTAACATATGAATTTCAACCTAACCAATATCTTCTAAGCCCCAAACAGATAGTTAACAACATAGTTGAAATTTATTACTACTATTAGTTAGCCGAGAGAAATTCCATGTTTCTCATTACAGATGTCGTTAAACCTTAACGTGTTGTATAATTAGCGACCCTACGTGGACCTGAATTAAGATTTGAAGTTCATTCAAAAATAAACCTTATTTGTGAATGTTTGACTAAATTGCTTGCATAGAAGTATCATAAGGAAGTAATTGATTTTGAATTCGTACAAATTCTCATTTTTTTTTATGTTTTGTAAAGTCACATGATTAAATAAGTTTTATTTTAAAATCAAAACAAAAAAATAAGATCAGGAATAATCCATATAATTAAGAATTACAAAACGTAACAAATATTTGTATATTACTCGTATATTAATCTTACGCTCACTCCTTCTGTTTTAATTCTAGTAATTGTGTTTTATGTTTTGTGCCAAAATAAACAATACCCGTGAAAATAACTGTGTTTCGCTGGACTATTAATTACCACCTACCTGACAACCTAAGGTACGGCACAACAACAATCAACAACCACATTGGTGACCCACATACTTCTATACTTAGTATATATAGCCCAGTCTATATTAGTATTATGGGTTCAATGGGCCTTTAATGAATCGTTTGCTCGTTAAAGATCTTTTTAACTTCATTTATTTGAACGATTAATAACATAACGAGTGAGAAAATAAATCAAACACAATGTTTAAATCATTTCATGTCATCATCATGGATTGTTGAATGCCGCGACTTATAAAAGTTGAATGTAAGATTATTGTTATTATGTGCGATTGTGAACATTGAAGAAATGAGAAAATATATGTTCAAGTAAGTGTAAGTAAAATGTTCTACTTCAGTCTGTCTCTTTATCCAACTACTGACTTTTAAGTGATAGCTATTCTAACTTTGACAAAGTGAACAATTTCTTCTAACTTTGTATGAATATTTCTATATTTATACAATATTTCTATATTTATACGTCCAAGCATATTTTTAAATTGTTTATGCTAAATATTTTGACAAATATCAATGAAACTATTTCAATATTATTTAATTCATACATATTTTAAATAATCTTCGTTGGTTATAATGAAATATCCAATATTTGAGAAAATCATTTTTATTTCATAACTCAAGACATACTGATATTGACAAAATTAATTGAATAAAATTGTCTTTGTATATGCCAGTTTCATAGTATGATTCCGGTTTCCTAGTTTAATTTCATAAGATTTTTTTTAAAAGATTTCTTTTATAATATAATTGAATACAATATATATTTTTAATATAATTAGATATATTTGGTTTCTAATATTTCTTATATATTATCGAGGCACTCGTTTAGTGAATATAATAAAATATTATAAACATTTGACAGCTGCAATAAAAGAAAACTTAATTATTATTACTTAAAGATAACTTTAGTTATGAAAACCTAAATGAAAATAACATGTATTAAATAAATAAATAAAATCATTCGCCAGTCATATCACCCAAAAATTTTACATCTTAGCCATAAACAAAGTATCAATAACAACTTTTTAAAAACAATTTTTATTCAGTTGTGTTATAGAAGTAATAGTTGTGTAAAATAACGTTTTATGCAATTACAACATTTATATAATTGAAGAAATTAAATAACAAATAAACTCTTAAACTAAACCACTAACATTGACACTAATTAACAAAACCGATATTCATGGAGAATTCAAACACAGTTATACAGAGTATGTATTTACGAATCAAATTGTTATGTGCTTCCGCGCACAGGAAGGGTTAGCACCAAATAATATTAATTTTCGTACTTATAAAGAAAGATCCCACTACCACTTTAAAGATAAGGGTATAATAAGGGTGGTAGAGCCTAGCTGTAGTTTTCCGACTGCAGCTCGTATTGGGCTGGCTCGACCGGGGAAGGACCACCCTCTCACAGAAGACCGACGTGTAGTAACCAAATTCATTTGGTTATGTTCCGTCGGTGAGTGAGAGAATCCGGAAGCCCAACTCCCCCCCCCCCTGCCAAACATGATAGCGATGCCTCCAAAAAGTATACCCCAGGAGGGTACCGGCTTTGATGAAGCCGGGGACCCCCTCCCCGAGCAAAATCGGGGGAATGATCCTCGGATTTTGCTCGGGCTGCCCATCGTATCTGGGGCGGGCAAAGTATCGCCTTTTGTGTTTTCTGAGGGCAAACGACGGCAAACAGCGGCACCCCGCTCCACTCTAGATGTGGACTTTTGCAACATTCGGGGGTTTCACTCGAACCTAAACGCCGTCCACTACCACCTTGAGACGGCGCAGCCGGCCTTGTTGTTTTTGACGGAGACGCAGATATCTCAACCTAGCGACACAGCGTACCTGTCATACCCCGGGGATAAACTAGAACATCATTTTATACCACACGCCGGGGTATCTGTGTTCGTAAGGGAGGATATCTGCTACCGTCGCCTTCAGGTTTTTGAAGGTCGGGACCTGTCTGTACTCTGGCTACGCGTGGAAATGGACGACCATGTCAGAGTCTACACGTGCATCTACAGGTCCCATAGTGGTAATGCAGAAACGGATCAACTCTTGGGCCATGTTCAGGCGAAGATTGACGATCTGCTTTCACAGACTCCCTCCGCCGAAGTCGTAGTCCTCGGGGACTTTAATGCGCACCATGCCGCAATCGGCATGGTGCCAATGCTAGGGTCACGTGCCACCGACTACGCGGGGAGATCTGTGTTTGACTTTGCTCTGGCAAATGGTCTGTCCCAGCTGGTAAAGACGCACACTCGTCTACCGGACGTGGACAGCCACACGCCCTCTTTGTTGGATCTTCTGCTGACTACACGTCCAGAAAAGTACCAGATCACTGTCGAGGCTCCCTTAGGTTCCTCTGATCACTGTCTGGTACGGAGTGTAGTGCCCATTCGACGTCCTGATCGCACAAGACCTGCGACTCGACGCGTTTGGCACTACAAGTCAGCGGATTGGGATGGAATGCGGTCCTTTTTTGCATCCTACCCATGGGGGCCGATTTGTTTCCCTTCCAATGATCCTAGTGACTGCGCTGCGGCTGTAGCTGATGTGATACTTCAGGGCATGGAACTATTTGTACCAAGCTCTGTGGTACCGCTTGGCGGCAGATCGCGGCCTTGGTTTGATGCGTCTGTCAGGGCAGCAGCAGCTGGCAAACGGCAGGCATATCAAGCTTGGGCTAATGCGTTAGTCACTAAGGATCCGAACTCTAGAGTTCTGAAGAGGAAATACAACCGCGCCTCCAGATTCTTCAAACGGCAAATCGCTAGAGCAAAGTTTAAGCATGTCGTCAAAATTGGGGATCAACTGGCAAAGTACCCGCCTGGCACGCGCAAATTCTGGGCGCTTTCCAAGGCCACTCTGGGCAACTTTAGCCAGCCTTCCCTACCGCCGTTGCACATGGGGAATGACTCTCTGGCCCACACGGCAAAAGAGAAAGCCGATCTCTTGGGCACTCTTTTTGCCTCCAACTCGACTTTGGACGACCAAGGGAAGACACTGCCTACCATCCCGCGGTGTCAGAGTTCAATGCCGGAAATAGTTTTTCGCCAAAAAACTATCAGGCAGTCTCTATTTTCCTTGGACGTTCATAAGTCGAGTGGGCCGGATGGCATTTCTCCATTAGTGCTACGAACGTGTGCCCCTGAGTTGACTCCAGTGCTAACGCGTCTATTTCGGTACTAGGAGTACCGAAATAGACGCAGAGTACCTTAGAGGCGTAGTCCCGGTCTCATGGAAGCGTGCCCTTGTCCATCCGATCCCTAAAAAAGGTGATAGCTCGGACCCAGCTAACTACAGACCTATCGCCATTACCTCCCTTCTCTCCAAAATAATGGAGATTATCATAAACCGACAGCTCCTAACGTACCTAGAGGATCACCAGTTGATCAATGACCGGCAGTATGGCTTTCGCCATGGTCGATCAGCTGGTGATCTTCTGTTATACCTTACGCACCGTTGGGCAGCGGTTATTGAAAGCAAGGGAGAAGGTCTAGCAGTTAGTCTGGATATGGCAAAAGCCTTTGATCGTGTATGGCACAAGGGGCTTCTTTCGAAGCTACCTTCCTATGGGCTTCCCGAGAGTTTATGCAAGTGGATCACCAGTTTTCTCACTGGGCGGAGCATACAGGTCGTTTTCGACGGTTTTTGCTCGGACCCCAAGCCCGTGAATGCTGGTGTACCCCAAGGCTGCGTGCTATCCCCAACTCTGTTCCTCCTGCATATCAATGATATGTTGGATATTTCCAACATACATTGTTATGCGGATGACAGCACTGGGGATGCAGTATATTCCGGTCGTGCAGGTCTCTCTCGGGAAAACGTCGACGGGTGCCGAAAGAAACTTGTGTCTTCAATAGAGACCTCCCTGGGGATGGTCTCTAAGTGGGGTGAACTGAACCACGTTCAGTTCAATCCCCTAAGACACAGGTTTGCGCGTTTACCACTAAGAAAACCCCATTTGTCGTATCACCGCTCTTCGAGAGCACTCCTCTTAATGCCTCGCCAAGTATCAGAATACTGGGTCTCGACATTTCGAGCGATTGTCAGTTTCGTGGTCATCTGGAGAGCAAGGCCAAGTTGGCCTCGATAAAATTGGGAGTGATCAATAGAGCGAGGCAGTATTTCAAACCTGGCCAAAGACTTGCGCTCTATAAGGCGCAGGTCCGGCCTCACATGGAGTACTGTTCTCATCTCTGGTCCGGATCACCCCAATATCAGCTTCTACCATTTGACCGCGTACAACGGAGAGCCGTTCGGATTGTCGGGAACCCAGTGCTCTGTGAACGGCTGGACTCTTTGGCATTGCGTAGAGACGTGGCTTCTTTGTGCGTCTTCTACCGCATTTACAACGGGGAGTGTTCCGAAGAACTATTCGATCTGATGCCTACCGCCGAATTTTACTACCGCACAGCTCGCCATCGCCTCCTTTATCATCCATACCACCTGGACGCGTGGCGATCTTCAACTGTGCGGTTTTCAAGGACTTTTTTCCCACGTACCACTCAAATGTGGAACGAACTTCCTTCGGCGGTACCTTCAAAAAAAGGCATATATTCCTTTCTCCAAGGCCGGCAACGCTCTTGTGTATCCTCGGATGTTGCAAGAGTTCCTGGGCGGCGGTGATCACATACCAACGGTGACCCGCAAGCTCGTTTGCCCTCCTCTAACATAAAAAAAAAAATATATATTTGTTACAAAATTGCTAATTCCTCGATATGACTTATATAATATTAAAACAAATTATATTACTATATAATTATACTTTATAAGTAATTTCTTTTCGAATGTCTTACCCAATAATATTTTCAAGTAACAATTTATCTTACCCAATAATATTTTCTATCACGCATTTAAATTTTATATTATTTTTCCAATAATACTTACAATAAATGGTAATAATGAAATAATTTTATACAAAAATATAACTAGTAACAATATATTGACGATTTAATAATGTATGCAGTAAATGAACAAGTATCGTTAAACAACAATTGATGACGGGATCGAAATTGAAAATTTATCTTTCAGTTCATGAATTCCATTTATTTAAGTAGCAGTTTGAACAATTCTATTTAATGTGGGTTAATCTAAATTAAGTCTCGCAATAAATCCTCAAACACAATTTATCTCACAACAACTCGCCGAAACGTGATAGGATTAATACAGAGTATTTGAACAAATCAAGAGTTCGATTTTATAAAGAAGTATTTTAATTATAAACTTTATTCTAAATATTTTAATATAAATAATACAAGTGGCTATCAAAATATTATATTTTTTAATAGAATTGAGAGTAAGCGATATTAAAACTAGTAAAGATTCTGTCTGCTTTTTAAATTATTAATCAAGTAGAAGTAGGCAGTATGAATGTCTAACTAAAATTCTCAATAACAAAACTGATATATTACAAGAGACAACCTTCAATTAACGTTGATTTGCAGTGCTTTTAAAAACAATAGTTTCTTTTCTTGTATTAGATTTTTTTTAAACTATGCAATTTGTTCTAATTATCGACTTTGCGGGAATATCAGCTCGATTTGCAATCCGATATTAAGTCATGAATGAGAAGTTGTTATTGAGTTGTTGTTGCATTATGGTAAAGCAATTAATTACCACAGTTACACTCAATAAAGCATCCATTTAAAGATTAGATCAGTTATTCAACTACTTTGTCAACCAAAAAAAAAATTAAAACATTAAATATATTACTTTAATGAATGATGGATAGTGATGATCTATTTATAGGTAATTTCATTATGGTCACAGATAAAATTTATTAGTAAAGCTACAATAAGCGTTCGTAATGCATGTGTGGCCTCATATAAAAGCTCTTAACATGTTACCTGTTACTAGATGCTACTACATGTTTCTAGATGACAATGGTGGATGTTTCTCGTATAAATCTTAAATTATAAAAATGAGTATTTATTTGTTATAAAAAAATTGAATCAATAGTAGAATAATGATTAATCATTGGATCAATCAATAAATGAAACAGATAATACCCAATTTAAAAATATATATACACACATAATTACATATATATTTGTATACACAAATCACTATCAATAATATATTTATTTATGTAGGGCTTAAATTACTGAAACTTAACAGGATTCAAGTAAAAGATTAAAGTGCCTCAAATTATTGTCACTCGTATTGGTTTATTATAGGATCAATCATTATTTCTGGAAACGATATAATCTTGATTACACAATAAAAAAAATATATAACTTAAAAAGTTCATAACCTGTAATAACTTTACCCTTCATCGTGATTTTGTTTCATTGAAACTTTGCTTAAATATCGATATCAAAAAATGTATAAGTTGCGCAATGAAATATCGACAATAAATCCACGACATTTTTTTTTATTATCTAAGAAGCCGACAAACGAGCATGCATGTCACAGATGTTGGATTCCCGACAATTCGAACGGCTCTCCCTTGTACGCGGTCAAACGATAGAAGCTGATATTGTGGCGGTCAGGACTAGAGATGGGAATGGTACTCAAGGAGTGGCTGAATCTGTGCATTATAGAGCGCAAGTATTTGGTGAGGCCTGAAATACTGCCTCGCTCTATTGTTCACTCCTAATTTCCTCGAAGCCAACTTGGCCTTGCTCTCCAGTTTTGATACTTGGCGAGATATTGAGAGGAGTGCTTTCGAAGAGCAGTGATACGGCAAATGGGGTTTTCTTAGTGGAAAACGCGCAAATTTGTGTATACAGGTGATTGAACTGAACGCGTTTCAGTTCACCCTACACTGAGACCCTCCCCAAGGAGGAAATATCTGACATACCATTGATAGGCAGGAGAAACGGAGTTGAGGATCGCATGCGGCCTTGAGGCAAACCAGTATTCACGACCTTGGGGTCCAAGCAAAAACTGTCGACAACGACCTGTATGCTCCGCCGATTGAGAAAGTTGGTGATCTACTTGAATAAATTTTCGGAAAGTCTATAGGAAATATTGAAAATCCGTGCCCGCAGGGGAACACGCGTGGGTAGACCTGTGTGTGTAACTCGTTTAAAATATAACTCACTACCTAAGAATAACACATGATGCCGTTGTTTACATCAAAAATTTTCAAGCAAAAAGCGGTTTTTATTTTTTTTTCTCGGAAAAGGTATATTTTTTGGAAATACTTTTAATACTCAAATTTAGAGTAAAAAATAACCTTTCTATTAAAAATATTTGCGAGGAGGGAATGTTTACCAGAAAAAAGTTGCAGTAGTTTTACCTACCTTAAATTTTCAAGCTCAAAGTGGTTTTTATTTTTTTTCTCGGAAACGGTACCTTTTACGGAAAAACTTTTGGTACCTAAATTTAGAGTAAAAAATAACCTTTCAATTAAAAATACTTGTGATGTAAGAATGTTTACCAGAAAAAAGTTATGAATTTTTTTCCAATAATTTTCGGTTTTTTTACCCCCACCCCTAAGTTAGGTTTTCAGTTTATTTACATTAGTTATAGGTATTCATCAAAGACATCATATAACATGAACGCAATTGATCTACTTTGTATAGGGAAAAAGTTATGGTCGAAAAACTGAAATCAGAAAAAGTGAGGCCCTAGCGCCCCCTGTGACCGGATTTCTCTGGTTAACGAACTTGACCTTCATTTTTGGATAGTTGATTTTTGTGAAAAGTTTGAAAGCGATTTACATACGTTAGTAACTGTCAGTTTATGATATTTTCCATTATTTTGGAGAGAACAGAGGTAATGGCGATAGGTCTGTAATTAGCGGGTTATCATAAAAACAGGACTACACTTTTAAGATAGAAGTGCCTAAATAATTGCTCACTGGAGATAACTCAGGGGCACAAGTTCGTGCACAGCACTGATGAAAAAATCCCACTCGAGTAATGGTCGTCCAAGGAAAAAAGAGACTGTCAAATAGTTTTTTGGACTATCTGGACTGTCAAATAGTCCTAACTCTAGAGTGACGTGTAGAGTGACTCTTAGTGACGAACGCAATATTGATGCAAAAAAGTACCGCACTCCATCCCAATCCGCTGACTTGTAGTGTCAAACGCGTCGAGTCATAGGTGTTGTGCGAACCGGATGTTGTATGGGCAGTACACTCCGAACCAGGCAGTGTTTAGAGGACCCTAGGGGTACCTTGACAGTGGCCTGGTACTTTCCTGGATGATGTAGTCACCAGAAGATCCAGTAAAGAGGGCATATGGCTGTCCACGTCTGGTAGATGAGTGTGCGTCTCAACCAGCTGGGACAGACTGTTTACCAGAGCAAAGTTAAACACAGATCCCCGTGTAGTTGATGGCACCTGACACTAGCCAATGGGTATTGTGCGCATTGAACTCCCCGTGGACTACGACTTTTTCGCAGTGAGTCTGAGAAAGCAATTTTCGATTGAACATGGCCCAATAGTTGATCCGTTTCTGTCTTACCACTATGACACCAGTAAAGACCCGCGTAGACCCTGACATTGTCGTCCATGTCTACGCGCAGTCAGTGTACTGTTACTTTTAAAATTCTGAAGGTAACGCTAGCAAATATCCTCCCTTAAGAACACAGATGCCTCGGTAAAATGATGTTCTAGTTTATATCCGGGGTATGACAGTTATGTTGTGCCGCTAGGTTTATCTGCGTCTCTGTCAAAAACAATAAGCTTCCGGATTCTCCCACTCACTGACGAAACATAATGAATTTGCTTTTTGCATGTGGATCTTCTGGGAGAGGGTGGTCCTTCCACTCTAGGCTCTGGCACCATTAAAATGCTTTTAGGCTCAGCGAGTTTGCAGTGATTTAACTATACGTGAAATTGCATATTTACCAAGTTCTTAGAAGCATTTACGTACGTATAATTTTTATAATATGATTGACATTATAAAAATTATTAATAGTAGTGTTATCTTAATCTAGTTACTCCAAAAGTTTTTTCTCTGTGTATACAGATTTATCTAAGTAACTAAGAAGAAAAAAGATTTTTACTGTGTTTCACGAATCCGGTAATATTAATATAAATCTAGTAACATTAACAGTATATAGTATTAAATTTCACAAATCAAGTCATATATATTACTTCTAGTAAAACTCTGTCCAAAATATCTATATATTTACTTAAATATTGAAATATTAAAATTACCATTTACATTGTAACTAAAAGTCTTAATTTTTTTTTAATATGGTTACTTATCCTAAAGAATTTTTAATTTTTATTCTATTTCAATGAGTTTATTTATCACTTAGTGTGCGATCGAAGAGTACTTACTTCTTGCTCTCAAGTGATTTACGCTCTGTGAGAAATATTATTAAATAGCTCTCATGTCTTTTATTGATTATTTGAGAGGCTACAACTATTTCAGATGAAACAACTTTCAATATACGAACCAATACTAACACAATAGTCTGTATCAACAGATTTGATACCGTTTTTATAATACAATAAAAATAAAAAGACACGTGAAACACAATCTTATTTTACTTACTTACTATACTTTGTAGTGTGTACAAGTGTGTAAAAGTTTAATAAAAACCTTATTTGTTTAAGTAGATTATGTATTATTCTACTAAAACTAAAAACCATAAATATAAATGAATATGTTCTGCACTATCGGTATCCAATAATATTATTGTGTATACATATTATTGCTTTTGGTTTCATCTGTTCATTAAATAAAGAAATACTTTATGTTACATACTTTTATTTGTAGTGTACAAAATAATATTTTGGATGAGAATAAGGATATATTGAATTCTATATATTAAGTCCAAAAATTTACAAGTCAGAAAGTTTGTTTTCCTAAATTAAGTAAAAACCCATCCTGTAGTTGCGCAAACTGTTACTGCGTGGAAATAAATATAATATAAATATATATACTATTTACTAGAATTTTCCGTTCTTAATATGTAGCGATTAGTTTAGTTGGTAAAGTAGATGTTTGATGATGTAAAGTAGATGATTGGTAAAGTTATTATGACCCCGTTTCTAGTTTAAAATAAATATTGAATATTCTATTTATAAAAATCTACTCTTAATGCACCTATCATAAATTTTGATATTTTGTTTTATGATTGTGATATTGCTCCTATAAAATACATCTTTAGACCACAATTTTTATTGGTTTTTGCATAAATATTGTCATTTTAACAAAACAGTCACAGAAAGAATAGTGAATACATTTCAGCACATCTTAAAAGCGTATTTGCATAAAAATTATATTCATTAGGGTAACAGAAGGGCTCATATTAATTTACACTGATTTCCGAGATTTCTCTAAAATCAAAGCATTGCTAATAAATGTATAACAAATGTTGTATTATTTTATGCTTTACGTGTCATTCGTGTGTTTCTATGTACCGAGTATTTATTAAAAATAACAATACATATACATAGTTACAAATTATATTTTTTTCATTTAAAAAACTGGAATGAAATTTAAAAAACATAGTACAGATGCGAGAGTAAATAAAGGGCCAAAAAAGACTATTGAAATCCATAAAAATCGCCGTTACTATAAATAATTGAATGTGAGTGAGGGAGAGTAAATGAAATCGAATGGAAATAAATAAATGTACTTTCTGATAACTTTAATTAAGGTTTTTCAAACAAACAGCATTCTTTTAGAGAATAATCTTTTTGTAAGGATATAAAACGCATAGGAAAAATAACGTCAAGTTTAGAAAATTTAAGTCAAGATTATTTAATTATTTAAGAGTATCTACCAAGGTACATAAGCTACTGAGTTGGTAAAAATTAGATGCTTGTAAAATCGTTTTCCAATCATATGATTGGAAAACATATCGAATTGAAATCCAGGATATTACCGTCCTGGATTTCAGTTCGATATGTTTCATTTATTATTTGAGCAATAGCTTACCAATCGGATAATGCTAATATTATTGCCATATCCTATTTATAAAGCAAATTACGAAGTGTATTATAAAGCTCTCAAAAGGTGGTAAGTAAACTTTGTAATTTTAGTTGATTATGGCTATGTATATACAAGTAACGCGTTGGTCTCCCCTTGTTTACAAATAGATAAGCGGTGACCTCTGTGTATTTTGTTGTTGTTCATTATTTAGGTTTTATAAAACGAAGCTTAAAAAATTCAGATATGGACTTTTGTTTATTATTTTGTTTAGCTTTATATTATATGAGTATCTTTACACATACAAGCACGAGTATCTATAGTAATTAGATTGTATTGTGTAAAATTTCCAAAAGCTTTAAAGTTAATATTCTATTTAAATATTTAAGCTCTTACTACCCGCTCTAAAAGTAACCTGATGTTAATTTATGCGGATCAGGTAGCACTTGGCAGGAGAAATTATTATCAAAAAGCTATCCTTAGTGGCCTAGACAGAGGGTCAATTTTCAAGTCTGCAACAGACCCCTGTTATATGGCGACTGCTCACATCGTGAAAAATGGATTTTATTACTCAGTTTTATTTAAAACTTCAAACAAAGAATCTTTATAATATAATAATCAGTACATTTTTTTAATTTTTGCATTACTTTTACAATAAATGTTAATGTCTATTTGTATGTTGCAATTTTAAATTACCAGTTTATTAAATCGCTGCTTAGATGTAAATTCGCAAGGTTCGTTTATTCAACAAAGGTTTATCAAATTCTTTCATAAATTAAGTAGCAGATTAGGAATACCGAAATTGAAAATATGATTGTATATATTTCCATTACTCAAAACGAACCGATTATTATAAGGAAAGGAAGAAGAATTGGACTATCAAATATCCTTTATATGTTGCGTAATCAAAGACTTAAGTTAAGTTAAACTTAGAAACGATAGTAAGAATAATACATAAAAAATGTATGACAACAATATATTAAAAAAAACAATTACTTTTAGACTATTTAGTAGTTATATCTTAATACTTAAAATTAATAATAAATGGGGCAGTCAATAAAAAAAATAAAAATAAAACAATTTATTGGATTTAATTATATTGTTATAAGTCCAAAAATGTTCTTCAAACAATGTATTTAGACATAAACAAGAGTAAGGTAGTATGTAAATATTTTTATTAAATCAAGATGGTTGTAAATTTTCATGAAATTGGATGGCATTAGAACTCGCGTATCTTCAGGAGATAAATTGTGCTATCATCCTTAGATATCTGCAATAATGGATAGCTTCCACTACGTTGAAGGATAGGTAGGGATGCACAAGACTAAATCACACGACGGGAAAGAAGGGTAAGCCATATGAATTTTTCACTCGCTATACGAACCTAATCACTCTTATTTATTATTCTTACTACACTTCCTTAAAATTATTATCCTTACCAGTTGTAGTCAAATGACTACTTCTATATTATATCTACTCTGCTGTCATAAGAAAAAAGGAAGCTTCTACATAAAGCTAAAACGGAGATATGTCTTTTTCCAAATGATTGTAATACTATACAGTACTTCAAGTGATTTTTAAAATTTATTAATGATTGTCTATATCTTTTCAAAGCAAAATTATTAATATTGTGACGTATTGCAACCATTGTTTAATTAACTTTTATTACCAAACTACATTTTAATTTATGTCTTTGTTAAATAGTTTTTAGTTAAGTTGAAATCTTATTGTTATCCAATATTTTATTACCTTACAACTATAATTAAAGACCGGCTGGCCGTCTATTGTTATAGTTGGAGACGGGAGCACATCCGTCGACTGGCTGGCCGTTTATTGAGTTGCCGACCTCTCAACCAGCTACAGTTTTTCCGCGAGTTCGTAGAGTTCCTAAAGTTCATCAATCAGAATCGAAGCGCCCAGTTCTCAAAACGTCTTCCCAAAGGTGACACACCACTGCGATTAAATATAAATGTCAATCATGTATTTTTATTTTAAAGTAGCTTCTGCCCGCTATTTCTTTTGTCGTTTCACATATTATTACTTAAAACTTCAAACAATCCATACATGATTTGATTTCAGTAATAGCCCAACCAAAATATTATAAACAGGAAAAACTACAATAAGTTTTATACATTTTATGAAAACTTCATTCCTTGTTATAAGATTTTAGTTTTTAATTGAAACTGTAATTATGGTCCTTAAAATAATTAAGTCCTTTATTAAAAAAAATGAGAATATATAAGTTTTGAAACTACATACATTTTTGTCTAGATTTTTTAAAATGTGCCTTTAACTTCCCATAAATCATTTTTAATACTAAATCTTAGCTTCAATATTAATTTAATCAATAAATAAATCATTTATATTTAAGACATTGTAAATAGTCGAAGGCAAGGGGACAGAACAAGAAAACCAAAATTACAAACAACGAAAACTAATCATTTCTAAAGTACTATCGTAAACTAAAGTACAGGGGATCAAATAAAACTTTATTGGTGGGTCATAACGCTCTTAAACTGGCAGAATTCTTAATTCACAGGCAAACAAACATGGCAGGTGTCTGAATTCAGTTCTGCAAGTATTTCAAAAAGCTGATACTGGATAGTTTGTACAAATAATTTATTTTTATTAATAACATTATAGGCTAAATTATTTACATAATAACACCACATAAACTGTTAGAAAAATATTTTAATTTGTTAAAAATAGCAGGTAGGAACATTTTCTTGTTGTTTGAGAACAAATTTTATAAACAATACATTTTTTGTTACAAGTTTTGTTGAATATATGCATTCAGTTATTCAGTTTAAACATCAAACATACATATCGTATGGTTAGAATGACAGAATATATAAATAAATAAAGCAGCTAGAGCGGTGCATTTTATTGTCGTCAAGCCTTAATGTCGTCAGCCATTAAATTACAACATAGGTTTATTTCAAGATTGTCGTATTTCTCCAATTATATTTAACATAATCATCAATATTTTAATAGATAAATTAATTAAAAACGAAAAGAAATGGGGTTATCGGTTTAAGTTTAATAATAAATACACGGAATCCATACTAGCATTTGCAGACGATCTCGCGATACTGACATGTATTCCAAAACAATGTCAGCTACTTCTAAATGTTGTGGTTGATTTCTGTGCTTGGACGGACGGATTGACGACAAAACCAAATAAATGCTACAGTCTATGTCTGGGTAGGCGGAACACCAGATACACCTTTTTCAAATTCTTAGGTAAAAAAATCGATTACCAAGGGCGCACTTCATCGTTAGATACAATAGTCGATAGCTTTTTTGAATGATCTAAAAAAGGTAGACAATCAACCAATAAGTAACATTAAAAAGGCTTGTATATACGAAAATTATTTAACATCACGTCTAAATTGGCCTTTCCTCGTTTACGATATTAATAAGACCCTTTTGTTGAAGTTAGATGCAAGCGTCACAAGGACATTGAAGTCATGGCTCGGGTTAGCGCATCCAGCGGACTCTTCTGCCCTATTTAGTGACTGACACAATTTTGGGTTAAAATTAAAGAAACCATCGGAACTCTATAAACAGCTAAGAGTTACCAAGAGACATATCATCTCAAAGTCGAATGATGATACTGTAACATCTCTCCCAAAAGATAAAATTGCTGCAAAGCTTGAGTCACGTCTTCAATTCTATAAACAATTTATGATAGGTGCTCAAACAAATAGAGCAGGGCTAGGATCAAGTAGGAAACAACAAGACAAACAAAATCCTTTATTCGGCAAGATGAAAACGATAATTACCGGTTTCACGCGATGAGCCTAGAATTGCAAAATGAATGGGTGACCATAGGAGATTTTTGTATTCCGCTAGCCTTGAGATGTCGCACCCTGCTTCATGATTGGTCCCCAGCATTATTAAAATTTTATCTTAATGCATTCCAATTGACTCTCCCAGATCAAAGTAACTTAGTAAGATGGGGCAAAGCCACCGAAAGATCTTGAAACATCTGTGGGGAGGCAGTATGAATCGCGAAACACTTGCTATTAGGGTGTAGGGTACTTTTAATTTTTTTTTTTATATATTATTGCCTACCAAAATGACTCCACCCTGCCTGATGTTAAGCAGTCAGTGAGGTCCAAAAATGGATGCCACCAATCTCATTCAAACAAAACAGAATGACGAATGGTTGCCTCCACTATGGCGGCCTTATGAGATACTTTTTCACGCCCCGCTTAAAAGACCCAGGATCGTAGTGGGAAGGAAACACGTGCCGTGGTAATGAATTCCACATTGATGGACCGACATAAATAAGATCTGCTGAACATTTTGGTTCGTGAAGATACCGAATCCACCGTGAAGGGATGGCACTTCTGTCCCGCACGTGTTGTTTTGGATCGGAAAGGAGAGGATGGGATAAGTTGGAAAAGTTCGTCGGAGCACTCGCCGTGGTGTAAGCGATAAAAGACTGCCATAGTAGCAACGTCTCTACGTAATAGGAGAGGCTCCAGGATCTTTACGGCCTCTGGGCTTCCAATAATGCGAACTGCTCGCCGCTGCAACCGGTCGAGAGTGTCAAGCAAGTACTGAGCTGAGCCATCCCAAAGATGAGAACAGTACTCCACGCAGGAGCGAACCTGAGTCCTATATAAAAGACACAGCTGCTCCGGCGTGAAGAACCGTCGCACCTTGTTCAATACTCCGAGCTTACGTGAGGCTGTTTTAATGATACTCTCGATGCAGACCTTTTGGTTGAGGTCCCGGCTGAGGTCTACGCCCAAGATGTTGAGGCTGTCTTGGAGCACTAACTGCGTGCCCCGAAACGAAGGAAGAGAAGGGAAGGGAGACTTTTTGGCGGAAAACGCGCATACCTGTGTTTTCTTATCATTGAACTCAACCAGATTCTCATGACCCCATCGTGAGACAAAGTTGAGGACCCGGTTCATTTCAACAACAAGATCCTTTCGTTTCCCCTCAATGTCAGTCTGCTTTGCCGCAGGGTGTCCGAAATATCTCCCGTGTACCGTAGAATCATCCGCATAGCAATGAATGTTGCCTAGGTTCAACATATCATTGATATGCAAAAGAAACAAGGTGGGCGATAGAACGGAGCCCTGAGGCACACCCGCATTTACCTGCCGAAAACTGGAGGCCGATCCGTCGCAAAGGACTCGGATTTGACGCCCATGCAGGAAAGCGGCAACCCAATTGCACAAAGGGGGTGGCAGACCGTAAGCAGGAAGCTTCGACAGAAGCGAACGATGCCAGACTCGATCGAAGGCTTTGAAAATATCGAGGCTGATAGCCAGAGATTCGCCATGCCGATCCATAACCTCACCCCAAAGATGCGTGATATACTTAAGAAAATCACCTGTGGATCGATTTGGTCTAAAGCCGTATGGACGATCATTGGTTAGAGAGTGATCTTCTAGGTATTGGATCAGTTGTTTATTGATGATTCGCTCGAGCACCTTAGACAGAATTGAGGTGATGGCTATTGGACGATAATTTGCTGGATCAGACCGATCTCCTTTTTTAGGTATCGATTGAATATTCGCCTGTCTCCAAACCTCCGGCACTGTTCCTGTGGAGTAGGATTAGCGGTAGAGGCGCGTTAGTGCCGGGGACAACTCCGCTGCACATTTTTTGAGTACCACCGCGGGAATACCATCCGGTGCGCTGGCTTTCCGCACATCGAGTGACCGTAGTTCTGCTCGGACATCACATTACCTGATACGAATATCCGGCATGGTGACGTCACAGGTTGAGATATTGGGTGGCTATCTACCATGGTCATCAATGAGGGAATTAGCCGCAAAGAGATTTACCAGCAAATTTGCTTTCTCTTGCGGCTCATGAGCAAGCGATCCATCCGAATATTTCAGCGGGGGCAACGAAGGCTGGCAGAAGTTAGATTGCACGGCTTTGGAAAGTCGGCAGTAGCTACGGCTGCCCGTAGGGTGCGATAAAAGTTCTTGTCCAAAGCGTGCAATACGCTGGGCATCCGCTCTGATGTAAGCCCTCTTGCATTCCTTAGTTTCTTTGTTGAACGCTGCTTTTAGGCGATCAATATCTGGATCGTGGATAGCCTGTGCCTTGATCCAAGCGCGGTACGCTAACTGTTTTTTTACAATCAGATTAGCACATTCACGATTGAACCAGGGACGAGCTTTGCTCGGGTTGGTGACCTCAGTGTACGGAATATAATACTCCATACCTAAACTGATTTCACCAACCACGGCAGAAACACTTTCCGACAGATCCCTGTTTTCAAAGCAGCGTGAGGCCCATGGGATGGATGCGAAATAGTCTCTCATACCATCCCAGTCTGCTGACGAATAATGCCAGAGTCGTCGCTTCACCTCTACGGGTCGTGGAGGGGCCAGACAGGGCACTGAGCACATACCAAACAATGATCGGAGGTACCCAGCGGGGCGCGCACCGATACACTATACTGGGCTGGCTGATTCGTCAGCAAAGAGGACGCTTGACCTGAAACGTCGGGTATCCTGGTGGGCTGGAGTACCAATTGGGTCAGGTCGTCCGTGAGAGCGAAAGCATGAGCAGTTCATCCCGCTCCTGCGCTTGATCTGCAGCCTAATTCAGGTGGTCGAAGAGTCGAGTTGTTTCAAAGTCTCCGGTGTGGGATCGGTAGAGGCATGCGTAAATCGAACTACGAGAGCCACGATTTACGTGTACCCAAAGGAGAGATAGGGAAGGGTCCTCTAGGCAGCGCAGACGACGGCAAAAAATATCCGTCCTGACGAAAACGCATACTCCGGCTTTTGCTAGGAACCTTTCTTTGAGCATATAGCCGGGGTAGTTAAGGTATGCAGTGTCGTCAGGACGGCGTATTTGTGTCTTCGTTAAGAAAAGCATGGCCGGGCATGCCGTCTCAAGATGTTGGTGGACGGCATTGAGGTTTGAATGGAGTCCACGGATGTTAGCGAACTCCACCTCAAATAGAGAGTTGGTGGGGGAGGGAAGGGCCGCTGTTGAACTAAATACTTTTCTTTGTACTGCCATAAGGTTGAAGAGAAGGGAGGTGGAAAAAAAAGATGGCAGCGATTGTAGCAGTATGGAACAAGGTGCAGAGCTTTGTGTTGTCATTGAACTGTGTGATATGGCGGTAGCCGATCCACCGGACGGAAGGGCCCCTGTACCCTCTCGGAAATGGTCGCCGGGTCCCACCGTCCGGTCACCAATCGGCACGACGAACCACTCCGGGATTATGCGCGGCCTGGTGGAGCAGCCTCCTTAGGTGGTTAGTCCCCTGTTGGGCCCCTGTACTATGCAGCGGGCGGCCAGCGGCACCACCGTTTCTACAGGTCTCCCTGTCCGGCGGGTCGACTCACACTACTCACACAATGATTCCACGATAACTCTACTGGTCCCACATATACTGCAGCCGATGCCATCATTGCATCTATTGGGCTTCCGGAACTCATCACTCACCGGACGAAACGCAGCAGTATCAATACTGCTACTTCACGTCGATTTTCTGTGAGAGGGTAGTACTTCCCCGGTCGAGCCAGCCCATTCACGCTGTTACCAGCTAGGCTCTACTACTAAATAAAAATAGAGGTAAATACTCGCGTCGCCACGATTAAGTATTAGAAATCATGCGACAAGCGGTTAATCTTTCTGTAGCAAGAACGCAGAGGGGTATAACAACCACCAAAAAATCAATAGAGTTCGTAAAGTCAGGTTCGTCCAAATATTAAAACTAAAACCTTATTCCATCTTGGACGCGTCTCCTGATTGGACTCTCATGATGGACACGTATGAAAGGCAATACAAAGTCCCTGAGGATGTTTGTGTTTCGTCATCTAGGCCGGACTTATTACTGTACTCAAAACAACTAAGGCGCGTTATACTTGTACCCTGCTTACTGTACCCTGGGAAACAAACATAGCCAAAGATTATACATTTAAGCTTAACAAGTATTACGAACTATGTAACGAACTGATCAGGAATAAATTTATAGTTAATTTGTACGCTGTAGAAGTGGGAGCGAGAGGTATAACAGCAAAATCGCTCTACAATTTATTTAAGGATCTCGGCCTTTCTAGAACGATCATCAGTTCATTTCTGGAACGTATTTCAAAGGCGGCTTTAGTAGGTTCTTACGATATTTGGTTAGGTAGGGAGAGGAGCGTGAACAGTGAAGGTGAGCGTGTATGCGCATAGTAAAGGGGCCCCTTAAACCTATACCTGGGTCGCAAGTCCCAGGCATTGTTTGCGCTCAACTTCTTGCAATGCGATCGGCCCGGCACCCACACGGTGAATCCATGGAATGCTAAGAAGCTTCGTCTCATTCGACAATTAGCGTCGTGAAGATCTTCGTTCAACGGGATAAATAGGGACTTTTACATTAAAGGTAACCTTACTTAAGTTATATTGATGCAATTAAAAAATTATGTAAATGTACCTGCAACAGCTGTAATACCGCGATAGTATAATAAAATACCGAATACCGTAACCCACACTATGCAGATCATCAGTCACAGATCTGGGGACCTTCTACGGAACGGTAAATAGTCTAGCCCTTGTTAGCAGTATTAGCTGTTAAAAAAGCAGAAGCTATAGATAAACGATACTACAACCAAATAAAAGCTGAATCATTCCTGAGCAGGCGAATTCAATACCTTCAGAATTATAATTTTTACTAATATTTCTGACAGAGCTGACTGTCTGCTTAAATAAATTTTATTAATTTATTATTTTACATGATAAATGTCAATTACTTTTATTAAATTGTTTTATGAAAGTTGATTAATTATTATAAAATGTTGTGGTAGAGCCTAACGCGGCAATACTTTACAGTTGTTAAGAACATTGTAATGTACGTTTGTAAGATAACTAGATATGAATATTTTATTAGAACTACTACGATAAGTAATACATAAGCTCCGATCGACTTATTACAATCTTATTTTGTAAATGTTATACTATCATTTTACTACTTAATAATATACTAATAAGTATAAATAACATCTCGTTTTGAAATTCGAAATAGCTATTGTCCGCGACTTTACCTGTCCATAATTTTTTAACACTTAGATACACTTATAATATTAATTACCAATTATTACCAAGGGAGAACTTAATAAAATGGTAGAATTATTTTTTTAACACTGAGAAACGTATAAAATATCTACTAAACTACCTAAAATAATTCAAAATTAGTATAATCTGCCTTTTGTTTTCTTAGTATTTCTAATTACTACTTCAAAGTTATACATATTATCTTTAACAGTGTATAATTTGTTTTAAATAGAATTTAAATATAACTTTTCTTAATAAATTAAACTCAATTGCCATTATATGACAATATAGCATTACTTAAGAAAAACTTAACTAAACATTGAAAGTTTAAAGCCAGCAAAACAGAAAATATCTTAAGTAAGGTTGGAAATCTTTTCATGGCTCCTATAAATGTCCAATGTAGCACCAGAACTTCAATACTTATTTTAGTTGAGTGCGAAGATGGAGTGCTTTCTTCTTTGCTTTCAATAATAAAGGCTCTACTAGTATTAATACTACTAGTCCACAAGGGTACAATGGGTCTTAACTGAATTGGTAGTTCGTTAAAGATTTTATTATCAATCTATAAACAGCTTCATAACATATTTCATGCATATCTAAACTATAATTAGTCCATTTTGGCTATTTCAAGATTTAAAAACACTATAACAATATACTTAGTTATATATGCTCGTGTAAAGTCTTCACATTTTGTTTGTTTGATCTTTTAAAAATATTGATTTATTAATATATCGAATATATATTTTTATAATATTGTAATTTAAAATTAATGTTAAATATTGTATAGAACATTACCAATTTTGTTTTTTTACAAGCATTCAACTAGATGTACCGATAAAAAAATTACAAATATTTTTTGCCCTAAATAAATGATAAAATTAGCATCAACATCATCAGTTTAGAGTTGCAATCTAATAATCATGAGTTTTTTATTATTAATGTTAACTTACTTGTTGAGTATTTCTTGAATAAAGTTCTTGTTATTATTATTATTAATTTATTCGATTTAAATTTTAAATTTCATAATTTGTATATTAATTGTTAAAACTAAACTAGTTGAGATTTTTTTTTACATTCTACAGATCGTTTATGGGGAATGGTTATACGCCATCAAAATACGACTATACTGTGTATCTTAAATAAGAGACGTGCTTTGAAAAAGAACAAGGTATTGATTGGAAGTGTCTTGCGATTCCCATTTCCTTCCCGGGTTTAATCAACACTTCTGAACCTATATTCCGAACGTTTGAAGCCATTCTGCAGTACGCACACAGAGTCGCCGGGAACAACAAATAAAATTTAATAAACTAAGGAATACCAAATTTGTCTTTGCATTAAGTCAAAGAAGTTATAAGCCATACAATCTTCTGATAGTGATGATAACATTGAATATATTTTAGTTTTGAAAAAGAATTGTTGTTTATTTCTTTTAACACGAAATAATTTTAAAGTTTTTAATATGATTCTGGTTTTTATTTATTACGACATTTTTAATAACATTTCTTATGGAAACTTACTCTTACTCAATAATATCTATCCAATATGTGGAAAATTCTTACATAAATAACTTAAATTATTATAATTAAAATCAATACTTATAAAACTAACATTAGACTTTTGGATGTTTATTCTCTATTGCGTTTGCATTCTTGCTTGATAAATAATTAAAATTATTACAATTAAAATCAATATTTATAAAAATAACATTAGAATATTGAATGTTTACGTAAAATGCAATGATCGAGTGACGTCACTTTATAGAGGCGCCGACACATATAACCTGTCGTAAAAAATGGTGCAAATTATTCATTCCGTCGCGGATTACTCGACATAACTTGCTCACGTGCATTTTTCTATGTATTCGATAATTTGGTTAGTTGTTATAACAGATAAATGTCTTTCCTAATATTATTTTGAAGATTTAAAAAAAAAATTCTCTCAGGTAAGAACGATGTAAGACGAATTTTTGTCATGGTAACTATTTTTAATATTTCTCTTAATATATATATTAAGTATTCCATATGTAGAAATTACTTTATAATAAAACTTTTTATAATTTATTAAAGATTTAATAATTTGTCTTTCAGTTCATGAAGCCCGATTATTTAAGTGGCAGTTTCCACAATTCTATAAAAAAGGAAGGAGGAAGGTAAATAAAGGATTAGTGAAAGAAGTGACAGATGCAGAAGAAAAAGCGGCTGTGCAAGGTATGAAGAATTGGAAAGCTGTAGGGCCGGATGCGGTACCAGTGGAGGTATGTAAGGTGATAAATGAATAATGATATTATTGGCTGGATTTATTTTGCAATAGGTTGTTGTATGAATAAATGATCCCCGATGAATGGTGTAGTAGTGACCTAGTGCCCATTTATAAAAATAAGGGTGATGTATAATACTGCAACAGTTTTCGTAGTATAAAGCTCATGTCACATCTATGAAAGTGTGGCGAAAAGTAAAAGATGCGAGAGGAGAGTGATATCTCTGAGAACACGTTTGGTTTTATACCTGGTCGAGGTACGACAAACGTTGTATTTCACTCTCCGCTTGTTGTGTGAGAAATACTGACGGGCACACAAGAACCTGCACTTGGTGTTCGTAGATCTCGATAAGGCATACCACAGGGTTTCCCGTAATGTGTTGTGGTAGGTTTTGAAAGAGAAGGATATACCTGGAAACTATTTGGAGTTGGTTCGTGCAATGCACAGTTGATCCTGTAGATAAGTCCGGTCGGCCGGTGGAAACACCAAACAAGTTAAATGTGGCAGTAGGTTTACATCAAGGGTCGGATCTGAGTCAATACCTTTTCTTGATAATAATGTATGCTCCAACATTAGACATATAAGAAGAAGCACCCTGGTGCATGCTATGCGCTAATGAAATTGTTCTTGTCGACGAGGATGGACTTGAGCTGTAGACTGCCAAAATCACAATAAAAGCTGGAGAGTGTTGGCCTGAAAATTAGCAGAATCAAAACAGAACACAAGTTCTGCCATTTCGGCGGTGTCTCCGAATCAGTTATTAGTTTGTTGGATACAGTATCGTTACCAGTACACTCGGACTTTTGCTACCTCATACTCATACAAAGCGATAGCAATATTGACCGGGACGTAAATCACAGAATCAATACCGGATGGATGAAATGGCAAATGGCTAATGGTGAATGGGGAGTTTGGGAGTAGCGCCAGTGACAGAAAAAAGTAGAGATAGCCATCTGTCATGGTATCATAAAAAATCTGTGAACGATAGTTGAAACGAAATATTGGAATGGATTAGAAATATGGCAAAGAATGAATTAGTAAAAACAAAAGAAAGATAAGTAAGGAACCTTGATGGTGGAATGGAGATATGCAAAAGGTTGAAATAGAAAAAAGTTGCGTTAAAGCAATGGCAGGTAGAATCATAACAATGAAAGTATGAAAGAGGAAATAAAAATGATATATAAAAGATGTAAGAGGAGAGCGAAAGTAGTGGTAGACGAAAAGAGTGCTAGGTATGGTGATTGAAGGATGTACAGATAGAGGACAACCGAAGAAGAGATAGATGGGTTGCGTGAAAGAGGATGTTAGCTGGAAGAGATGTCTTTGTAGAGATAAGTTAATGTTATGTAATTTTTTATGGTGCATAAATAAATAAATAAATAAATAAATATGAAGAAGAAGGGAGTGTGTACAGAGATGACGAGTAACAGGACAATGTGGAAGGAAAAGACAAACTACGCTGACCCCAAAATTAGGATAAGGGCAAGAAGATGATGAATGTCATTTATGCCCAATATTTTTATCTATTTTTATATTAATTTCTTACGTAGTTTGTAGGATTATTATGTCATATATTAACCGTCCTCACGATCGTCTTATCCACATGTAAAGGAACGAACAAGACCAATCGACTTTACTTGTGATAAATATTCTCTTTATTACTTTATATTTCCATGTTAATAATTTAAAATAAAACTTTATTTATGACTTTCTTTTTTAAAACATAAAATAAAATTTCATTAAAAAAAGTATCAATATAGTAGAGCTAGTGCTCTACTAGTCATGGCGATAAATATTCTCAGCAACACTAATATAATGAAATACTCATAATATTATTTTGAATGTCGTACTCAAAAAAGTTACAAGACAAATAGACAATATGAATTTAAGATTCTATTACATAAAAGATAGGCTATCTCAGTAATTCTAAAGTCAATTTTTAATAGGAGTGATTGTTTAAGGTGAGTGATTGTTTAAATTTAAATAAACTTAAGATAAATTACCTTAGGGCGCCATCACAATAGTTGAAAAGATAAAGATTTTTTATGACATTTTATAACCTTGAATTCTAAATATATTTTTTAAATTTATATTATATATTATATTATACTTACAGGTACAAAATAAATCAGAATATGTCATAATACATAACTAAGTATTATAAAATA
The DNA here is from genome assembly GCA_918358695.1 of Melinaea menophilus ssp. n. AW-2005. NCBI lineage: Eukaryota > Metazoa > Arthropoda > Insecta > Lepidoptera > Nymphalidae > Melinaea > Melinaea menophilus. The sequence goes on along the minus strand of OU911043.1, from coordinate 15,836,652 downwards.
AATAACGAGATAATAACATTTTAGCGTATTAAATATTTTAATGGATATAAGATATTAAGGTTCTACTATTTTTAATCTCATAGTGTATAAAAAAAAAAGTCGAACTCTTTAATAAACTACTTTTTTATAATATCAAATATTTCAATGAAAGCTAAACTTTAATAAAATTTTAACAGTGTTCATGAATCTTACTTTAAAGGCGTCATCAGTTCTTAATATATATAAGTTTGTGCACAGTGCGGTACCTATGAGTTATTATTTTTTTGACAGAAAAATTTCACACATCGAAAATGCAAAATCAAAATGTATTAGATCATCTCGAAACAATATGTTTTGATAAAAAAAGCTATCCGAGTATTGAAAAAATATTAGAACAAATATCAGCAAAAGAAGGTTATAAATCCTATACAGTTTTCAAGCGGACAATATCAACAAATGGTGGTAATTATCTCGCTGATTTATATGAAGTTGACATCAAAGGTGAAACAAATAAGGGTACTAAGGAAACTAATTTATTCATTAAACATGCCATAAAAATGAAATCAGAAGGTGATGTCCTTAACATTAATTCTGTATACAATAACGAAATATTTGTATATACAGAATTGAGTAAATTATTTAATAATTTACAAGATGAAGCCAGTATACCTTGCAGTGAAAGACTAAAAATGGTCAGAAGCTTTGACGAGAGCAATGAAAATGTGATAATTCTTGAAAATTTATCTCGAAAAGCATATGAAACGCGTTACAGGATGGATAGTATGACTTTGAATTTTGCTGAACTATCAATAAAACAGATAGCAAAATTTCATGGTTTATCATTTGTACTGAAAGTTAAAAGAAGTGTTTATTACAATAAAAATATAGAAACTATTCGCAGTCCTATACAATTCACCAATTCTGTGGACAAATATCTTGAACGCATAAGTGAAAATGTTGTGCAATATTTTGATAATAATATTCAAAGAAAAATAAGGAATTTTATTCCTAAAATAATCGAAAAATTACCAAAATATCTTGGTGGAGAAACAGATCATGTTAAATGCTTGTGTCATGGTGATTTTAGAATCAACAACATTTTAATTAAAGAAAGCGTGAGTATCATATTTACAATATTCTAAAAAGTATTTATGCATACTCTGTAAATCTTTTCTGAAAACTTCATCTTGCAAGATAATCGAATCGTTGATATTTAAAAAAAATATATTTTTAATCAGTTTTGACCCATTATTTAAATTCACATAGGTCCTTTAATATTGAGTTAGTAAAGTAGGTATTTAAAATATGGTACATAATTATCAAATTAAAGATATGTGTACATTTTTTCAGGGTTCTGGATTTGGTGAGGCCATTCTCATAGATTTTCAAATGCTTTTCTTTGGATCACCTGTACTCGATCTCTTATTTTTTTTATATTCAGGCGCTGACAGAGAATTTAGGAAGTATCATATGGAAAACTTAAAAGATCTCTACCATGACACTTTGAGAGACTACCTAAAATACTTTGACATTGACGTCGATGAATTTTATTCAAAAAAGGTTTTCCTGCAAGATTTTGAAGATCATCTTGACTTTGGACTAATGGTAGCTTTTTTCGCACTACCCTTGTGTTTCACGTTGGAGGATGCATTTCCTGATATCAGCAAAGAGAAAATGGAAGATATTGACCCTAAATTTGATGAAAGATATGTACGTAGATTTAAAGGAATACTGGATGATTATTTGGAATGGGGAATTATGTAGGTTCTGCAAATGCATTCCTTTATCTTGTGAAATTTTTCTACATACATTGTTATAAAATTTCTGTGAAGGTTTAATATATATGTGTTTTATAAATAAATACTATGAATTTTATCAACACACACTTAAAATGTACACTGTCTTTAACTACGATCTGTTATCTTTATCTCCACTCCGTCTGGAGTGCATTGGCACTTATATTTAAAAATTCTTATGATCTATCTATCATCTTCTTTAAGATATACCGTAAACTTGTTTGCTTTTCATAAAAATATGAAGGAATGATCTCAAATACTCGCCATTGTTTTTTATTACTATTTTATTATTAGTTTAGAAAAAATGTTTAATTATTTACCATATCATTTTAGTGAAAGAATGAATTTGAAACTATATTTCTTATTGCACTTTATAGTACCAAAATAAAAAAAAAATCGTGCCGGCAGGGGGACACGCATGGGTAGACCTCGTGTGTAACTCGTTTAAAATATAACTCACTACCTAAGAATAACACATGATGCCGTTGTTTACATCAAAAATTTTCAAGCAAAAAGCGGTCTTTATTTTTTTTCTCGGAAAAAGTATCTTTTTTGGAAATACTTTTGGTACTTAAATTTAGAGTAAAAAATAACCTTTCTATTAAAAATATTTGCGAGGAGGGAATGCTTATCAGATAAAAGTTGCCGTGGTTTTACCTACCTTAAATTTTCAAGCCAAAAGTTGTTTTATTTTTTTTTCTCGGAAATGGTACCTTTTACGGAAAAACTTTTGGTACCTAAATTTAGAGTAAAAAATAACCTTTCTATTAAAAATACTTGTGATGTAAGAATGTTTACCAGAAAAAAGTTATGAATTTTTTTCCAATAATTTTCGGTTGTTTTACCCCCACCCCTAAGTTATTGAAGTTAGGTTTTCGGTTTATTTACATTAGTTATAGGTATTTATCAAAGACATCATATAATATGAACGCGATTAAACATTTTGACCAATGGTCATTTCGGACTCAGGGGGTCATAAGAAGACCTCCTGTGAAGAAATTTTTTCAAAATTCGAAAGTCGGGTACAAATGAATGGGCAGACCGAATTCTTCGAGGTCTACCCAAAGTACGTTTTCATTTATATTTAATAAAGTTTCAAATTTTTCCTAAATTTATTAGAATACTAAACAGGTACTCTCTAACAGGTTATTATAAATTTGATAATTGAAGATCATAAGGTGAGATTTTAACTTTGATATTGTTTTCTAGATTAAAGTATTATATTTTGTAGGCAAAAGGGAAAAAATATATTAAAAATCATTAACGGTTTTACCAAAATATTTTTACTGGTGTAAACATACGTGTATAATGTACCTATGTTTTAAATACGTGTAAGTACCAAAACTTTTAATAAGATATAATAATAGGTAAGGTAAAAATGGTAATATATTCATTCATCTTTTTTTTTTAACAACGTATCCTGAAATTCAAAAATTGAATAATGTTCTATAAATAAATTTGTTTACTCAATTTACCTTAAAAATACAAAATATTGAAGCAGAAAAAGCATTTAGCAAAAGAACGCAGATAAAATGGACAATAAATGTGCTTTTAATTTACTGATATTTGATGTGGGTACTGTTGAAGTATAATAATAATAATAATTCTTTATTACACACCAAAAACAAATCAGTGTAGATACAAAAAGAATATTAAAATCTAGATATCTAGCTATCTCTTATAGACACCCTTATTCTGATAAGTTAAGGCAAACATATTTCAAGGTTGTAGATAATATATAAGTAAGTAAACAATACAAGAAAAAAACATAAATAAGTACATACAAACTTAAATACAAATATACATATTTAACAATAGAAGGTTATAATACTACTCATAAAGGATTATATCTATAATGTATGTCCTATAAGAGATTAAGACAAAGGAGAAATAATTTTCTTAAAATGATATCATATAAAGTATATAGTATATAATAGCACAGTATAGTTATAATAACGACATTACCAGTACTCTGATCACTGTCTAGTACGGAGTGTAGTGCCCATTCAACGTCCGGCTCGCAAAAAACTTGCGACCCGACGCGTTTGGCGCTACAAGGGAGCGGATTGGGATAGAATGCGGACCTTTTCTGCATCCAACCCGTGGGGGTCGATGTTTTCTCTTACAATGACTACTCAGTAACAACTCTGAGTAAGTACTCTGTGGCTGTAACTACTCGTAATGTTATACTACAAAGCAAGGAACTATTTGTTCCAAGCCCTGCGGTACCACTTAGTGGGAGATCGCGACAACGCTAACGCGTCTATTTCGGCACTCCTATGATAGCTTGGACCTAGCTAACTACAGACCTATCGCCATTGCCTCTGTTCTCTCTAAAGTAATGGAGAGCATCATCAATCAACAGTTCCTAACGTACCTAGAGGATTACCAGTTGCTCAATGATCAATATGGCTTTCGTCATGCTCAAGCGACTGGTGATCTTCTGTTATATCTTACGCAACGTTGGACAGCTGTTATTGAGAGCAAGGGAGAAGGTCTGGCAGTTACTCTAGATATGACGAAAGCCTTCGATTGTGTATGACACAAGGAACTTCTTTCAAATCTATCTTACTATTTGCTTCCCAAGTATTTCTGAAAGTGGATCACCAGCATACAGACCGTCGTCGGATACGGTTTTCGCTCAGACCCCAAGCCCGTAAATGCTGATGTACCCCAAGGCCATACCCAAGGGCGTGTACTGAACCTTGTTCATTTAAATCCCCAAAAGACACTAGTTGACTACGCAGTCAAAAGGTAAAAAGGTTTGTACGCACAAAGAGAGAGCCATTGGGATTGTTGGGGACTAAGTGGTTTGTGAACAGCTGGACTCGCTGGCATGAACATACTGAATTGGCTACAAATATGTCTGTAGAATTACTATGGTGAACATTGATAAAACAAATATAAGGCTTATTAGACCCAACAAAGATAAAAATACGCAACCTTTAAATATGATTAGATCCTAAAAAGCAAGAAATTTTTTTTATCAATACCATAAAAGTTACTGTTACTTATTCTTATGTCACAAGTAAGTAGAAACTGTAAATGCTATGATCATCGTACGGTAGCAGCTGTATTAAATATTCTCTTCAATACTTTTTATCTTCTTTGAGGCTTTTATCAGAATTAAGAACATGTCTGATATGCTCCTATATAAAATTTCTTCTGAATAAATTTTGTTCAACAATATGTTTCAAGGAGAAGGCCATATACGATATTAACTCTTGTTTTACACCTTTCATACTAGGATCCGCCAACCGTGCGCGGCGGGTGTGTCTGTGTAGCTACAGGAAATGTCGATTTATTAGGACTACAGTTACGAAACCGCACTTATCAATGTTAAAATGGAAAGATAACTTTACTGAAAGATATATACATTTTTTTATGGAATAGGAGGGCAAACGAGCTGGCGGGTCACAGATGATTTGTTATCACCGCTGCCCATGAACCCCTGCAACATCCGAGGATATACAGGAGCGTTGCCGGCCTTGAAGTGGGAGTAAACACCTTTTTTGAAGGTACCCATGTCGTACCGATCTGGAAATACCGTCGAAGGGAGTTCGTTCCACATTCGAGTGGTACGAGGAAAAAATGTACTTGAGAATCGCACAGTGGAGGATCGCCACGCATCCAGGTGGTACGGATTGGAGGCGATGGCGCGGAAGGTAGCTAGGAAAGAAGATCACCAGCCGATCGACCATGGCGAAAGCCATATTGCCGGTCATTGACCAACTGGTGATCCTCGAGGTAGGTTAGGAGCTGCTTATTGATGATCGCTGGGAACCTCCTCGTGTGCTCGTCAATCATCAATGTTGCTCGGATTCGTCCGGCGGGATTGGAAGCGGTACGGGCCGGTGCTCCCTGGGGGAAGGTTAATCCGGTCTTTCGGGGTCGGGTTAGCCATCTGCTAATGCCCAGCGCGGTGGGAGTTGGCTATGGGGTTTATGCCCGGTATATAGCCGATAATAGGGGGGTTTTTGTTGTTTTTTTGTTTCATTTTGTCATTTCTTCGTTTTCTTGTTTTGTTTTGTCATTTCTTCGTTTTTTTGTTTTGTTTTGTCATTTCTTCGTTTTTTGTTTTGTTTTGGTTTTGTTGAGTTCCTTGTTTGTTTTCGCTCTGTTACCTTTTCTTTTTTTCTTCTATATCCTTTTCTTTTTGTCAAGTCTGAGGTCTGGCGCCTGCCGAGGGGTTGTGTAGGGACTAGGGCGCCCCCCAAACTAATCATGAAAGCGAATCAAAAAGAGAATCTACCCCTGGAGGGTACAGGGTAATCCCTCACGGAAGCTTCGGCTTCCGTCTTCCCCACGTATTCCAGGGGGGGGGGGGGAAACGACCGCTCGACTGTGACGACGACTAACGCTTTTGCTTCTTTGGATATTGATTTTACTGTTGGACTGGATAACGATTTGGCTGCGGAAGAGACGACTCCGTTAGTCGCCTCTCCCGCAAACGAACCCTGCGTGCGAAAGGACTCTCGACTTCTATTTGGAAAGGATGTGCTGTCTGAGGGCACTAAGGCGCTGACTCGTGGTGCGGATGAGATGTCTGACCATGAAGTTGGCGCTAGAAGAAAGCATGCTGCTTCTGAGGCTGCTTTAATTCAGCGTGACGCGTCCGGAAGCGAATCTGAGCTTGGTGTTGCATCTTCTAAATACAACACCGCTCGTCGTGGACGCGTCACCTCACGTGGTAGTGGGCTCGCACGGGCGAAAGCCGATCTGCGGGCCCTTGCTCTGGAGGCGGAAGAAGTCTCGTTCGAGAAGGAGTTGGCAAAACGTGCCTTCCGCAAGGCGGCACCGTCTCCGATTCTCGCGACGTCCGAAGAGGATCCCTTCAAGCATCTGCCAAGGATTGATCCTGAGGATATGGGGGTAGAGGAGCTGAGGTCAGTTGCCGGTCGTAGCTCCACAGCCATTCTTGAGGTTTGTCGGAAATCCCAAAACCTCAAGGGTGGCATGATCAAGACCCTCAAGGAGTCCGCCAAGGGTTTCCTTGAGGCGGTAGAGATCCAGGCCAGCCGCTCGGTGGACGAGGAGACACGTCGTCTCACGAGGGACAACTCGCGCCTCCATCGCGAGGTGGATAACCTTCGAGCAGAGCTCAAGTTCACAGGCGCGATTTTGCCGAGCTGAAGGCTTCGGCGGTCAAGGCGACTGCCGCTACGTCGACAGCGCCGCCTTGGGACGCCGACTCGGTTGAGGAGTTGAGGCGTTCTATCGTTTCTTCAGTGGGCGTTATGGTTAACGCCCGCTTCACCAAACATTGAGGAGTGCCTCCTCCCGGAGAGGGTCCTGCGCCCGCCTCTGGCTGCGGACCGTGGGACGAAAGAAGCCGCGGTTGCCGACTCTCGCCAATCCGCGGGAGTCACAAGCCCTATCTCGCCACTTCTGCCGTCACCGACCAAAAGAGTGACGAGGACCACTTCGGGCAGACCACCGGCACCCACTCCTGCTCCCGGAACAACGGAGACGTGGTCTTCGGTGGTGAGGAGGAGTAGCAAGGCGAAGCCAAGGCCGGCGGCTCCTACTCCAGTTGTGGCTCAACCGACAGTCCAGCCGGCAACAGTTGAGCCACAAAGGAGCACAAAAGCAAAAGGGGGGGTAAGGGTAGGGGTAAGAAGGCCGGGCAGATTGCGCCAGATCAAAGGCCCCAACCTAAGCTGCCGTCTACTCGGTCACCTGCAGTGATGATCACACTGCAGACCGACGCGGCAGCTAAGGGTGTTACTTACGCCCAAATACTTGAGAGCGCCGCCGAGAAGGTGGAGATCGGGCTCGAGAGTGGGCTTAAGATCCGGCGGTCAGCTACGGGGGCCAGGCTTTTGGAGTTGCTTAAGGCGGCCCCCGAAAAGGCGGAGAAACTCGTCTCCTCCCTTCGCTTGGTGTTGGATGGGGCGGCAGACGTCGTCCGGCCCGTTAAGCGTGTGGCAGTAAGAATAAAGGGCTGGACGACTCTGCCACATTTGAAAAAGTGAAGACTGCAATCTGCCGCGTCGCTAATTGCTCCAGCGAATCTGTCCTAGTTGGAGAGATTCGCTGGGGCTATGGGGTCATGGGCGCTGCTATAGCCCGGTGCCCCGTCAACGTGGCAAAGGCGCTATTGGCGGGGGGGCCGCCTGCTGGTGGGCTGGAGCTCGGCTGGGGTCGCGCTCCTAGAGGAGAGGCTCATGCGGTGTTTCCGATGTCAACAGCCCAGTCACACGCGCTCAGTCTGCCCATCTGAGGTTGATCGCAGCGAAGTCTGTTCCGGTGTGGAGTTGTGGGCCATTCTCGCAACAACTGCACCGGAGTCCTCCGCTGCGCCATCTGTGTCGATCTCGGGCTTCCGGCAGGGCACGAGTTGGGGAGCCGTTCCTGCAAGGCTCCCCGAAAGAAAGGCAAGACAGCTGGTTTTAAACCGGCTGCCCCAAGCGGAGGGCGCCTGCAGGCGCAAGTTGAAGCCATGTCGTCATAAATAGACGGCGACATGGCTTCCTACAGACGAATTTGAACCTCTCCGCTAGGGTCCAGGATCTTTTCATTCAGATCGCTGGAACCCTCCTCGTGTGCTCGTTCGCTATCAATGTTGCTCGGATTCGTCCGGCGGGATTGGAAGCGGTACGGGCCGGTGCTCCCTGGGGGAGGGTTAATCCGGTCTTTCGGGATCGGGTTAGTCGTCTGCTAATGCCCAGCGCGGTGGGGGTCGGCTATGGGGTTTATGCCCGGTGTATAGCCGACAATAAGGGGATTTTTGTTGTTTTTTTTTTGTTTTGTTATTTCTTCGTTTTTTTTGTTTTGTTTTGTTATTTCTTCGTTTTTTTTGTTTTGTTTTGTCATTTCTTCGTTTTTTTTTTGTTTTGTTTCGTCATTTCTTCGTTTTTTTGTTTTGTTTTGTCACTTCTTCGTTTTTTCCTTTGCTTGGTGTTGTTAAGTTCCTTGTTTGTTTTCGCTTTGTTACCTTTTCTATCCTTCTTCTATTTCCTTTTCCTTTTTGTCAACTCTGAGGTTTCCAGATAGAGGGAAAGGTATTGCTGTATATAGAATAGTTAAAGATGCAGGTGATTACAGGAATTATGATGTCTAAAATAGGGATGATCATTTTACGACTAATGCAATCGGACCCTACAGAATCAGAGGTAATCGCTAGAATGTTCTTCTTAACATCACATTTAGTAAATTGATTAAGAAAAAACATAGGAATATCGGGAGACGGCGTTACAGAAAGTTGGCTAAGGGTAAGAGACTTAATATTAATAATATACTTTATTGCAACCACAATGTAAAATAACAGTAACAATCGGAACAATAAAACATTTAAAGTATGTAGGGGTATACAATAAGGCGGTCTTATCGCTAAGTAGCGATCTCTTCCAGACAACCTTATATCTAAGTTTAAGGTGAGTTGCATACAGAAGAGTGGTGCATAATATTAACATACATAATTTCATAAACAAACATAAATAAAATATACACATATATAGAAATTAATATAACATAAATAAAATACATAATACAATAAATATATATAAATCATATTAAAATATATATAATACTATTATGAACACAGGAGATAGACTATTTGATATGTGCATGAAAAATCAGGGGAAAAATAAGAGATAGAATAATATAAAGATATAAAAAAACGTTAAAGGATAATATATAATTACATATAATTTACATTATAGTGACGAACAGAGACCGAGATAATAATCTTTAACCAACCTCTTAAAGGCAGTCAAAGACCTTGCTTGTCTGATGACTACAGGTAACGCATTCCAGAGCAATATTGCTTGAACAGTAAAAGACTTTTTATAGAAACGAGTAGAGTGAGGAGGTAAACGGAGAGTAAGGTTATCAGAAGACCTAAGAACTTTACTATGAGTGCCCAGAAATAGGATTTTTTCTTTTAAATAATACGGAGAAGTTGGATTGAATAACACACAGTACAGAAGTGAAAGGATATGAAGATTCCGGCGAAGACGGATTGGTAACCATTTGAGTTTGGATCGAAATTCAGTGACATGGTCATACTTGCGCAAGCCAAATATGAACCGTATGCTAAGGTTTTGAAGTCTCTCAAGTTTATCAAGTTGTGCCTCGGTGAGATCAGGATAACTTGCGTCGGCGTAGTCAAGAATAGAAAGAAGAAGAGATTGTGCAAGCATAACTTTGGTGGGAATGGGAAGAAAATTTTGCAAACGACGTAGTGAACTCATAGCAGCAAAATATTTTTTACTTACCTCTTTAGCGTGGTGAGACCAAGACAAAGTGTTGTCTAATTGTAGGCCGAGATTTCTGACATTGTTACTGTAGGGTATAATAACATGATTAATTGAGATTGGCGGTAAATTTGAGCAATCAACTTTAGCAATCATGCCTGGAGATCCAATAATTATAGCCTGGCATTTGGTTGTATTAATTTTTATTCCATAAGAAATACTCCAACTCAAGATTGATCTCAGATCTTCATTTAGTCGCGCAATCGCAGAGGGCAAATCTCCCAAGCTAGATTGCGAGTAGATCTGTAAATCATCTGCATACATGTGATAGGGAGATGAAATATTTTGAGAAATTGTATTGATGAAGATGGAAAAGAGTAATGGTGACAACACGCCTCCCTGAGGAACACCGGAACTTACTTGCCTCCAAGAGGAAAACGATTCGTCAATCCGAATGCGTTGTCGGCGTCCGTGCAGGTAACTATGAAACCATTCAATGATGGAGATATGTTGAGAGAAGCTAACAAATTCAGCATGATATCAAAGTCAACATTATTAAAAGCGTTGCTAAAGTCAAGCAAAATCAATACTGTCAGTTGTTTACCATCCATTCCCTTTCGAATGTCATCGGTAACTTTTATTAAGGTAGATGTGGTACTGTGGCCAGTGCGAAATCCAGATTGAAATGAATTAAAAAGGTTGTTTTTATTTAGAAAAGCGTTTAATTGAATGTATACTAATTTTTCCAAGACTTTAGAAAGAAGTGATAAAATAGAGATCGGTCGGTAATCGGAAAACGAGGACGGATTGGGTTTTTTAGGAAGGGGAATAACGTCGGCGTCTTTCCATAAAGTAGGAAAGTCGCCAGTTGAAATTGAGTAGTTAAGGATATGGGTAATTACAGGAGTCACAATGTCAATTATGGGAAAAATCATTTTCCGACTAATGCAATCGCTACCAATGGCATTCGACGAGATGGACAGTATGCTTCCCTTAACATCACATTCAGAAAATTGATTAAAAGTAAACGGTGAGCAATCAGGAATCGGAATTGTTGAGATAGAATTTAAGGTATTAGTCTTCGTTATATTATCCAAAGTATTGTCAGATGCAGAGAATGAAGTATTTAAACTTTCAAGATCGCTGTTGTTAAGAGTGGGCTTATTTGGCTTTTTTCCGATTCCTAAAGATTGAAGAAACTTCCATATACGTGCTGTGTCGCCGTTATCGACAGATTTATGGATATGGCGTCGTTGTGCATCCCTACACAATGTATTGCAGCGATTTCTTCTTTTTTTATACTTACGACGTTTTGCGTCAGATCTATTTTTCTTATATTCAGTTTTTGCTTGACACTTCTTCATAATTAACAATTTTAGATCCTCTGTAAGCCACGGCGCCGGGAGACGCTTATTTTAACAGGCTTTATCGGTGCATGTATGTCAAACAGTTGAGTTAACAACGAATTAAAAGTGTTTACTTTGGAGTCCATGGTGTCAGCATTAAAAATATTAGACCAATCAACCTTGCATGCATCATCACGTAGGTTGCTAAGATCCATTCCCGCAAAGTTACGCTGCAGAAGTAATTTGGCTTTAGCTTTAGGTGGACGTAACATGTAAGATAGGTATATCAAGTCATGGTGAGAAAAACCATCAGCGGCATATTGACCGTGATTGGAAACAAATTCAGGAGATGAAATAATCATAAGATCGAGAAGAGAAGGGACACAATTAGGTAACCTATGGGTAGCGGAAAGCGGTAAAATGTGTAAATTACAGCTTTCAACCAGGGACAAAAGTTTATTAGTTCGGTTGTCTTGCTTAAGTAGACATGTGTTAAAGTCACCCATTATAATGGTGTGGGTGTATAGTGGAGAAAGGTCTTCTATTATACTTTCAAAGGAGGAAAAATAATCTATGTGTAGAGAAGGGCTATAAAAAACACCCAGAAGGACTTTAGAATGGGACAATGATACTTCTAAAATTAAATGCTCGGCCGCATCAGGTAAAGGAGGCTGGGAAGAGGAACTTATCACGGTAAATGGAATGTAAGTTCGAAGATAAATTGCAACTCCTCTCCCGCCTTTGCCGATGCGGTCATTGCGAATAACTCGGAATCCAGGCAGTGAATAAGAAGCAGTAGGTAAACAAGGTTTTAGCCATGATTCTGAGACGAGGATAGCGTGTATATTACCTGACTGAAACGACGCAAGCATTTCGGGGAAATGAGCCGGAATACTTTGGGCGTTCAAGTGAACTACGTTAAAATTTTTACCAAGATCAGAAAACATATTATCGAGTGCAATATCAAGTGTAGGAAAATTTGTACTGTGGTAACTAGCATCACTGGAATAGTCATCAGAAGAAAAGGAAAGAAACCTGTCACTATCATCTGAAACCGACATTTTAACAATAAATTCAATATAAATATATATATATATATATATAAATATATATATATTTATAAATATAAAATAAATATGACGTTACAAATATAACAATAAAATAATAATAAAATAATGAAAATTTAAAAATAAATGAATAAATAAAAAAAAATATATGTTAATAATAAAAAACAAAAAAGAATGTAAATGTATATGCCCACCAGCTGGAAGAGATCGAATTAAATATAAGGAATATGAATTAACAATAATTGCTTGGAATAAAAAACCAAAACTTATAGGCTAGTAGTACTAAAATAAATATACATAGGATTTATTAATAAAACAGGAAGTTGGCAACCCAACAACTTAATAATAAGAATATAAAATATTATAAAAAATGGTATAAAAGAGAAAAAAATAAAATAAAAATAGTATTAAATTGCAGTATAAGTATCCGAACGCAAAACCTGACAGATGACAACTTCAGTCTTTATACATGTCAATGACAATTTATAAATACTTATAAATTTATACAATTTAAATTCCAAAAAGTAAACAAAGTGTAGGGTAAATGTGAAAAGTTCGGAGTAATGTGAAGATAAACTTAAAAAGCAAAATATCAAAATGTCTACTTCTTAGTTAAACGTTTAGACCTCACATTAGGGACAACTCTGCGATCTTTTGATGCCACCGTTGCGCATTCCGATGGAGGATCCGTGGTGATATTGCTGCATGCACTATGTATATTGTTCACTTCAGAAACACTAGATACACGATGAGGCTCACCATCACTACCCAACACTATAATATGGCCATCTCTTGTCCAGCAATTCGTAACGCCAAAATGTTTTCGTGCCAAAACAAATGCGTCATGTCTAGGTTTCGTAAGAAACTCGGAAAGTGTTATCCCAGTACCTTTAAGACATGTTTTCACAGACCAGCACTTGTCTCTAGACTTGGTTTCATGAAACCTCACTAGAATGGCCCTGGTTTTTTTGCTATTTGAAGACCCGAGGCGGTGACAGCGACTAATATCACAATGAGATATATCTGGAAGCCTCAGTTTTTCAGAACAGACTTTCAAAACTTTGGCAACAGTATCCTCACTCTTATCTTCAGCAATACCATGGATGAGTAAAATTTTTCTGCGGCACCTCATCTCAAGCTCATCGTGATGTCTTGAGAGTATATTAATTTGAAACTGGAGGCTCTCCAGAGCCGACATCACAAATGTTCTGAAAGACTGGAACTGTGAATTTATGTTTGAAGACGGACTTGCTGCAGGAGTCGCTGCTTTCAGATCCCGTTGAAAGTCATTCATACGAGAATTAAAAACTTCACTTAATTCTGCCATTGTTTGTTTTAGTGAATCCATTGTGTTTGTTTTAGTGAATCCAATGATTGATGTGAAAATAATTTCGTGCAAATGATAGGAAAATTGAAGCAATTATTGTATATAAGTGAAGCTGGTAGATAGTTACTTTACATACACATTTTAATTTTGAATATAATTTAATAATATATATAGTTTTTAATTTAATTGAAGAGCAAATAAAGACACGTCTAGTCACTTATGCACCTACCCGCGACCCCTACAGTGTCTAACGTATCGGATGATGTAAATTGTTTATTAAGTGAGTTTAAATTTAAGTTTTGTGAACTGGTTTCTTGGGGAACTTTGCATACTCCCAAAGATTTAAGAAAATTCCAAACTTTACAGGAATTGTTTTCATCGATAACAGATTTATAGATATGGCGTCGTTGTTCGTCTCTACACATATGGTTGCAGCGATTTCGAGCAGTTACATACTTTTCCCGATTCGTATCGTTATCGTTGGCTTTAAACTTTGCTTTGGCGTTGTTTTTTAAATTCTGAAGTTTTTTAATACTCGACGTTAACCAGGGAGCAGGTAGATGTCTGACTCGTATTGGTCGTATAGGAGCGTGCTTGTCATACAGATCAGTCAGTAAGCGATTAAACATTTTTACCTGATCATCTAAATAGTTCTGTAATGATATAAGTGACCAATCTACTTTCGATGCATCAGCTTTTAAAAGTGCTAAATCCATCGCCTCAAAATTGCGTTGAAAGAGCAATTTTGCTCTCGCCTTAGGAGGTCGTAACTTGTAGGATAAGTAGATGAGATCGTGAAAAGAAAAAGCATTAGCAGCGCACTGACCATGTTTTGAAACATGACTGGTTGAAGATACTATTATTAAATCAAGAAGAGAAGGGATACAATTAGGAAAAGTGTGAGTGGCTAGTAAAGGAAGTATTTGCAGATTACTGGCGGTAATTGTAGAATTTAATCTAACTGACCAGTGATCATTCTCAGCAAGCAAGTATTAAAATCGCCCATTATTATGGTGTGACTGTATGCAGGTGTTAATTTTTGAAGCAAACTTGCAAATGTTGCGAAATAATCTACTGTAAGGTTAGGGCTATAAAACACGCCAAGTAAAAGTTTGCTGTGGGAAAAGATAACTTCTATGAAGAGATGCTCAGCTCCACCGACTGAAGATTGCGATATATCAATTATGGAAAAGGAAATATGACAACGGAGATATATAGCAACCCCACCACCCGTCCGACCTACACGGTCATTTCGAATAAGGTGGAAGCCCGGAAGAGAAAAAGAAGAAGAAGATAAACATGGTTTTAGCCAAGACTCTGAGACTAAAACAGCATGAATATTATTATCATTAATCGAAGAAAGCAAGTCAGGATAGTGTGCAGGAATACTCTGAGCGTTTAAATGGATAACATTAAAATTTTTATGACAATCTCTGAACGCAGCAGTGAGGTTTTCACTAAGCGATGGGAGATTCTGAAAACTATCATTACTGCTCATTCTGTCGGAAGAAGGAGAAAGAGATAAAAACGTATCTTCTAGGTTACAAGTCATAAATCATGTATAAATTAAAAAAATAGTTTAAAATAAGACAAATGTATGTATATATGTATATATTATAAATATTTGTATACTGTATCTAAATAATAATAATAAAAAAATAAATAAATACTTCACATACCCGCCAGCTTTTAAAGGACTAAATTAAGTAAATTTCGGCACTAACAAAATTTTGTTAATAAATTATTATAATTAATAAATATATAGATTATAGAAATATAACATTATACCAGATATAACAACATTTTGAAATTATATAGCACATAAAGTTTAAATCTTAAAAAACTGGCATTCATTTCAAGTTAAATCACTGTCACCGGCGTCAAATTCACTATTGACATAAACAAAGTGTAAACAACATAAAAGACAAAAAGTTTAATAAATGTATAATTAAAATATATCGATATTAAAAAAAGTTAGTTTATTTTATATAACAATAGATTAAAGTTAAATACTTACGTTGTAGTGAAAAGACAAAAGTGGTGACAGTATCAAAGTAAAATAATAATAGATTATTGTTTCTTAACAACCCTCTTTGTGCGTGGTCCTGTAGTCTTATTGACAACTGGCTTCTCAGTCATCACAGCAACTTGAGGAGAAGAATGGCAGGACAAGTTGTTCGGTAAAGCATCGAAATCAGAAAGGCACTCCACCTTATGTCGATTACCATCAGCAGCAAGAATCCAGATGGCGCCTTCCCGCACCCAGCACTTTCCAATACCAAACCGCTGTCTAGCTGCTAGAAAAACTTGATGTCGAATCTTCGTCAAAAATTCAGAGAGTGTTAAACCTGTGCCGTGTGACGAACGAACGAAACGAACGAAACGAACGAGTGGGACGAAAGAAGCTGCGGTTGCCGAATCTCGCCAATCAGCGGGAGTCACAAGCCCTATCTCGCCACTTCTGCCGTCGCCGACCAAACGAGTGACGAGGACCACGTCGGGCAAACCACCGGCCTCCACTCCGGCTCCCAGAACAACGGAGACGTGGTCTTCGGTGGTGAGGAGAAGTAGCAAGGCGAAGCCAAGGCCGGCGGCTCCTCCTCTAGTGTCCCACGCTCCAGTTGTGGCTCAACGGACAGTCCAGCCGGCAACAGTTGAGTCACAAAGGAGGAAGAACAAAAGGTGGGGTAAGGGTAGGGGTAAAAAGGTCGGAAAGACTACGCCGGATCAAAGGCTCCAACCTAAGCTACCGCCTACTCGGTCACCTGCATTTATGATTACACTGCAGACCGAGGCGGTAGCTAAGGGAGTTATTTACGCCCAAATCCTCGAGTGCGCAGCTGAGAAGGTTGATCTTGGCGAGATCGGGCTCGAGGGGGGGCTCAAGATCCGGCGGTCAGCTACGGGAGCCAGACTTTTAGAGTTACCTAAAGCGGCCCCTGAGAAGGCGGACAAACTCGTCTCCTCCCTTCGCGTGGTGTTGGATGGGGTGGCAGACGTCGTCCGGCCCGTTAAGCGAGTGGTAGTAAGAGTAAAAGGGCTGGACGACTCTGCCACAAGCGAAAAAGTAAAGGCCGCAATTTGCCGCGTCGGTAATTGCTCCAGCGAGTCTGTCCTGGTTGGAGAGATTCGCTGGGGTTACCGGGCTATGGGCGCCGTTATTGCCGGTGCCCCGCCGACATGGCAAAGGCGGTACTGGGTGGGGGTCGCCTGCTGGTGGGCTGGAGCTCAGCTGGGGTCGAGCTCCTCGAGGAGAGGCCCATGCGGTGTTACCGGTGCCAAGAGCCCGGTCACACGCGCGCGGCCTGCCCATCCGAGGTCGATCGCATCGAAGTCTGTTTCCGGTGTGGAGTTGTGGGCCATTCTCGTAATAACTGCACGGGAGTCCTTCGCTACGCCGTCTGTGTCGACCTCGGACTTCCGGCAGGGCACGAGTTGGGGAGCCGTTCCTGCAAGGCTCCCCGAAAGAAAGGCAAGACAGCTGGTTTCACCCCAGCTGCCCGAAGCAGAGGGCACCTGCAGGCGCAAGTTGAAGCCATGTCATCATGATTAGACGCCGACATGGCTTCCTACAGGCGAACTTGAACCATTCCGCCAGGACCCAGGATCTTTTCATCCAGGCCATGGTGGAGTGGGACATCAGTGTAGCGGTGGCCTGCGAGCCCTACTATGTCCCCCCTATTTTCAACTGGGCGGGGAACACTAGCGGTTCCGTGGCTGTGGTTGCGGGTTCTGGTCCCGGTCCCCCTTTTTCCACCCGTGAGACTGGCCCGGGTTTGATCGTGGCGAGGTGGGGCGAATACGTCGTCATCGGCGCGTACTTCTCCCCCAATCGCCGACTGGCGGAGTTCGAGACTTTCCTCGACTCCATCAGTGCGGCGATTGGAAGACAGGCGTCGGGGAAGCTCATATTCCTCGGCGACCTGAACGCCAAATCCGCGGCCTGGGGGAACCGCGCCACGGACGCTAGAGGTAGGGCCGTCCAGGTCTGGTCGCTCCTCTCCGGTCTGTCTCTCCTCAATAGAGGGACCGATGCGACCTGCGTGCGACAGTAAGGGAGTTCCGTGGTGGACGTTTCGTTCGCCACCCCAGCTGTCGCTCGCACGGTCGTCGACTGGAGAGTCGAGACAGCGGTCGAGACTCTATCGGACCATATTTACGTCCGATTTGACCTCTCCACTTCCCGACTGATCCTGGCCAGGCCACCGCGGGAGGGGAGTCGCTTTCCTCGTTGGGCAATCAAACGTTTGGATCGGGAATTAGCAAAGGAGGCTGCCATCGTACAAGGATGGGCCTTTCCCGATCCGCCCAATGAGGAGACCGACGTGGAGGAAAGAGCTGGCTACATGCGCGAAGCACTTTCACGGGTTTGCGATGCAGCCATGCCCAGTTTGAGGTCTAGGCCCCGGCGCAGAGCAGTGTACTGGTGATCACCCGAAATTGCCGAACTTAGGGCGGCCTGTTGCAGGGCTCGCAGGGCTTTCGTCCGGTGTCGCAGTCGTCACGGCTTCGACCCGGTTCTGGAGGCCCAGCTGCGGAGTCGATACCACGAGGCGAAATCGACTCTGCGGCTTGAAATTCGGAAGGCAAAGGACCTGGCTCGGGAGGAGATCCTGGCAGGTCTCGATAAGGACCCATGGGGACGTCCGTACCGCGTCGCGCGGAATAAGCTCCGCGCCGCGTGGGCCCCGGTTATGGAGTCCCTTCAGCCGGATTTCCTCGAGCGGTTGGTGGGGGACTTATTCCCGGAGTCCACCGGCCACTCACCTCCCGTGATGGCCCCCCCTTCTCCTAATGGGGAGGCGGGTTCTGTCCCAGATATCACGGAGGCCGAGCTGGAGGTCGCGCTGAATCGCCTTCGAGCCCGCAATACTGCGCCGGGGCCAGATGGTATTCCGGGGCGAGTTCTGTTCCTCGCCCTGGAATACTTGGGAGGCAGGCTTCGGGAACTGTTCAACCTGTACTTGCGCACTGGACAGTTCCCGAAGGCCTGGAAGGAGGGCAGGTTGTGCCTGTTGAGGAAGAACGGTCGTTCTGCCGACTCCCCTTCCGCATACAGGCCAATCGTGCTACTGGACGTGACGGGTAAACTCTTCGAGAGAAGCCTCATCCTCATCTGGCTACCGTCGGCGCTACGTTGGTAGCGGACCGAATAGGGCTGTTGGGATTGGAGGTCTCCGTCACAAAAACGGAGGACATCCTGTTCCATGGCCCACGCCGGGGTCCCCCTCGTTGGGCGTCCATCTCCGTCCAGGGTTCGGAGGTGGTGGTGAAGACCGAGATGAAGTATTTGGGTCTCACCCTGGACGGAAGATGGAACTTCGGGGCTCATTTCTCCCTTCTGGCCCAGAAGTGGGTATCCACCGCAGCTGTCTTGGGGAGGCTTCTGCCTAGCGTTGGTGGGCCGCAGGCTCCGTGCCGGCATCTATATGCCGGCATCGTGAGGAGCATGGCCTTGTACGGTGCCCCAATTTGGTCGGGAGTTCTTACCGTCGACTCCAAGACCCTCTTGCGGAGATCGCAGAGGGTTCTTGCGGTAAGGGTGATTCGGGAGTATCGTACGGTGTCGTACACTGCGGCCACACTTTTGGCGAGTGATCCGCATTGGGAGCTACAGGCGAAAGTGTTCGCCGGGGTGTATTGGCACCGGGCAGAAGCCAGGGCCAGCGGGGTAAGGCCCGAGGCGGCTCGGGTCAGGGCTCTAGCTCACCGAGCTCTGATTCGACGGTGGGAGAGGGACCTAGGGTCCCCTGCCGTCAGACTGACGACTGTGGGGGCGATCCGTCCCCACCTCGTTGGATCAACCGGCGGCATGGAACGCTTACGTTCCGTCTTGTGCAGGTGCTCACTGAGCATGGATGCTTCGGGGAGTACCTGCACAAGATTGCAAGAAGGGAGGCGGCCCCGTCCTGCCACCACTGTGACGAGTCCGTCGACAAGGCTCGTCACACCGTGGAGGAGTGCGCAGCCTGGGGTCATCAGCGAGCTGGTGGCCGTGGTGGGCGGTGACCTCTCACTGCCGCGCCTTATAGGCACATTGATCGGCAGCGAGAGGTGTTGGGTCGCAATGGCCTCCTTCTGCGAGCAGGTCATCGCCGCGAAGGAGGCCGCGGAGCGGATCAGGGAACAGGCCTCCACCGCTGACCCACTCCGTGGGAGAAGGCTGGGAAGAAGAAGGCGGGAGTACGCCCGCCGCTTCCTTCCCCAGTTGTAGTGCCTTGGTGGGAGGGGAGGGTGACATCTCTCACCTATTACAGGCCTACGTCGTGAGAGTACTCTAAGTTGCTCGGAGCACCCTTACACGGGGGGTTATCGCCGGAGCGTCACGGTGAGTGAGCAAGCGATCCCGTGGCGTCCCATTAAGGCGTTGAGGGCAACCGTTGGTTTTTTAGTGGGTAACCTTAAAAATGGCAGCGTCCTCTATGCTGCCGGGTACTCCCACATAACCCTCCGTCCATCACCTTCTTGGTCGGCGGGTATCCATAACGGATTTTTCCAAGGACAAAAAAAAAAAAAGGAGCTGCTTATTGATGATGCTCTCCATTACTTTGGAGAGAAGAGAGGTAATGGTGATAGGTCTATAGTTAGCTGGGTCCGAGCTATCACCTTTTTTAGGTATCGGATGGACAAGGACACGCTTCCATGAGACCGGGACTACGCCTTTAAGGTAGGAGTACCGAAATAGATGCGTTAGCACTGGCGTCAATTCAGGGGCACATGTTCGTAGCACAACTGGAGAGATACCATCTGGCTCACTCGACTTATGAACTTCCAAGGAAAGGAAGCTTTTCGGATGAGTTTTTGCCGAAAAACTATTTCCGGCATTGAGCTTGGACACCGTGGGATAATAAGCGGTGTCTACCCCTGGTCGTCCAAAATCGAGTTTGAGGCAAAAAGAGTGCCCAAAAGATCGGCTTTCTCTTTTGCCGTGTAGGCGAGAGAGTAGTTCCCAGTGTGCAATCTCGGTAGGGATGGCTGACAAAATTTTCCGAGCGTGGCTTTAGACAGCGCCCAGAACTTGCGCGTGCCAGGCGGGCACTTTGCCAGCTGATCCCCAATTTTGACGACATCACATGATTGAAGTATCACATCAGCTACAGCCGCAGCGCAGTCACTAGGATCATTGGAAGATAAATAAATCGACCCCTATGGGTAGGATGCAAAAAAGGACCGCATTCCATCCCGATCTGCTGACTTGTAGTGCCAAATGCGTCGAGTCGCAGGTCTTGTGCGAGCTGGGCGTTCAATGGGCACTACACTCCGTACCAAGCAATGATCAGAGGACCCTAAGGGAACCTCGACAGTGATTTGGTACTTTCCGAGATGTGTAGTCAGCAGAAGATCCAACAAAGAGGGCATATGGCTGTACACGTCCGGTAGACGAGTGTGCGTCTTGATCAATTGGGACAGACCATTTGCCAGAGCAAAGTCAAACACAGATCTCCCTGCGTAGTCGGTGGCACGTGACCCTAGCCAATCGGCATTGTGCGCATTGAAGTCCCCGAGGACTACGACTTCGGCGGAGGGAATCTGTGAAAGCAAATCGTCAATCTTCGCCTGAACAAGGCCCAAGAGTTGATCCGTTTCTGCATTACCACTATGGGACCTGTAGAGGCATGCGTAGACTCTGACATGGTCGTCAATGTCCACGCGCAGCCAGAGTACAGAGAAGTCCCGACCTTCTAAAACCTGAAGACGACGGTGGCAGACATCCTCCCTTACGAGCACAGATACCCCGGCGTGTGGTAAAAAATGGTGTTCTAGTTTATACCCGGGGTACAGGTACGCTGTATCGCTAGGTTAAGATATCTGCATCTCCGTCAGAAACAACAAGGCCGGCTGCGCCGTCTGTAGATGATAGTGGACGGCGTTCAAGTTGGAATGAAGTCCCCGGATGTTGCAAAAGTCCACATTTAGAGTGGGTCGGGGTACCGCTGCGTTTACTCGTCGTTTGCCCTCAAAAAACACAAACGGCGATACTTTGCCCGTCCCAGATACGACGTGCAGCCCGAGCAAAATCCGAGAATCATTTCCCCGATTTTTCTCGGGGAGGGGGTCTCCGGCTTCAACAAAGCCGGTATCCTCCTGGGGTATTTTTCTTTTTGGCATCGCTTTCATGTTTGGCGGGGGAGGGGGGGGTTTGGGCTTCCGGATTCTCTCACTCACCGACGGAACATGACCAAATGAATTTGGTTACTACACGTCGGTCTTCTGTGAGAGGGTGGTCCTTCCCCGGTCGAGCCAGCCCAATACGAGCTGCAGTCAAATAACTGCAGCTAGGCACTACCACCTAAGATAATAATAATGACGTAAAAGTTTTGTTCATTAAGCACACAATTGGGGGAATTCCGAATCAGATTATCTGTTATAAGTGAAAGTGGAACTTGTATAACAATTAAAAATAACTCTTGAAGTTATTAGAATTACGAGTAGCAGTCAAACACGTCACTAAAACGTAAGAAAGAATGCCCTTGTGAGTGGTCCTGTGCCATATCTATTTATTATATTTTCACGCCTGTCACAATTATTATAGCAAAGTTATGTTATAAAGAATTGCTAAATTAAAAAAATATATATTGGCCTATGGGACACTTTTTGACCAGTTAATCAAAATCTACAATCACGAATGTCACCAAAGGATTGCGGAACGAGTGAGACATTTTGTTGAATGCATATGCAAAATTTTAAAGCTCTAGCTCAAATGGCTTAGGAGGAGTAGGCGAATAAAATATTCATTTTAACGTTTGTATAAAATATTATTACTATTTTCATATTTCATTAATTTAAATTTAAATTTTTTACTTAACACTCTTAGAATATTAGTCCTTAAATAATTATTAACGATAACAATTAGCAAAGACTTATCATTGAAGTGGTCTAGACAAGAGATTAATTTTCAATTTTCTCCGAGATTGTTCTGTCAAGAATATTGTAATACCGCAGGAAATATGATTTTACCGAAAACACTAAATTATAAGATAGAAGGAAAGGTAATTTTCTAAAACGTCTGTTTTTAATCGAATATAGCATTGTCCTGGTTGATAGTATAATGTTGTCAATTCACAATATATTGTTATGGCCGTGACCAAAAAAAGTTATTTAGCATTTCTTTACTATATCCAGACCCTTAAAAATTACAATTTGGAGTCATAACCATATTCAAAATACAATTGTTATATAAATAAATAATTATAATAACCGATTTAGCCTTTCTATTTCAATAATATTTACAGGCTCATTACTTCTGATATACATTGGGTTTTTTTTTTTCATTATGACCATAGACATTTGTCCATGCCTTTCATTGTAATTTTAAAACAATTTTGTTACGATTTTAATGGCGATGGTAACTTCGTAGGAAATTGTACACCTGCACAAGTTTTCGAAAGCTATTTTAGAAATTAATAGTAATAATAAATAAAGTAAATAGTAGTAGTAGTAAGCTAGGTTATTAAGTTCACTAGCTTTTTTATAGCCTCGGAGTCACGGTGAGAAATTGCCATCTTGAGGTTGTACTCTACAAGGTTTCTATCGGAGGTATCGCCGGCCCGCCTAATGAATCTCACAATGGCGTCTTCGTCGATATCCGAGTAGTACGTAGAACTTCTTGTGTGTCTTGATATAGCCACCACTGCGTGTGGGACACTCGTCAGGTACGATTTTGGTTTGGATTTGGTTTGGATGATTATTACCGACTCGTATGTTAATCCCTGAGCTTCATTGATGGTGAGGATGCGCGAGTTTTCCCCTTTTCCGTACCCTAGGTTTGTAAGGTCCGCTTTTTCAGTCTGTGCATTGGCTTATTACATGCAAACTCCTATAAAATGACCTCGTTTTCCTCAGAAAGGAATTCCCAGTAGAACTCATCAACTACGTTTTAAAGTTTAACACATCAAAGAGCATTCACTTTTGTATTCTTAATTTTTTTACAAAATTTCATATGTGAAATAAAAAACATAGTATATACCTATTTAGTTCTATTATATTGTTATTATTTTTTTATATTTATCAAATTTGAAGGTTTATAAATCTGATTAATAGAAAAATGATCATATAAAAAGGAAATAACAATTTTATTGAAAAAATAATTTAACAGAATGCATAAATTAAAACCTATAATAAAAAAAAGATATACCAAAGTTTGTAAATATTAATCCATATTTTAACACTTGTAAATTATATAACGATAATATGTTAAGAGTATCGTGACACTGATCTATATAATAATATAAGATGAAAGAAGAAGAACTTTAGCCTCACTCTAATAAATAGATACACAAGTTTTCTTTGTAGCTTACTTTATAAGTTTGAAGACTTAATAAAGACTTTAACTTAATTCTAAGAGGGTTCGTTTTCCAGATTATAAAGTGGGTTATAATTATATTAAAGAATACAAATAACTGAACATCATCTTTAATATTGATAATCTAATTAAGTAAGTTAATCTAATTAAGATAATTAGACTCGGTATTGTATTGACATTGACATAAAGTTTGCTTTATCTTATTATTTACTATATTTTCGGGATGAAAATAAAGCATTTTATTCACAAACAAACAAAAAAAAGATATGTCAATCAAAACAGCATTATTGCTATCGTTACATTAGAAGAAGAGTTTATGGAGTAAACTATCAAGAAATTAATCTCTTTTTATCTTATACATTCCAGCTATGAAATTTTCTCTATTATTACGACATTACGCGGCTTATAAAGAAAATTAATATTAAATTACCCTGTGAGTACAAAGATACAAGGGTCTGTTTTGAAATTACGAAAAGTGTTATAAATTAAGCTTCGTTCCTTGTTATAAAATTTTTGGGTTCTTAATGAGGCTGTAATTATAGTCCTTAAAATATTAAGGTACTTCATAAATACGTATGAATTTATTAGTTTAGTCACAACGTATTTTTTTTTTTAGCTTTCTTTAAAATATACTTCACATAAATCATATGGAACAGCATTTAATGAATACTTTATTATTAATTTAAATAATAAATAAATAATATAATATTTAAAACAGCAAAGTCGAAAGAATACACAATAACACCAACATTATAAATCACGAAAATCAATAGTTTTCTCCCTTTATAGAGAATTAACTTTTTTGATTAACCAATTGCATTCTCAGCACTCTAATACTGGCAGCATTCCCAATTCATAGGCAAACAAACATGTCAGGTGTTTGGTTTCAGTTCAGCAATTGTTACAATAAGTCTAGTCAGTTTGCTGGTGATACTTTTGAAAACATTAGATACAAAAAATAAATAAACAAAATTTATAATTTATTGGTGATGGTTATAATAACATTATTGGCTAAAACATGATAAAACGACATAAAACATCATGTCAGAGAAATAGGTTATTATTATTTATTTGTAATAATTGTTGTCGAATAAATGAATTCAGTTATTATATAATATAATAGCTTAAACATTAAACATATATATATTAACATTAAACATATATATATATATATATATATATATATATATAGACAGGAAAAGAAGCTTCTTAGCATTCCATGGATTCATCGTGCGGGTGCCAGGCTCATCGCGTTGCAAGAAGAGGAGCGCAAACAATACCTGAAACTTGCGACCCAGATGTAGGTTTAAGGGGCCCCTTTACTATGCGCATACACGCTCACCTCCACTGTTTACGCTCCTCTCCCTACCTAACTAAATATCGTAACAACCTACTAAAGCCGCCTTTGAAATACGTTCCAGAAATGAACTGATGATCGTTCTAGAAAGGCCGAGATCCTTAAATAAGTTGTAGAGAGATTTTGCTGTTATACCTCTCGCTCCTACTTCTACAGCGTACAAATCAACTATAAATTTATTCCTTATCAGTTCATTACAAAGTTCGTAATACTTGTTAAGCTTAAATGTATGATCTTTGGGTATGTTTGTTTCCCAGGGTACAGTAAGCTCCACAAGTATAACGCGCCTTAGTTGTTTTGAGTACAGGAATAAGTCCGGCCTAGATGACGAAACACAAACATCCCCGGGGACTTTGTATTGCCTTTCATACGTGTCCATCAAGAGAGTTCAATCAGGAGACGCGTCCCAGATGGAATAAGGTTTTAGTTTACGTTTTTTGGACGAACCTGCCTTTACAAACTCTACTGATATTTTGGTGGTTGTTATACCCTTCTGCGCTCTTGCTACAGAGAGACTAACTGCTTCTCGTACGATTTCTAATACTTTATCGTGGCGACGCGAGTATTTACCTTTATTTAGAAGTACCCCACAAGTGTTTCGCGGTTCCTACTGCCTCCCCACAGATGTTGCAAGATTTTTCGGTAGCTTTGGCCCATCTCATTAAGTTACTTTGATCTGGGAGAGTCATTTGGAATACATTAAGATGAAATGTTAATAATGCTGGGGACCAATCATGAAGCAGGGTGCGCCATCGTAAAGCTAATGGAATTTAAAAATCTCCTATGGTCACCCATTCGTTTTGCAATTCTAGGCTTATCGCGTGCAACCGGTAATTATCATTTTCATCGTGCCGAATAAAGGATTTTATTATTTCCATGTCTTATTCTTTCCTACTTAATCCTAGCGCTGCTTTATTTGTTTAAGCATCTATCATAAATTGTTTATGGAATTGAAGTCGTGACTCCAGCTCTGCGGCAATTTTATCTTTTGGGAGACATGTTACAGTATCATCATTCGACTTTGAGATGAAATGTCTTTTGGTCACTCTTAGGTGTGTATAGAGTTCCGGTGGTTTCTTTAATTTTAACCCAAAATTGTGTTGGTCTCTTTATGACGCTTGCATCTGACTTTAACAAAAGGGTCTTATTAATATCGTAAACGAGGAAAGGCCAATTTAAACGTAATGTTAAATAAATTATCATATATCCAAGCCTTTTTAATGTTACTTATTGGCTTATTACTTATTCAAATATATATATATATATAATTATATAAATAATATAATATAATATAATAATATAAATAATATAATATAATATAATAATATAAATAATATATAAATACTTATTCAAAAAGCTATCGACTATTATATCTAACGAAGGAGTGCGCCCTTGGTAATCGATTTTTTTGCCTAAGAATTTGAACGGTGTTGCGTCGGTAATAGTAGTAACGCACTTACCGCTTATTAAAAGACCCGGATCTTAAGAGATATATCTGGTGTTCCGCCTACCCAGACATGGACTGTAGCATTTATTGGGTTTTGTCCTCAATCCTTCCGTCCAAGCACACAAATCATCCACAACATTTAAAAGTAGCTGACATTGTTTTGGATTACGTGTCAGTATCGCGAGATCGTATGCAAATGCTAGTATGGATTCTGTGTAATTATTGTTAAACTTAAACCGATAACCCCATTTCTTTTCGTTTTTAATAACTTTATCTATTAAAATATTGATCACTATGTTAAATATAATTGGAGAAATACAACAACCTTGAAATAAACCTATGTTGTAATTGAATGGTTTGGAATTATTTTCATTTGTTATTATGGAAATTTTTAATTTTGAATAATTTGATACAATCATGTCACTTACTAACGTTGGAAAGTTATACCACCTTGGCGCAAACATCATCAGTTCATGTCGTACCGACCCGAAAGCGTTTTTTAAATCTATACAACATACCGTTATTTGTCTTTCACTAGTTCTGGCATCTTTAAGGCTTTTCGATATTAATATGTTATGTTCCAGGCATCCAGAAATGCCAGATAAAAACCCTTTCTGGTGATTAGGCCCGAAATATTTATTATTAATCATGAATTGCGTCATTTTGTTTGTAAAAAAGAAAAAAATACACCTAAGTCTATCACCTGTTTTTACATGGTTTTGAAATAACACGGTTTGAAAATAAAATATTTTTAATTTTTTTACACGATTTTATTCCATTTAGCACGATTAAAAAATTTTTGGGCTTAATTTTTTTTGTCAAATTTAATTTCTGCGAAATATGTTCATATTACAAATTTAGGGGAATTCCCTTTTTGTGCATACAAGCAAATTTACTGGCCAGAACAATTGAAATGTGTTAATATTTTGTGAATAATCTTCAATAACTATGCTTGTAAAAATAAACATTGTATATGTGATTTAATTAAATAAACATGAATACTTGTTCTTCAAAATCCTTGTTTTTCACTAATTTTAATAGGTTTTAGAGATTAGGAACCAATCACCTATTTTTGCATACGATCAATGTCTTTTTTTACACGGTTTTTTCTGGAACCAATTTCCGTGTAAAAACAGACTTAGGTGTATTTTTTATATTGTATTTGTTAGAGCTATCGGTCTAGTGTCCCTAGGGTCCGAGACATTGTCGCTTTTAGGAATGAGGACAAAAAGAGCATTTCCGAATGTTACTGGTATTTGTCCTCTTGACCAGATTTTACCGAATATATTCAACAGATGCTTATGGATCGACGGACATTTTTTTATAAACTATATAAGGGATACCATCCGGACCTGGTGCTGACTTAGATGGTTTCTTTTTAATTATTTTATTTATTTCCTCCAAAGTGGGTAGGTTGGCATGAAAATCTATGGAAGGACTTTCAGGTTTTCGTTCGTTGGGATCCCAATACAGTCTTTGATTTTTAGGCACTTCGTATGTGCCTAAATTTGCTCGTTGGTCAAGAGAAGCTTACCTTTTTCGTCTTTGAAAATATTTTAAGAGTACTTAAAAGGATGTTTATCAAAGTCTACTTCGTGTTTTGCCCGGTCAAAGCTAACACGGTTTTTGTTATTTGTTGTGATATGCCTTGTATTAATTTAAGAATTGACCTTAATGCCCTAGACAGTTGGTGACTAAATTGGTTGTCGCCCATGGCTTTGGCCTTACGAAGTTTCTTATGAGGTCTTTTTTTTTCCTTCTCATATTCAATTTAAAACCGTTTTCTTTGTACTTGTGAGCATAACGATTCGAAGATGGATAGTGCTCATTGAAGTAGTCAAAAATAGTATTTTGTAGTGTCTCTTCTTGCGCGTCGAATACCTGGTTTGAGCCCGGATGCTCTAACAGGTCCGCTATATTTTGGTCGTGTATTTTCCATGTCGATTGTATAATATTGGGAATGCTAAGACGCGTCCGGATGGTCATGGACTCCTGGCGATTCGCATTCAATGGCTCACCATGGGATATAGTATACTCTATCCGAAGTGAAAACTGAAGATATTACCGGCGATTGCCGCGCTTCAGCACCATCGTGTATTTTGAGATGTTTAATAAACCAGTCAACCAAACCAAACCAGTTAATAAACGAAATCTTTTGTAAATTTTCCCGCACGTAAGGTATTTGAATTCCGTTTTCGCGCCGTTTCAAAACAAGATCCGAATTAAAACATGTAAATATAAGTAAGGTGTAGTAAGGCAGTATATACACTCAAAATAAAGTATGTAATAGGGTGCAGGTTTTCCGCTACAGTTGTCAAACTCTTTGTTAAATGGGGTGTAAATAAGGAAGTTTACAATAAAGACAACCGTACTTAAATTATATAAGTATATTCTATAATTTTATATTAAGTTTGTTTAAAAATGTACAAATATACAAATTTAAAAATGATTCCTGCGGTAGGTATACTTACATTAGCTGTTTCACTGAAACAGTATATTGTAATACCGAATACTGATGTGTAGTTGATGCTAGTAATATTAATGGCTAAAAAAGCAGGACCATAGGTAGACGGTATTTAACATCATGTGGAGCTTCATAAGTATACCTACTGTACCCGCTAAAACCTACAACCAAACCAGAACTAAATCATACCTGAGCAGGCGACTTCAATAACTTTCAAATTCTTACTAATATTCCTGTGAGCTAACCGCAAAAATATTCTACGAAAATATAGTATTAAATAATATAAGAAACGAAGAAGTTATAATATAAATACAAAGGAGAAAGAATTTTACTAAGGTTTTTTTTTAAATAGCATAATCGTAAGGAATAATGGATTTAAACGCATTCAAAGTGGTTGTGTTCTAAATATCTTGAATATTTATTTATTTATTTATTTAGCTTCACGCCATATCCATTGCGGAGTAGTTAGAGACGACGGAGCGCCAAATGCTACGGTCCCTGCATACCTCTTTCGCCTAGGCCACAGACATCAACCTCTTCATACATGCCCTCCGGGGGGTCCTCATGCATTTTACGTGACTTTCCTCCAGTATCATAGATACTCTGTTTTCGAAGGTCACTCGAGGCCACCCCCTGTCTCTCTTACCGCTCACTTTTCCTATATAAATCTTTTTTACCATTCTTTCATCACTCATTCCTTCGACGTGCCCAAACCACCTGAGCACGTTCTTCTTCATTCTCACCGTGACATCTTCGCTAGTACCTGCCATTCTGTGGATCTCTTCATTGCGGATTTGATCAGCTAGACTGACTCCGCATATTCTGCGAAGAGATCGCATCTCCACAGCATTCATCTTTCTTACATTCTTCTTCTGTGTTACCCACGTTTGGCTGCCGTATAACAGCGTCGGTAGCAAAACTGCATTGTGTACAGCCCAACGTGCAGCTATGCTGACGTTTTGCCGTCTCAACAATGCAGTCAAAGCACCGTTGACTCTGTTACTGGCAGCAATACGCCTTTACACATCCATTTCGTATCTTCCGTCTCTGCTAGACATACTTCCCAAATATACCACTTCATTCACTTGTTCTATTATCTTATCATTCACGTTGATCTTACATTCTGTTCTTTCTTCATTTCTTTCAAATATCAGAACCTTCGTCTTATCTACATTCAGGTATAATCTTGAAAATTATAAATAAAACAAACTTTCATGATCAAAAATAAGTTGAAATGTCAAATATATGAATTCCGATAGCTTAACCAATCTGAAACGATATTTCTCTCCGATTGGCAGTAACATAGAGGATAAACACTAATTGATTTTATTAGATAACGCATTTTAATATAAGTTTGTGAGAGAACTAGATAATAACATTTTATTAAAACTAGTATTTATAATACTCAGTAAGCTTCGATCGACTTAATACAATCTTATTTGTAATGTTTATATTTTAATTTCCATACTTAATAATATATGTATATAAATCTTATTCCCGATATATAAGTAAATATTTTGTCAACGATTTCACCTGCTGACAATTTTTCAAACCCAAAACACACTTTTATGTGATTTATTACTAAGGGAGAACTTACTAAAATGATAGTGCTTTTTAAAATGCAAAAATTGTCTAGTAAATTTCCTACTGTGCAAAATTGGTGTACGCTACCTTTTGTTTTGTTAATGCTTTAATTGCATGAACTTGCCACTTTCCTGTATCCGCTGGAGTTTTTAAAAGACCGGTCCATTGTTACAAATTTTGATTATTTAAAAACTTTCTATCTAACTGCTTATCTATAAGTACTAATATTATTAATACATTTACTACTATTCTTTAACTATATATGTAATCCAGAACGCCTGAAAAGAATTATAACTTAAATAAACATTAAAAGTTTAAAGTATTTAAAAATGAAAAAGACTTAATAGTTTTAAGTAAAGTTGAAAATCTTTTCAAGGCTCCTATAAATTTCCATTGTAGGACCAGAAATTCAATACTTATTTATCAGCTTTGTGAAAGATTGGAGTGCTTTCTCCTTTCTCTCCAATGATAAAGGCTCTACTAGTACTTATGGGTTCAAAGGGTCTTTAGTGAATCGGTTGCTAGTTCAAGATTTTTATTTACCATCTTTTTTTTTAACGACTAATGATTTCTTATATAGGCTTAGAAAGTAATTCTTGAGTTATGTCGTTTTTTATTTATACGAGTAGCTGATTCATTGAATGTAATTTACGAAAACACATATTGTCTTTTAAAGATCCTTTCAGTTTAATGTTGTGTAAATTATGAATGAAAAATTATGTTAAAAATATCTTAAATATTTTCTTTTACGGTTGTCGAGGTGCCGTCACTTAAAAGTGGACTGTAAAATTTTTGTTGCTGTGAACGATTGTGAAAGTTTAATGAGAATACGTTTCGTTCAAGTAAGTGTAAGGAAAATGTTCCATTTGTTACTTCTCTCTGTCTCTTTATATAACTTCTGATTTTTAAGTGATAGTGGTTCTAACTTTGACAAAGCATTTTTCCTCTCGACAATTCTTCAGCTTTGTATGATATTTATACTATGTTTCTATTTTCTTGTTCTAGATGTTTATTTCTTTATTATTTTAAAAACTATTTGTGAATCTAAATATTTTTAAATACATATTCTTTAATTCATAATCTTCATTGATTATAAAAAGCAACTAATATTTAAGCAACCGATTTTCATTTCGTGTCTAGAGGATTTCATACAGGATGTAGAGCCTAGCTGTAGTTATCTCACTGCAGCTCGTATTGGGCTGGCTCGACCGGGGAAGGACCACCCTCTCACAGAAGACCGACGCGTAGTAACCAAATTCATTTGGTTATGTTCCATCGGTGAGTGAGAGAATCCGGAAGCCCAAACGCGCGTTTGGCACTACAAGTCAGCAGATTGGGATGGAATGCGGTCCTTCTTTGCATCCTACCCATGGAGGCCGATTTGTTCCCTTCCGATGATCCTAATGACTGCGCTGAGGCTGTAGCTGATGTGATACTACAGGGCATGGAACTACGAGGGGAGGTCCAAAGTTCGTGGAATGGAGAGGATGGAACGGGGGTAGGGGGGCCGCTTGGTGTCATACAAATTGGAGACTTATCATTAGTATAAATACCAAGTTTCAACCCGATTGCGTCATTCGTTTACGAACAGTCGCCTGCTGAACAAGTCAATCCGGAAGAAAACTGAAACTATAGAGAAAATTGAACACCGCGTTGTGATAAAATTCATTACCAAGCAAGGAAAGAACGCTCAAACCATTTTGAATGCAATGGGAGTCGTTTAAAAGGAACAGTGCCCTAGTAAATCAATGATTTACAAGTGGCATGGTCTTTATAAACATGGTTGAGAGTCAATTGAAGACGACCCCCGCTCAGAAAGACCTGTTGAGGCCACCACATCGGACATCGTCGAAAAAATGGAGAAAATTGTACTAGAGGATGCCCGTTTGAAGAAAAAATAATTATCTGCATTAGTTGGAGTAAAAGATTTTGCGAATCCTACATGATCATCTAAGTATGACAAAAGTCAGTGCAAGATGGATACCAAGAATGCTCACGCCGTTTCCGAAAAAGCAGCGCGTCGATGCGTCAAAGCATTTTTTGAAGTTGTGTGGAGATAAACCTGCACAGATTTTGGACCGAATTGTTACGGGAGATGAAACATGGGTTCATCACTTTGAGCCTAAGTCCAAACAAGAGTCCATGCAATGGCATGAAAAGATGACACAACCGCCAAAGAAATTCAAGGTGACGGAGTCGGCTGGAAAGATGATGGCTACTGTTTTTTGGGATTGTGAGGGGATAATCTTGATTGATTACAAAGAAAACGGAAGGACTATAACCGGAGAATACTACGCAACGATATTAGAAAAATTAAAGGATGCCATCAAGGAAAAGCGGCGAGAAAAATTGACAAAGGGTGTGTTGCTCTTGCAAGACAACGCGTCGGTTCACAAGAGCAGAATTGCAATGACTGCTCTGCACACCCTACAATCCAGACCTGGCCCAAGTGACTTTTTTTATTTCCCAATTTAAAAAAGACTCAAGGGGAAGGAAATTTTCCGACGACAATGAGGTAAGGGAGGCAATTTCGGCTCATTTTGACGGAAAAGATAAAACATATTTTTATAGTAGTTTAGAAAAAATTATTCATAGGTCTAATAAATGTATTGAGCTTAAGGGTGATTATATTGAAAAGCAAAAATAGTTTTGTTGTTGTATTTTATTTAGATCCCTTTCATTCCACGAACTTTTGGACCTCCTCTCGTATGTGTACCAAGCTCTGTGGTACCACTTGGTGGCAGATCGCGGCCTTGGTTTGATGCATCTGTCAGGGCTGCAGCAGCTGGCAAATGGCAGGCTTATCAAGCTTGGGCCAATAGTCGTGGCCGTTAGTCACTAAGGATCCGAACTCTAGAGTTCTGAAGAGGAAATATAATCGTGCCTCCAGATTCTTCAAACGGCAAATCGCTAGAGGAAAGTTTAAGGATGTCGTCAAAATTGGGGATCGGCTGGCAAAGTTCCCGCCTGGCACGCGCAAATTTTGGGTGCTTTCAAAGTCCACTCTGGGCAACTTTAGCCAGCCATCCCTACCGCCGCTGCACATGGGGAATGACTCTCTGGCCCACACGGAAAAGAGAAAGCCGATCTCTTGGGCACTCTTTTCGCCTCCAACTCGACTTTGGACGACCAGGGGAAGACACCGCTTATCATCCCGCGGTGTCAGAACTCAATGCCGGAAATAGTTTTTCGGCAGAAAACTATTAGGCAGTCTCTATTTTCCTTGGACGTTCATAAGTCGAGTGGTCCGGATGGCATTTCTCCATTGGTGCTACGAACGTGTGCCCCTGAGTTGACTCCAGTGCTAACGCGTCTATTTCGGTACTCCTACCTTAAAGGCGTAGTCCCGGTCTCATGAAAGCGTGCCCTTGTTCATCCGATCCCTAAAAAAGGTGATAGCTCGGACCCAGCTTCGAGAGCACTCCCCTCATTGCCTCGCCAAGTATCAGAATACTGGGTCTTGACATTTCGAGCGACTGTCAGTTATGTGGTCATCTGGAGAGCAAGGTCAAGTTGGCCTCGATGAAATTGGGAGTGATCAATAGAGCGAGGCAGTACTTCAAACCTGGCCAAAGACTTGCG
Source organism: Melinaea menophilus ssp. n. AW-2005 (assembly GCA_918358695.1). Classification (NCBI taxonomy): domain Eukaryota; kingdom Metazoa; phylum Arthropoda; class Insecta; order Lepidoptera; family Nymphalidae; genus Melinaea; species Melinaea menophilus. Next base: position 15,802,202 of record OU911043.1, on the reverse strand, counting down.
CTCTATAAGGCGCAGATCCGGCCACACATGGAGTACTGTTCTCATCTCTGGTCCGGATCACCCCAATATCAGCTTCTACCATTTGACCGCGTACAACGCAGAGCCGCTCGAATTGTCGGGGGCCCGGTGTTTTGCGAACGGCTGGACTCTTTAGCATTGCGTAGAGACGTGGCTTCTTTGTGCGTCTTCTACCGCATTTACAACGGGGAGTGTTCCAAAGAACTATTCGATCTGATGACTGCCGCCGAATTTCATCACCGCACAGCGCGCCATTGCCTCCAATACCATCCTTACCACCTGGATGCGTGGCGATCCTCCACTGTGCGGTTCTCAAGGACATTTTTTGCACGTACCACTCGAATGTGGAACGAACTCCCTTCAGCGGTATTTCCAGATCGGTACGACATGGGCACCTTCAAAAAAGGCGTTTATTCCTACCATCAAGGCCGGCAACACTCTTGTAAATCCTCGGATGTTGCAAGAGTTCATGGGCGGCGGTGATCATGTCCATCCGTGACCCGCCAGCTCGTTTGCCCTCCTCTTACATAAAAAAAAAAATACAGACCTATCGCCATTACCCCTCTGCTCTCCAAAGTAATGGAGAGCATTATCAATAAACAGCTCCTAACCTTTCTCGAGGCTCACCAGTTGGTCAATGACCGGCAATATCGCTTTCGCCATGGTCGATCGGCTGGTGATCTTCTGTTATATCTTACGCACCGTTGGGCAGCTGTTATTGAAAGCAAGGGAGAGGGTCTGGCAGTGAGTCTGGATATGGCGAAAGCCTTCGATCGTGTATGGCACAAGGGGCTTCTTTCGAAGCTACCTTCCTATGGGCTTCCCGAGAGTTTATGCAAGTGGATCACCAGCTTCCTCACTGGGCGGAGCATACTGGTCGTTCTCGATGGTTTTTGCTCGGACCCCAAGCCCGTGAACGCTGGTGTACCCCAAGGCTGCGTGCTATCCCCAACTCTGTACCTCCTGCACATCAATGATATGTTGGATATCTCCAACATACATTCTTATGCGGATGACAGCACTGGGGATGCGGTATATTCCGCCCGTGCAGGTCTCTCTCGGGAAAACGTCGACGAGTGCCGAAAGAAACTTATGTCTTCTATAGAGACTTCCTTGGGGATGGTCTCTGAGTGCGGTGAACTGAACCACATTCAATTCAATCCCAAGAAGACGCAGGTTTGCGCATTTACCACTAAGAAAACCCCATTTGTCGTATCACCGCTCTTCGAGAGCACTCCTCTCATTGCCTCGCCAAGTATCAGAATACTGGGTCTCGACATTTCGAGCGACTGTCAGTTTCGTGGTCATCTGGAGGGAAAGGCCAAAGTTGGCCTCGAAGAAATTAGGAGTGATCAATAGAGCGAGGCAGTACTTCAAACCTGGCCAAAGACTTGCGCTCTATAAGGCACAGGTCTGGCCACACATGGAGTACTGTTCTCATCTCTGGTCCGGATCACCCCAATATCAGCTTCTACCATTTGACCGCGTACAACGGAGAACCGTTCGAATTGTCGGGGACCCGGTGCTCTACGAACGGCTGGACTCATTGGCATTGCGTAGAGACGTGGCTTCTTTGTGCGTCTTCTATCTGATGCCTGCTGCCGAATTTCATCACCGCACAGCACGCCATCGCCTCCAATACCATCCTTACCACCTGGATGCGTGGCGATCCTCCACTGTGCGGTTCTCAAGAACATTTTTTACACGTTCCACTCGCTTGTGGAACGAACTCCCTTCGGCGGTATTTCCAGATCGGTACGACTTGGGTACCTTCAAAAAAGGCGTTTATTCGTACCTACAAGGCCGGCAACACTCTTGTAAATCCTCGGATATTGCAAGAGTTCATGGGCGACGGTGATCACGTCCATCTGTAACCCACCAGCTCGCTTGTCCTCCTCTTACATAAAAAAAAAAATAAAAAAAAATACAGGATGTATGTAATATGTATGACACTGTTGTTGTCAGAATCAAAAATTCTACTTAATTGATAAAATTATCATTAGCATGAACTGGAAAACAGATATAAGCTGAGCTCATATCTTTTTCAATGCCATTTATATAATCATATAAGGTTATATATTATTAATATTAACTTACTTGTTTAAGATGCACACTTCTTGAATAATTATTATATAAATATTTAATATAAAACTAATCAAAAATCTAATTATATATGGTAATTTTAAAATCATACTAAATTCATTCGGTAAATTCAGAATAATATTTGATCAGATGGATTTGATTAATGGACTTTTTACATTTTAAAGCATTGAGGATTCATTGAAGATGATAATCATGAAACAAAGTCTATAGTGATTACCAGAATAAAGGCGTGTTAGATTATTTAAGACTGTACAAATAAGAATAGCCAATTAATTAAGAAAATCTAATAATTAATCTATATTACGGTGTCTTATGATAAGAAAATATATTAAAGTGCATTAGTTGGGGCTTACTTAAAGAAAATTCACACTTTTTTTACTCAATTATTAATTATACGATAGATTTAAATACACACAAAACTATAACTTTATAACAATGTGAGTAAAAAAATACTTAGCTTATCAGAAGTCCAGACTCCTGGTCGCATTTAAACTAATTTAAGATCTACAGGCGGTCGCGGCCATTTATAGCGTTTGGTCATTTGAATAAGTTAAATATTGAGCAAATACTTATTCTGAACAATACTTAATTCCTAAATGTACTTGTAGCAACTATATTTCACACATTTGTGCTTAACATGTTTAAATATAGAAAAAAATATTTAATATGACAAACACGGTTTTTGCCAATAACTCAAATCAATAAGTTACCACTATAATATATTATCTTTAGTAATAACAATTGTTCCAAGTGATTGTACCATTTTAAATCTAGTTAACAGAATAATAATATTTTTTTATATTTATACGTCGTTATACTAGAATTAAATACTTATATAAGCAATAATCCGTTAACAAACAGTAACAAACATACATACATCCACACAAACTTTCAAATTTATAATATTACAAGGATTTAATGTACCACATTTAAGTTAAAATATAATTTAAGAGGAAAAACAGAAGTAACTAAAAGTTACATACTCTTAGTACACATTTTCAAATATCAATAACCTGTTACAGACAATGCTGATAATTAATAATTCTATTTTTAGGTATAACGATTTATAAATTATCAACATTTATATACTTCAAATAAAAATAAACTCTTAAACAACATCAATAACATTAAATATTAATACAAATTAACAAAACTAATATTCCGTGTATATTATGAATTATATTATTATGGTAATTTGGTCCAATATGTAATAATTTACTTTTTTCACATAATTTTTTTCCCAACATTATTTTGAAGTAACAATATTTTGGTCACGCAAGAAAGTAAAAATTTTAAGAAATTACTTTAATAAAACTTAACTTGTCATAAAATATTGAAGGTTTAATGATGTAAAAATAGTAAATGAATAAGAACAGTTAAAACAACAATTGATGATGATCGAAATTGAAAATTTGTCTTTCAGTTGATGAATTCCATTTATTTAAGTGGCAGTTTCAACAACTCTATTTAATGCGGGTTAATCTAAATTACGTCTCACAATAAATCCTGAAACACAATTTATCTCACAACAGTAAGGTCAACAACTCACTGAAACGTGATAGAATTAATACAGAGTAGTTGAAAGAATCAATTGTTTGATTTTAGAGAGGAAAGTTTATTGTAAATATTTTAATTCAAATAAAAGACTACACTCATTAGTCAAATTGAGAGTAAGCCACATAAAGGAGAAATTTACTGATGATATGTTCTTGATATCTATTCGACTTTTTGAATATTACTGTTTGATTAGTTTTAATTATCGAATGCAGGCAACATGTTCAAAGGCATGAAAGAAGTTTTATGATTGCTGCGTTACATTAGCATCTTGGTATTTTCATTTTACATTTGTTTTTTAGTTTGAAGCTGAGACATTGCTATCAGTTACCATAATTATTACTCAAGAAACCATTCATTTAAAGAGTACATAATTTTTTAATCTTCTTTGTAAACAAAAATAAAATAAAAACCAATAATGTAATGTTTTTATGGGTGGATGAGGGATGAAGATTATCTAGTTCAATGTAAAAAAAAAGTTCGTTAGAAAGAATAGTCTCATCGCAGTTATTGTTTTACAGATGCTATTGATTAGTGAAGGTGCAATAAGCGTTCATAGTTCATATGTAGCCTCATTGGAAAAATTATTCTTAACATGTTACAAGATGTTCCTATATAAAGAGCGAGTGTGAGTAGGTTGTATTTTCTCTAGTGAATCTTCGATTATGAATATGCGTGAGTATTTATTTGTAAGAAAGAAATTGATCGAATATAGTAGAATATGGATTCGTCAATCGATTAAGTAATGCCCAAAACGCGTTGTATTGTAAACGTTACGAATAAATGTTAAAAATTTTAAGTAATCAGTACATAAAAACTAATAATAAACCACTAAAAGTTCACAGGAAAAATTTAACAGGAATTTCTATGTAAGCATCAACGTCATTATTGTTAGTATAAACACAATCCTAGTTATATAATCATAAAATAATATAAATTCTTATTAGCTCAAAACCTTTAATAATTTTACTCTTACATCTTGATTTTACTTTGTTGAAACTTTTGTGAAATATCGGTATCAAAAATGTAATAGTTGCACAATGAAACAACGAAAATAAATCCAAAACAATTTGTTGCGCTGTTTCCAACCCAAATGTTTCAAAAATCGGTTTTTGCTTTTAAGCTCAGCGAGAATACAGTGCTTTTCCTGTAATGGAAGTTACATGTTTACCAAGTTCTTAGAAGCATTTATATCTTCAATTACAAATCACATCATAAAAGTTTTACAAAACATACAATTACATATACTCGTTTATGTTATTAACGGTAATTTTATTTTATACTTGTTACTTCAAAAGTTTATTATCTGAGAATATAACTAGGATTGTCGAAATGCACAAGTAACGCATTCGTCTCTCCAAGTACACAAAAAGATGAGCGGTGGCCTCTGGGTATTTTCCTTTTGAATTGTTTTTTTCTATTTTTGGCTTGGTGTTTATTTTCTAAAAGAGAGCTTAAACAACTCAGATAGACTTTAATTTGTTATTTCATTTAGATTTATATTACATGAGTATCATTACATTCACATATTCATGGGTATCTTTTTCTTCATGTCAGACTATACACGCCCACTTCAAAGCATAGACATCCCCCCAAAATCAAGATCCATGATCGTATATTCCATAATCACCATGCTTGGAAGGCGGGATAGCGATAGCATTCTGGAGTTATAGTACGCAGAGGAAGCTGCTGCTCATCCTCCGATAAACCGATTCCTCAGCCACCTCGTGCAACATTATGGGAGGAAATAGTAAAATTAAATATATTAAATTCATCTGTAAAGCAAACAGGTCTATTGATTCCTTTTCGTGATGTGTTTGAGGTTTTTAGATCATTTTGATTACATCTTCCACAGATTCTCTTACATGCACCAAAGTTAACAAAATATAATAATAAATCTATATAACAACGATATGTATGGAGGCACACATAATTTATAATCATTATAAAAATTATATAAAATAAAAAAAAAAAAACTTGACGATTTTCTTGGGTATCTATATTTTAAGTGTGCTAAATTGGCATAAAAAGGAAGTAAGTACTTAAAAGGTATAAAGTTAAAATTTAATATCTTATTTAAATATTTTAGCACTTACTACTACCCGAGTTAAAAGTAAAATGACGTTAATTTATGCGGATGAGGTGCACTTGACAGGAGAGAAAATATGACATTGGTCGATAAATCTTTATTTAAGTAAAAGCAGAAAACTTAGATTCGGAAGCGTTATTAATATTTCAATTTAACACTGTCATTTTGAAATAATATAATCAAGTCTACTGTAATAATGATTAATTTACTTCTGTCTATTTTAAATAAAGTTATACTCACTTTTCACAAGATTTTAACTATATAATTGATAACTTTGTTATGTACTTAAATGTATAAGACGAAAAAATCAACCTAAAACATACCAGAATAGATTTTAAATTTGCAAGTTATAATATCCATATATTATTATCAGAAAGTAATCCTTAGTGGTCTAGACAGGGGATCAATTTTCAAGTCTTCATCAGACCACTCTAACATTATTAGATTTATAGATAGATAGATATTTATTTATTAAATTTTTAAGTAATTTATATACTAAATATTAATTATGTCGTCAGCAGATAGTATTAGTAGGAAACAATTTCTTTCCCTTTCATCTTGTGATGAATCTTTTAGTGATGTTAGCTTTCACAGTACAGTCGCTCATCCCCTTAATTTCACCTTAGTTCGTGTTTCTCAGATTGTCTGAAAAATTTTAATGTTATCTATATAAATGCACAAAGTATCCCGGCACATTACCCTGATATGCTTGCATCATTTGAGTCTCCTAATGTACATGCCATCTTAATATCAGAATCGTGGCTTAAGCCATGTTTGTCATCAGCTCCTAATTCACTGCCGGGATTTCATCTCATTCGTTATGATCGCGTTGGTAAGGGTGGGGGAGGAGTGGCGATCTACTTACGCATCCACTTACCCTTTAATATTATTAGTACGTCCAGTCAGCCACCAGACCCTCAAGCCACTGAACATCTATTAAAAGAAGTATATTTAGGTAAATCTAAAATCCTCCTTGGCCTATTTTACTGTCCCCCTTCTATTTTTAATTATTTTAATTCTTTAGAGACAGTTTTAGAAAAATATGTCCCTTACTGCAATCATTCTATTCTTATGGGTGATTTTAATACATGTAAGAAAAAAGATAATTACCGCAGCATAAAACTATTTAATGTATCTGAAGCATGTAACTTACAGTTGCTGCCTCTTAATGCTACACACTTTTTCCCCGGCAGTGAATCCTCTTTTCTTGACCATATTATGGTATGTTCACCAAATTTTATTTTAGAACACGGTCAGTACTCTGCTGATGCGTTTTCCTATCATGATTTGATTTATCTCTCTTATAATATACGTCCTCCAAAATACAAAACTACTACACTTCTGGAGGAATTGACAATAATCGACTGTGTGAGGATGGTCGTCAGTTAGACTGAAATCTTGTATTTAATTCTGAATCTTTTGATAATAAGGTGAAAATATTAAATATTTTGTTGACCCAATTATACGACAGGCATGCCCCTGTGCGACCAATTAAAACGAAACATCTTCCTGCACCGCGGTTAACTAATAAACTGAGGACTTTAATGGCGAAAAAATCAAGCAAAATATAAAAAAAAATAAAAAACTTCGATGCCAACCGCTCTAAATACCATAGAGCTGGAAATCGCTGTAATACTTCATGTAGAAATGCCCAACGCTGCCACATTCATAACTCAATCGGAGATGGCAACACATCTAAAACATGAAAATTTCTTGAATCGGTTGGATTCAGCAGAACTACAAATACTTCTATCAATATTGCGACATTGAAATTCTTAATAAACACTTCTATTCTTCTGAAATAATGGACAATGCCGATAAAGATCGCATACTTCATTATTTTTCATCTCTTCCAACTCCAGATTTCTTATCTTTTTCCATTTGTTCTATCACCGAATGTGATGTTAAGAAGTGCGTATTACCCATTTCTTCAAATGCTGTTGGTGCTGACAGTATAAGCCGTAATATAATGCTAGCCATGCTAGATGTCATTGCTCCTATTCTAGATCACATCCTAAACTATTCCATTACCAATTGTAAATTGCCTGATGCTTGGAACACGCCCGCCCGCCGGGGGGTCCTCATGATTTTTAGGTGACCTTCCTCCAGTATCATAGATACTGTGTTTTCTAAGGTCACTCGAGGCCTCCCCCTTTCTCTTTTACCGCTCACTTTTCCTGTATAAATATTTTTTTACCGTTCTTTCATCACTCATTCGTTCGATGTGCCCAAACCACCTCAGCACGTTCTTCTTCTTTCTCACCGTGACATCTTCGCTAGTACCTGCGAGTCTATGGATCTCTTCATTGCGGATTCGGTCAGTTAAACTGACTTCGCAAATTCTGCGAAGAGATCGCATCTCCACAGCATTCATCTTTCTTACAGTCTTCTTCTGCGTAACCCACGTTTGGCTGCCGTATAACAGCGTCGGTAGCAAAACTGCATTGTGTACAGCCAAACGTGCAGCTATGCCGACGTTTCGCCGTCTCAACAATGCAGCCAAAGCACTGTTGACTCTGTTACCGGCAGCAATACGTCTTTCCACATCCATTTCGTATCTTCCTTCTCTGCTAAACATACTTCCCAAATATACCGCTTCATTCACTTGTTCTATTATCTTACCATTTACGTTGATCTTACATTCTGTTCTTTCTTAATTTCTTTCAAATACCAGAACCTTCGTCTTATCTGCATTCAGGTTTAGACCATTATTTTCACACCCATCTTTCAGAGTGGTGACCAATGCAATGAGCACTGCATCATCTGCATAAAGCAAGCAATTGACCTTAGGGTCACCTACTTTCACTCCCATGCCACTGTCTTTCCAAATACAAATCGAACAACCAAGCTGACATAGCGCAACCATACTTAATACCCGATTGGATATCAAACCAGGGCGATATGCCAGCTCCTACTCGTACACAGACTGAGTGATCTGTGTAAAAAGACCTTGCACAAAAACCAGAACAAGTTCAAGACGCGTATCCTACAATATTTGATCATCTCGGCAGTAACATCATCTGTTCCCGCACACTACTTACCACATTTCAGGCTTCGAATAGCGCTCTCCACTTCTTCCAAACTGATTTCACCATCGGCTATATCAGCATTTTGCTGGTACTCAAAGCCAAGGCGTTCTCACTTTCATACGTCTCCTTGTAGAATTCCGCCCACGACTGCAAAACGTGTGCTCTGTTGAAATTTCACAGCTCTTCGAAACCACACCTTTCATTCTACAGGTTACCGAACAACCCCGGGAACCACTAACTTCTCGCCAGAAAAGCTTTGTGTTTTCCCGAAAATTGTTCGTCAATCTGTCATCCCTTTCTCTCTCAGAATTTTCACGCTTCATCTTTATAAGTGCTTTCGTTTTGTGCTTTTGCAGCTTGTACTCTCTTTTTCTTATCTCTCTCATACTTTTATCCTTACCAGAGGCCATTTAGGCTAAGCCATTTGAGCTAGAGCTTTAAAAATTTGCATATGCATTCAAGAAAGTGTCTCACTCGTTTAGTAGTTCTTTGGTGATATTCGTGATTGTAGATTTTGAATAAATGGTCAAAAAGTGTCCCATAGATCAATATATATTTTTTTAACTTAGCAATTCTTTATCACATAACTTTGCTATAATAAATAAAAAAGGCGTCAAAATATAATAAATAGATGTTGCACTGGACCCCTCACAATAGCATTCTTTTGTGCGTTTTAGTAACGTGTTTGACTGCTACTCGTAATTCTAATAACTTCAACGGTTATTTTTAATTGTTATACAAGTTCCACTTTCAGTTATAACAGATAATCTGATTCAGAATTCCCCCAATTGTGTGTTTAATCAACAAATTAAGGAAAACTTTTACGTCATTATTATTATCTTTCAGTAAAGTTATCTTTCCGTTTTAACATTTATAAATGAGTCAGTGCGGTTTCGTAACTGTAGTCCTAGTAAATTGATATTTCCTGTAGCTATTCAGATGAATAAAATGAACGAATGCGGCGTTGGGGACCGCCAACCAACATGTCATATTCCGAACGGCGGGAGGTGGAGGAAGGAGCTACAAATAGCTACGTGGAATGTAAGAGGAGGAATGGAACAGAAGATGAATGAATTATTAGATGTGATGGATGACAAAGATCTGGATGTTATTTGTGTGTCTGAGACCAAGCAAAAAGGCAATGATGCGACCGATTTGCCTGGCAACCGGGTCGCTTTCTGGGCTAGGGTTCCAGAAAGTGAGCGAGGTTTCCAAGGGTTGTAGGCGTGTTGTTGTCCTCTCGGGTGGTTAATGCAATGGTAGAATACAAGGTCATCAACCTGAGGTTTCTTTGGGTTCGCTTTAAGCTGGGGATAACAAAGTATTCTTATTAGCCATTTATGCGCCAGAATCCTCAGCTCTAGTGGGCGAGTTCGAGGAGTTTTGGGAGAGTGTTAGGGATGTTCTAAGTAGTGTCAGAGGTAATTAAAAGTTGATAGTACGTTTAGTTATTAACGGTTGGGTTGGAACCGCGCGAAGTGGTTACGAAAACGTGCTAGGCAAGTACGGTAATAAGAGAGTATATGAGGCTGGAAAGCTAATTTTAGAATTTTGTAAGGAGAGAAATTTGTTTGTAGCTAACACGATGTTTGATCACAAACAAATTCACATGTACACATGGGAGCAAGCAGAAGAATGAAGTATGATTGATTTATTCCTAGTGGATCAGCGTATTCGAAGTAAAGTTATGGAAACGCGAGTGTTTAGGGCTGCTGATCTGGTAACGGACCATTATCTAGTCATTGCGAGAATAAAAGGTCTGTTTGTAGGTTGGCGCCGCCACACGACGTGTCATAGGTTGCGGTCGACTTATCGCATAAGAATTTAGAAGCTTCAAAATCCACCGATCAGAGAGGAATATCAAGAAAGGGTTTTCAAGAAGCTTCAAAGCTGTGATTCTGGAAATGAAAGTACTGAAATATGCTGGCAGAAATGGTATAGTGAAAGTAGCGACTGAGGTATGTGGTAAAAGGAAAAGAGGTTTCAGTTAAAAGCGCGATGAATGGTGGGATGATGAAGTGAAAGACGCTGTAGAGTTAAAGAAGAAAGCATGGTTGGATTATAAAGCCTCGGGTAAGGATAAAAGTATGAGAGAGATAAGAAAAAGAGAGTACAAGCTGCAAAAGCACAAAACGAAAGCACTTATAAAGATGAAGCGTGAAAATTCTGAGCGTGAAAGGGACGACAGGTTGACAAACAACTTCCGGGAAAATACGAAGCTTTTCTGGCGAGAAGTTAGTGATTCCCGGGGTTGTTCGGTAACCTGTAGAATGAAAGAGGTGCTTTCGAAGAGCGGTGAAATTTTATCTGAGCAAGCACACGTTTTGCAGCGGTGGGCGGAGTTCTATAAGGAGATGTTTGAACCTGAGGACGCCTCGGCCTTGAGCATCAGTGAAATGCTGAGTCCGGATGTAGCGGATGGTGAAATCAGTTTGGAAGAAGTGGAGAGCGCGATTCGAAGACTGAAATGTGGTAAAGCTGCGGGAGCAGATAAAGTTACTGCCGAGATGATCAAATATGGTTGGCCAAAAGGATCAAAAATTAAGGAGTGTATTATTGGGATTTCAAAAGGTGGTAAAACATAATAATTTTATACACGCCCACTACAAGGCATAGACCTCACCTCAAAATCAATATCCATCAGGAGTATATGTCATCACCATGCTTGGCAGGCGGGTTAGTGGTAGCATCGTGGTGCCATGGTAGACAGAAGAAGCTGCTGCACATCCTCCGATAAACCGATCCCTCTGTCGCCTCGTGCGATCTCACTGGAGGAAATAGTGAAATTAAATTTATTAAATTCATCTGTAAAGCACACAGCTTCACAGATGAATTTAATAAATTTAATTAGCTTTAGCAGCTCTACTACTTTCTTTTCGTGATATATTTAAGGCTCATTTTGATAAAATCTTCACCTTGATTCTCCTACATGCACCGAAGTTAACAAAATATAATGATAAATCTTTATAATAACGATATAACAGCGGCATACACAGAGTTTATAATCATTTTAAAAATGATATAAAATAAAAAAGAAATCATTTGAAAATTATCTTGGCACTTTATTTTAATTAAATATTAACTATGCAAAATTGACATAAAAAAAAGATATAAGTACTCAAATGGTATATAGTTAAAAACTTAATGTCCTATCTAAATAGTTTAGCACCCGAGTTAAAAGTAAAATGACGTTAATTTATGTTAACGTTATGAGTTTAACGTTACTTCACATAAATCCTATCGAATACTTTCTTAGTTTTATTAATTTGATTAAAAAATAAATAATTTAAATTTTAAAACAGAAAAGTAGAAATAATAAACAAGAGCATCAAAAACAAATGACGAAAATCATCTGTCTTGATGGGCAACATTTAGCCAATTATTCATAAATTTTATGACAGAGTCATTAAAAGATTGATGAAGTAGTGGACTGTTTATTATCAAAATTTTCTCATTAAGAGCTTAAAAAAAATAGTTCAATTACCTTCTTTTCAAGTTTAATGCGCCGTTAGTTATAGATACCTATGTATGTTCTTAAGAAGATAAATATATGTTTTGTTGAATAATTAACTTTTCTTTGAAAACTATAAAATTTACAAGTACAGATTACAGTTTTTCTAAGTACAGATACTGAAGTAAATAACATAACATGTCTTATGTGTATATATGCAAGATATAGTTAATTTGTTATGTAAAATATTTCGTAAGAACTAAACCGTAGCTGTAAAATTATATTAATTTATATTTTTTGACTATATTTACATGGATGGGTCACTTGAGTAAACAAAATTCTGTTAACATTTTGTGTTTAAAAGAAAATTACTGTGTCGATTTTACCTACATTTAAACATTAACTTCTGACTGTAATTCACTTTACCATTTAAGTTTACTCAGGTCTTAAACAATTTTGTTGACTAAATTTTGATATTAGGTTCAATTCAGTGTACTTAAATGAATGTAATGTATGTAATGTGTATTAATAATGATGTCTTATAGTTTCTTTTAATTGAGGACCTTATTTGTGACTTTTTGGCATCAACCAACTAAATAAATATAAATAGTAAATTTTACAATACATATATGTACAAAATAAATAGCCAAGGTTTTTAGAAGTACCACGGTAAATAGATGCAACATTCGATCAATTATAGTAAGGTAACGATAACATATATGTTATATATGATTAATAATATGTATAAATTAGGTTAAACTAAATAAAACTAAATAAAACTTTTAATAAGATGTTTAAAAAAATATTTTTCTATTATAAAATATATTGACAATATGTTGCTAAATATGTATATTATCTGACCAATGACAGAAAATAAACTTTTAAACCAAAGTGTGTTTTGGTATTTTTACTATTATGGTTAGTCTGCAAAATTTATATTGTAGAGCACAGTTTTTTTAGTAGAATTAAATTAACCGCGCCATCTTTTATAGCGACAGTAATTAACCCGGTAAGTGAACCTCATATTATTATGGTCGTCCAATTCTTTCTTTAGGTACTTAACCAGTTAAAATATGTTTGGATTTCATTATGCACTCAGAGGATATTCGAGATTTGTTTAATGTTCCTAATCTTGACATCAGATATCATTGTTTATAAATGTTGCATGGATCAAAGCGGGCGTTAGCTAGCTCAGAGTGACGAAAGCACCCATAGTGCTGAAAGTCTAACTCTGTATATATACGCGCAATATCGATTTTTTATACAGGAGATCTTCTGGTATGAGTGTGGTATTTTTAGAAAGCCCTTGGCCCATAGACCCAGAAAATGCATTTACACTTAGCAATATACCTACCGCCTCACCTCTACGGCCGTTTAAAAAAAGAAGACTAAAATTTAGTTTTTGGCTCCGCACCAGTATAAAATCACTTATTTCCACCTTGAAAAGATTTTCCTAAAGGTCCTCGTCGAGACCTTTTCAACAAGCCCAAAAACGCCAAAATCCGACCACCGGTTGAGATATGACATTTTGAAAATTTTGACTGGCGACTCCATCGATGATTACTTTGTCTGTGTGTGGGTATATTCGTAGTTTCAACTGATTTTGTTCAAACTTTCAGGGATTGAAGTACATCAAAAACTAAGACTTTTTTGTTCTACGACATTTCGATTTGGCCGCCATGTTGGCCGTGGCCAGCCCTCGAAAGGCCAAAAATGGCCATTTTTCGTACAGGGACTGTGGCCAAACCAGTTGACGTACATTGATAAATTGGGCATCATTGGAAAGGTCTCAAGCTCATCTTTTGAATAATATCCATTTTGATGGAAAAGAACATTTTTTGGCGTGACATTTTTGGTCAAAAACCAAAAAATGGCCGACTGGTCGGAGACATATCGGCCATTTTCTCGAAAACAGCGCCAAAGATTTTTTCCAAAATTTCCTCAATCGTAGCCCCAAATTAGAGCTAAAATTTGGTATGTAGCACATATCTGGGAAAACTCGTAATTTTGAGATATGGCCCTGAGAAATTCAAAAAATCGTGAAAAATGACCAAAAATGGCCAAAAAATGGCTTTTAAAGCCAGAATCCTACTCACAACACGGTTAAAATTCAATGCTAGTTGCACAGTAATAAACACATGATAACAACAATAAACAATGAATAAACTCACTAACGTATTGCCGTCTGTAACAATAAAACAATATTTACAGAAAAAAATCCGAATACTGAAGAAATTCTATTTTGAAGCAATGAATTAAAAAAATAAATGGAAACTGAAAAAATCAAATGAAAAAAAAATCGGGCACCTGTGGGAATCGAACTCGAGGTCTCGTCTTTGTCATTACAACGCTCATCCTCTGAGCCAAAACACTCTCATTTTGTCAGAGGCAACTATTCCAAATAATAATAATAATAATAATAATAATAATAATAATAATAAATCAATTTATTTTAGATAATTCATCCATAAGTGTTAGTAACATTTTAACTTAAGTAACTAATGTTATAATAGTACTCGTAGTTAGTATTCAACATAACAATCTCAAACTATACAGAAAAATAAAATAAATAAAATGCACAAAATTCATAAAATTATTAAAATTAAATATAAATTCAATTCAAATAAATTAAATTCAAATCAAATATAATTAAAATCATAAAATACTATTAAAGAAATTAAATAAAATAAAATTCATGGAAATCATCGTTCTAATTAATTTTTTTTTTAATTCTACAAATAACTCAACGCTATACTCCTACAGTCAGTATACGCTATGCTTCGATGCTACGTGTACACTATCCCAGGACCTCCAGAGGGGAGCGTCTAGCTTTAACGCCAATATGCTGAGAAGACTGTTGGAGCTGTTCAGTAATCTTGTCATTGCGGACGCGGTCCGCTTTCGTATTATCGCATAGAAGTCGTTTACACGAGCCTCCGCAAACATTGCCGATGCACTGCAATATCGAGGCTTCCTCAACAAAGCCCTCAGCACATTGTTGTACTGAACACGCAGTGCGCTATATGTCCGCCGCGTATAGTTCTCCCATAGGATGCACGTGTAAAAGGACTGGCAATAGGCTTTAAATAATATTAATTTTACCTGTGTCGAACACCGTGCAAACCTGCGGGCCAACATATTGCCTCTAACCGACAGAGCCCTGCGCTCCCGCTCGATATCATTATCATCACCCAGGCGTTCATTCACAATATGACCAAGGTATTTAAATTCAGATACTAGTTTCAGAGAAGTTCCACACAGATGTATTTTAGGAATGAAATTTAACTGTTTGTTTATTCCTCGAAAAATTAAAATTTCGCTCTTTTTAGCGTTATACCTCAGTCCATTCTCCTTTGCATATTCCTCACAGATTTTTATCAGTCTTCGAAGACCACTGACCGACGGGCTCAACAGAACCATATCGTCTGCGTAACTAAAATTGTTCATCATTACGCCATCTATCGAACAACAGACGCCTGCCCCGCTAAGCCTCTCTATGAGCCCGTTTATGCAAAGATTGAACAATCTGGGTGGCGTCAGGCCACCCTGTCTTACTCCACACCCTAATTTATATGATTCATTAAGTGCATCACCCCATCTTACCACATTACTTTGGACACTATACCAGTACTTTAATAGTGATATCAGCTCCGGTCCTAAACTGCTATCCTTTTCAAGCTTCTGCCATAAAATTTTATAAGATACGAGGTCAAATGCCTTCGACAGATCCAAAAAATACGCAAACACATGGGTCTTTTTATCCGTGTAGTACCTTACAGCTTGCTTGAGACACAATACTGCGCTCTCAGTTGACAGCTCTGATCTAAAACCGAACTGCGCATCGTGTATGTTAATTGTTCTGCTAAGTTGAGTATCAAGCAAGCCGTCAAGCACTTTGGCTATGATGGTAGCAAGAGGTATCGGTCTGTAGTTGGTTCTGTCCGCCGCATCCCCCGCCCTATTCTTGATTATAGGCACGACTATTGTCCTTGTCATCGAGTCCGGCAGAAAGCCGTGGCCTATACAAATATTGTACAACAAAACTAGGACTCTAGGAAGGTGCACACCAGCGTGTCGCAGAGGCTCAACACTCAGGCCATCATGTCCAGGCGACTTTCCACGCTTCATACCCATTATTGTATCTACTACTTCGCTAGACGTGAAACGTACAAAGCTTTCCCCATTATTTATGATATCCCCCCTGCCAGCCTCGGCGAAATTGATCTCACAGGGATCCACTGTAAATTGTGTTTTAAACATATTTGCTATGTTACGGCAACCGCTCACTCCCCCTACTTCAGCTGGAATATTCGATCTTGTATTCAGTTTGTCTGTTTATTGCCAGAATTTTCCAAACTGTTTGTTTCTATATGACGTAGCCAGTATGTCCATTTTAATCTGTTCTGAATTGTCTTGGCACCATTTAAGTTTGTTTTTAAAGGCCCTACGAGAGTCCCTCATGTCATTATAAATAATTCCATGTGTTGGTAAAATAAATGAGTATATATTTGCATGAAAAATAATCGCACAGCATTTTGTTTCCAATCCTTTTACAAAACTATTGATATCAAAACAAAAACTTCTCAACGAAGTAAATACCGAGTGACGAAAGCGAATCCACTGACAAAACTCCTGATATGAATTTTGCGACGAAAAAAACCACGAACATTTTTATTCACAAACGTAAACAAACAAAAAATGTGAATGTGTTCGGAACGTTGCCAAACAAAAAAACAAACAAAAAAAAATACAAACAAAAAATGTGAATGTGTTCGGAACGTTGCCAACTTGCCTTGATCAATCTAATAAAATAAAATCAAAAATGCAATTTGTGCAACGTTTCGAGCACATTCACATTTTTTGTTTGTATTTTTTTTTGTTTGTTTTTTTGTTTGTTTGTTTGTTTGGCAACGTTCCGAACACATTCACATTTTTTGTTTGGATTTTTTTTGTTTGGCAACGTTCCGAACACATTCACATTTTTTGTTTGTTTACGTTTGTGAATAAAAATGTTCGTGTTTTTTTTCGTCGCAAAATTCATATCAGGAGTTTTGTCAGTGGATTCGCTTTCGTCACTCGGTATTTACTTCGTTGAGAAGTTTTTGTTTTGATATGACACTACATTAAACTTGTCAGTATTCATGTTAAAATGTCATTTTTATATTTAAATTATTATTAAACTGGTACCTTCAACTAAATAGGTGGTCTAATATTAAAGAAGAATATGTGAAATCAAATTTGGAAGTCATACTTTAAATTGAAAAATTTCTTACTAAATAAATAAATCCATATTCTAATACCAAAACCGTATATTTTTCTACTGTGTATTTAAACGCGCCAATCATTGTAAAAAGTCCATATAGACTCTGATATATCACTATATATATATATAATAAAAAAATATAGCAAATTATTGGAAGTTCGTCTACGTGAATTTGGTAAATAGGGATCAATAGATTGAAAATTATATTTTTGTCGGGTTACGCTCTTTGTAGTGTTAAAGGGTAAAGTTTTAGGGTCAAGATATAGTTTGATCAAAAGTCACTATTATGTAAATACCAAGATAGACAAAATTTTATTTTATAGAAATTACAGATTTAGATATTCTTATAAATATTTTTCGTTAAGTGTATGGAATAATTTCACAAGTCTAAAACCTTTTGAAGATTCTATATATTTTTATAGTTTCTGTTATATTTTAAGATTATTATTAACAATTTTTATTCCTATATCTTAAATTTAAACCGAGATCTCATTATCAATAGAGTACTATAATAATGGGGCGAGAAATAATTATACAATTTATGTCTTAGTAAAGAAAATTATCGTATTAGAAAAAAAGACGATGTAAAAGTGATTAATGTTTTGTGATTTTTATTTCAGTACTACTAAAGTATACTAAACAATACCTACGGTTATGCTCCACCTAAATCGTGACCTTTACTCGAGCTGACTTGAGAAAGTGACGAGGCGGGTGTCACTTATTCGCCAAATAAAAGACGTGAATTACGAGCAAGATTGTTATCAAAAGCGTTACGCCTTTGTTCCTTGCACTTATATTTTATGTTCCTTAAAATTGGACTTTATTGTTATAAAATTATGCCCTTTGAGGGAAAATTTTAGATTAATATACGTATTTTGTGAATAGTACTTGTATTTTTCAGTATAATGAAGGAAAACGTTTAATGAGTCTTAAAAATAGTATTCTAATTTGCAAATTGCTCATTTTAATAATGCATAGAGAAATATTATATATATTACATATATACATATACCAATATACATATGTTGTATATATAATACACAAAACATATGTAGAAATGAGTGTGTTTTTTTTTTCACTTCAAAATTTGCAAATTTCAACAAATCTTATTGCTATTACTACAAAAAAGTAAACTATTACTACAGTGATAGGGAACTTTACAATAGTTCTACAGAACTTTTTAGAAAAAACAAGGCAAAATAATTCCTTATAACTTGTGATAAATCAACTAAAATTAACGTCACTAATCACTTAATTACATTATCCGTATCAGTTTTATTTTGATGGCACTGCTCAAATATTGCCAACATTCCCAATTTAAAAACGTGCTAGTCAGTATCGAATATTTGATAAAATTTTAATAATTTTGCTGGCCTTAGTTACTCACTCAGCCTACAAAATGTAAAACTTGAAATATCGCGTCTTTTAGAAGTACAGGTAGGTACAGACGGATTAATGATGTGTATGGCAATCGTATCGCAAAAAAAAAAACAGTGCATTTTTGATTTCAATTTTTCCTATTTGAAAATTTTTACCTGCAAAACCAGCCTCGTGATGTTAGTGATTAAACTGTTGTAATTCACTTGAAGCAGATTGGAAAGATTTAAAACCTGAAAGGTTGGTACCTCACGAATTAAGTGAAGCAAATCGGCAAAAAGCAAAGCAAAACGTGCGTCAAATGCTGCGTTACATTACTTAACCGGTACAATAACAAAAGGTTTTTAAATCGAATTTTTAGGTTTAAGGGTTTTATTAATTCTCGTCCAAATGTTTTTTTTTTTAAATACTCAATGCACTACAATAATAGAGTTTATATGTTTTTATATTATATAATATTATTTAAATTAATAATTTAATTTAGTACACTAAAGTTTTTTGTGTCATTCATTTTATCCCCTTCTTCTCTAAAAAATAATTGCGAATAGTTTGACACTATTGATTCGCTAACATTTACGAGATGTAAATAACATAACTGTCGGAACATAATAAAAGTTTAGAATAATTTTTACTTTGCTTGTCTTGTAATGATTTTTTTAGTTAAACATTATAGTATATATAACTTAACTTATCTTCGCGCCATATCCCTTGCAGGGTAGCCAGAGACGACGAAGCGCCAAACGCTACGGTCCCTGCATACCTCTTTCGCCTCGACCGCAGACATTAACCTCTTCATACATGCCCTCCTGGGGGTCCTCATGCTTTTTACGTGACCTTAATCTAGTATCGTAGCTACTTTGTTTTCGAAGGTCACTCGAGGCCTGTCTCTCTTACCGCTCACTTTTCCTTTATAAACAATTTTTTACCATTATTTCATCACTCATTTGTTCGACGTGCCCAAACTACCTGAGCACGTTCTTCTTCATTCTCACTGCGACATCTTCGCTAGTACCGGCCATTCTGTGGATCTCTTCATTGCGGATTCGGTCAGTTAAACTGACTCCGCAAATTCGGCGAAGAGGTCGCATCTCCACAGCATTCATCTTTCTTACAGTCTTCTTCTGCGTTACCCACGTTTGGCTGCCGTATAACAGCGTCGGTAGCAAAACTGCATTGTGTACAGCCAAACGTGCAGATATGCTTACGTTTCGCCGTCTCAACAATGCAGCCAAAGCACCGTTAACTCTGTTACCGGCAGCAATACGTCTTTCCACATCCATTTCGTATCTTCTGTCTCTGCTAAACATACATCCCAAATATACCACTTCATTCACTTGTTCTATTATCTTCTTACCATTCACGTTGATCTTACATTCTATTCTTTTTTCATTTTTTTCAAATATCAGAACCTTCGTCTTATCTGCATTCAGGTTTAGACCATTATTTTCACACCCATCTTTCAGAGTGGTGACCAATGCCTGCAAATCGCATTCTGATGATGCAATGAGAACTGCATCATCTGCATAAAGTAAGCAATTGACCTTAGGGTCACCTACTTTCACTCCCATGTCACTGTCTTTCACGCCTTGGAGACAACTATCCAAATACAAATTGAACAACCAAGCTGACATAGCGCAGCCTTGCTTAACACCCGATTGGATGTCAAACCAGGATGTATAGTATATAGTATATATGTTTTACATTTTTATCTTATAAAAATATAATGACTGATAGACTGATAAACTAATTATGAATATTCGTTTTATATATTTCATTTTTAACTGCAATAAATTTAACAAGATAATAAAAATGACCTAATCGCTTAAGTCTTACCAATATAACAACTAACAATAACATTTCTAATACAGCAGATATTTAGAAATTTAATCTGGATTTTTTATATTGTTTGAAGCTATGGTAAGAACGAAGAACAAATTTGATAAGCTGCTAAACGATATTTTTTGTACAAATTTTGTTTAACAAGCACTGTGTTTCAAGGAAAAGGTACTGAATTTTAAATCAAATAACATTTTTCCTCCCGTCTTACACGTTCTTACAAAATGTAATTGTATCCCTTGTACAAAATATTATTATTGTTATTGTTTTGTTTGTTAATTTGAATTTTGAATTGAAACAACGGTGGTCAATTAGCAAAGACCTATCACTAGGGTGGTCTGGACAGGAAATTAATTTTAAATTTTTGTCGAGTTTACTCTATCAACGAGATTCTATTACCTCAGGAAATATGATTTTACCGAAGATACTGAATCATAAGATGAGAAATAAAGATAATTTTTTTGTAACTTTTTTTTTAAATTCAATTCTGTGTTGTGCAAATTTGTTATTTTAATACCATTGTTCATTTATATGTATATGAATACAACTAACACAGGTTGACCAGCGTTTCTTAAAATTGACGTCATAAACATATATAAAATCAAATTATTTAAATAAATCATTAAAACAACCGAATTAGACTTTTCATTTAAATAACCGTTTATATGTGTACATCTTAAATAAAAATCTTAATTATTATTACATATTTTAAGGGAATTGTTTGTGTGGAAGTTAAGTAACTAATTAATTACGTTGAAAAATATTTTTCCTTACATTTGAATTTTGATACGGTTTATTCGATTTTGTCCAATTTATATTTACGGATATAATATGAAAATCACCGCGACACCTCATTCAGAAACCATCATCTATATCAATTATTTTATTAGTAGTACATATAATTACATATAATTATAATTTACAAAAGTTGAAAGTTCTATATCGATGTGTGCTAACCATCTGTTTCAATATTAATTAAAATTTAGCGTCATCCATTGGTATGTTCGTTAATTAGGACTCATGTTTTATTATTTTATATTAAATTATATTTGCCATAATACAATCACAATCACAGGATGAGTTAATCAAACGTGGCACTTACTTTAAAAAGATGGATGAAATTATTAAGACAACTATTAAAGTTTTATTGTTTTTTAGTTTCATGCATTTGTAATAGAGTTCAAATTTTTTCTAAAGAATCTTCTCATTTATTAGGATATCACGCTGCCTATAAAGAAAATCAATATTTAATGGCAGGCCCCGTAAGTTGGAATACAAGGACTTATTTTGAAATTACGAAAATTTAATGAATTTTATGAAAGCTGCAATCTTTGTTATAAAATTTTTGGTTTGTTAATGAGACTGTAATTATAGTCCTTAAAATAATTAGTTACTTTATAAGAATGTATGAATTTTTAAATTAAATCACAACGTAACTTTTTTGCTAGCGTTCTTTTAAATATATTTTTAGTTTTCACTGAAATCGCATTAAATACTAAATTTGAACTTCATTATTAAATATGTCAATATTTTATTAAAACATCAAAGTAAATAGTACAAACAAGAACACCAAAATCACAAATCAGGAAATCCAATTGTTTCTCTCATTACAGACGGTAAAATACGACTTTATTGATGGGCGACATTTAGCCAATTGCATTCGCAACGCTCTAATACTGGCAGCATTCCCAATTCACAGGCAAACAAACATGTCAGGTGTCTGGTTTCAGTTCACCGATGGTTTCAAAAGTGTTTACTGGCCAGTTTGTAGGAGATAATTTACAAACATAGTTACCATAGCAGTCCTTTAAGTTGTGAGTTTTCTAAAAAAATAATAATCGAATAAATTTGATAACGTTACTAGCTAAACTCTTTGTTCAAGAACAAAGTTTACATAAAAAATGTTATGTAAAATTTGTTCCCAAATTATTATTTAATAATAACGCGGTTTTTGTTTTAAATTGTTGTCGAATATACGAATTTAGTTATTGAGTTTAATAGCTTAAACGTCAATTATATGTACATGTATGGATATATTAACGAAATATATGAATGTAATATAATATACACATCAAATCGTTGCAGCTATTGCGTAGTTGCAGCTGTCGTCTTAATGAGTTCGACAATTACCGTCGTTATCTCTTCGTTCAACGTGGTGTAAATATGGACTTTTATATTAAATACTTTTATATGGACTTTTATATTTTATATAACATTACTTAATTTCTTAATTTCTAATCGTATTCAATAATTTAATAAAATTTTAATAAAAACGCCTTATGCTTCCAAATTGATAATATGGAAAAGTTAAAAATAAAAAAGTATTTGTAATTTGTAGATTCTTTTCAAAGTTTTTAGTTCTTATTTTTATTTATGGTAAATGTAGAGATTTTTTATCGTTACAGTTTTAATATAAGTATAGACGAAATTTGGGCAAATCCTTTCTTTAAATAAAGGCACTTTATATCTACGAACTTTAACTGCGTAGCTAGGATTCACATAAATATTTTTTCCTTATTGCTGACATTATATTATTTTCGACAATACATAACAATTTGAAAATAAAATTTTCTAATAGTGATTATATGTTATAAATTCAAGTAAATTGCCAGTATATGAAAGAAAACTTAACTTAACAATATATTTTCAAAAGAAAAATATCTAAAAAGAATTACTACTTAACTAAATATTGAAAATTTAAAGAAAAAGCCGTTTAGAAAGAAGATGCCTTAATCGTTTTAAGTAAAGTTGAAAATCTTTTCAAGGCTCCTATAAATTTCCATTGTAGCGTCAAAACTTCAATACTTATTTATCAGCTTTGTGCGAGATTGGAGTGCTTTCTCCTTTCCCTCCAATGATAGGAGCTCTACTAGTATTATGGGTTTAATGGGTCTTTACTGAATTGGTTACTCTTTAAATAATTTAATTTTAATAATAATCTTTTATTTATTAGGCGATTAATAACATCTTGTGTAGGCTTTGACATAATTCTTTAGTCATGTAATGTTTTATTCACTGTTTTATTGAAAAATACCTATTATAATAGAAAGGATCATTCACATTAACATTTGGTGATTTAATAAAAAATGAATAAGTAAGTTAACATTTTGTTTATATCTTTTCTTTCGATAATTGAATGCTCCGACATATAAGAGTGAACTGAAATATTGTTGTTGTGTACATTTGTGGAAGTTCAATGAGAATACATTTTGTTACAGTAAGTAAAATACTCGTATCACCTCACCTCACCTACGAGGTGTTTAGTAGTGCTTCTTGAATGAAGTTCTTATTATATCATATTTCGGTATGGTACCAAATGTCATAAAATTTTTTAAAGTTAAATAGTTGAAAGTAATATTCTGAAACAATCTGGATCGAATGGATATAAGTATTTTTTAAATTTTATAGAACATTTATTGAGGGTGGTCTTACAATATAAAAATACAAGTATTGTGAGTACTTAAATATAAGTAGTGCTTCAAACATTTAAGGTATTGATTGGAAGTGTATCTCTGGTATTCTCATTTCCTTCCCGGGTTTAATTAGGACATCTGAACCTAAATAACGAACTTTTACAGCTATTTTATAGATTACGCATACAAACGATAGAAACATCAAATAAAATTGATAAAGCGAAGGAATACCAAAATTATATTTGCATTAATCCAAAGACTTTATAAAATTAAAATATTTATAAAATTTTTCGATCATAATAAGATGTTTGCAATGCTACTATATAATACAATTTACTTTGAATAAATAAAACTACAAACTGTAATAAGTTTGTAGTTTTATTTATTTATCAAGGATTTCTTAATAATATTTCTTATAGTTATATTAGATAAATTCACCTTCTTAATGGTCTTTTATATTAAATAATAAATAAATATATGTAATAATATTCTACTTTTGACAACATAGACATTATTTAGAAATATTTAAGGTAAAATATTTTATGATACAATATCTACGTGTAGCTTTATAGGTAATGTCACTCGTTATATAAAACCAAATTAGACCATTATGAGATGTATCCTATGAGTTATTCTGATGTGCAAATTATAATACTGTAAGATTTCATCTAAATATGATTGGTAGTTTTGCATTAACAAACATGTACACAACCTTACAAAACTTTCACATTTGTAATTTTATTAGGAATTATTGCACCCTTTCAAGATTAGATAAAATTTAATAGGAGAAATAAAAATAACTAAAAGTTACATGAGGAAATTATCCATTAATTAAATATTAAAATATATACAACCGGTCGAAAAAAGTGGTGAATATTAATATATCTATTGTATTTCTAAGCTAGAGTACATTTAGTTTAACAATTTAATAACTATATATAACGCGGACTAACCTATATAATTTACATTTTATTACTTTTATGATATAACATATGTAGCTATGTATTTATGGATAAAAAGTAATGGGATTGTTTGTTATAAAACATAAATGTCTTTTATAATATAATTGATTGATTGATTGATGTACCAGGAGTTTTTGTCAGGATTATTATTTTTAAATCTCACATTTATTTTCTATTCCATTTCTAGAAATACTTTTATTTTTTTAACAATATTTTAAAGTTGATAATGTACAAATACTAAACAAAAAAGAAACGTTAAACAAGAATTTATGATCGAAATTGCAAATTTGTCTTTCAGTTCATGAAGCCCGTTAATTTAAGTGGCATTTTCAACAATGCTATTTAATGTGGGTTAATGTAATCAGTAAATCCTGAAACACAATTTATCTCACAACAGTAAGGGCAACAACTCACTGAAACGCGATAGATTAATACAGATTATATGGAAGAATTAAGATTGTTGCCGAAATGAAACAAACACTTTTATAAAAACTGTTTTTACTACAAGTTTTTATTTAATACTACATATTAATGTTCTTTTTACTTCATGCAAATGTCGGATACTTAAAATTATTGGCAAAGAAAAAATAGGCAGAATAAAAAATTTAACTAAAATGTTCAGTAACAAAATCAATTTCATTTCTTTTTATTTTGAAGCTAAGCCATTGCAATGAATTACCATAGTTATCCCTCATTCATATAGGTTACATAACTTTTCTTCTAATTTAAAATAAAAAATACTAAAAAGGCATTAGAATAATTAAATAGGTAGTAAATTTAATATGTAATGACCAAAACAATCATGGAAGACAACATTATTGTATACGTAACAAATACATATAACAGATTTTAAATAATCATCACAGAGCTTTGGGCTGCATCGACCGGGGAAGGACCACCCTCTCACAGAAGACCGACGTGTAGTAACCAAATTCATTTGGTTATATTCTGTCGGTGTGTGAGAGAAACCGGAAGCCAAACCCGCCCCCCCCGCAAAACACGAAAGCGATGCCGAAAAGAAAAATACCCCAGGAGGGTACATCTAAATGTGGACTTTTGCAACATCCGGGGAATTCACTCCAACTTGAACGCCGTCCACTATCATCTAGAGACGGCGCAGCCGGCCTTGTTGTTTCTGACGGAGACGCAGATATCTCAACCTAGCGACACAGCGTACCTATCATACCCCGGGTATAAACTAGAACACCATTTTATACCACACGCCGGGGTATCTGTGTTCGTAAGGGAGGATATCTGCTACCGTCGCCTCCAGGTTTTTGAAGGTCGGGTCTGTTTGTCTGTAGTCTGACTGCGCGTGGATATGGTAGTCCGCCGAAGTCGTAGTCCTCGGTGACTTTAATGCGCATCATACCGATTGGTTATGGTCACGTGCCATCGACTACGCGGGGAGATCAGTGTTTTGACTTTTCTCTGGCAAATGGTCTGTCCCAGCTGGTAAAGACGCACACTCGTCTACCGGACGTGGATAGCCACACGCCCTCTTTGTTGGATCTTCTGCTGACTACACATCCAGAAAAGTACCAGATCACTGTCGAGACTCCCTTAGGTTCCTCTGATCACTGTCTGGTACGGAGTGTGGTGCCCATTCAACGTCCTGCTCGCACAAGACCTGCGACTCGACGCGTTTGGCACTACAAGTCAGCGGATTGGGATGAAATGCGGTCCTTCTTTGCATCCTACCCATGGGGGCCGCTTTGTTTCCCTTCCGATGATCCTAGTGACTGCGCTGCGGCTGTAGCTGATGTGATACTACAGGGCATGGAACTATTTGTACCAAGCTCTGTGGTACCACTTGGTGGCAGATCGCAGCCTTGGTTTGGGCCAATGCGTTAGTCACTAAGGATCCGAACTCTAGAGTTCCAAAGAGGAAATATAATCGTGCCTCCAGATTCTTCAAACGGCAAATCGATAGAGC
Organism: Melinaea menophilus ssp. n. AW-2005; assembly: GCA_918358695.1. Classification (NCBI taxonomy): domain Eukaryota; kingdom Metazoa; phylum Arthropoda; class Insecta; order Lepidoptera; family Nymphalidae; genus Melinaea; species Melinaea menophilus. The sequence continues at coordinate 15,775,171 of OU911043.1, read as the reverse complement.
AAAGATTAAAGATGTCGTCAAAGTTGGGGATCGGCTGGCAAAGTTCCCGCCTGGCACGCGCAAATTTTGGGCGCTTTCAAAGGCCTCTCTGGGCAACTTTAGCCAGCTATCCCTACCGCCGTTGCAAATGGGGAATGACTCTTTGGCCCACACGGCAAAAGAGAAAGCCGATCTCTTGGGCACTCTTTTCGCCTCCAACTCGACTTTGGACGACCAGGGAAAGACACCGCCTGTCATCCCGTGGTGTCAGAACTCAATGCCGGAAATAGTTTTTCGGCAGAAAACTATTAGGCAGTCTCTATTTTCCTTGTCGTTCATAAGTCGAGTGGTCCGGATGGCATTTCTCCATTGGTGCTACGAACGTGTGCCCCTGAGTTGACTCCAGTGCTAACGCGTCTATTTCGGTACTCCTACCTTAAAGGCGTAGTCCCGGTCTCATGGAAGCGTACCCTTGTTCATCCGTTCCCTAAAAAAGGTGATAGCTCGGACCCAGCTCACTACAGACCTATCGCCATTACCTCTCTGCTCTCCAAAGTAATGGAGAGCATTATCAATAAACAGCTCCTAACCTATCTCGAGGATCACCAGTTGGTCAATGACCGGCAATATAGCTTTCGCCAGGGTCGATCGGCTGGTGATCTTCTGTTATATATTACGCAACGTTGGGCAGTTGTTATTGAAAGCAAGGGAGAGGGTCTGGCAGTTAGTCTGGATATAGCGAAAGCCTTCGATCGTGTATGGCACAAGGGGCTTCTTTCGAAGCTACCTTCCTATGGGCTTCCCGAGATTTTATGCAAGTGGATCACCAGCCTCACTGGGCGGAGCATACAGGTCGTTCTCGACGGTTTTTGCTCGGACCCCAAGCCCGTGAACGCTAGTGTACCCCAAGGCTGCGTGCTATCCCCAACTCTGTTCCTCCTGCACATCAATGATATGTTGGATATCTCCAACATACATTGTTATGCGGATGACAGCACTGGGGATGCGGTATATTCCGCCCGTGCAGGTTTCTCTCGGGAAAACGTCGACGAGTGCCGAAAAAAATTTGTGTCTTCTATAGAGACTTCCTTGGGGATGGTCTCTGAGTGGGGTGAACTGAACCACGTTCAATTCAATCCCAAGAAGACGCAGGTTTGCGCGTTTACCACTAAGAAAACCCCATTTGTCGTATCACCGCTCTTCGACAGCACTCCCCTCATTGCCTCGCCAAGTATCAGATTACTGGGCCTCGACATTTCGAGTGACTGTCAGTTTCATGGTCATCTGGAGGGAAAGGCCAAGTTGGCCTCGAAAAAATTGGGAGTGATCAATAGAGCGAGGCAGTACTTCAAACCTGGCCAAAGACTTGCGCTCTATAAGGCGCAGGTCCGGCCACACATGGAGTACTGTTCTCATCTCAGGCCCGGATCACCCCAATACCAGCTTCTACCATTTGACAGCGTACAATTGAGAGCCGTTCGAATTGTCGGGGACCCGGTGCTCTGCAAACGGCTGGACTCATTGGCATTACGTAGAGACGTGGCTTCTTTGTGCTTCTTCTACCGCATTTACAATGGGGAGTGTTCCGAAGAACTATTCGATCTGATGCCTGCCGCCGAATTTCATCACCGCACAGCGCTCCATCGCCTTCAATACCATCCTTACCACCTGGATGCGTGGCGATCCTCCACTGTGCGGTTCTCAAGGACATTTTTTCCACGTTCCACTCGTTTGTGGAACGAACTCCCTTCGGCGGTATTTCCAAATCGGTACGACATGGGTACCTTCAAAAAAGGCGTTTACTCCCACCTTCATGGCCGGCAATGCTCCTGTAAATCCTCGGATGTTGCAAGAGTTCATGGGCGGCGGTGATCACAAATCATCTGTGACCCGCCAACTCGTTTGCCCTCCTAATCCATAAAAAAAAGAGCAAATAAAACCCAATTTATATATACAAGTCACTCAGAGTTCAGCAAAGTGCTTATTTATTAAGCACTTAAATTACCTAAACTTAACAGGAAAAAAAAAATATATCATTTCTCTCATTGATTTCTATGCTAGTATCAACGTCTTTATTACTGGTAACGACATAATCTTGGTTAGATAATCATAAAATAATAAAAATTGTTATTAGCTCATAACCTATAATAATTTTACCCTTACATCGTAATTTTATTTCGTTGATACTTTTGTGAAATATCGGTACCAAAAATGTAATAGGCAACTATTTACAACGAAATTAAAAAAAAATTAATAAATACGTTTTTGCTTTTAAGCTCAGCGAGAATACAGTGCTTTTCTGGTAATAAAAGTTGCATGTTTACCAAGTTCTTAGAAGCATTTATATATTAAATTAGAATCACATCATAAAAATTATACGTAACAAAGTATTACATGAATTAGTTAATTATTCTCATTTAAAAATTTAAAGGTAATGTTATCTTAATCTCTTCTCTCTCTCTTTTGAAAAGGTTTATATTTTTATTTAAATATTGAAATATGATTCACTATTACTTTTTACAATATTGTAAATATAGTTGCATATTCTAAAGGATTTTTAATTTCGATTGTATTTCAATAAGTTTATTTATCACTTAGTGCGCGTTCGAAGAGTACTTTCTTCTTTCTCTCAAGTGATTTACGCTCTGCGAGAAGTATTATAAAATAGCTCTCATATCTTCGTAAAGATTTATTATTGTGAGAGGCTACACATAGTTTAGATAAAAAAACCTCCAAAATACGAAACAATACACGCACAATAGTCTGTATAGACAGATAACGTTTTTTATGACTATAATAGAAATAAAAAGACACGGTAAAAACTCAATGTCAAATCAAAAATTGTACATATCTCTCGTTGCGTAACGATTTCAATTGTATTGATAAATAACAAGAATACTTATAAATGTAAAAAATTAGTAATGAATAAGAATATATATTTAGAATGTAAATATATTTATTTAATTTTAATGAAATTCTATAATATTCGTCGACTTAATGACCTTTCAAACTTAATTCCTGATTCGAATATAGAATAACGCCTTATAACCGTTATTAAGAACACTAATTTCAACCACACTCAACGGAAGGTAAATAAAAAAGTAATATTAGCATTGCTTCTGATAGAAAGGTCGTGACGTTAAATTCTACACAACAAATACAGGAATAGTGATACCACCCCACGCAGAACGTTCAATTAAATGTGGGTAAATTCTTAATTATTAGAAATAACCCACATTTAAGCATCATTAATTGACAACATTTTAATATAATCTAAATATATCAATATGACAACGTACATAGCATCTAAACATCTGAAACGAACGTCCACTAATTTTAATAATATATAGCAGTATACTATGCTAATAAAATAGTATGATATTTCGAGGACCCCAACGCATACTCAGGCTAGCAACATCTAAGTTGTAAAATAGTACGAAAATAGTCATTAAAGTCTCATGAATTTCTTGTCAACAGATAATTAATCAACCTAATCACAGACAAACATCATAAAAATTTGAATGCGTGACTAAATATTTAAATTACTACAGCAATAAAATTTCTACATAACAATACAACCAGTAAGAAATATCATTTATATTTCCTGAAAACCCACACGAAATAACATGTTTAACAAAACATAACTGTATTAAAATAAATTAGATAAAATAAATACTTTTTATTTTTTTTATTTTATTTATCTTCTTAATTGCACACCATACATATCATAAAAATCGGTAAAAAAAAATATAACAATAAAAAAAAAATAATTGAAAACGATGGAGATACAAAAGGCGGTCTTATCGCCTATAGGCGATTTCTTCCAGACAACCGATATTAGTGTTGAAATATACTTATGATTTAATGAAGCAGTAGGTGGCGTAAATATACAGAAATAAACAAACTGACTTAAAATAACTACACATGAATAAAATTATTTACAATATATATTAAGGTATAAACTGAACAATATCTATAATATACATACACGATAATTGTCGTCCTAGATATCCTTGGTTAGAAAGTAGTCCTTAACAGATTTTTTGAAAACTAATAATGATTTTGATTTCCGAATATTGAGAGGAAGGTCATTCCACAATTTAATGGAATGAATCGTAAAAGACTGTTTATAAAATTTAGTGCTATGTACAGGCATTCTGATAAGTAAGGACTGTGATGATCGTACTTCAGCCGGCGCTCCTAAAAACTTAAAGTTTTCCTTCAAGTATGTAGGAGTTTTTGGGTGAAATAGTACACAGTATAGGAGGGAAAGAGCATGTGAATCCCAGCGATAGCGTATAGGGAGCCACTTGAGTTTTTGTCGAAATTCGACTAGAATTTTCAGTACTTAATATGTAGCGAATAGATTAAATAGTACAGTAGCTAGTTTTGATTTTACCTCGCATCTAGCTTATAACAAATATTGATTCCTCTATTATCATAAGCAATATATATTTTTCGTTATGAATTTGATCTTGCTCCTATAAAAATACATCGCTAGAATATAGGCTTTATTGCTTTCCACACAAAAATGGACATTTTGACAAAAATATTAAAAAAGGAGCAATGACTACCTTTCAGCACATCCTGAAAACATATTTGCATAAAAATTGTATTCTTCAAGTAGAAGGGATTACACAACGAGTTAGTGAAAATTGACTGACTCCCAAGATTTAAATATACAATCAAAGCATTGCAAATAATTGTACAAGAGCTGTTAGTACATTTTATGTATTTTTTATTAATTTTTCTAATGTCGATGTGTTTTGTTTCCATAAATATAAAAACAAATACATATTTAAAGTTTTATTTCATTTAGTATATTAGAAATATTAAATTGGCTCTCGTATTTTAATAATAGTTTTAGAACTAGCTTAGCTACTGAGTCTTATAAAATTAGGTCCGAAAAAAGTTTATTTCTTTCCTTCGAATTTTCGTTGTTCAGTAGCAAGTAGAAATAAAGGTCTAAAAGACTGTCGAAATCAATCAGCGTTGCGGTAACTAAAATGTGTAGATTGAATGGAATCGAATGAAAATAAATAAACGTACGTTCCTATAACTTTAATTAAGATTCTCCGAGCAGAAATTCTGTTAGCAAATAAACTTTATGTAGGTATATAAAATGTAAAAGAAAAATAACATAAATTTCATTAATTGTTTTAAAAAGTAAATAGTATATAATACATGTTATTTCAGATGAATAGTGAAATGAACTTATTTAAATTGTAGATTAAGGGTCGATTTCTTGGAGAAATTTATTTATTAAGAATTATTAGACGAATAGAAAAAAAGCTTCTCAATCATATTATACACTAGATTTCAATTCAATTTGTGTCATCTAATATTTGCTTAATAATTTACTAATCGGATAATGTTAATGTTAATTATACCATTTATAAAGCGAATTAAGGAGTGCATTATTTAGATTTCAAAAGGTTGTAAGTAAATATTGTAATTTTACTTTTATTATTAAGGCTATGTATTCACAAGTAACGTGTATGTCTCTCCAAGTACACAAAAAGATAAACGGTGACCTCTGCGTATTTTGACTTTTAAATCGTTTGTTATTCCTTAATAACCAGAAACATATTTCTGGCTTTGTTTTTGTTTTAAAAAACAGAGCTTTAACAGTTCAGACAGATTTTTATTTATTATTTTATGATGTGATATATACGGGGGCACACAGAATTTATATTTTATATAAAATAATAAATAATAAATTGATATCAAATAAAAAAATAACAATTGACAACTTTCTTGGATCTCTATAGTAATTAAATTTTAAGTGTGCAAAATTGGCATAAAAAAAGAAGTAAGTACTCAAAATGTACTTTTAACTAAACATCTTATTTATATGTTGTAGCACTTATTACTCGACTTTAAAGTAAAATGACGTTAATTTATGCGGATCAGGTGCACTTGGCAGGAGAGAAAATATGATCTTGGTGCATAAATCTCTATTTCAACTAGAAGCAGAAACTTATACTGGAAAGGTTTATTTCAATTTAACACTGTTATAGTTCGAAACAGTACAACTGAATTCAAGAATACTGTTAACTATTCAAGAATAACGTTAAATTATCGCTTTACACTAGATTCAAATATTTTTTTAAATATAATAATAAAAATAATTTTCACTTTTTGTTATATTAAGAAATTTAAAACGATTAACAACATAAAACATCTCAGAATATACTAAAAAAAATTGTAAGTACATATTTTGCAAGTAATATTAATATCCATATATTATCAGAAAGTTATCCTTAGTGGTCTAGACAAGGAATCAGTTTTCAAGTTTACATCAGAACGCTCTAACAAGGCGACCGCACGCATCGTGAAAGATGAATTTTATTACTGACTTTATTCAAAACTTTGAACAAAGAATTTTATATACCAATCAGTACCATTTCTAATTTTCGCATTACTATTATCGTAAATGTAATATCGCAACATATAAATAATTACCATTTATATGTTGCGATATTTAAATAACAAGTTTATTAAATCACTGCTTAGCTATAAATTGAAATTTGCAAGGTTATTCTTTAAATTATTTATAATACTATAAACCCACAAATATTCTTCAAACAAACATTTATTTCAACATTAGTCAAGAGATAGGTTAGCGTATAAATATCATTAAATAAAAATGGTTGTACATTTTTCTACGATGGAATTGCAATTGAACACGTGGATCATCAGAAGATAGGTAGTGCTATCATCCTCAGATATTTGCAGTGAATGGTTTTTACTACGTTTACATCTTTGAAAAATTGGTAGGGATGCACAAGACTAAGACACAAGACGGGAAAGATAGGGTAAGCCATAGGATACTTTACTACTTATTATTCTTAATGCACTTACATTTACTATCATCTAGACTATATCTACTGTAATGTCATACCGAAAATACATCGATTTATGATGACTGTACTATACAGTATACTTCAATTAATTATTTTAATTTTTTTATTGACTGTCGTATAGAAGTAAAAACCTTTTTGTTCATATCAAAATTATTACCGTATAAGTATCTTTATTTTACAGTAGCTGTTACAAGTTATTTATATTATGTTCCTATTTATCATTAATTAAATCTTTACGCCATCCATACATGTTTAATTTAATTATCATTATAAGGGAACCCAAAAAAAAATCCAAGAAATAGTTGCTAAAATAGTGCAGTATTTATAGTTATAGTCATCTTGATAAAATATATATTTGAATGTTTGTTAATGCTTTACAACAGACAAATACTTATTTCTATCAATATGCATGTTTCTGTCTACAATAATGTATTGGGCAATCAGGTTTACACGCAATCAAAGTTGAATGAACGGCCATTAAAAACAGTTACTAAATTATTATATAGCATGTTTATTGCACTCGAGTGAACTTTTGACGTTTTATTAGACACATTTTTTAATAATTTAACAAAAACCTTAAAAAATGCTTAATGTGACTGGCTGATTCAATAGGCACGGTATCACCATTTTACGGAAAGCTAGCATGAAACAGCAGTCCAGGTCCAACTATTGTAAACACTCCAACGCTTATGGCAGATATTATTACCACCAGTAAAGATATTTCTTCTCATGAACTCTTGAAATCTTAGAGAAATTATAATAGCATTTCCAGACTCTTCAGAAATTGATGTATTGGTTGGTAAACACCAAACTATCCAGTATAACAGTATAGTAAAACACACACATTTGTCATCTAGCAGTTTGAATGGTTTTTGACTATATTATTGACAATGGTCAAAATATAGAAGTGAATATCAAGTGAAACGACCAATCACACCAACCAACAACCAACAACCAACGAAGTCAATCTGGCAATTTTCATTCAAAGTTAAGCACTAATAAACCAATGAATGGTTAAACAAATATGTATATAATTAAACAAAATAAATAAATAAATAAGGAATTTTTGGCTTAGTGTTATAAATAATAAACAGAAACTAATAAACCTTAATAGTTATGTATGACAAATCCTTGATAATTATTTTTTGCTTAAGTAACTTTCACTTGTATAATATCAACTGGAAAAGATTTCATAAAAATATGATAATTGAAATAAAACAACATAATAATTATTTAAAGCATTTAAGAAAGACCGCAATACGCAAAATTGGTCAATTTACAAACATGCGAGGAATCGATGCAATCAAGTGATATGAATAGCTAAACGCCGTTCTATTCATGACAATATAAGTAATTCTTCATTTCCTGATACATGGAAGTTTCTAAATTTTATTGGTGTTTGCACGTCACCTTTTGTTGATCCTTGCTCTCCTCTGCCATTAGATGAGATAAATAGTTATTTTGTCCTCAATTAGGCCATATAATCCTATCTCAAACACTGGCTTGCATTTCATCAATGCAGAGTTCTGATATCCCATCCTTTTATTTCACAACTATACCACAGGATGAAATTAAAACAACCATTTTTTCTATAAAATCTAAGGCAATAGCTGTGACGATATTAGCAGATCTATGATTCTTAATATTTTGGATCCTCTCTTATCTTTAATGTCTCATATTATTAACTTTTCCTTTACATCTGGTGAATATCCCAATATTTGGAAAAAAGCTTACGTGCGTCCGTTACCTAAAATTCCTCAACCTACTCTACCAAATCACTACACACCTATTTCCATATTGTCATTCTTATCAAAAGTTCTAGAAGCCTGTGTTTATAAGCAAATATCTTTTCATATTTTCAAATTCAACCTACTGAGTATTTACCAGTCTGGGTTTCATCGTATAAGTCGTAGTGTATAAATTGTAGTTGTAATGGCATAATTACTTAGTGATACGTTAATATTTTTAAAGTGACTTAGAAATTGACTGTGACTGTTATCATTGAGTCGGAATCTTTCTGACGCGAACCTGGAAATAAATTTCTAAAGTAAAAGCATACGTGAATTTAATTTGATAGAATACAGTGAGTATACTGATGATTACCAAACTAATGTAATACCTTTCTTTGCTTTGATATACTTTCAAAATCTGCTAATCATCATTGCATAGTATTTATTAATACTGATAATAGATGTCACTGTTAATCGACATAATCGACAAACTGCAATCAATCGCTATTTCCTGATTCCATGTATTTCAAATAGATGGCGATAGTTGTTGAGTAATTTATCACATCGTATTTAATTCTGTTACCTGTTAATATAATTAAAAATAAAAATCAACAGGTCTTTTTCCGGGACTTTGGAAAAGTGCTCACTTTCTGCCTATATGTTAGAGACGAAGCTTCTTAGCATTCCATGGATTCACCGTGCGGGTGCCGGGCCCATCGCGTTGCAGGAAAAGGAGCGCAAACAATGACTTGCGACCCAGGTGTAGGTATAAGGGGCCCCTTTAGTATGCGCATACACGCTCACCTTCACTGTTCACGCTCCTCTCCCTACCTAACCAAATATCGTAAGAAACTACTAATGCTGCCTTTGAAATACGTTCCAGAAATGAACTGATGATCGTTCTAGAAAGGCCGAGATCCTTAAATAAATTGTAGAGAGATTTTGCTGTTATACCTCTCGCTCCTACTTCTACAACGTACAAATTAACTATAAATTTATTCCTGATCAGTTCGTTACACAGTTCGTAATACTTGTTAAGCTTAAACGTATGATCTTTGGGTATGTTTGTTTCCCAGGGTACAGTAACCTCCACAAGTATAACGCGCCTTAGTTGTTTTGAATACAGAAATAAGTCCGGCCTAGATGACGAAACACAAACATCCCCGGGGATTTTGTATTGCCTTTCATACGTGTCCATCATAAAAAAGGTAATAAATCTGACGTAATAAACTACAGACCTATTTTTTTATATTATATATAAAAATATTAGTTAGATACTGTTAGTTAGTTTGTTATATAAAATATTTCGTAAGAAGTAAACCGTAATTTTAAATTATATTAATTTAAATTTGTTCACAATATTTACATGGATGGGTCACTTGAGTAATTAAAATTCTATTAACATTTTGTGTATGAAAGAAAATTACTGTGTTGAATTTACTTACATTTAAGCATTAACTTCGGACTGTAATTCACTTCACCATTTAACTGTAAAATTTAATTTTACTCAGGGTTTTAAGCAATTATTCAGACTAAATTTAGATTTTAGGTTCAATTTAAGGTATTTAAATGTATGTAATGTACATAAGTGTGTTATTAATAATGATTTCTAGTAGTCAATTTTAATCAAGAATCTTATTTATGACTTTTTTGGGATCACTCAACTAAATAAATATAAATAGTAAATTTAACAATAAATATATAATTAAATTGTGTGTAGCGTATTAAATATGTACTAAACTAATTTCCGCGGTTTTTAGAAGTCACACGGTAAGTAAGATACCTATAATATTCGATTAATTATAGTAAGGTAACGATAGTATAAATGTTATATATATTTAACAAGATATACAAGTAATATTATAAATTACGTTATACAATATATCATTAAGATGTTATTTTTCATTATTATTTTTCTATTATAAAATATTGACAATATGTTGCGGAATATATATATAATATGTATATTATTTTCTGTCATTGATATCTGATTAATGATAGAAAATAATAAACTTTTAAACCAAACTGTGTTTTGGTTTATTTTACTGTTATGGTTAGTCTGCAAAAATTATATTGTTGAGTACAGGCTAGTCTCCCAGTTCTGTAATGGATAAGTGAACTTCAGATTATTATGGACGTCCAATTCTCTCTTTAGGCGCTTAACCATTTAAAATATATTTTGATTTCATTATTTTTTAATCCTAATATGAGATATGATAATTATAAAATCTGAAATATTAATATATATTGGAAAAATATAGCAAATTTATATAGAATATGGTAAATAGGGATCAATAGATTGAAAATTGTATTTTTGCCGTGTTACGCTTTTTACACGTATAAAAGGGTAAATTTTAGGGTCGTGATATAGTTTGATCAAAAGTCACAATTATGTAAATACCAAGATAGACAACTTTTTTTATAGAAATAACATATTCAGATATTCTTATAAATATTTTTCGTAATATACAGGGTGTAAGCCGATAAGTATTATAGCATTTTTTTATGTCATTGTAATAAGTGATAAATGGAGAACTTTTTTAATGCATACTACCTCCAGAATCACTAGTAATTTTTTTTAATCATTGCGAAAGTTGAACTTAGATGTCAAGCTTAAGCTTATTTTTTCACTTTATGAGTTAGTTCTACATTAGTTATATAGTTCAGATTGTATCTAATTTTGCTTTTTGTAGCTTAAGCATGCATTTGAGACTAAAATTACATGAAAACATCCGGTCTAAAACGGATTTCGAAATGTTATTTAAGCGATTAGGTACAATTTCGGTGAAAAAGGAAAAATTCACAAAAAAAAATCTTAAAAAAAAATAGGAGGTCAGGGATTTTTTTTGGCCAACTTGTATTCTCTAAATAGGTACCTGAACACGCTCACTTAGTTTGTCGGACCCTCTACAAAACACCCTGTATATAGCATTATTCGACCATCCAAGAGGATACACTATTAGGTTCTTAAATTTTTGATAAAATCTACAGTCAATATAAATTAAATTAAAATTTAGTAAGAATTTTCAATATTGATGGTTATTGACTTTAAATCTCCATCGAATTAATAATTATTTTTTCCATAATACAATCACAATCACAGGATGAGTTAATCAAACGTGGCACTTACTTTAAAAAGATGGATGAAATTATTAAGACAACTATTAAAGTTTTATTGTTTTTTAGTTTCATGCATTTGTAATAGAGTTCAAATTTTTTCTAAAGAATCTTCTCAATTATTAGGATATCACGCTGCCTATAAAGAAAATCAATATTTAATGGCAGGCCCCGTAAGTTGGAATACAAGGACTTATTTTGAAATTACGAAAATTTAATGAATTTTATGAAAGCTGCAATCTTTGTTATAAAATTTTTGGTTTGTTAATGAGACTGTAATTATAGTCCTTAAAATAATTAGTTACTTTATAAGAATGTATGAATTTTTAAATTAAATCACAACGTAACTTTTTTGCTAGCGTTCTTTTAAATATATTTTTAGTTTTCACTGAAATCGCATTAAATACTAAATTTGAACTTCATTATTAAATATGTCAATATTTTATTAAAACATCAAAGTAAATAGTACAAACAAGAACACCAAAATCACAAATCAGGAAATCCAATTGTTTCTCTCATTACAGACGGTAAAATACGACTTTATTGATGGGCGACATTTAGCCAATTGCATTCGCAACGCTCTAATATTGGCAGCATTCCCAATTCACAGGCAAACAAACATGTCAGGTGTCTGGTTTCAGTTCACCGATGGTTTCAAAAGTGTTTACTGGCCAGTTTGTAGGAGATAATTTACAAACATAGTTACCATAGCAGTCCTTTAAGTTGTGAGTTTTCTAAAAAAATAATAATCGAATAAATTTGATAACGTTACTAGCTAAACTCTTTGTTCAAGAACAAAGTTTACATAAAAAATGTTATGTAAAATTTGTTCCCAAATTATTATTTAATAATAACAATTGTTTTTGTTTCAATTGTTGTCGAATATACGAATTTAGTTATTGAGTTTAATAGCTTAAACGTCAATGGATATATTAACGAAATATATGAATGTAATATATTATACACATCAAACCGTTCCAGCTACTGCGTAGCACGTTTTCCTCTACAGCTGTCGTCAAGTCGTAATGTGTTCGACAATTACCGTCGTCATCTCTTCATTCAATGGAGTGTGAATATGGATTTTTTAAATAAATATAACGTTACTTAATATCTAATCGTATGTTCAATAAGTTTAGTAATCAATTTGCTTACAAATATACAAATTTTAAAAATGATTCCTGTGAATGCAAAGCTAAATTTGGTGTACTACTGAAATAGTATATCGCAATACAAAACGCAGATCTGTATCCCCAACACGGGCTGAATTAGTCTCGGTTTTGACGACCTGCTATGGAGCGGTGAAGTATTCTATCAAAATAAAGTATGGAAAAAAATTATTAACGAAGAAGTTTTTCCCGGTGGTAGACCATAACATCGAGTCGCCGGCAAGGTTACCACCCATCGGGCAAAGTCGTGCCGCAAAGCGACCTAGTCGTGTTCCGGCACGTTGTTCGATGAAGCCGTCTATATGGGAAATGGGTCTGAACAGTTGCGTTGCGTTGGCGAACCGGTTTGGCGTTGAGTTGGTGCTTATTGTGTCGGGTGTCTAGTCGAGGAGGGTAGCGGGATCCGAAGCGACGGCTTTCCGCTGGCCGCCCGCAGATAGTTGGGGGCCCAATTAGTCGGCCAGCCACCCACGAAAGGCTGCCCCGCCAGCTGCGTAAAGTCCTAGGGTTGCTCCATCGTGCTGGTTGGTGACCAGATGAGGAAGCCCGATGGCGATCCCTGGGGGGGTTCGGGCGTCCCCACAGTCTCCAGACTAGCCTCCCAGTGGCATGACATCACCAATTTCGGCGCCGGGTTTGATACGTATCGCTTCGTTCAACTGCCATTTCTCATCCTATTCACTCTTTTATTTAATTTTTTGCACCTCACTAACATCAGGGGCTTGCACTCTTATCTCTTACCTGTCCATCACCACCTGGAGACAGAGCAACCGCATTTGCTCTTTTTGACGGAGACACAGATACAATGTCCTCTAAGCGCTGCGTACCTGGATCATCCCGGTTACTCGTTAGATTACAACTTTCGCTCACGTGCCGGGTCTGTGTATACGCACGGAACGACCTCTGTATCCTGCGTCTCCGTCACCTTAAAGACCTACTTTTTCTTCCTTATGGATTTTAGTAGACACAGGAAACGAAAAAATCCTGTATTGCTGTGTCTACCGTTCGCACAGCGGTGATCAGGAGACAACTAAATTATTTGAGTATCTCGGTGAGGCTGCTGATATGGCTTTGCATCAGTACCCTTCAGTGCAGCTCGTCTTTCTGGGGACTTTAATGCCTGTCATCAGGACTGACTGTTCCCGTACCAGAAGACTGACCATGCTGGAAGAGAAGCGCGGAATTTTGCGTTGTCTTTCGAGCTCTTTCAGCTGGTGAGGCAAGCGACGAGAGTACCAGATGTAGTTGGCCATATAGCCAATTGCCTGGACCTTTTGCTGACAACTGATCCGGACAGGTATCGTATTGAGGTGACCTCCCCCTTGGGAACCTCCGATCACTGTTTGGTGAAATCTGTATTTACATATTCCCCACCAGCTTTCGAACCACCTGGTGTTAGGCGAGTATGGAAATACAAGTCAGCAGATTGGGATGAGATGCGGCACTTCTTTGCGTCTTATCCTTGGCGGCAGGTCTGCTTCTCTTCTTTGGATCCGTCGAGTTGCGCGGATGCTATAACCGATGTGGTACATCAGGCAATGGAGTACTTCATTCCTTTTGCTGACGTACCCATCGGTGGTAAAGCTCGCCCATGGTTTAATGCCGAATGTGGTCATGCTGAAGACCAAAAACATTCGGCATACCTAATTTGAGCTGATGCTCGAAGCCGCAAAAGCTCCGGATGTAAGTTTAAAGAAGAGAGCCTTTGACCAATCTACCAACTCCTAAAAAAAGGCATTACGGAAGGCTCGTCGCGATCGTATCGCTAAGAATGGCGAAAAGCTCTCTGTCAGACCTACTGGCAGTCGAGCTTTCTGGTCTCTTGCCAAAGAGATCGAGTAGAACTTCTGCCAACCCTCACTACCTGCTCTGCTGAAGCCGGATGGATCTCTGGCCTATACAGCGACAGAGAAAGCGAATGTATTTGCTTCTCTGTTCGCTGATAATTCACATCTAGACAATGGCAATGCTTCTCCAGCACATCTTCCTCATTGCGGTATTTCGATGTCTGAAATCCGCATCACTAACAAAGAGGTATGGAGAGCATTGTGTCGTATTGATGTGAATAAAGCCAGTGGTCCTGATGGTATACCAGCCATTCTGCTCAAGACATGTGCAGCTGAGTTGTCTCCTGTATTGACACGTCTGTATCGTCTCTCTTTCAAATCTGGAATAGTTCCGAAATATTGGAAGCTTGCTAACGTGCAACCAGTGCCCAAAAAAGGCAGTCGTGCCGATCCTGCCAACGATAGACCGATTTCAATCACCTCCATAGTCTGCAAGATTATGGGGCGTGTATTAAACTCGCGCCTTTTAGCGTACCTTGAAGGTAACGATCTCCTCAGTGACCGACAGTACGGGTTTCGCCGAAATAGGTCCACTAGGGACCTTCTAGTGTACGCTACGCACATTTTAGGTGAGGCCATCGAGAAGAACGGGGAAGTGGTCGCTGTCTCTCTTGACGTCTCGAAGACATTTGACAGGGTCTGGCATGCGAACCTTATAAGCAAGCTTTCAACGTACGGCATATCTCCTGGTCTGATCGGCTGGTTAACGGACTTTCTGAACCAAAGATCTCTCCGAGTAATTGTCGACGGGTGTTCCTCGGAACCCTTGACAATAAATGCCGGAGTACCTCAGGGGTCCGTTCTTTCTGCAACTCTCTTTCTGCTGCACATTAACGATCTGCTGAAGCCCGGTATCTATGGGTATGCAGATGATAGCACAGTTGTAGAAAGATACCTGCCGAGTAGTCGGGCTAGTAGAGATCAAGTACAGTCTGAAAGAGAAGCCATGGTGCAACGTTTGAATGACAAACTTCAGGCAGTCTCCGCATGGGGCAAAACCAATCTTGTCAAATTCAACGCCACTAAAACGCAGACGTGTCTGTTCACCGCCAAAAGGAGCCCTTTCACCTTGGCTCCTACTTTCCAGAGTGTATCTTTGGAATACAGTGATCGGCTTCAGTTGTTAGGCTTAGAGATTTCCTCGAACCTCAACTTTGGTCGGTGTATTGAGTCCAGAGCAAGAGCAGCTGCAGGAAAGCTTGCCGTTCTTGCGAAGGTCCGTCAGTACTTTACACCGGGACAGCTACTTTTATTATACAAAGCACAGATCCGGTCGTGTGTGGAGTTATGTGGGCATATATTCGCTGGTGCCGCTAAATCTCATCTTGCGGTTTTGGACTCAATTGAGAGGCGAGCAAAGAGGATTATAGGCGACCCTGAATTGGTTGAAGCCTTTACCAAACCACTTTTTTTTTAATAAAAACGTTTTTTTCAAAATATCTAGAAAATAAAAGTAAAAGAAACTTCAATTCAGACCAAATTTGTAAGCTAGGCAATGGAAATAAGCTGCTCAAATATTGGTTGCTTTTTATGATCAAAAAAATTAATGAATGAAAAAATATATGTATTATGATTAATAAATAGTTTAAAAAATAATAAAAAAATAAGATTGAAATAGAAATATAGAAATAGAGTATAAATATAATACAAAGCCGAATAATTGTTCAGAAGAAAAATACTTTGTCCAGGTTAGAAGCAATAATTTGAAAGTCGAAAGTTTTATAAAGAGACGAAGAGAAGTAACAAATGGAATATTTTACTTACACTTACTTGAACAAAATGTATTTTCATGGAACTTTCACAATCGTACACAGCAACAATAATAGAGTTCATTCTTATAAGTCGCGGCATTCAACATCCCAAAGAAAAGGTTTAAACAATATATGTTCATTTTTAATGAATCACATGTTAATGTGAAAGATCCTCTCTATGAAAATAGGTATTTTTCAACAAATCAGTAAATAAAAAATAATATGAGAAAAGAATTACGTCAAAGCCTATACAAGATGTTATTAATCGTTTAAAAATAAAGTTAAAAAGATGAAAAAAAAATTCTTTAAGGAGTTACCAATTCATCAAAGACCCATTGAACCCATAATACTAGTAGAGCCTTTATCATTGGAGGCAAAGGAGAAAGCACTCCAATCTCGCACAAAGCTGATAAATAAGTATTGAAGTTCTGACGCTACAATGGAAATTTATAGGAGCCTTGAAAAGATTTTCAACTTTACCTAAAACGATTAAGGCATTTTCTTTTTCAACGGCTCCCGCTTTAAACGTTCAATGTTTAGTTAAGTTATAATTCTTTATGGACATTTTTCTTTTTGAAATATATTGTTATGTTATGCGTAACTTTTATATAATGGCAATTCTTTGAATTTATAACATATAGCCATTTTTAAAAAAAAATATGCACAAGTTGTTATATATTATTGAAAATAATATAATGTCAGCAATAAGAAAAATATATTTATGTAAATCCTAGCTACTAAGTTAAAGTTCGTAGATATCAACTGCCTTTATTTAAAAAAGGGATTTGCCAAATTTCGTCTATACTTATATGTAAGCCGTAACGGTGAAAAATTTCTACATTTACCTTAAATAAAAATAAGAGCTAAAAGCGTTGAATAGAATTTGTAGAGTGTAAATATTTTTTATTTGTAACTTATACATTTTACAAAATTTGGTAAGGCCTTTTTAAGAGGTAATGAAACGGTTGAAATCTTGGTTTTTATTTTCAAATAATTGAAATTTGTAACAATTGAACAGCCTTATAAAAACTGACGATTATAAGCAAATTTTGCACTGTTCTACCTAGCACAGCTACCTAGTTTAGCAGACAATTTTTGAGTTACTCAGTTTTTAAAAATACATTTTAGAATTTAAGTAAGTTCTCCCTTGGTTAATACACCTCATAAAAATATGTTATATGTATAAATAGTTATCGGCAGGTATGTAAGTAGTCATTGACAAAAGCTGCTTAGATTTTTGACTGGAATGAGATGTTATTAATGTATGTTATTAAGTATGAAAATAAAAGTACAACCATCACAAATAAGTTTATATTAGATCGATTGCAGATTAAATATTTTTTTGTATTATTTAAAATGTTAATATCTATTCCTCTTAAAATTTAAATTATAAAGCTCTTAGTAATCGTAAAATTTTGCTGCATTAGATACTACAGCAGTATAAGAGCATAAGATAGTGTTTATATTTGGATTAGGAATATAGATAGTTACTAATATTCATTATTAATTATTATTGGTATAGTGAACATTTCTATATACGAGGGGAGGTCCAAAAGTTCGTGGAATGAAAGGGATCTGTATAACATTTATTATAGTTAGTTAAATAAAATATATATTTTTTAATAATATAATTAGGTTATTCAACTTTCTTATGTTCTTTTATATTAATTAATTAATTAATTAATTAATTAAAATTTTACACTATTGACAACATAAATAAATTTAATAATTCTTACTGAATGATATTTTCAGTTTCAATATAATTATGAAAATAAAGATAAATATACACAAATATAAAGATAAATCGTTATTTTAACCAAATAACACAAAACCTCTAGAAGTTGTATCCTATGTATTATTCTGATGTACAAATTATAATACTGTAAGATTTTATCGAAATATGATTTGTAGTTTTGCATTAACAAACATGCATACATCCTTACAAAACTTTATTAGGAATTATTACACCACATTCAAGATTAGATGAAATTTAATAGGAGAAATAAAAATAACTAAAAGTTACATGAGTAAATTATCCATTAATTAAATATTAAAATATAAACGACCGGTCGCAAAAAATAGTGAAAATTAATATATATATTATATCTCTCAGCTACAGTACATAAAGTTTAACAATTTCATAACTATATACTCGTATAACGCGGGTAATTTTATTTCTTATATGATGTCATATATGTTGGTATGCCTTTCTTACGACTTGAAAGGTAATTCGGTTGGTTGACATAACACATGTCTTTTCTAATATAATATTGAAGATACATTTTTCTAACACGCAACAATAATGTACGAGGAGTTTATTGCCAAGATTATTATAATATTTTTAAATCTTATATCCATTTCCTATTTATCTCTAGAAATAGAGTTTTTTATACAATATATCAAACCGTTAAACAAAAATTTATGATGGGATTGAATTTGTCTTTCAGTTCATGAAGCCCGTTAATTTAAGTGGCAGTTTCAACAATGCTATTTATTGTGGTTAATCTAATCAGTAAATCCTGAAACACAATTTATCTCACAACAGTAAAGGCAACAACTCACTGAAACGTGATAGGATTAATACAGAGTATTTGAGCAAATTAAGACTCTTCGATTTAATAGAGGAAACTTTATTGTATATATTCTAAATCTAAATACTACATTTATTAATTGATAGTAAGTGATATGATGAAAAAATTAAATTTATTTCCATCTTCTTTAAGAAACTTTGTCCACGGTCAAGTCTTTTTCAAATAGAAATAATAATTTTTATTACTCATCCGAGTCGTCTTAACTAATATTAAAAATATTCCTGAGTCTTAAAAATTAAAATAATTCTGAGATTCTAGAACTCAGATTGCTTTTAAAGGCATGAGGATTTGAAGAAAAAAATATTACATTTTGCCAAAAAAATATGTCGATATAAGTTTTACATGACTGATCTAAAAACAAGTAAAATTACAGGATACAAATCTATAGTCTAAAAATCTTTGTTTAATGCTATTATAGATGTTTTTACTTCATGCATAGATACATACTTTAAATTATTGGCAAAGAAAAAGTAGGCAGAATAAAAAAAATCACTGAAATGTTCAGTAACAAAATCACGCTGGAATTTACATTGCAAGAGAAAACTTTTAATTAACGTTCATTTGCGGTGCACTTTTTAAAACATTAAAAGCATAGTGACACTTTCTGGGTTGTTTTAAAACGACTGTGTGAAAATTTATAATATTGATTTAATTAGTAAAATCTTTGCGTCAATATCACGTCATATATCACTCCAGGCAACATAATCAAAGTCATCAAATAACTATTTACGAGTGCTTCGTTATACTTTTGTGGCGGCATTTACATTTTACATTTCTTTTTATTTGCAAGCTCGGCCATTGCAATAATAACCATAATTATCCCTCAATAAAACATTCATATAGATTACATAATTTTTCTTCTCCTTTTTTATTAAAAAATCCAAAATGGTCTAATGCCATAATTGAATAGGTAGTTAATTTAATATCTAATGTCCAAAACTATCATGGAAGATAACATTATTATATTAGTATATGTAACAAATACATATAAAAGATTTTAAATAATCACCAAAGAGCAAATAAAACCTAACTTATATACAATTAAGTACTAAAATTACTTAAACTTAACAGGATTACTACTTAAAATATCATCCCTCTTATTGATTTCTATGTTAGAATCAACGTCTTTATTGGTAACGACATAATTTGGTAATATAAACATAAAATAATATAAATTGTTATAAGCTGATACTTTTGTGAAATATCGGTACCAAAAATGTAAAAGTTGCACAATGAAACATCGAAAACAAATCCGAAACAATTTGTTGCGCTGCTTACAACCCAAATGTTTCATAAATCCGTTTTTGCTTTTAAGCTCAGCGAGAATACAGTGCTTTTCCTGTAATGGAAGTTGCATGTTTATCAAGTTCTTAGAAGCATTTATATCTTAAATTACAACCACATTATAAAAATTATACGTAACAAAGTATTACATGAATTAGATTGTTTTGTTTTACGTATTCTCATTTGAATATTTAATGGTAATGTTATCTTAATATCGTTATTCCAAAAGATTATTCTCTGGGTCTCCAGAATCATCTAAATAACTAAAAAGAAAATTATCACATACACTGTAAGTTTAAATTCTTTTAAATATAGTTGCATATTCTAAAGGAGCTTTAATTGGGTAGACCTCGAAGAATTCGGTCTGCCCATTCATTTGTCCCCTACTTTCGAATTTTGGAAAAATTTCTTCACAGGAGGTCTTCTTATGACCGCCTGAGTCCGAAATGACCATTGGTCAAAAAGTTTATATATATATATATATATATATATATATATATATATATATATGCGTGCGTGCGTCCAGATTCGACTTTTGTCAGCACGATAGCGGCCGCAGTTTCACTCGGATCGCTTTCAAACTTTGCACAAAAATCAACCATCCAAAAATGAAGGTCAAGTTCGTTAACCAGAGAAATCCGGTCACAGGGGGTGCTAGGGCCTCACTTTTTCTGATTTCAGTTTTTCGACCATAACTTTGTCCCTATACAAAGGAGATCAATCGCGTTCATATTATATGATGTCTTTGATAAATACCTATAACTAATGTAAATAAACCGAAAACCTAACTTCAATAACTTAGGGGTGGGGGTAAAAAAACCGAAAATTTTTGGAAAAAAAATCATAACTTTTTTCTGGTAAACATTCTTGCATCACAAGTATTTTTAATAGAAAGGTTATTTTTTACTCTAAATTTAGGTACCAAAAGTTTTTCCGTAAAAGGTACTGTTTCCGAGAAAAAAATTAAAAACACTTTTAGCTTGTAAATTTTAGGTAGGTAAACCACGGCAACTTTTTTCTGGTAAACATTCCCTCCTCGCAAATATTTTTAATAGAAAGGTTATTTTTTACTCTAAATTTAAGTACCAAAAGTATTTCCAAAAAAGATACCTTTTCCGAGAAAAAAAATTAAAACCGCTTTTTGCTTGAATATTTTTGATGTAAACAACGGCATCATGTATTATTCTTAAGTAGTGAGTTATATTTTAAATGAGTTACACCCGAGGTCTACCCACGCGTGTCCCCCTGCGGGCACGGATTTTTTTTATATTGTATTTCAATAAGTTTATTTGTCACTTGTTGCATGTTCGAAGAGTACTTCCTTTTGGGTAGACCTCGAAGAATTCGGTCTGCCCATTCATTTGTCCCCTACTTTCGAATTTTGGAAAAATTTCTTCACAGGAGGTCTTCTTATGACCGACTGAGTCCGAAATGACCATTGGTCAAAAAGTTTATATATATATATATATATATATATATATATATATATATATATATATGCGTGCGTGCGTCCAGATTCGACTTTTGTCAGCACGATAGCGGCCACAGTTTCGCTCGGATCGCTTTCAAACTTTGCACAAAAATCAACCATCCAAAAATAAAGGTCAAGTTCGTTAACCAGAGAAATCCGGTCACAGGGGGCGCTAGGGCCTCACTTTTTCTGATTTCAGTTTTTCGACCATAACTTTGTCCCTATACAAAGGAGATTAATCGCGTTCATATAATATGATGTCTTTGATAAATACCTATAACTAATGTAGATAAATCGAAAACCTAACTTCAATAACTTAGGGGTGGGGGTAAAAAAACCGAAAATTTTTGGAAAAAAAATCATAACTTTTTTCTGGTAAACATTCTTGCATCACAAGTATTTTTAATAGAAAGGTTATTTTTTACTCTAAATTTAGGTATCAAAAGTTTTTCCGTAAAAGGTACTGTTTCCGAGAAAAAAAATGAAAACCACTTTTAGCTTGTAAATTTTAGGTCGGTAAAACCACGACAACTTTTTTCTGGTAAATATTCTCTCCTCGCAAATATTTTTAATAGAAAGGTTATTTTTTACTCTAAATTTAAGTACCAAAAGTATTTCCAAAAAACATACCTTTTCCGAGAAAAAAAAATTAAAACCGCTTTTTGCTTGAAAATTTTTGATATAAACAACGGCATCATGTATTATTCTTAGGTAGTGAGTTATATTTTAAACGAGTTACACACGAGGTCTACCCACGCGTGTCCCCCTGCGGGCACGGATTTTTTTTCTCTCAAGTGATTTACGCTCTGCGAGATATATTATCAAATGCTCTCATAATCTTCGTATTGATTTCTTATCGTGAAAGGCTACACATATTTCAGACACAACAATTTCCAAAAAACTAACCAATATGCGCATAATAGTCTGTATCGACAGTTTTGATAACGTTTTTTATGAATACAATAGAAATATAAAAGACACGTGGAAAGCACAATGAGATATCAAAAATTTGTTCATATCTCGCGATAACAACGACTTCAAACACTCTTCTATCGATAAATAACAAGAATACTTAAAAATGTATAAAGTTATTAATGAATAAGAATATATGTTTAGAATGTAAATATTTATTTAATTTTAATGAAATTCAATAACATTCGTTGACTAAAATGCCGTCTCAAACTTAATTCCTGATTCGAATATAGAATATTTAAATAGTGTGTATGAATTGCGTATTGCCAAATGCGTAACCGTAATTAGATAATATAGATAGACATATAAACTATTTAGGATATAAATATATAGTACATCATTTTGATCTTTTTTCTAAGATATAGCCAGCCAGCACATATACATATGTAAATAATATATTTAATTAACCAACTTTTACTCGTAAACTTGTAAAGACTACTTAGTTAGAAGTGGTAGTCGTACTTTCAAATTCTTCATATGTATTCATAATATGTACTAATACTACTACTTACATCAACCATTTAACTAACAGTGGGAGGGGACGCTTGAATCTAATAAATTCGAACTTTAAAGCAATGAACTGAACAATTCACAAACAAATTCCTCAAACATAATAAAAATGTTTTCTAATTCAGCGATATTATAGTATGCCAGCTGGACTAAGCGGCGCGTCACTTGAGGTAAACAAAAAAATTCAAATGAATAAATTAAATTAATAAGCGCTACTGACAATGGACATGTGACGTCATATATATAGCTTGTTTGTCAGAAGAAAACGTAGTAGTAAAGATTGATTATAAGAATAAAAAAATCCTTCTGTAATGAACAATCTACAGGTTATATCATATTCAAATAATATCAAATTATAATACCTTATGGAGGAAAGAAGCCTCACAAGCTATTGCTTGCCTATGTTGACTCCAGACAAAACAGGACATACTGAAATTATTCTAGGTAAAGCATTGAAGAAAGTTATGAAAACTAAAGAACACTTCCTAATTTATAGTGAAAATTCAAATTACTTACCATATGTCCCTCAAATATACTTTTAAACTGACTGGGAAATGCCGGCAATACGAATTTTGGTTAATCCATTATATTTAATCAACTCTGCAATATTACACATGTATGATAAAAAGGAATAACGCCTTATAAGCGTTATTAAGAACACAAATTTCAACCACACTCACCGGAGGCTAATTAAAAAAGTAATATTGGCACTGCTTCCGACCGAAAGGTCGTGACGTTGAATTCTACATAACAAATACGGGAATAGTGATACCACCCCACGCAGAACGTCCAATTAAATGTGGGTAAATTCTTAATTATTAGAAGTAACCCACATTTAAGCATTATTAATTGACAACATTTTAATATAATACAAATATATCAATATGACAACCTACATAACATCTAAACATCTGAAACGTACATTAATTTTACATAATATACAACAGTATGCCATCAATTTATATAATTTATGACATAAGAATAAAACTAAATCTAAATAATAAAATAGTATGCTATATCGAGGAACCCAAGGTACCCTTAGGCTAGCAACATCTAAGTTGTAAAATAGTACGAAATGTCATTAAATTCTCATGAATTTCCTGTCCACAAATAATTAATTAACTTAATCACAGACAAACATCAGAAAAAATAGAATGTGTGACTAAGTATTTAAATTACTACAGAAATAAAATTTCTACATAACAATACAACCAGTAAGAAATACCATTTATATTTCCTGAAAACCCACACGAAATTACATGTTTAACAAAACATAACTGTATTAAAATAAATTAGATAAAATAAATACTATTTACTAGAATTTTCCGTACTTAATATGTAGCGAATAGATTAATTGGTACAGTAGCTAGTTCTGATTTTAGCTCGTATCTAGCTTATAACAAATATTGATTTGTCTATTATCATAGGTAATATATATTTTTCGTTATGATTTTGATCTTGCTCCTATAAAAATACATCGCTAGAATATAGGCTTTATTGCTTACCAAACAAAAATGGACATTTTGACAAAAATATCAAAGAAAGGAGCAATGACTACCTTTCAGCACATCCTGAAAACATATTTGCATAAAGATTGTATTCTTCAGGTAGAAGGGATCACACAGCGAGTTAGTGAAAATTGACTGACTCCCAAGATTTAAATATACAATCAAAGCATTGCAAATAATTGTACAAGAGCTGTTAGTACATTTTATGTATTTTTTATTATTTTTTCTAATGTTGATGCTTTCCCTCTCATGTGTTTTATTTCCATAAAAATAAAAACAAATAAAAAATTAAAGTTTTATTTCATTTAGTATATTAGAAATATTAAATTGGCTCTCGTATTTTAATAAGAGTTTTAGAACTAGCTTAGCTACTGAGTCTTATAAAATTAGGTCTGAAAAAATTTTATTTCTTTCCTTCGAATTTTCGTTGTTCAGTAGCAAGTAGAAATAAAGGTCTAAAAGACTGTCGAAATCAATCAGCGTTGCGGTAACTAAAATGTGTAGATTGCATGGAATCGAATGAAAATAAATAAACGTACGTTCCTATAACTTTAATTAAGATTCTCCGAGCAGAATTTTTTTTAGCAAATAAACTTTATGTATTTATATAAAATGTAAAAGAAAAATAACATAAATTTCATTAATTGTTTTAAAAAGTAAATAGTATATAATACATGTTATTTAGATACGAACAGAGAAATGAACTTATTTAAATTATAGATTAAGGGTTGATTTCTTGGAGAAATTTATTTATTAAGAATTATTAGACGAATAGAAAAAAAGCTTCTCAATCATATTATACACTGGATTTCAATTCGATTTGTGTCATCTAACATTTGCATAATAATTTACCAATCGGATAATGTTAATGTTAATTATACCATATTCCATTTATAAAGTGAATTAAGAAGTGCATTATTAAGATTTCAAAAGTTGGTCAGTAAACATTGTAATTTAACTTGATTAAGGCCACGTATACAGAAGTAACGTGTATGTACACAAAAAGATAAGCGGTGACCTCTGTGTTTTTTGCCTTCTGAATTGTTTGTTATTATTATTATTTATTTTTTATTATTATTATGTTCCTGACTTTGTGTTGGTTTTAAAAACTGACCTTAAACAATTCGGATAGACTGTTATTTATTATTATATGATGTGGTATACATGGAGGACACAGAATTTACGATTTAGATAAAATAAGAATTAATAAATTAATATAAAATAAAAAAAATCAATTGACAATTTTCTTGGGTATTACTATATTACTATAGTAATACCCAAGAAAATTTAAATATGCAAAATTGGCGTAAAAAAGAAGTAATTATTCAAAAGAGTTTCCTATATAGTTTAAAACTAAAGATTCTATTTATACATCTTAGCAAATATTGCTCGATTTAAAAGTAAATGACGTTAATTAATGCGGATCAGGTGCACTTGGCAGGAGAGAAAATATGATCTTCGTGCATAAATCTCTATTTCAACTAGAAGCAGAAACTTAGACTGGAAAGTGTTATTTCAATTTAACACTGTTATAGTTCGAAATAATGCAACTGAATTCAAAAATTGTTAACTATTCAAGAATAACGTTAAATTATCGCTTTACACTAGATTCAAATTATTTTTTAAATATTATAATAAAAATAATTTTCACTTTTCATTATATTAAGAAATATAAAACGATAATTAATCTAAAACATCTCAAAATATATTTTAAAGTTTTGTATTTATATATTTTGCAAGTAATATTAATATCCATATATTATTATGAGAAAGCTATCCTTAGTGGTCTAGACAGGGGATCAATTTTCAAGTCTGCATCAGACTGCTTTAACAAGGCGACCGCACACATCGTGAAAAATGGATTTTATTACTGACTTTATTCAGAACTTTGAACAAAGAATTTTTTAATATATACACATCAGTACTATTTTTAACTTTCGCATTACCATTATCGTATATGTTGGTAATAATTTATATGTTGTGAAATTTTAAATAACCAGTTTATTAAATCGCTGATAAGATGTAAATTGAAATTCGCAAGGTTTATTCAACAAAGGTTTGTCAAATTCTTTCAGAAATTAAAATAGAAGATTAGGAAAACCGAAAATGAAAATATGATTTTATATTTTTCCATTACTCCCACTGACCCGTTTAGAGTAAGGAAAGGGAGAAGAATTGGAATATCAAAAATCTTTTATTTGTTGCTCATTTAAAAATCCATAATGTATTTAAAACTAGCTGTGCTCACAACTTTGCTCTCGTGGAACATTTTTTTTAAATAAAAGTAACCGAAGTTCTTTCATTCAACGTTATTTATCCGCCAATGAAAGCAATGTTAAAATATGCTCAGCCATTGAGGTTAGCCGGCCTAAAGAGATAACAGATATCTATCTGTTATCTAGACAGAAAAAATAGTTATGAAATATGTTAATTTGCAATTAAAAACAGACACTTTTGATTTATTTATATGTATAAGATAGCTCCAGCGAAAGGCTTAAAAATAATAGTGCAAGTAAACTGCTTATAAATACATAAAATGTTACTCAAAATAATCTAATTCTAAAATCTAAAATCCTGCACAATCAATTTCTATTAGAACAGAAACAAAATTAGTTATTAAAGTTTTTATTATATTTGAATTTTTTAATATTAATAATATATCGAGGGGCGGACAAATATAAACAAATAAAAAGACACATTTCCTCGCTTTAATCCAATGTTCCTTAAGCCTTAAGGATATTATTATTAAAATTATTTATAATATTATAAACCCACAAATATTCTTCAAACAAACTTTTATTTCAATATTAAACAAGAGGTAGTTTACTATATAGATATTATTACTAAATCAAAATGGTTGTACATTTTTAAAGGAGCTATTGACAATTGAACACGCGGCTCATCAGAAGATAGATTGTGCTTATCATACTCAGATATTTGCAATTAATAGCTTCCACTATGTTTACATCTTTGAGGAATAGGTAGGAATGCACACGACAGGAAAAGTAGGGTAAGCCATAGGAATAGTTGACTCGCTGTACGAATGTAATCCTAACTTATATTTTACTACTTATTTTTCTTACTACACTTATACTTACTATCCTCACCAGTTACAATCAAATGACAACAAGTAGACAATATCTACTGTAATGTCATAACGAATATATATCTGTTTTCCTTATGATGACAGTACTGTACAGTATACTTCTGTTAATTATTTTAATTTATTTATTGATTGCCGTATGACAACTAAAAACCAATCTGTTCATAGCAAAATTATGACCATTTAAGTATCTTTATTTTATAGTAGATTTTACAAGTAATTTATATGATATTCCCATTTACAACTACTTAAATCTTTAAGCCATCCATATATGTTTATGTTAATTATCATTACAACCCGACCCAAAAAAAAAACTTTTCCAAGAAATAGTTGCAAAAAACGGCGGTATCGTTAAAAAATTATTATTAAGTAATATCTTAACTAAGATACATAACAATAACGAATATGTCCATGTCTGTTTATCAACATGTGTTGCCTTAATCTTTATATTTTAATATTTAAATACATCTTAACAGGTACTTACGAAATGATTAGAAAGTCATGAATTAACTCTTAGCAGAAATGTTGTCGTCTGAAAGATATATCCTTAAACAAGTTTTTTAATTCTTAATAGAAATAAAATCAATAAATTTATAATCGTTTTTTATCTACAGTTATAGCTATCACTGACGTTGATTACCAACGCCATCTATCTATCCCTAAACGTATCAGCTTTGAAGGCCGCAATCCAGTCACCAGCACCCCCCGTGAAATTAGGTTCGTATATCGTATCACATTTCAGACTTCAGTTGCCGCTCTGACGCCAACGAGAACGGATGTCGTCACCTCGATTTAAATTTTCGATATGATTTATTTCGGGATATATAACTAAACACGTGTAAGACTATTGAGAAATATTTTTGAGTGTATTAGATTCTATACTAGAAATTTGGACGACTTGTGATATTTATAACATTTTTTTCCCAAGTGACGCAAAGTGCAAAATGTTGATATGTGTTAAGTGCCTAAGTGAGACATCCAAACGCTCTATAAAAGGTAGGTTTTGTGTTTAAAATTTTGTACTAAGAAAGTAATTTTTAATTAAACCAAAATTATTTAACATATCAGAAAAAAATAATTCGATATCTTACTTAAATTCATAATTTCTGAAATAAAAGAAATAAAATCTAAAGTTTGAGACGACTTATTTCAACTCAAACTTACAAAAATTTATCAAGCAACCTTTATATTTAATAAAATGTTTGTCTTATTGTAATTCCAAAAATTGATTTCAAAAACAATTTAATTTTAAACTTATCTTTCTTCATTTTACTATGTAATTTCAGAGAAAAGTTGTATATTTGATATGATATATATAATATATATTGTATGAAAGAAAAAACCACGTCATGTTTGTTTTCCATTACTTTTACACAGTGCATTGTGTCTCTAACAATAAGATGAAAGATGGGGTGTAATCTTTTATTCATATGTTATGCGAACAACTGTAGGCTTCTAATTGTCGACAATGTGAAGCTCTCTGTACTACAAATATTTGTTTCAAATTACATTAAAACGTTAGTTTTGCAAAAAAAAAAAAGATCCGTAGTTGTTGCAATGTCATTTAGGAATTCATTCTCGTGCGTCAAGACAAGGACCTCCTTACGCGTTATAAATATTAAGAAAGTGGGTTGATTGAATAAATCAGAAACAAATCGTCAATAAATCTATTAAATAACAAATTAATTTATATTATACACCGATCATACAATTCATATCTTATATTAACAAAAAATAGTGCAATAAGTACTAAAGTGCTAAAAAATATCTATTATTTCCTTTAAAATTAGTATTTTTAATATCCTTTAAGAAAATTAATGTTAATTTTTTTTACTGATAACTGAAATATATTAAAATAAAAAACCGAAGCTTCCATATTTCTCTGGAAATATATCTTCTTGGAATTCCTTACTCGCATTGTAACGATAAAACGGAATTTTCATATGCAAAAATAAGATGAATTGAAAGAATAGCTAAAATCCCCCAATTTGTTTGTGAGAAATAAACAAATATAAGGAAGACATACATTATTTTATGTTTATATATGTATATATACAAATATAAGTAATATACAAAAATGGAAATATAAGGACTGAATGAAAAACTTCGTAATGTATATATATATATATATATATATATATATATATATATATATATATATATATATATATTATATTGGGCAAAAAATGAAATGAATGATGATAATTAATATTACGCATCCTTCACAATACTATTTAGACGAAGCAGTTATCCTAAAACTATTCAAACTTTATCGCACGAGTTTACAAGTTTCAAAAATTTCATATAGTAACAAAAAAATCAGATCCAAAAATATAAAAACACTTGACTACTGTTAGTGACAACGTTCCGTTCTCGTATAACCTAAAAAGCGACTGCCCAAGGGAAAGTTATTTGTTTGTACCGTGAACATAAAACTATTGTGATGTTGCAATACAACTCTAAGCGAAATGCAAAAATACTGTAAAACTTTTTTAAAATGTTTCGTGAAATGTTTGAACGTAAGTATGAAAGAGGCTAGGATTCTCTTGATAAAAACATGATTATACTAATTTTAACTGTGTATATGTAATTTAAGAAAATAATTAATTATTCAACTGATCATTTTGTGTTAGCACCCTTGAATGCGTTTCATAAATATATTAAACGCAATAAAGTATATACTTAATAAAGTATACATACGATTTACTAATCACACGTAAAGTGTTGTATTGTATGGAATTTACATGGAACTTTATGTTAGTTCCATACAAAACAACACTTTACGTATACATAATAATACACGTAATACACTTAATATTCAAATCTCAATTTCTAATTTTTTCGAATAGGATTCTAATTAAATTTTCAGAAAATTTTTACCTTATATCCTTTTCTTCTTAATGTATATATGATATAGGTTTATATTTATAAAACTAAAATGAAATTAATTTAAATAGTTTCAGTGGAATTGCTTAATACTAATTAAAAAATAAAATTTTGATTACAAGGCTTCTAAACACCCTTTTTGTTGATTTGTTATAACTTTTGCATTTCATTAAACAAAGCTTATTATAAAAGTGCCACAATCTCATTTTAAAACTTGTATATAGTTTTATTTGATATTCTTAGACATTTCTAAAAGACCGTTCGGTTAAAGTGTCCCCGCTATACAAACTAACATTTTTGTTTTAAAAACTTACTCCAAGTGTATGAAAATAAGTTTTACGTTGCTTTCGGAATTTTTATGAGATTTTCTATTTAATATTCCTTCGAAAGTTATATTGATTTAAACAAAATGTTTTTAAGAACTAACATCGATTCGAGAGAGATCCATAAAAATAAATAAAATTGAAGGGTCTGTTTGTAATTCAAAATTAACAGCTTTTCACTAAATTTATACGAAACTATATACGTTTACATACAAAATGTTTTTAAAATTTTCTCTCTCTGTCAGAAATGGCTGGATAGATTTTAAAAGGACAGGATAGCTGATATTATAAGGAGTAACTTTTGATACTTTTATTTTAAAAAAACATATTCCACGCGAACGAAGTCGTGGTCACAGCTAGTAAGCTTTTTACTAAATATTAATACATTTTGATATCTAGAGAAATTAAATGAAAAGACAAATTGTAAGGCTCACACACACATAATAAGTCATTTTATGTAAGATTCGATTGGATATAAAATATTACAATCCACATATTGGAAGCGTCACATTACATATAATAATGGCATTGTGTCACCCTAATTGCGCTGGAACCGGAGTTGCGGTGTTGAAATTTCAAATGAATTGCGATCTATTGTCCTCTACTATAATGCTTTTCAGCAAAATTTATTCCCGGTACGTAGCATGATATATGACAGCTTTGTCGAAACTTAGTAAAGTATAATGAGGGTTCAATCGATGCTTATCGGTAAGTTTTATACCTACTAGTTTAATTATAGGATGCATATCGCTAAGGTATTCTTTTAAGGCT
This sequence comes from Melinaea menophilus ssp. n. AW-2005, assembly GCA_918358695.1. NCBI lineage: Eukaryota > Metazoa > Arthropoda > Insecta > Lepidoptera > Nymphalidae > Melinaea > Melinaea menophilus. Next base: position 15,743,296 of record OU911043.1, on the reverse strand, counting down.
TTAAGCAGCACACTTTTGGGGTGTTTAATGTATATATTAAAATGCTCTTCAATTAAATAATATTTATTACGATATTATGATATTACATGATAAGATTACGATTATGTTTAATCCACGACAATGGTTAGCTCTAATGGAGAATCTAATATTCCCTCCATTAAACATTTTATTCAGCACTTCAGCCATTTGTTCGCTAATCCCTTTTAAGTTCTAATCTCGAAATTAATAATTCTATTGCACTTAATTAACTTTCTTTATTAAGCCGCAGGTATAAACTAAAATTGAGGCTTTTTGGGTCATGCTATAACGGGTCAAATAAGGCAAATAGCACCTCGGGGATCTCGGCAACTTTAATTTAGATTGGGTATTAAAGTTACGGAATATTGTTTCTAATTTCGTTTTCTCGATATTATTATTACATAATTTATGTGTAAAGTGTATAGCTAAGTCTGATTTGTTAAAATCATGACGTATTTGAAACAATGAATATTTCAAAATTCGTACTATTTTAAGTATTTATTATGTTAGGATTATTTTATATTATATTTTAATATCAATATCCGCTTCAATAAAAAATAGCAACACTTAAGATTTTATAAATATTGAATTAATAAATCACTTTAACATTATTCGAAGTACCTAATCTCCGTAATTCCAATAAAACAATTACTTAGTTATTTTCACAGTTAACCAATTAAATTTCACAATAAGTTAATTTGAGCTGGTAGTTCGTTATGTGTTTAAGCAACTTTTGTACGTTCGTAGATGTAACACACGAAATTGGAATAATTGATAAGCCTAACTCATAATATATCAGCAAATTAAGTCATATAATCAAATTTTCAAGGGTTAGAATGTTGAGTCTTCATTATCTTGAAAATGTTTAATGGATATTTAGATTATTGGTTCTTGTATAATTTACCTGGACAAGATATACTATAAACTAGGGTGGGTATTAAGGCTCTACTGGGTGTGTTGAGATTAATGCCACGCACGTGCGTCTTTTCATTGTGGATTGGATTCTGTCGACTCGAAATTTGACCTTCTCGGGATCTTCGTGAGAAATTGTATTCATTATCCTATAATGTGTACTAGATGTGTGGAGAATAATCAATTCAGGCTTTTATAAAACTGTAACGTAAAATATTTAAAATGTGTGTATGTCGTATCATTCCAGTAAGTATTTCTTTTAAGTAGATTGTCTTGAAGTTAAAATATTGTCATGAATCTTTTCTAAATTTAAAAATCACAAAATCGCTGACATAATTTTAAATATCTGAAATAAGACAAAACTGTAAAGTGTTTATCTGAGCTTTCAACAAAATAAAGAATCGATACTGAATATTATACGTTTAGTAGTAAGTAATTCTGTTTGTGCCTAATTATACCTCTCCATCTCTTATGATTATAATTGCTGAGTCAATAGTCATTAAAATAATTAAGGAACTAATCTGAGACTTGGATTGCCATAAACTTATTTTCATCTTGTAAAGAACCTATAGATCTGACAACATCTTTTGCGACATTGTCCTCGAGCTTTAACAAGAAAACAATATTGAACAAAAACATTTCCTGTTTCAAAAGTATATCGTATCTTCCCTAAATCAAACCCGTTTGGATATCTTTGAGAAGAGTTTCGTGGAAGTTTTCAAATTCCAGAACCTGAATAGTCAATAGAAATACTTGAACTGAATGGACGTTCACTCAATTTAAATGATAATAACACCAATAAACATCTTTATTAATTTTCATGAATTCTCTCTTAATTCATCCATTTTAATTTGTAAAATAAAATAGCAATACAAAAGTTCATAATTGTATAGAACTTTTGGAACGACTATTCAATATTGCTTAATTAAATGTTCTTTACCAATAATCTTACGATAATTTAATGCAGTGTTGAATTTTACATTATCAAATTGTCCCTGGATGACAAAATAGTTTTTATTTCTTTTCAATTTAAATACATTCAAAACAATGTTTTCTTATATTAAAGAAACCTATTTCCATGGGTATCGCTGTATAGGATGTAAAAATGACGATGTTACTTCCGCTGAAGTTAAAGGTTTAGCGCTAGCCACCATTGTAATTTTGAACATTAAGTAAAAAAGACATCAGATATTTTGTATTTTTGGTATTAAGCAACAAAATTTTTGCCGCAAACCTTTTGATACGGATCTCAAGGATCTCTAAGCTATCGTTTAAATTTAAAATCTGTCTTTTATATAGGAAAGGTCATTTATATAAGCTAAAACGAAAAGAAATGAGCTTTAAGGAATGCTAATTTTTACTAAAGTATCCAAAAAACAGGACCAGTACACTAGCATTCTATTTTTTACTTACACATACACGTAAAGAAATTTGGCTTTGAGGGCGTAACAGGCAGACAGAGTCTTTTTGCATTTAAAATATAGATATAAATAAAATGAGTTACAAATACTTGTTCATGAACATCACAGAGAGTTAAACTCGACATATTGTCACCATTTCTTTATTTTAGAGAGGTGGAAGATACACCATAAATCAGGACATTAAAAATAAAAAAAAAAGAATCAACATCAAAATATTTTGACATAACTAAAACGCAAGAAATGGTTGTCTTTTTCTTTCCCACTTTTTATTAATTATTCACGTTTGAATATTTTTGGTCCTAAGATAAAGAATAACTCTTTTAATTATTTAAGAAAATGTTTAAATGAGATGTTTATATTATTATTTTTGTAAACACAATTATTGTGTAAAATTATGTGCAATTCCTTAAAAAAAATATTTCTGTTGCTGTTTCTCTCTACCTAATAGATACTTAAAACTACCAAAATCTTAAATTATTCAACATAAATAATAACAAATAATTATTGAATTAAGCTATACAATTTTTATTGTTTAGCTTAATTTTATAAAAAATAAAGAAGCGATTTTGCCAACAATATGAAGCTTTTCATTATTCATGACTTAGCTAACGCCCTCTTCTATAATCCTCAATCACATTAATACTGGTACACATACATATATAAAAGTTGCTTTAACTTTTTTTTTATTCTCTATTGTATGAGATGTGATATAATCTCTTGATAGATGAGTTTAAAAAGTCTTGCATATTTATATGCTATCAGCTTTAATACAAAGGCTTTGAAAATAAAAATTCACTTGAACAGAGTGTTGATAGTAATGAAGTGAAAATTAAATTTTAAAATTCTTTCTAGATATTATGCCAAGGAGGTTTCAAGACAAGAGCGAAATAAGGTGTCGGAAATTTTTATATTTCTTTTCTTTAAAACATTGTGGAAAATTGGTTCGGCTGTGGAAATATTCCGGTTTTATATGAATACCTGTTTCTCATTATTGTTATTATTAAAATGCGAAATAAAATTTTTCTTTTCTTTAGACGCTTAACTTCTTTCTCGGTTTTTCAACCAGACCTGCTTTCCAACCTTCCAGTGAATCCAATAATATAAAATATAAAATAAACTAATATTTTTAGCTTTGGGTCTTGTTTAATAATAAATTAACATATAGTTAATATAAAGCTTATATAAGCTTGGTCATAAATGTCAACATCGAAAGGATCGTCAATAAAACAAAACATTTACCAAATGTTTACTTTTTAATTAATTAAAAACAAACAAAGCAGCTCTTGAACATGTTAATAATCACAAAAGCCGACGTTTTATTGACTATCTGCTAAACAAATATTTATTGTGATTTATATATTTAAAAGAATGAAAATCTAATGAAATATGTTTAAAAATAAATCTAAGCAACTACATACCAGAACAATAAAATATGATTTTTACCCATTTCCATATTATATATGAAATAATTTAAGTAGGACAATAATAAAAATAAAAATTAATAGAAGAAATTTGTATTATTGTTAAATATATTTTCTCATAACATATAGAGCGTCAAAGTAAGCAGAAAACACCTGAGATACTGGATAGATAAAATAACCTGTGCAGTGAAATCTCCCATACCCCGTATTTTAATAAATTCGATGACAGCAACCAGGTGTTTCAAAGACTAAAATGTTTGCACAACGAAACCAATTTTCTACTTCAAGTGACTTATTAAAAACAAATAAGCGCTTCCTTTCTCAACTTTTCTACATTTTGCTTTTATTGAAACATTGTCTTGTATAGCATGAGAATGAGTTTTATAATTGTCTTTTCATTACACCACTAGATAACAAATCCTTTGTTCAGAGAATGCTTGCAAAATTTCATTTTATGGTACAGTCTTAATAGTAATTCAGAAAGCATTAGTGGATTCAACCTCTTTAAAGTTGTAATAATACATATATGAATACATAATATGTTATCATATACTAAAAACCACTTAAGCTTGGTAACCAGATAAAATAAATATTAATAAAGCTCAAGATGACGTAATATTTAATATATCTGAATGTATCATAATTCATTAAATACATATTTTATAATGAAAAAAAAATCAACAGCAGTTCATTCACAGTCACATTAAATTAAATCTAAATGAGAATCAAAACGAGAGTCGTCAATTTAAAGCTGGCTGGCTTTCCAATTGAAGGATAAGATTGATTGGCATCGCTAAGCCAGATGGTTTTGAAATTAAATATAGAAGGGAATATTTTTCTAACAAAAAGGTATAAAACGAAAAGTAATAAGTTACAAGTTCAGTCAAGTAATATATAAATGCGACTTTTCAAAAATGTTATTCATCTAGTAAAGCTTTCCAAGCTTAATATTCGACGTTCTATTGAAGTCTAACTCTTGATTTGGGATTTTAAGTGAAATTCGTGTTGAAAGAGCTATAGGAAATGTGCTATTTGATTTACGTAATAATTCAACTTTTATTACATCTATCGTACCTAAATAAAAGAAGAATATAGTACACATAATAATTATACTAATTTTGTGACTCACCTTTCAACCTAATTTTTAAACTAAATAAAAGGTGTATTCCAACATTTCCAAGACAGAAAAAGTTTCAACAACTCTTTTGAGCCGTTATTTTTTTTAAAGGGAATGATTGAGGCAGGGCTTAGTAAGTTAATGCTAAAAAGGTATTCCTATCTCTTCTTACCGTCGACTCTTAATCTTATTTTAATGGAAATAAAAACTTTAACATGTTTTTTAAAATCCACCTATACACTGAAGAAGTTAACAAATGTACATCTCAACTAATCCCTAAGTATATTGTTTTTCTTAAATCAACAACACCAAATACCATCAAAGTAATGTCTGTCTGTACGTGCAATATTTTACTCACGGTAATTAAATATACAGACACCTTTTAAGCTTGATTAAATTAATGGCAGTTGTTTAAGATTTAGTAAAAATTAATTCAATAACGTGATAAATTCTAATCAGTTTTACCTACAAGAAATTTACATACTGGTAAAGATATTATTTTGCTTAATTTTTTAAGAAAAAAAAAAAAAAACGTTGCAAATAATTCGAGCAAATAAATACCTTATCCGGGCATAATCAGTCCACAGTGACAGTTTAAGAGGCTAAGCAAATAGGATTATTCAAGATTTAATATTTTTGCCGTCGCCACCTGCGGTTGACACAGGTTACCTGTCATTTGCGTGTTACTGATTTTTTTTACCTTAAACTTCGGGTGTGATTTATTTGGCTTATGGAATGCTATAATAACTAGCTTTTTCTGATTTTATTTGAATATCTTTGCGTATGTTGTGTATGGATGTGATAAAGTCACATTATTTACTATTGCAATAATATTTGCCAGATTAATCTTAAACATCTATATCTTCAATTTATCTATTTTTATACTTGGATTTCTAGGATACCGTCCCTGTCCGTACGTTATCAGATACAGTATCTAAATTTTTATATATTTAAGAAGTACGCTTTAATATACATACTGATTTACATTATATTTATTATTAATATTATATATACATAAATAAATAAATTGAATAATTTTATTAATTTTATTTAAAAAAATTATTTTTGTAGTTGTAAAATAAAAATTATAAAGATGTTATAAACAAATTTGAGCAACATAAAAATTTTTAGCAACAGAATAAAATTGTATACAATACAGTGCGTTGCCAATTGGGAACGAATCCTTTTTATTAATAAGTCATCTACAATATTGTTGTATATTTTATTAATCCGTAAGGGTTTAAATACTGAGTTACTTTATTAGTTTCTAGATAAAAATATAACTTTAACAGTTTCCATGGGTTTTATAACTACCGTAACAAGTTATAAAGGTTTACAAAGAATAGTTTCCCGCTATTGAAAGTTGAAAATATGTGGAAAGAAATTCGGGCCATGACCTTTTTGACATACTTCTTACACGCCTAGTCCATTTTCTCTATACAGTTGCCTTTATTACTGTCACGTGCGCTATTCACAGAGAATTTTTATACAGGATTACAGGGAAAACGTTTTTCAAGCTTTATTGTGTCCTTTTATGTCTTTTATACGTTAATCTAAAGTTATGTTTCAAATCCAGAACTCCTCCACTGAGGATAGCCTTTAAGAACTAAAACTGGAATATTTTAAAAAGTAACTTCACTGTTTCTTGTCAGTTCTTCCTCATGAATCTGTCTCCTTTATTGTGTAAAAAGATTTCAATAAGTACAATGTAGTGATGTAAAATATAAGTTGTTGATGATATTGTATATAGAGAAAGATATATCTGTCTATTTTCTTAGGTGTAAACATCACAGAATTGATAAAACACGATTATAATGCTATTGTTTACACGGAATACCTTGCAATGCTACTTACTACTGTGTTTGAAGGCCGTGTCAACAAAGCAGTATCATAGCAATGGTTAGGAAACCACATAGCCATACGATCACGAGGCCACGCAAACACAGGTTCTGTTAATAAAGATAAAATAATAAAAAAATATAATTATGTAAAATATACTTTTTAGGATTTAGTAATTAAAAGGAAAATAAACCGAACTCATATAGAATTACTGTTTTCTGTCAGCCCGGCCGTCTGTTTATCCATTTGTCTGTTAAGACCTTTGGTAAACGTGGATATATTGAGTAGAAATTAAAATTATATAATAAAGTACTGCCCCGTGTAGGTATGAAAAAAAAACTTCTAAATTGATGTAAAAAAAGATATGGCTGTTTATTAAAAAAAATTGAAGCTTCTAGTTCAAATATAAAAGGGTTTGATGTGGATAATTTATATATTTTTACGCCGTATATATACATATCTCTAATGAATAATAAAAGAAAAATACCTTCTTTCTCTAAATGAAATGAAAAATTTGCAATAATTACAGTTAACAACGTAATTCTAGAACTATTAGTGAACTGAAAAATGTATAACCCTTAGTAGGCGATAGCGACTCGCACTTAGTATACTCTCAGTTTTTTCTCCATGTTCCATATTTCATATAATTAGACAAAGGATTCTAGTCGAATTTTATAGTAGGAGTTCTGAATAATTTGTGGGCTTTATATGTACAAAAAATTTTTGTATATTAATAATATAGATAAATATAAGCTTTATTGAAAGATGAACTTTTATTATTTATCCACAAAAAAGTACCATATACAGTACAATAAGCTGGTGTAGGTAGGTAGTTTACCTGCCACTTACTCTTTTTTATTGCCCTAATAAATATAAATATAGATAACAAATAAGTTTTATAAAACGAATATTTACATAAATTTTAGGTTATGGGAAAATAAACGTATATATATATTATTATGTATATTTATATATATATATATATATTATCCTGTGGGCGTTCTAATGTTTGTTTTCTTTTAACATACTTATTGAAATACGAGTATAAAGTAAGATAAGTATAATAGATACATAATACATATTGCAGATTTTATGAGAAGACATAACTGTAACCGACTTAATACATGAATAAACTAATATTTAACTACAGTGTCCTTACCTCAAGAATAGAGACTTCGTATATCAAAAGTTTTACCCGGCCAAATAAACTCATTATACAGCGAAGTTCATTCTAATCTGATTCTTATGTAACAAGAATAAGGTAGGGTTTGTAATACCATCTAATGATACTCTGATTTAATAATATAGAAATGATTTGTGAGGCAAGATGTTTGATAAGAACACACGCACCACGTATTTCATTTTAGATTGACGCCAAAGTAAAGCTACCTAATATATTTTTTGATATAATGTAATTCTGTGTATTTTGATCCTTTATTAATGTTGAATTATAGTCCCTGAGGAACATATTGTTTCGGCATATGTTTAGTAATTATTTAAATACATACAATATTAAAATCTCAATTTCTCTTATTAAATACTAAGGTATTTCACGATCGTTGTCGCTGATTGGTTTATTTCTTCGAGGAGACTTCATCACTTTATATCCACTCGTTTACACTTACTGTTTTAAATAATAAGTATTTGTAAAAAAAAATACTGTTCTAGAGTTTGTAAGCCCGATTTAAAAGACACAAACATCATATACCATATATATTTGTAGTACTATATCAGTAGGCGTATAAATTGAAATCATTGAATTGAATTTAAAACTAATCAAAAAATATTTTTATTCAAATTCTGCAGCATTTCTTTCTTAATTTAGGTTAGTAATTATTTTAACACGGCGAGCCCACACTTGACTAATTACGCGTGTTTAAGCTGACCTAGATTTAACGGGTTTGAGTGTTTGACCTTTACAGCCGATTTAACCGCCTAACTATTAGAGCATCCATGTCAAACCGTGGGATTAAGTTAATTGAATTAGCATATAGTAGAATTTATGTTTCAAACTTCATCACGACATATGAACAACTAATATGTCAAACAAACAATTATTACAATTTAATAGTTGACAACAAGTACTTGTATGGTGCTATTTTATACTATTACCATTTCAATGAAATTGTAATTATGTAATTTTTTATAAAAAAATGAAATCACATCTGCTACATTGTGGTAGCTCTATGCGACTGTGGTCACGATCGCACATTAAATCCAATTGTAGTACCGACGCGGCCAGTAACCAATCGGATTTGCGTTTATATTGAATCTTGGGTTTGGTTTGAATTGTGGTCAAATTTTCCATGAATATTGGATAGTTTTTACTTTTTATTAGATGATATTGCCATACCGTGTTATTAAGATATACGATAGATCTCGTTATTATCTTATTTTCTTTTGTTCAATAATTCTATAGCTTTACAATCAACACGAGTACCTGCTGAGTGCTCTTCAGAGAAAACACAAATTGAACAAAGAAACATCTGATTGAGTGCATACATGTTTCAATAATGATATATGTACGAGAATTATTCAGAAAACTTTCCTTCTCATCTACGTTTATAGTTCATTACTTCAATTTTTTGTCTTCTTAATGAATGTGGGACTATTTGTATAATGTAACTCCACCAAGATTTTTATTTTATTTCATTTTAATAAAAATCGATAATTTCATTCCAGTAAATTTTTTTCCCCCCTAAAAGTTCTAATTACTTCTTTGTATTAAAAAAATAGAAAAGATAATATCATTATCTATTTTTCTCAATTTAGTATCTCAAAAATCATAAAGGAATTCATGGAGATTACTTTGGTAAATGATTAATTTATTTGATAATTTGATGTCTCTATAATATGCAAAATGTAATAAAATACAAATATAAACATATAATATACTATTCAGTTTTTTAAAAGGAGCACTTTGATTTAAAAATGTCTTCAAATGCTTTTACGGGAACCGCATATTCAACATATTTACATTAAATCTCTCTGAATGAAACATTAATGTAGTAGCTTAGACTAGTAAGGAGTTCAAAATTACTTTGTGTACGACTGCAAAATTACATGCATAATTTAATGTTACATCATGTTAGCGTTATGTTGAAGGAAAGACTAAAATAATAACTTAAAATAATAGATCGAGTACTAATGCTAATTGTAAATGTCCGTAAAAAATTGTTTTTATTTTGGGAAAAAAAATATATATATATTTATAACAATCCAAAAAATATATAAATTTGTATATATATACAATACAATATCACCAAAAATACTCTGTGGTACAATTTACGTTTTTAATGCAGCGACAACTTCATATAATAAAATATTGCAAGATTAGGACCAAGATATATAAAATCAGTTTTACCGGAACAATTATAATACCAACGAGGGAAATTTTTGTTTATTAAATCAATTTACTTTTCCTTTTCGTAATTTGTCCTTACAATATTTATTGGTTAAAAAAGTAACTTATTGCATTTACTAGTATTGTTATTTTGCCATAACTTTAGGAACCGATGGTAGGAAAATAACAGTTTAGTTACTATAAGCAAAAAATATATAAAAAACTTTTATTCTGGAGCCAATGTTAAAAGATTATATAGTTTTTAAAACAAATCCTAGAAAGATCACTATATCTTTTCATTAAAAAAAAAAGAAATAAACCAGTGTTCTTAATTAAGGATATAAGATCCAAAACCTTCCTAAACCATTTTGGCTGCAGCGAAATTGAGATGGGTATCTCAGTGCACCCCAGGGGCCATTTCGCAAATTGCCCTAAACATTCTACCCCGACCCTAAAGGTTACTTTGACCTTAATTATACAACTGTACATCTTTCTAAGCTTATATTGGAGTAGTTTTATTTAAAATTACAATACTCTTATGTTAGGCTTATAACTTCATCTGACACAGTTTATGTAATTTTTGTTTCCTTAATTATTAAATTATAATTTTTATTAATAACTTTATCAGTAATAATTTAATAATATAATTCATAATGATAATATTATTTATTATTTTATTCATTTAAATATTTGAGTTTCACGAACACTATTCTATTAAAGATTGAATTATACGACGGATAAGAAAGTTTGAAGCCCAATCTCCATTTTCTTCCCTAACCTAGTCTTCTCAATTTCATCCCATCCTACAAAAGTTTCAATATAATTGCTACAAATATATAATATATTTACAAATATCAGGGCCACTTTTTGTTATCAGGTAAACAAGCTGCACCTTTTTCAGCCTATTTCATAAAAAAGCCAAAAAAAGTTATGAAGAGAATGCTAAATTCATAAGCTTATTATATGGCAAAACAAGAGTGAAACTTCCTAATTTCGCAGATTTTTTAATAAATCAAACATATGTATAAAAAAAAATCCATTACTTTAATCAGGATATAATAGTTCAAGTTATATGTAGTATGTATTTTTTGACAGCGTTCTGAATTCTATGACCAGCAACGAGAAACGTTTAGAAATTACCAATTAAATAACTTACTCAGTAACAGTGTTGAAAATTATAGACAAATCACCGAGAGTCTGTCGTTTCTTATATGTAATTTTTGCCTTCTTAAAATAAACAGTTTTTACTCTTAACTCTTACTCCTTACTCTTACTCCTTTTAGATATTAAAAACAGGATTAAAGAATAAAATATTTTTCAAAATCTTTGTAAACAGTATGTACATAAAAAAATAACAATATTAACCTATTTCAGCAACGTCATAATTTAATTAATTTTATTTGCATCAATTCAATTTTATAGATTTGTACCGTATAAACGCATTATATAACTTTGCATGATACTAACGTTACTTCGATTCCTCATAAAATCAAAATACACAATTCGATGACCTATATGAAACATCTGGCGTATCGTTTCAAGTGCAGTTTACATAGAAATGTTTGTTTTATCCAGTCGTTGGTGTCATAGATTTGATATGAATACTAAATGCAATCGTTTTAGTAAACTGGATTGGTACACAATCGGCTTAAAAAGAGCTTTGTTATGATAGTAACGAGGCATAACCTATACTTAAAATACATATTCATACATATGGATATAAATTGCTACTTTTTAAATAAATGAGCCCAAATAGGTTTAAACTTTGTCTGTTTGTTGTTCGTGAAATACAGAATCTAATGAGTGAAGTTAAACAAAATTGAGTATGTTTATACTCATTAACATAACTTATTGTCTCAGTCAACACTATCTCTACTTTCCACGGGAAAACTCAAAAGAACTTCTGAACTATTTATAATTACAATACAATTAAACTTTTCAATGGTTTTTGATAAATCTGGATTTTGTATTGGTTAATTACCTAAGTAAGCATATATTTTAATATCCTTCTCTCTTTTCTTTCACCCACAAAAAATATTTGTATTACAATATAACAAAGTTATTGAATATATATTTCTTTTATAAAAACAAAAAATCTGATAACAACATATAAACTTGAAACAAATCTTATATGGTATTGTTAGTTTATTTTCGAAGAGAGTACATCGTATTTTATTGTCTCGCTTATAAAGAAAAGCACAATATGGCTTGAGCTATAATTACAATAAATAAAAGTACTTTAGTAAGTATTTTTAAACTGTTTCTAGTTTGTTTGTTCTATATATACATAATTGTATAAAATAAATTTTTAAGTAATAGTACGTGAGTATCTGAAGCGAGTCGTATTTAAAAATTGTTTTATTATGTACACAGTCAAGTGCAAGAACTGGCAAAATCAATTTGTGAACCATTAAATTTCCCTATCGTTCAAACAAAATCATTCGAGCATTAAATCGCCAGCTCTCTACGTAGCGATTTTGAAAATTCGAAAGAGCATGTAAAATACTGATATTATTTATATTTTAGATTCACGATGCATACTATTATATAATATTTTCATTTGATTATATTTTTTTTATGACAAATAATATTATATACGAGTATATCTTTATTTTTATTTCTTTAACGAGTTTATATCCCAAAACAGTTGCAAGAACAATAGTTTCAAAACAATTAGATATCTTAGACTTCTTATTTCCTTTTCTTTTATTTTATCACTGTTAGCAAATTTAAAGCTGTTCTAGCACTGGTCTGATGTGTATATTGTGTAAATTATTACCATATTGTTAATTTATAACAGATATAAAATACTTTCTGTTGCCAACCACTGCTTTAATATTAATAATACATGTCTGATTTGGAGAGGCAACTTTGCCATTAGTTTAAGTATCAAGGGAGTATTCAATAAAAAGGTTCCAATAGGTACTGATTCTGGAAATTTATTGTTTGGAATAATGTAATAAAGTTGATATTCATGAAAGATAACAAGTATAGAATCCTTGGTATTTTGAGTGTAATTTATTACACAATAGAAATTTAAATTAAAATTTCATTAACGTTGATCTTTAAATGACCAAAAATACTAATAAATAATACGAATAAATTAGTAAAATTTATATTTTAATTAAACAATTTAAAATATTTGGACAAAAATATAATTTAGAAAAACAAAACTCTCTTTTACTGCTTTATCATTTAATTACTTTAAATAGAATATCTTGTGAATAGAATACTCTTTTATACAATCTATGTCATTTAAAAAATATATAGAAAACAGATTATTGTTAAGTAAAATTACAATATTATCTCACATGTAGACATATTTATTTAAAAAATGCTTGATATAAAATTATATTTAAGAATAACAATTCCATTTTAGATTATATTTAATTGTAGAGAATTTAACATGTTAATTTAAAACATCTTATATATCGATAAAATATTGACGGTAGAACATTTTATTAATTTAATCTTTTAAAAAGGTACAGAAAATTGAACAAGCTTCCAAAAGGTCGTAAAATATCGGTCGTTCTATTTGAAAACTCCGCAAAATCTATTTCATTCATTTATAAAATCGAGCAATCTCGTTGGGAAAATATTTCACGAAATCTTTTATTTTGTTCGGTTTTGTTTACATAACTGATGCAATCCACTTCCAAAATAGGCGACAAACTGTATAAATAAAATTGTTTTGAAGATTTGCAAACACAATTAACTACTCCCTGCAGTTTCGAGTCTTGTGAACATAAAACAAACTTCTTCCTGCTATAATAATCAGCAATACCTTTTATTTCCAAACCCAGTTCACAATTTTTAAGGAAAACTAACTACCCGTATATAATTTAAATTTTGATATTTTTTTATAAAGCGAAAATACATAAGGGTATTAAATCGTTTCTTATCTGAACTTTATAATATTATACCTTATGGTTACCATAATTATAAGTGAGAACAGACACCCCTTTTAATTTCAGAACCGTTTGTTTATGGACGTGAAACCTATCTCCAAGACGTGCCCCTAAGCAATTTCAATTTCAAGTGAATTTCACTCAAGAAAACAATTACAATTTATTTGATATTGTTGTTTAATTACTTTTAAAAATATGTATATTTAGAATTATGCATATAATGTTAATGGTATATTGTTGATATATAAACATAATAGTGAAAAAGTTTTATTATTTTAAAACACCAAATATTCTTTAAAAAAAAACACAACATTTTTTGGGTAGGGTAATATGACTTAGCTCCTATATACGTACTAGCTGTGCCCACGACTTGACCGGTGAGGAATATTGCCTTTAAATCGAAGTAGTCTAAGCCACTCCTCTATTTGCCAGTGTAAGTCCTGTTAAAATGGGATCACACGTTTCAGAGATTAGCTGCAACAAAGAGACAGAGAAAAAAGTTTTTTATATAAGTACCGTATATACTTTTTATGCATTTAGTGTTTTTTTTTAATTTGAAATTACAAACAGATACTTTAATCTTATTATTAACTACTATAATGTATCGACAATGTGAAATTGTAATATTTTACTAACATTTGATGTATTTCTATAGTAAAATAAATTTGTTTATAAGAAAAACTTTAGTGAAGAAAGTTTATCCGTTACGGCAACTATCAAGGGAGTATCCCAAAGGCTCAAATATATACTGACGTTGGCAATTTATTTTTTGTTCCTTGTTCCGAAGTCATTAGGCGTCCATTGTTCGAGATACCACGATAAAGTCGTTATTCATGGATACAATGACATAGCGTATTTAAAATTGTGACTATTTCTTTTTTTTTGTTATATGATTAAAATATATAAAATTATTTACCTATATATATAATATACGATGTGAAAATAGTTTTAGATAGGTCAAGAATTTAATCGTTAAAATATATTGATAATTTCACGAAACATTCTATCGCCTGAAGTTTTGAAATACCCTTTGGCATTATTAAACCATTTATAATTTCTGCCGTACCTTGAGAGGCCTTATTTTATAATTTTGTAATTAAATTAGAAACGGGTTGATTGAAAGTCAACCAATTTGATAAAAAAAGCTAAAGATTTTCCTGAGTTGGTTTGTGGTTTTAATTGAAGCGAAAGCGAAGGATATTTTATCTATCTGAATCTTAATCGAAATAAAAGAACAATAATACTTGCCTTTGTTATAGCGTTAATAATATTTTCTGTGGCGTAATAACGAGTCTCTTTTATTAAGAAATTACTTTGATAAAGTGGGAGCGTAAAACTTAAGAAGTAATAAAATGAAAAGACATACCTGTTTAATGGTACAGTAATAAAAATGTTATTGTTAATATAAATTATACAAAAATGATGATATTGAATTATATGACTCAGATAAGGTTCTTGTTGCTTTTGGTAATAATTATTGTGTCACTAGTGAATAGCTACCAAGATTGGGGAAACCTATTCACACAATAATATATTGTTTTATTTAATCTATTATGTTAAATGGTGCTATTCCAGTTACTAACAATTCTTTGAATAACAATTCATTGTCCACCTGCTCTTCTCGCAATTCTATGTTGTCGGCACAGCAATACATCAACTCCTTCTACGCTTTTCTATCATATGAAATCTTTGTGAAACTTCTTCCTTATTTAGACTATAATGAATCATATCCCTAATTTATTAATTGTTTTCAAAAATACCTGTAAAAGTATACAGCTAAAGCTTATTTATTGTTTAAATTCATCGCGTACATCGAAATTGCAATTAACATAGCAAATTGACAACAAATTAGAGAAGCGGAACGTATTAACGACTTGTAAATACAATTACCGCAGTATTGGATCCCATCACAGTCCGTATTAGATTGTGAAAACTGTTAATTTAAAGTTCAATTATGATAAAATATATTGTATAAGATATTAGCTATTGTCAACAGTTTTATCTCCTGCCCTTGTCTTCAAATTTACAGCATAGATTGTCTGCCATTAGACACCCACATTTTATAGAAATCTTTGATTTGTACTTTTATGGTAATTATAATATATTGTATTTTGGTTTTATGAAAAACAGATTTTAGTAAGAAACAGCTCAGTTGTTCAATTCAGTTCAGTTTACATCTTAATAGGTTATTACATAAAATTATAAAAAAATATATAGATCGTTGTTACCATTTTGATGGTGAGTAGTATTTTAAAATTTAATTAACTCTCTGTACCTGTATTTATAGTCACCCTTTATAATATAAATAAAAGGGTTAAAAGGAGAAAAAATTTGGTGTATGTAGTTACTGAAAAGCCTATAACAGTCCATGAAGGCAAAGTTTTTCTTTAAGTATTTAAACTTCTATCAATTTTGCTCCACTAACATTTTCGATTAAATAAATATTTCAGAAGTCTCACGTTCGTTATATCTCGCAGGAGCAATTTAACTTACGAGTATGAACAAATTTGCCTCAAAAATGTGTAACACTTTGACTGGCGGGAAATAAGTTTTATTAAAATTCGACGTTTGAAAAATTTGTATTAGATTGTGCTAAAAAGATTGGTATAGACGTTTTGGGTTTAAAAAGTGTATTTTAAAATAAAGTTTTTGACTTAAGACAATATTTTCTGTTGTTGCCATAAATTTAAAGCAGTTTGGTACATCTTTGTATTACAATTCCACATTTTTTTATTCTGTAACAGTGAAAGTCATAAGTAATGCAACATTCTAGAGTCAGCAGTTTTTTTCACATGGTCCATTTGCTAGATAAACGGGTTTGGTGACCTAACGATGAATAAATTACTCATTCTCTCGACCCCTTTCCTGGACATTTTCCGTAGACTGGTCGTTTTTACGTGTCCCTACGTTTTTGTTATATTTTAAATCTAATCCGAAAGAGAGTAAGAAAGAATAGTCTTAAAATTTTGCGGTACTCTGTTAATATTTTTGATAAGTTATTAACACTGTAATGAAGAATTTGACGTTTCAGAAAATTTAATACAGTTAGCGCTTATACACAAAATCACAAATATTGAAGTTTCTATGTGATCCGTCAATCACGAAATAGACAGACAGACCATGAGTTGGAATATGGTATACGCTATTTTTATTTGGAACGACTGAATTCCATACTATCATTCAAAACCAAAGAGGTTAAGGGGCACCCTTACTGAAATTATTGATATTTTTACTAACAAAGCGAAACTAAGCTGATAATCAGTTACTCTATATACAACCGACTGATCTGTTAGTCTATCAATTATATGGACATTGGACACATGTACCAATTTAATCGAATTAGGAATATAAAATTTTGCTAAAAGCGTCTTATTATTATATTATATATGACTACTGAAGAAGGTTTATGAAAATATATTCTATACCGGATAATGAAAGGTTGTGTGAAAAATCACAATTATTGTCAAAATGTTATGAAAATTGGTAAATACAAGTAAACCTATTTATAGGTGCAGTAATTCCCCAGGTAACCTAGTAAAAGCTATTAATATGATAAATTAAATACTTTAAATCAAATATATAAACAAACGTAAATGAATAAATATTGTCGTAACATTCATATTGCATGGTGATGTATTCGTCCTCTCAATTTAAATACGTAAGCTAAAACAGAGCAAAAATTCTGCAATAAGGTAGAAATATATTATTTAGAGGAGGCAAGGCTGCGTGCTATCCCCAACCCTGTTCCTCCTGCACATCAATGATATGTTGGATATCTCCAACATACATTGTTATGCGGATGACAGCACTGGGGATGCGGTATATTCCGGCCGCGCAGGTCTCTCTCGGGAAAACGTCGACGAGTGCCGAAAGAAACTTGTGTCTTCTATAGAGACTTCCTTGGGGATGGTCTCTGAGTGGGGTGAACTGAACCACGTTCAGTTCAATCCCCTAAAGACACAAGTTTGCGCGTTTACCACTAAGAAAACCCCATTTGTCGTATCACCGCTCTTCGAGAGCACTCCTCTTAATGCCTCGCCAAGTATCAGAATACTGGGTCTCGACATTTCGAGCGACTGTCAGTTTCGTGGTCATCTGGAGAGCAAGGCCAAGTTGGCCTCGAAGAAATTGGGAGTGATTAATAGAGCGAGGCAGTACTTCAAACCTGGCCAAAGACTTGCGCTCTATAAGGCGCAGGTCCGGCCTCACATGGAGTACTGTTCTCATCTCTGGTCCGGATCACCCCAATATCAGCTTCTACCATTTGATCGCGTACAACGGAGAGCCGTTCGAATTGTTGGGAACCCGGTGCTCTGCGAACGGCTGGACTCTCTGGCATTGCGTAGAGACGTGGCTTCTTTGTGCGTCTTCTACCGCATTTACAACGGGGAGTGTTCCGAAGAACTATTCGATCTGATGCCTGCCGCCGAATTTCATCACCGCACAGCGCGCCATCGCCTCCAATACCATCCTTACCACCTGGATGCGTGGCGATCCTCCACTGTGCGGTTCTCAAGGACATTTTTTCCACGTTCCACTCGCTTGTGGAACGAACTACCTTCGGCGGTATTTCCAGATCGGTACGACATGGGTACCTTCAAAAAACGCGTTTATTCCCACCTACAAGGCCGGCAACACTCCTGTAAGTCCTCGGATGTTGCAAGAGTTCATGGGCGGCGGTGATCACGTGCATCTGTGACCCGCCAGCTCGTTTGCCCTCCTCTTACATAAAAAAAAAAAAAAAAAAAAAAAGGCAAATAGGGGAAAACATTTAGACGATATATCTCTTTGTGTCGGATTCAGGCAAATCGCGAAAGGCAACCGTTGTTTGAGGTCTCGAGTAAAAGTCGTTCAATTTACATACAAATAGAGACTCTGGATATCGCATATCTATAAAGGTATTTGTTTCATTTCTTCTCGCTTTTTTATTTCTCCCATGTGCATTGTTTGAAGTTTTTATTTTTAGTTCAACTCAGGTTGTTCAAATTTCCTCTTACAATTTTGGAAGTTTTAAAGATTATTACATTAGCTTTGGACCAGGAAAGGTTGGTTATTAATAATTATAATTGTAATGTTATTTTTTGTTTGATGGAATGAGACTGATGGTGGTATAATAATAAGTTACGTATACCATTTTTATTAATTAAATATTTTATTTACAAGAAGCACGTCATATATGTACCTACCTAAAACTAAATAAGACCTGAGCCAGTAAATGTAAGTAATTTCAAAATAATATAAGGCAACAACAAAATATCACTATGAATTTTTTTACTAAAATGACCAAAACATATATAAAAAAAATATCTTATACTTGTATATTTTTTCATAAAATTTGTAGTTTTCCTTTCTGTTTGTACCCTTTTTTTATTATACTATTAAAATACTAACAAAATAACTATATTATTATTCCATTGCTTTTGAAAAGTTATTTACTTAGAAATTTTATTGTATTGCTTATATAATTTTAAATGACATCGCAATATATAAATTATCAATATTTTCAATTTAAAATTTGAAAAAAAAAAACATCACATCCCATTAACGTTTGAGTTCCTTCAAATAACGGCTTATTGAAGTTTAAACAGTATAATAATATTATTAAGTTAAATTTAGAACGATCTTAAGATGAAGAAAGCAAAGTTTAAATAAGGTAGGCATTCGTTCGTGAAATTACCAACGCAAATACGGACGTGGTCATTAAAAACTCCCTCGCTTTAATATCGATAACTCGTCTCTTCCTCTGCGTAAATTTTTATGGTACTTTTAACGACATAATGTTTGTTCTTCGCTTTTATTTACTTGATTATTATTCTGAAGTGTCTTTATTACTTGAGAGCACTTCAATAGCTGTAAAAATGAAATAAAAGTTTATATTTTCAACATCTTTTGAATGACAAGTCATTTTATGCGACATAAATAAAAACTTGAGATGTTTTGATATTTCATAACATCTTAACAAATATTTTCTATAGAGAAAAAATCACTTCACAGCATCGGTTAAAGATTTTATTTTGATTAAAAATGTATAATTTTATATAAAAGCAGAGAAAATATGTTTAATATTTGAGAATTCACATTTCTGTTCATGTATTTCTTTTCACTAAACCTGCAATAAATTATAGGAATAAGAATTCAAATTTTGAAACATTGCCAAGATACGTCCATTTCACGTATAAAATTCTTAAGAGGATTCCTTTCAACAAAATATTTTATAAATTTCATTGCAATATTTAATGTTTTGTATTTTAAATATCTGTTCAACATTTACACTATATCTAATTTAAAAACATGCATGAGCGATTGCAAATGTTAAGCGATAAAATATATAATTTCAAAAGAAAAAACAATATTTACCAATTATTCAAGAAATGTAACTTTCAGTACTTTGTCTGATATTAATTGGTATTTATTTTATGTATCTGTTATAGTATATTTATAAGTTACTTATTATAGTTTAAAATATTACTTTTCTCTACATCGTTAACTTTGTTTAGTTTTCAAAATTGGAAATAGAGTTAGATAGTTCAGTAGTAAGATTTTTATGTTACATTTTTTTTATTTAAACAGATAGTTATAAAAATATATATTACCTTAAAAGTTAAAATAAATGGTTTTGTAAAAATATTAGGAACTCACGGTTTACGAAAAAAAAAAGACTGAAACAGAAAGGGTCTCTTGTTACGACATTTAACAAGAGAGGACTAAAGATACAAAAACGCTAAAATCAGCGAAAACAAATTCTTTTACTATTGAATTTTCTCACTCGTAAAAATATGTCAATGACAAATTCGTATCCTCAGAATATTTTCATCCCTTATTTTGAATACAATTTGTATAATATATAAATAATTCAACAATATTTTTTTTCTAACTGATTTTATTCTATTTATAAAAAAAAAACTGTACCGCATTAAAGACAAAACAAATAATATCGTTCATTTCTGATAATCTAATGTATTTGTTAGAGTAAGAGTGTTAATGATTACTAAAGAAGATATGTAATAATAAGAGTGTTAATGATTACTAAAGAAGATATGTTTGTTTTATAGAGATCCGTCTTCTAGATAACTATTACTGAAATCAAATCATAATTTCAAATTCATTGAACTTTGTCACTCAAACAGTACCAGTTATCAACTGAACTGGAAACTGGGACCGTTCAATATTGCACCGCAAACATTTACATAGGGATAAATAAACAGTATTCGCGAAGTAACTGCTACCAAATAGTGAATTGTAGATCAAAAGAATTGGAAATATCAGCGACATCACAGTAAAATTGCTAATTTAGACAATTTTATTTTTTCTTTTACAAATCAAATCAAATTAATTTCAAATATTTTGGGATCGTTACTATTTTATTAAAAGATAAAGTGGTATTCGTGTCCAAATTTAAAGACTCAGTTGCAATCAAATACTTTTATTATTGCTCATTGAAATTAGACTGCTTATTAAATTGCTAATCCATGTAGTATCACGATATTAAAATATAGTGTTACTGATAAACCCCATTACACTTTCTTATTAAATCTATCTGACGCAGAAATTTCAATTTATTTTACATCAAGAGATCAGTTTTAGCATGAAAATGCAGATTTATAATTCTATTTCATTTGTCAATTGCGACGACGCGACTGCGAGACTTTAATATCATTGGCATACATTTTAATCACGTAAAATACTTTTCATATTTCATTTTTGCCATTATGTAATTAACGGTGTCAAGAGTCTTGTAATAATTATTTTTAATACAGAACTTTTTTGTTAATCCAATTTAATGAGGTTAATAACATTAAATAAAGTACGTAATTAAAAAACTAAAAGTCAGTTTCGATTAAAGAACTTAAACTTTGTTTAGGCATTTTTATAGTTAATTCATTTAATTAATTTACCATTTACCAATTTCTTCCTTAGGTCATACAGCTATCGTTATCTGACTGCAGCTCGTATTGGGCTGGCTCGACCGGGGAAGGACCACCCTGTCACAGAAGACCGATGTGTAGTAACCAAATTCATTTAGTTATGTCCCGTCGGTGAGTGAGAGAATGCGGAAGACCAAACCGCCCCCCCTCCCCCTCTGCATTCTCTGGCTACGCTTGGACAAAGACGATCATGTCAGAGTCTACGCGTGCCTCTAAAAGTCCTATAGTGGTAATGTAGAAACAGACCAACTGTTGGGCCACGTTCAAGCGAAGATTGACGACTTGCTTTCACAGACTCCCTCCGCCAAAGTCTTAGTCCTCGGGGATTTCAACGCGCGCAATACCGAATGGTTAGAGTCACGTGCAACCGACTACGCGGGGAGATCTGTGTTTAACTTTGCTCTGGCAAATGGTCTGTCTCAGCTGGTGAAGACGCACACTCGTCTACCGGACGTGGAAAGCCACACGCCCTCTTTGTTGGATCTACTGCTGGCTACACATTCAGAAAAGTACCAAGTCACTGTTGAGGCTCCCGTAGAGTTCTCTGATCACTGTCTGGTACGGAGTGCAGTGCCCATTCAACGTCTGGCTCACACAAGACCTGCGACTTGACGCGTTTGGCACTACAAGTCAGCGGATTTGGATGGAATGCGGTCTTTGGATGGTATTTCTCTATTGGTGCTACGAACGTGTGCCTCTGAGTTGACTCCAGTGCTAACGCGTCTATTTCAGCACTCCTACCTTAAAGGCGCAGTCTCGGTCTCAAACATGTGTGCCCTTGTCCATCCGATCCCTAAAAAAGATGATAGCTCGGACCCAGCTAACTACAGACCTATCGCCATGACCTCCCTTCTCTCCAAAACAATGGAGATTATTATCAACCGACAGGTCCTAACGTACCTCGAGGATTACCAGTTGATCATTGACCGGCAGTATGGCTTTCGCCGTGGTCGATCAGCTGATGATCTTCTTTTATACCTTACGCACCGTTGGGCAGCGGTTATTGAAAGCAAGGGAGAGGGTCTGGCAGTTAGTCCGGATATGACAAAAGCCTTTCGATCGTGTATGGCACAAGGGGCTTCTTTCGAAGCTTCAGCTTCCTATGGGGTTCCCGAGAGTTTATGCAAGTGGATCACCAGTTTTCTCATTGGGCGGAGCATACAGGTCGTTCTCGATGATTTTGTTTGGACCCCAAGCCCGTGAACGCTAGTGTACCCCAAGACTGCGTGCTAGCCCCAACTCTGTTCCTCATGCACGTCAATGATATGTTGAATATTCCATATATCCATATAATATACATCTTCAATAGAGACCTTTCTTGGGATGATCTCTGAGTGGGGTGAACTGATCCACTTTCAGTTCAATCCCCTAAAGACACAGGTTTGCGCGTTTACCACTAAGAAAACCCCATTTGTCGTATCACCGCTCTTCGTGAGCACTCCACTTATTGCCTCGCCAAGTATCAGAATACTGGGTCTAGACATTTCGAGCGATTGTTAGTTTCGTGGGCATGTGGAGAGCAAGGCCAAGTTGGTCTCGATGAAATTGGGAGTAATGAATACAGCGAGGCAGTATTTCAAACCTGGCCAAAGAATTGCGCTCTATAAGGCGCAGGTCCGGCCACACATGGAATACTGTTCTCATCTCTGGTCTGGATTACCCCAATATCAACTTTTACTATTTGGCTGCTCACAACGGAGAGCCGTTCGGATTGTCGGGGACCCAGTGCTCTGCCAACGGCTGGACTCTTTGGCATTTCATAGACACGTGGCTTTTTTGTGTGTCTTTTACCGCATTTACAATAGGGACTGTCCCGAAGAACAATTCGATCTGATGCCTACCGCTGAATTTCACCACCGCACAGCTTGCTATCGCCTCCTTTACCATCCATACCACCTGGATGCGTGACGATCCTCCACTGTGCGGTTTTCAAGGACTTTTTTTCCACGTTCCACTCGAATGTGAAATGATCTTCCTTCGGCGGTATTTGCAGATCGATACGACATGGGTAACTTTAGAAAAGGCATATATTCTTATTTCCAAGGCGGGTAACGCTCTTGTGAATCCACGGATGTTGCAAGAGTTCATGGGCGGCGGTGATCATATAACAGCGGTGATCCGCAAGCTTGTTTGCCGTCCTCTAACATAAAAAAAACCGTTTGTAAGTCATATCATTACTAAGATCATTTCCACGTGAATGAGGTAATCTGTTTAGTTAAATATTTTTGTCACAAACTTCAAAAAGGCTATGTTTACTTCTTGTTATTTGATACCATTTACTGTTCATTTCTTGTACGCAATTTGTCTTGGCCGTGACCCAACAGGCATTGTGCCAGTGTACGTCGGCCCTTAATTTGTGATTGACTTAGATGAACTGATTACAAGCTTCGTACATAGTAGTTTGTTTGCTGTGAGCGCTTATATTTGTTCAACAATATCGTTAAGCAGCGCATGAGCTAAAGAGAATATTATGTAACAATTGGAACTTTATTATTACAATGCAAATTAACTCATACATATGCTAAAAAATAATAATACATATATTAAAAACAGTCTTCCAGTTTTGCTCTTCTTTTCAATAGCAGAATGCTTAGCGTAATTATTTTAAATATATGATTAGAATGGTATATATAAATGTTAATATAAAATTAAATTTTACGATATTGATAGAAGGTTAAAAAAAAATGAAATGAAACATGTTTTAAAGTACCTACTTATATAATTTTAATAACGGACAATTATAAAATTATAATTATTTTTTAATTGTGAAACTACATTGATGCTGAATTAAATGCATTATTATGGTTGGTAAATCTGACCTGCACTTTGTTTAATTATGATATTATAAATTCCATTTGACAAAAATATATTTTAATTAATTAAAATACGATATTTATTTCGAAAGATTTTGGTAAAATTTTAGTTTTATTTCTAACTTATAAAAAGTTAATTATTATATCAAATTTTTTAAAACTTATTTTCTATATATCATTATTAAAATTATTGTTTTTAATATTGTTATATCTTTTTATTGTAAATTGTATCGAAAAATGAAAATTTATTGACTTCAAATATTATAAAATTTAACAAATGATTACGATATTATACCACGACAAAATTAAAGTTATTCGTTAAGTACACAGTAGTACAAGTTGCTAACAAAGGATATAACAAAGTTGCGAAGACAGAATCAATTGTTTCCAACAGTTAAACTTTAGCATTGGAGCATTCATCCACTACATATAACGAGAAACTCAAAGTACCCTTAAACTTATCTTCAGCTAGCCTTTGATATCACATTCTTTGTCAAAAACGATTGCATAGGAAACCAAAGTCTATGAGAGTAGTTTCAAGGTCGATATCTGGTTGCTAGTGTAAGATATTCGGAACACGTATAGCGAAAGATTGCGTAGCGTGACGAGAATCTTCGCTTGCAATTTGATCACATTCCTGGACTCCCTCGACCGTGTAGTACTTTTATATTTCACTTCAATTATATATTACCGCTATTTTTTCTTCTAAATTAAACAGAAATTAAATAAAAAAAAAGGAATCATTATTTATTCTAGCTATTTTGACCAATTTTCTTATTGCAGTAGAATAACATGGACAATGTAAACAATACTATGATGCAGTTTATAAATTTTTATACAATTAGGTCACAATAATAATTATTTGACGTGATTTCGATGACATACGAAAGAATTTTAAAGAAAAACATATTTGTATTAATTAATCAGTTATCCTACAATTACGTTTGGACAAGAATAGGTATGTATACCTACTTAATTTTTTAGCTATTGGAGGTATTTTAATAAAACTACCATATATTATAGATTAAACTATCGTATATTGATTACAGTTTAGTTCAATCTCAAGTGTCACATACTTTGTAGTAATTGTGTTTTTACATACACAAAATGATCATTTCCATGTTACGACATGTTAATTTCATGTTCCATATTCCGATGTTAATTTTTAAAATCATATTATTTAATTATCTCTAATGGTTTCTTAGTTTCAGCGCATAGATTTTAGGGTGCACGCATAACGTACTTATAGTATATTTGGGTCTTACATTGTGTTCACAGACGTGGGGTTTTCGTAGAGAGATATTCATAGAGAGGGTCCCAAGTGTTAGATAGGTTCCAACCATTTTCTCTCTTGATATTAGAACGTTGTTTTTTATTTCCAATGCCTTGCGAATAATTCTGGTAAATAATTATATATTCACGAGCAAGCACCTTGGTGTTATCAATTCAGAGAAAATGGCTGGGTTTGTATATACACACATTTGTTGACTTTGACGTACGCCTATACTCAATTGATGTAAAGAAACGAAACGTAGCGTTAAAATTAAAACGTAACCAATATTCACTAGACAAATTATTTATTTAAATGTGTACTAGTCATGTCAAACTTGTGAAATATTAATAAGACGGATTCCCTAATACACAAGAAATAAAAATTCTCCTTACTATCGAGTAAAATGATTTATTCTTGTCTTGGTAAATAAACAAATTAAACTATATGTATGTCATTCTCATTATTTATCATTATAACTTAATAAAATATTTTAAAGCATTTATGTCTGAGAACTATGTTTATTATTATTTTTTATTCTGCTTTTGGAATTTAATTTAATTATATAAATTATAACTTCCAAATTCTGTTTTTAAATAAAATGTTGCATTTAATATAGAATATCCATTAAACAATTTCATCGTCAAATACCGCACTAACTAGCTGTTAATACCGTGTTTTCGAATTAATTCAATCCAATTAATACAACCGACATCTCCAGACGACAGCAATCGGTTCATTTCTAGCAAAATAACAATGTTGTCGGAAGAACTGTAAATAATATAATTCGTTGTGAATTATAATTTTTTTTAAATATATTTATAGTATCTATTTCCTATAATGAAAAAAAGGGAAAAAGATACAGATATTGTTAAAAGATATAAAATTTATGTTCTGTATGAAAAAAGTTGGTGGTGGATTGGATCATTCAATCTGTGACGTCAATCATGTCAAATGAATCGTAAAACTTTACGAGGCCGTAACAGATGAAAGTAACCAACTGTGTTTCCTGGTTTTTGTAATTTTTGGAACTTTTATACTTTGCGTGTTATCGAAAAATAATAAAATATGAATATATTTGACAATCGTTATTAAGTTTTCTGTGAGAATTTACAACATTTTTGTTATGTAGCAGTATAATCCAGATACATTATAGCCCAGAGAAATATATTATATAAAATTTTGGTATATATATTTTATACCAAGATTTTATATAATAAATATTGAGGCCGAAGACACTCATACAATTTATAGCTCCTGATAAATCTGTATCATAAAATTATTATATTACAAAATTCTATTCTTTTTCGCAAGAACACAAAAAAGTATATCGAAGTAAAAAGTATACCATGTATTTACTCCGTTACTACTTACATTAAACTACTTAAAAAGTTATCAAAAACCTGTCTAGTATTATGTGCTTGCTGTGAGAAAAAAACAAATAAATAAACTAATAAATATATGTTACATGTTCAATGCATAGAACAAATAGTTGTTTAGGATTTTTTTGTGTGTTTCTTTGATCGTCTGTCTTGTTCGTACGCGAATCGCAAAAAAAAGACTGGACGGGTTTTGATAAAAAAATATATTTTTATAGGCCCTGATAACAAATATGATACTTTTTGAACCGATACATTTTCTTATTTTCACAGGAAAACAAAAAAACACTATAACTACAAAACATACAATTCTTATAGTTTCTTATAATTTAATTCTTATTATCCAAGTCAAAATGTAACACTTTTTATCCCTGAAATGTTATTTTTCACGCTAAACACAAATATTAATTGGCTATAATTACAATAAAACTAAAAATATAAAACATTTTAAATTATTATAGATGGTTTATGCTTAAATTCTAAGGGGCGGGGAGGAAAGGGTTAAACGAAATTACTGGCAACATACTCGTATAAACAAAATTAAATTATACTCACAATATTTCACATACCACTCTAAACCTAATGATATTACAATGTTCACAAAATTCACTGATAATCTGTTCATTATTACAATTCCAGTTAATAATGGTTGAATGCAAATAGCTTTGCACCCTTATAGCTGATCATCGACTAATTGCATTGTGGAGATTACTCACTTTGTACTAATAATATCGCACTGTGTTATGTGTGTTTAATTAGGTTTTGCTATTTATAACATATTTCCATTCAGTTTCAAAGTAGAATATTATAAAAAAATTAATTATTTTTATTTTTATTATCTAATTGTATTCAATCCAATTAAAAATATTTTCACACGTTTTCAGTCTCGATTCCACTTTAGTTTTTGTTATGAATAAATTTTCTGATGATACTTATTTGCTTTCTGAATGAAACTTCGTAACTTTAAAGTTTCATACTATTCAAAAGCTAGCTTGTATGATTTATGTCTGCAAATTTACTGCATTTATGCTACTAACTATTTCTGCTACTAATTTTTCAATATATTGAATTAGAAAAAAAAACTGATTAATATATTTTATAACATGCTATATATAATTTTTAAGACAATAATTTTTTAGAGTAGAGTAGTTATTTTAAAGTAGAGTATTTTATGGAAGTCAAATAAATTATATCAATAAATTAATATATGTATATTTTAATTTTATGTCAATTTGTTTCAGATTCACATTAATGAAGAAAGGAAATGAAATTGTGATACATTTATTGTTATAAAAAATGAAAACATCATGAAATATGTTTCCAGTCAGACAATTTCACAAAGCTCGGACTAAAAACGAGGCAATGCGTCAATATGGCCAACATGAAAGTGATAGCAGAAAACGCATAATATTCACTAACAAACTAGCATGTTTCAATTTCTATTTTTTTCTACTGATATTTTTTCTATCCTTAAAAACAACAAATTCCAATACCACAAACATGAACAGTGATAAAAAAAGTGTTAAAGGAAAAAATATTATTCCAACTGTGCAAAGTGATTCACCCCATGCAGATTACGACGAACATGATACAAAAGTCAATTCTGAGAAAAATCCCTATTCTAATATCGAAGACTTTTCCCATCATGGTGATTTTTTTAATCATGAAAGAAATAGTTTTAGTGACTTTGCTGACTATAAAAGATATTATTTAAATTTAGAAAATTCAATCCCTAAGACTAATGTTAAGTTTAAGATTAGTAGTAGGATAGTGCAGACTAAGTATGGGAAACTACAGGGGATAATTTTGGCAATGGATGAACATAGATATCTAAGTCCACTCGAAGTTTTTTTAGGTGTTCCTTACGCTACGCCTCCTGTTGGATCAAATAGGTAAGATTTCTATATTCCAACATTTAGTGAAGTATATAAACATTTATTTTATAACAGCAAAATACTTTACCTCAAACGCTTTTAAAGAATATTAAGTTAAGTTTTATCTGCCCTAGATTCAGCCCAACTCGGACGCCATCGCCCTGGAATGGCGTGCGCGTCTCCGATCGACCCGGGCCAGCGTGTCCTCAGAAATTACCAGATCTAAACGACGAGAGGATTTTATTAGAAAAAATGCCTAAAGGCAGACTAGATTATTTGAAAAGACTGATGCCTTATCTTAAGAACCAAAGCGAAGATTGTCTGTATTTGAACATATTTGCACCTTTGCAAAGTAAGTACTTTATATTTATTGTCCGAACCAATCAAAGAAATGACTTTTAATTTCATATTTGTACAATAACTTTGTTATGCCAATCACAGTTACATAGGCAATAAATATGTATTTTTTTAAATATTTTTGTAGTGGATGAAACAAAATTAGCCCTGCCCGTATTAGTTTTTGTTCACGGTGATGGTTACTCACTAAGCTCCGGCAATCCGTACGACGGGGCTGTGCTTGCTAGCTACACTGATCTCATTGTGGTCACTCTCAACTTCAGACTTGGAGTTTTAGGTGAGTTTATGGTTTTAGTTCATTGAAATGTTACAGTTTCTACATTTTAACTATAAAATATATTTAAATATGAGAAAAGAAACAAAATGAAAGTCTAATTAAAATCTTCCTTATATGAACGTTTAATAATTATCATACCTAATAGCGAAATAATGAAACAGTCATTTAATCAACGCTTTAACTTCGTGCTTTAGCAAAATAAATTGGTGTTACCAATCCCTAAATTTGTATAATTAAGATAATTCCTTGGCAAATGTACAAACTCATTAGTGCTAACTTGGAACACGTTGGAAAATATTGGCAAAGAGCAACGTTCGGTACAGAAAGAACTTAGTATAAATAATAAACTTGCTGTCGATAAAGCGTTTGCATAATTTATATATTTTTTCCTTTAACGTATTTACGTCTTATTTTTTATGTTATAAATGATTTATATAAGGTTAGTTAAAGTAAAATATTTATTTATTCGCTACAGAAGAACGTTAATAAAACTAAAAGTATAGAAAAATAGAAAAATAAAATAAAAAATATTAAAATAGTATTATACATATTTGGTTGGTTGGTTGGTGTTTTTTTGGTTTATCTTTACTGCAACAAGTAGATTTTCACTTAAAAGTATAAGATACCGCTTCGTTAAAATTTCTAAATTCAATTCATAAGTTTTATTTTTCTACATAATATTGAATCGAATCGTCATATCGAATTAAAAAAAAAATCAATATGATATTTTTAATTAAAATTCAGAATCAATTCATTCACAAATAAAATTACCTAACTATTATATTTGTAATGCGTCGTACTTCAAGGGTGTATAATACCCACACTATATGATTTCAATATGTCTGTCGTTTTTAAATCACTATTTGAATCGACGCTGTCGGAACGAGTTTCGAGTACACATTATAAATGAAAATAGGGGTGAAATTGAAAAGCAAATATATCTACATTCAAAAGAATACAATTCAGTTAAAATGTGTTATATCTGGATTCTACCCGTAAAATGAGATAGTTATTGAATGTATTATGAGTGGATCAATGATTCTTGTGACTCGAAAAATATCTCACAAAAATTTTCAAGTGGAAATTGTGTTGTTCTACTTTCTTAGAGAAAAAGAATTCCAACTACTTGTGTAACCAAATTGCATTTATTTATTATTTTAAAACAAATATTTTGTTATACATTAAGTTGTCGTTTTTATTCTGTTACTACATTAAATCAAGTAATATTTTTTCTATTGTAAATCTATAATAATTTACCAGATTTGATATTTGAATCCCACAATAATAAAGATGAAGTAATATTTCCTTGTAACGATCTCACACCAAACACAAAATCGAATTCTCTGGAAGCGGGAAGTGAAAAATTCGTTTCCTGACCTATAATTTATGTTAGCTGAACCGAAATCCATATATATCTTGCAGGTTTTCTTAACGCAAATCCTGCTCCGCACTTAAAGGCAAGAGTTGCGAACTACGGGTTAATGGATCAAATAGCCGCATTGCATTGGGTACAACAAAATATTGCCTTATTTGGAGGAGATCCAAATAATATCACTTTAATGGGTCATGGATCGGGAGCAGCATGTATCAATTTCCTTATGATATCACCAACTGTAATGCCAGGTTGGCAGCTTCATTTTCTTATTAATTTCAAATTAATTTTAACTTAAGTGTTATTGTTACTCTCCTCGTATCATTATATTAAATGTGACGTATCTTGTTAATGAATAAATTAATTACGTCGTCCCAATTCATTAAAGTTAATTAATCTTGTAAGATACATTCGTGCAAGAACTAGACGTCTATTAAATATGGAGAGTGTTTAATCTCCTTAATTAAGTAGTGTTATTAGGTTCAACAACAGCTCCGAGTTCCTTTATTATTATTAAACTTTCTTTTTACAAGCTACTTCAGATGTCTTGTTAGTCTAATTAGCGAAAATTTATTAAATTATAGTACTTAACAGTCAATATAGTCCCACATATTATTTATTTGTTTTACCTTGTTTAATACTTTTCATTTTTCACAGGTCTTTTTCATAGAGCTATACTTTTATCAGGGTCAGCTCTAAGCTCGTGGGCCATAGTAGATGATCCAGTCTATTATTCTTTAAAACTAGCAAAGCATATGAACTGTACTATACCAGATGATCTTGCTAAGGATCATGAAATTATAGTAGATTGTCTAAGAGATGCAACTATAGAAGAACTTTTATCAATCGACATATCCCCTCCAAATTTTATGACTGCATTTGGACCATCTGTAGATGGTGTTGTTATCAAAACAGATTTTGCTAAAGACTTTTTGACAATGCATTCAATTGCAGACTTTCCTAGTTTCGGTCCTCTAAATAATATGAATCAAAACAATTTGTATATTAAAAGAAGTGACAGCGGTAGGCGTTTATTTCAAAAGAAATACGATTTGCTCTTTGGTGTTGTAACATGTGAAGCACTTTGGAAATTCTCCGCTCATGATGTACAAAATGGAATTGAACCAGATAAAAGAGATCGTATGTTAAGGTAAATATAGCAAAATAATTAACAATAAAAAATGTTTGATCCCGACCTACATACCGTTATTTTATTACACAAGACGTGCTGGGGAGGTGATATTCACATAATTCAATTTTATTATATCACATAAAAGTGCGAGATAATAAAACAATAGGAAGCCGATTGCTTCGGATAATTGTGACAAAATAGCATCTGTATAATATTTTAGTTTGTCTTCATAATTATTCTATGTATTCTAATAAAACTACATTATTTGCAGAACTTATGTAAGGAACTCTTATACGTATCACCTGAGTGAAATATTCTACACCGTTGTCAATGAATACACAGATTGGGAAAGAACGGTAGAGGTTTGTTTAATACTTCGCTACAATAAGAGATTAGTGTTTAAAGCATTATCATTATTATTATTTTATTTAATTACGATTATTGAGATTTCTTTTCCTTTTTATTAAGAATGTAGAATGTGTTGACCGTGACTTACGGGTTGTTTATTTTTTGTTGGTGTTTATAATACACTGGAACATTCACAATTTATAAAGTTAAGATAAATTCTCAACAATACTACGACTTTTCTTTATTGTGATGTTCTTAATGTTCTCAAATAAGACAAATATATATAGTCAGAATAAGTTTAATCAATTTCGTCCACCGACAGGATACAAAATTTATTCGATTTGTTATTGTCAGTATTAGTTTATATTGGCGCGGGACTTTATCAAATGTCAGGTGAATTATGGTTATTTATAGGCGCTATCAACATTTATCTGCTATCCTTCTCGGACGTGGAGTAATTCTAGTTGCTCGGATAGCTAGTCATTTAGTAAGAATGCTTTTATCTTATAACGTTGATAATAAACAAAATTAGAACAAAAATATTATTATTGAAATAAATATTATTTAATAATTATTTTTATTTTTTGATTACATATTTTACAATACGACATATATATTGTACCAACTCCATGTAAATATTTTAAGAGCAGATGATGAAATAATAAAACTTATAGAAAAACATAGAAGTCACAAGTAATACTTAATAATAATTTTAAAAGTCAATACTATTACCAAATATACCAAGGGAACATGTCTTGGGTGTATTCGACATAATTGTGGAATAGAATAACAATAGGTAAAGCTACGTCATTCTATCCTCTCTTTATTATTTCAGAATCCTATAAATACAAGAGACGCAACTGTGTCCGCATTATCAGACGCTCAATACGTTGCTCCTCTAATACAAAGTGGGGATTTATTGAGTGGGGGTCCAAAAATAACACTATCTGATGAAGATGGACCTGGCAGACCTACTAAAACATTCTTTTATGTGTTTGATTATCAAACAAAGAACGGATACTATCCACAGGTATGATTTGTAAAATATGTTATGTAAAACATTAATATATAAAAATAGTTATGAACATGTTATGTTTATATTATATTAATAACTTTAGACATAAAATTTTTAATATACAATAGTCTAATACGTTGCAAGAAAAGTATTTTGTTTTAAATGTTTCGCCACACCATTTAGACTAAACTTTTAATAAAGTATCGTATGTACTCGTAAAATATTTTTACAATATTATATAATATTTCAAAAAATTTCCAAAATTATGTGTATAAGGATTTATTCTCAAGTAATGAGATAATTTTGTTCTAGAAACTGGTCTAAAACCTCAATTATTGCAACATTTCATAGGCGGCGGTGATCACGTATCATTAGTGATCCGCCAGCTCGTTTGCCCTCTTACATTATAAAAAAAAAATTGTGTATACCTGTATGACAACCATTTAAAGCAAATTTTTAATTAACAACCTGAAGTAATAATATACTACTAAAACACAATACAACATATATGTTAATAATTAACTTATAACAACGTAAAAACACAACAAATTGCTAAAAAGAAGTCCTTTTTATATTTACATCGTGAGGCATAATTTAAAATCCAATCCCATAAAATTGTTTCAGAGAATTGGTGCTATCCACGGAGAAGAAATGCCATATATATTTGGCGCTCCATTAGTAGATGGTTTTGGGCATTTTCCTGAAAACTATACTAAATTTGAGACTGCTTTATCAGAGTCCATAATGCTTTTTATAGCAAATTTTGCGAAAACTGGGTGAGTGTTCATTAAATCATTAGCTTTTTACTGATAATACTGCGACTTGCGAATTGCGCACAATTTTGTTGTAATACTTCATACTACTATATGGTAATAATCTAAAGAACTACTAATTGTGGTATTAACAGTTTTATGAAGTTAATTTATTATTTGTTAATACTTTTATGCGCCTATTTAGATATGTAGAAATTTAAAAAATTGCATTATAAATTATAAATAATATTTCAAAACTGTACTTTGATAGCTATCAGGGAATATATTTGGCATCTTTGGTCAATATTTAATTTTTTCTAGTAATCCCAATGACAACGCCCGTCAAGAAGCTTTCCTTCCAGCTTCGAGGGAAAGAAACAAGTTTCGTGGCATAAATTGGGAAGAATACGACTCGACACACCAGAAGTATCTCGAAATAGGTCAGTACACTTCAAAGGATAAGAAAAAGATAGGATTTTCTGAGAACTTTCTTTCAGCAAAACATGTCTTATCGCTATGCACAGATTTCATAAATAAAACTTTTAATACAATCAAATTGAGCTTTTCAACATTTGTGTATTAATTTAAAGTCTAGTAAAACTTTCTCTACAGCTTGCTTTAATAATTACGATAGAAAGAAGAATAATGCAGTATTTATAAAAATGTTTTAGGTTTGAAATCAAGAGTGAAAAATCATTTTCGAGCACATCAGTTATCAGTTTGGCTTCGACTTGTCCCGGAGCTGCATAGGGCAGGTATGGAAGATGTTGCTGCTCGTCACAATTTATTTAAAAATCACAATGAACAGGACCTTTACGAGGGCATAATTAGGCCAGATCCATTGGCACGAAATATGGATAATGATCAAATAAGACGAAACGGTTCAACTTACACTGACACAGCATTGACCACTGTTGATACTATATTAGCTACATGCGTTACTATAATTCCAAGTGGAAGGGACTTGCAGCCCTTCAATGCTAGTGACAATACTTTAGCCAATTTAGAAGCCGCGGGTTATGCAGCATATTCAACCGCTTTGAGCGTTACTATAGCTATAGGCTGCTCTTTACTCATTCTAAACGTGTTGATATTTGCTGGCGTATACTATCAAAGAGACAAGTCACGGTCTCGCGGGAAACAAACACGGTTCAATGAAAAACACTTTGAAACAATTTCGGGAAAACACTCCCATTACCATATTGACCCTAACCTCGCCCCGAGCTTAGTTGTGGACATCGAGCGGCAAAATAGAAAGAAAATGATGGGAGAACCAAATTTAACAAATTTGAACTTTAAGGGGCCGTTAGATGGTCCAAAATCACCTAGCCCGACTTTGAGCATAGATAATATGATGTTGCCAAGTAAATTGGGCAGCCGAAACAGTAGTTTTAGGTTGCCAAATGTTAGCTATCCCCAAGTCGGTGGATACGCAACTTTGCCAAAAAATTTGAACCAATTTAGCAGTTCACCGCCTATACAAGATATAAGACAAAAATATCCACCTAACGGTTCTGCTGATTCACCGGGACGGGAAGAAACAAGAATGCCACATGCTACTTTAAGACGTGGGAAATCATTACACCCATCAAATCTTCCCCAGGCAGCAATTGATGAAATGAGGGTGTGACGTATTAAAGAAACTTAAGTGAACTTTACTAAGGTGAAAGTGAATTGTATATAAATGTACGAATTTTTTCTTTTTAGGAATGAACGTAATGATTTTCTCAGTCGCTGTAAACGGTTATCGATTAAAAAATCTTATGATATACTGTTTTTTATTTCTTTCTAATAACTTAGCTTTTTTATTTACGATACTTTGTTATCTAAAATATATTGGAATTTAGTAAAACTTGTTATAAACATATACGATATAAATGATACATGAAACTAGAATATTACTGCCAGCCGTTTTGGCAACGATCTACACGATATTCTTAAGAGGTCATGAGGCAAAACACTTAAAAGAGCTTATGGGTTATATCATTGTCATGCAAGTTACGTTGTTATGTGAGAATCACTTGATCTCAAGGATAGTGGAAACGAGACACAAACGAAACATTTCACCCAACCCGCTTGCGGTCGACGATAAACAAGACAGTAAAGACCCTTTGTTCGGTTTCCGGCGTACATACATAATATGGAGAAGTGATGTCAAAGTAAACTATCGAGG
Organism: Melinaea menophilus ssp. n. AW-2005; assembly: GCA_918358695.1. Classification (NCBI taxonomy): domain Eukaryota; kingdom Metazoa; phylum Arthropoda; class Insecta; order Lepidoptera; family Nymphalidae; genus Melinaea; species Melinaea menophilus. The sequence continues at coordinate 15,706,630 of OU911043.1, read as the reverse complement.
TAAGCACAAGTTTATCGAATCGATAGATGTCGTAAACAGCGATAGACGTCAGTCTTTATGGTTGCGATAGAACTGTTTATGGGAACGTGTTTGTACTATAATATGACAAACATTGTAATATAAACTTTTTTGCTTAAGAAGGGTTTAGGAGATAAAATAACATTTTTGTTTATATGTTTTTAAAAATATTTTTCAAACAGTGAAGTAAAAACATGGTAATTATTTTATATTTTTATATATTATATTTTGATATTAATTTATATATTTTTTTTTAAATAGATTAATGGGTAGAGTGGCTTGTTCATTTCAATGACGTGTGTGATTGCCAAGCACACAAGTACCACATTGTGCTACGGCATTGTTATTTCAGTGGTGGAAACTGCGTTACCAAAAATATTAAAGTGAACTTTTAAGGCAATTTTAATAGTAAACAATAATTTGTGCCGGCATAGTATGACATATGAATTTAACACCTGCAAACCTGCTTTTAACTGCATAATAAACAAAATAATCTTGTATCTAAATGTGCAATTTGCAAAAATTTTAATAATATATTTCCTATCCATCAAAATGAGAATAATACAAGAGATAATTTATAATAATCGTAATACCATCAAGAATATACGAACTCAAATTGAAAAATAGTATTTTTAAAATTATATATTACTATCAATATTATTATATATAACAATTTCCTATTCCATTTTAAACGCCTGCCTATCAGCATATAAATATGGCGAAAAGACAAAAGATACACAATATTTTAGGACCTCAGAACAAGGTGCCTTAGTCATGTTATTATAAAGGAAATTGTAACCCAATTACAAAAATTGCGTAACATAGATTTGTATAAAAAATCAAGTATTATATTCAGTTCTATGAAGAATAATCTCGTGAGTCTGAAACTTTTTAATTACTTTACCACTTTTTCTTCTCTTTACTTCTCTCATTAAAAAACCGTGACAATTAGTTGTCATATTCTTCAATTAAGGTTAACCTTTTGATAAGATCAAGATCAAGAGCAAGATATGGTGGATGAATAAGACTTCCCAGTCAAATTCTCTCGATTTTAGTCCCGTGGATACAGATGTATACGGTTGGAAATTGACGTGAAGAAATACCACACCTTTTATGTTGATAAATTCTAGTCACTTTATCGAAATTCTAGCTTCAGTCTCTCAACATACACTCAACGTAACCAATTTTTTTAATTTTTTTGTAAAAATTATAAATTAACCACATATCTTCATTAAATATACACAACATTTAATACTTTCGTATTACTTTAAAAGATTATTATAGTAACAACTGAACTAAAATAAATACATTTTTTATACTTGACTTCATAATTATACATATAATAAATTGTAATATAATAAAACCTTAAACTTAAGTTAGTAAAAAACTAAACAGTAACTCCATATGTCCTTTCTAATATAAAGCTTTGGTAAAACAGTCTCATCTAGCGACAGCTGCTAAATTGTATCTATTATCGGGACCTTGATAGGAACCATTAAGTTTTTGCATCTTTTAGTACTTAAATTATTATTTTGTTTTCATAATTGTTCATAATGTTGCTTGTTATATTCCTATATACATGTGATTATTATTTAAATATTTCTTATATTCTTATTTGTTATAAAATTGTTAAATTCGCATTCATTATATTCTCACGAAACGTGGAAACACTGATTAGACGCAGGTGCATTGTATCACGTTAAAAACCCTGAACGTAATATCTGAAACCATTGTTTGTTACATTTATTTCTCTGTATTCTTTTAATTATAATTTCATTTAATTATATTCATTCTTGTCTCCAACTTTGAGTGGGTATCACGTAGTTTGTAATTTAATTATAATTATTAAATATCAAGTCAATAAATTTGTATTCTTTTGGATCCTCCGGTTGTGACCGACGTAATTTGCTTCTAGTACAGAAAAAAAAAAACTTTATTAATACTTATATGACAAGAGTAAACATAGAAATAATTGACAACTCATTTTATCACAATTTTGAAGAAAATGTTCCAAATCAAATTGCGAAGATTGTAGCTTTATTGTATATGCTATTCATCCTTTAATAAAGTCGGCTTGCAAAAGTTTTAATTTACCTCGTAACAGTCCAGCTTCTGGTTGAAAATTAAAAGAACCGTTGAACTGAGTAAAGTATTGTTACCAGTAAAGTAGCTTTCAAGAAAGTTTCATTACTCACACACACCACTTTTGCTCTTATTTCATGTAGCATAAAGGTTATATTCTGATATTGGTATCGAAAAGATAATGTATGCAATGTACGGAGTAAGTCTTTGCTCTTAAAAACTGCTTGGCGCGGCTACGGCTGTTATAAGTTTGTAAATAGAGTTGATTTTACTAAAAATGCAGTGGCTATTGTCGGAAAGTATATCAAGAAAGTTATCTCTACAGTGTTTATGTTTGACTTTCAGTGGAACTTTGTTAGTTGTGGTTGTTATGTGTCAGTTAAAAACTCATAAGTTAACTTAATACCTAAGATATCATTAAACCTTCTATTTTTAAGTGAAATTTGAAATAAACACACGGATTTTTTAAAGCTACTATTTATTATTTTCACTTTTGAAAATATAAAATATTCATTGTATTTTCTTTTATAATGATGATTTTTAATACCTAATTTTAAATGTATATCTTTAAAAATAATGAGGGATAAAGAATTTACACATTTATTAACAAGAATTCCTATCAATGCTATAGGTATATAATCATATGTTAGAGCTACAAAACATTTCAGTCTTTCTATAAACGTTTATCAAACGTATATCGTACTGGAATCCTGTCGCATCCCTCTTTATTTCCACTCTAGTGCTCGTTCGTAATTGTTGCTTTTAGGATGAGTGGGCTTAAGTTCGCAGTTCCGTTTTTTTTAAAATTTGCTATCATGTTCATGCATTTTCTTTATTTTGATTTGCTTTGAATAAATATAAAATATTGTGTTGTCATTGTGTCATATTATTAGGATTGTCTAATTAAAAGACACTGGAGCAGAATACACCATACATCAGATAGCTTTTAATCGACAAATTTTGATTTTTTAATAACTATTTAGAAATGAAATGTAGATAATATTTAGAGTTTTAGATTAGGTTAAAGTTTTGTAATGATGCAATGTTAAGTTTTGTAAAGATGAAACTGTACGCCGACATGTTTCTTGATTTTACCAAAAGTGACAACGGCAACGACTCCTATCGTCTGCTTCAGTTCCAATATTGAAACTTTGAACTGTATAAATTAGGAGCAATAGAAATCTCGTGTGTGTAAATAATATAAGTTTTTTTTACACGCTGCAGTATAGACGTATATTATTATTTACGTTATTTGGGTATTGATATGTTTCCAGCAAACATATCAATACCCAAATAACACAAAACTATAGTATTTTTATATATATGAAAATGCACCATTTAGCGGTGGTATTTTTATCCGTCTTGTGGTATTTGACAACTCTAAGTGTTAGACTATGCTAAAGCAATTCCATAGGAAATTAAGTGTTTTTAAGTGCCTCATTAATATTACTATGGAAATAACAGAACAAGTATAATTTTAAAGATAAAATAGTAACCATTATGGCTTAGTTTGTATTTATTGGATGTTTCTGCTATAAAAAACTTCTGAAAATCTATTACATAATTGTAGATTTGGAAAAGTTGTTTTTATATTAAAAATTTACAAAACAAAATTTTATTTTATTTCATTTATGATCATAAATTTAACAGAAGTGGGAGTTGTCTACTTTTTTAATGATTTGAAATGATGAAAATTTAATTTAATTTTTTAATTAACAAATTTAAAAGAGTGAAAGATATGTACAAATAATGATTTTTCTAAAAATAATAATCGAGCTGTGTTTATTAGTATAAACAGTTTTGAGTCTTAAAGAAAATTAAATTTGTACACACAAATATGTTGATACAATTTTTACATCTATTACTATTACCTTTTATGATGACCTAATAACGCAAAGTCTACTTTACAACTTAGCTTTGACAGAAAGACTACTTTTATCTCAATTTCCCTTTATGTTATCTTTATGTGAACAAAGGCGTTTGCAAACATTATTATGATACTCATGTGAGTATAATAATAATATTTTATATGAATAACAGATATAGTATGTTAGTATTTTACTACATTTACTTGTATTATAAATATGAATAAAATAAGACTTTATATTATTTATATTAAGTAACATTATAATGATTATTTAGTTCACATTGACCGACATCTGTATAAAATAAACTAATTTAAAGCAATGAATAATTGATTACTACAAGTTTGATACAATAATTTGATAATCAATAAATATTAAACTAAAAAATAATGTAACATGGCGGTTAATAATTAATAGATACGAGATTTGTGGATAATGATTTTAATTAATACTGAACATATACAATTGTTGAATTCATTAGATTATTAGTTTATAAATAATAAAGTTATTTTAAATTTTGCCTTATATTTTCCATTCCGGTAAGTACTTCTATTTTGTCCAAACTATTCATTCAGACTATTTTATTATACCCAGTTATTTAATCCAAGCATTCACTTCTGAATGACTGTAATTTAGATGAGAGCAGTTAATTACAGTAAATTTTGCTGTTGTAGAAAAGAACAATTTTATAAAACCAATGCTGGAACATTAACAACAGCAGAAATTCAACTGTAATAAAAAAATTACATATAGAGTTATAATAAAATATTTATTTTAGTTTTTCGGGCAGTTAAATTAAGCTTTTTAAATATTATTTGTTATTGAGAATAAAAAAAAATCTTTTATAAACACACATTTTTAATTTTCCTGTAAATTTATTTGTTTACATATTTTCATCCAATTACATATTTCTACGTTGTCTCTCAGTATTAATTTTAACCGAGTTGATTTGCCATTCCCTTGTTCGTAATATTTACTTTAAAATAATACAGCAAAATTTTGTCTACATATATACAAATATTCAATCTATTAAAAAATTCCGTTAAGAAAAAAACTGCAAATATTTTTCTTTTTGTTAACTACTGTTAAAGAAAAACATAAATTGTAGATTAAATCGAGACTTGAGATTTCATACTAAAAGCTTCCTTGCTCCTGTTTAAGTGCTGGTTTTCATCTAACGTTACTATTACGTCAAAGATATTAGGTGTGAGTTTGCAGGATGAACCATAGGTGTAATTGTCCTCTAAAAATAAGAAACACTAGTATTTAGACCAATTATTTATTGTCTAATTGTCATAGGCCTATTGCCATTATGATGTGACGAGCTATTCAATGTGTTTTAGAATTTAAAAATATATTCACAATTAGTTTTCTGGTTTCTGGATATATAAATGTGAGACGTAATGTATTTGATATGAAAGTGGCAAAACTAGAAAATAGTTTAAGTAGCTACAGTAGCATTTACAGTAATATTCTCTGACAAGAACATAGTGAAAGCCTATTTATCATATAATGCACATGTAAATACTATATGATAACATACCAGAGCTTAAGTAAAAATTTATGTTTTTTGTTACAGTTAATATACAATGCATATATTTTATCTGAAATTATTTAAATTTTTTTTTTTTAAATACTTCACTAATGTTGATTTTTACTTTTACACTTTTTATTAAAAGTTAAGGTATTTTTTTTTTCTGAAAAAAAAAAAGCAATTAATGTTACATAAAAAAACATATTTGATTGATATAGAATAATAATAATATAATAACAACTATTACACAGGAATTTGATTATTAAATTGATTAATGTTCAAGTGATTAAATCTAGATATTTGTAAAAAATATTTCTCTTAAAATTATTAAGAGCTAATGAATAAAGTTGTTCTTTATATTTCGGGAATTATATGTCTAGCATATTGCATGAGATTTTGCAGACGTTTTCAGGACCGGCCGTCAGCCTGGCGTCAACATTTCTTAAGAATACATGTGGCTGGAATTTTCGTTACCTCTAGGATAAGTGATAGATAATGATATATACTTTCCACATGCTCTCGGCCTGCTTTTAAATGTTGCGATATCGGTCTTATTCTAAGCAAAGATCAAATGGCATGTGAATGTGTATGTGTGAATATAGTTATTATAAACAATAACATGAAAATCTAAACTGTGATTCGGTTTCTAGTTTCACAATTTTCGGGTCTTGACATTCAGGAAATGGAAAACATTTCAAGTATATGTGAAAGCCCATAAATTATTTCCGAGGGACATATAAAAAGGTCGAAGGATTGGAAAAGCAACAAACTGGAATAATTTTAACATGAATAATGCTATTAATGTGAATAAGTCACACTTTATACTCTTCCCTAATTTAAAATAAAGGTTAATATATATATAATTTCATCATTTTTTGAAATTAAAATAATCGTAATAGGAAAAGTATCAAACAAAAGACAAAATTTTGCGTATTGAAGTACAAGGAAATAAAAATTTTATAATATAAATTAATAATATAAGCGTCGAATATTTTATATATCATATTATTTATTTTAAACGTGTTAACTTATGAAATTATTAATAAAAAATTTATCGAATCAAATTTAAATGTTTTACTTAATAATTGTCAATTAAATATTTTAATAAACAATATATCAAAATACTATTTACAAATACATTACTGTTAAAGCCATCCATATAAACTGCAGTTTCAAAGCTAAATCCTTTTTCTTACTTAATACTTACTTAAATATTTATCTATATTTTATTAGAGACAATAGAAAAGTAGAATTTATCACTAAATAATTCACTAGGCAATGCTTGCTTTTAATCAAAATCAGCCAAAGATAAAGTGATTAGCAAACAAAATAACATAAAAATAGGATCATAATATCTTAATAACTAATGTTTTAATTAGATAATATTATAAACAAATTTTACCATTGTTAATAATATTATCTAATTGAATATATATATTTCAAAACAAATTAACAAATGATTTCTATTACATAAATATATAACAAAAATATTAATATTTATAATTTAGATTAAAATTTTAATAAGAAATCTTTTCTTTTAAATATTTGTGTCACAAAACAATTGTTTTTACAATTGTTTTTTTATATCGCAGATAAAAGATCTCATCCAGCGTGCTGATTAAAATGGCTTCCTGTTATAGCATATATGTAATACATGCTTTTGTTTTTCTTTTGTAATGCCTGTATCCGAATATTTGGAAAAAATAAAATGTATTTTTAATGTTTTATAAAAATTATATGTTTCGTTCATTACTTTCACAGTTTAGCAGGTCTCTATTGGATCGGTATATTAATTAATATTAAACATGTCATTTATTTATATATTTATATTTATTTTATATTTACCTTCACGCCATATCCCTTGCGGGGTAGCGAGAGACGACGGAGCGCCAAACGCTATGGTCTCTGCATACCTCTTTCGCCTCGGCCACAGACATCAACCTCTTCATACATGCCCTCCGGGGGGTCCTCATGCATTTTACGTGACCTTCCTCCAGTATCGTAGCTACTGTGTTTTCGAAGGTCACTCGAGGCCTCCCCCTGTCTCTCTTACCGCTCACTTTTCCTATATAAATCTTTTTTACCATTCTTTCATCACTCATTCGTTCGACGTGCCCAAACCACCTGAGCACGTTCTTCTTCATTTTCACCGTGACATATTCGCTAGTACCTGCCATTCTGTGGATCTCTTCATTTCGGATCCGGTCAGCTAGACTGACTCCGCATATTCTGCGAAGAGATCGCATCTCCACAGCATTCATCTTTCTTACATTCTTCTTCTGTGTTACCCACGTTTGGCTGCCTTATAACAGCGTCGGTAGCAAAACTGCACTGTGTATAGCCAAACGTGCAACTATACTGACGTTTTGCCGTCTCAACAATGCAGTCAAAGCACCATTGACTCTGTTACCGGCAGCAATACGCCTTTCCACATCCATTTCGTATCTTCCGTCTCTGCTAAACATACTTCCCAAATATACCACTTCATTCACTTGTTCTATTATCTTATCATTCACGTTGATCTTACATTCTGTTCTTTCTTCATTTCTTTCAAATATCAGAACCTTCGTCTTATCTACATTCAGGTTAAGACCATTAATTTCACACCCATCTTTCAGAGTGGTGACCAATGCCTGCAAAATGCATTCTGATGTTGCAATGAGCACTGCATCTTCTGCATATAGCAAGCAATTGACCTTAAGGTCACCTACTTTCACTCCCATGTCACTATCTTTCACTCCTTGGAGACAACTATCCAAATACAAATTGAACAACCAAGCTGACATAGCGCAACCTTGCTTAACACCCGATTGGATGTCAAACCGGGGCGACATGCCAGCTCCTACTCGCACACAGGCTGAGTGATCTCGATAAAGAGACCTTACAGCCTGTAGCAAGGGTCCGTTCACATTGTATGGGGGCAGTATCTCCCATAACTTCTTTCTCACAACCCTGTCAAACGCCTTTTCCAAATCCACAAAAGCACAGAAAACCTTTTGGTTTAGGGCCAAAAACTTTTCCGTGATCATGCGGAGGGAAAAGATCTGATCTATACACCCTCTTTCAGGTCTAAAACCTCCTTGGGCCTCCCACAACAGCCTTTCAGATCTCTCTTGCATTCTTCTCGCTAAAATTTTAGCATAAACTTTACCGCCCAAGCTAATCAAACTGATGACCCTATAGCTTGCACAGTCTATCTGTGAACCTTTGCCTATACAAAGGTACGATGACTGCACTTCGCCAATCGTCTGTAATCGTAGTCAAGACCGAGGCGTCCTCACGTTCATACATCTCCTTATAGAATTCCGCCAACCGCTGCAAAACGTGTGCTTGCTCAGTTAAAATTTCACCGCTCTTCGAAAGCACCCCTTTCATTCTACAGGTTACCGAACAACCCCGGGAACCACTAACTTCTCGCCAGAAACGCTTCGTGTTTTCCCGGAAGTTGTTCTTCAAACTTTCATCCCTTTCTCTCTCAGAATTTTCACGCCTCATCTTTATAAGTGCTTTCGTTTTGTGCTTTTGCTGTTTGTACGCTCTTTTTCTTATCTCTCTCATACTTTTATCCTTACCAGAGGCTTTATAATCCAGCCATGCTTTCTTCTTTGACTCCACAGCGTCTTTCACTTCATCATCCCACCATTCATCGCACTTTTTATTAAAATTTATTTTCCTTTTACCACATACCTTTATCGCTACTTTCACCATACCATTCCTAAGATTCTGCCAGCATACTTCAACACTTTCATTTCCAGAATCACAGCTTTCAAGCTTCTTGGAAACCCTCTCTTGATATTCCTCTCTGATCGGTGGTTCTTGAAGCTTCCAGCTTCTTATGCGATAATTCGACGCCAAGCTTGGACACGTCGTGCGGCTGCGCCAACCTGCGAACAGACCTCTTATTCTAGCAACGACTAGATAGTGGTCCGTTCCCAGATCAGCACCTCTGAACACTCGCGTATCCATAACTTGACTTCGAATAAGCCGGTCCACTAGGAATAAATCAATCATACTTCTTTCTTCCGCTCGCTCCCATGTGTACATGTGAATTTGTTTGTGATCAAATATCGTGTTTGCCACAAACAAATTTTTTCCTTACAAAATTCCAAATTAAGCTTTCCATCCTCATTTACCCTCCTATCACTGTATTTGCCTAGCACGCTTTCGTAACCGCTTCGCGCGGTTCCAACCCATCCATTCATATCTCCACATACTATCAACTTTTCATTATCTCTGACACTACTTAGAACATCCCTGACATTCTCCCAAAACTCCTCGAGCTCGCTCATTTGAGCTGAGGATACTGGCGCCTACATGGCTAACAAGAATACTCTTGTTATCCCAAGCTTAAAGCGAACCCAAAGAAGCCTCGGGTTAATCGCCTTGTATTCTACCATTGCATTAACCAGTCGAGAGGACAATAATACGCCTACACCTTGGCAACCTCGCTCACCCTCTGGAACCCCAGCCCAGAAAGCGACCCGGTTGCCAGGTAAATCGGTCGTATCATTGCCTTTTCGCTTGGTCTCAGACACACAAATAACATCCAGATCTTTGTCATCCATCACATCTAATAATTCATTCATCTTCTGTTCCATTCCTCCTCTTACATTCCACGTAGCTATTTGTAGCTCCGTCCTCCACCTTCCGCCGTTCGGAACATGGCGTGTTAGTTGTCGGTTCCCAACGCCGCATTCGTTCATTCTATAATAAAATCATTAAAAAATTGGTTATTACATAATTACAACATATTAAAAAAATATAATACTAAATTAAAATTAACATAAATTATAATTAAACAATAATACGAAAAAAAAATACAATAATATTATGATTAGTAAAAAAAAAGAAGAAATTAATATACTATATAAATATAATTATAATTATAATATCGTAACTAAAATTTTTCACTCTGCTGTAAGTCTTTTGGAAAGCTTCTAAATTGCATCAGGACCAAGACTTAATGATTTAGCACTTGACACAATGTTTAAGCACATACTGCGGTGACTGCACTTGCTGAGATTTATTTATAATTAATAGTAACGGATGCTGTATGAATAAGGCTGTTACAGGTCTGGAATACGGATCACTTAAGCTTTTATTTGTCACTCCACCACGGAGTCTTTGATGCTGAACTAAATTGCCTCATCAAAAGTCTTTTCGCTTTGTTACCTTTTCGAATAAGGTTTAATATATTTTTGTATCGTAAAACACAGGAACGCAGGAATTTTAGATTATTATGAAATAATAAAATAATAAATTATTATAAAATTTTAAATTTTTACTTGACACTTGTCAACTTTCTTTTTCTTTATTTATAAACATGTAATTTTATTTATAATGTACATATCCTATTTTAAGATATAATTAAAAGGAATGCAAAGAAAACATCTAAAAATATGATTCTATTTACTATCGAACGAATCTGAATTTTGCAATCGATCACTCTTCAACACGTAATACGAAGTATAATGATTCAAAAATTGTTCATGTAATCAGAAATAAGGGCAAGATAAAATGCGTAAATTAATGTAAATGTAATGACAACATGATCTTAGACCAATTTTGTTTAAAATCGAAATCCTTAAAGTCTAAAAGCACTTCAGACAACTTCCAAAAACGCAACAGCAAATCACAGTAAGATCCATCCATCCATCCTTATCCCAATTGTTTACTGGTTCTGCTGAAAATGTAAATCTATTTTAGAAACCGACAAATAGTGAAGAATGAAAAATATGTTTGAATAAACATTGATAGAATTATCCTGAAAGATATGTAATTATAATTTTAATAATTCTTCTTGTACTGTATTTTTATATAGTTTCTACAAACATTGTATTCTGAATAATATGTCTGGAACCATAACTAGCTATTTGTCTAAAATTTGGACGGAATTGCAAAACAGTAATCAATATGTTTTATTGTTTAGTACTCTTTTTTTATTTTAATGTCGATAAATATGTGAATACAGTAAAAATGAACGAATGCGGCGTTGGGGACTGCCAACCAACACGCCATGTTCCGAACGGCGGGAGGTAGAGGACGGAGCTACAAATAGCTACGGGGAATGTAAGAGGAGGAATGGAACAGAATATGAATGAATTATTAGATGTGATGGATGACAAAGATCTGGATGTTATTTGTGTGTCTGAGACTAAGCGAAAAGGCAATGATGCAACCGATTTGCCTGGCAACCGGGTCGCTTTCTGGGCTGGGGTTCCAGAGAGTGAACGAGGTTTCCAAGGTGTAGGCGTGTTGTTGTCCTCTCGGATGGTTAATGCAATGGTAGAATACAAGGTCATCAACCCGAGGCTTCTTTGGGTTCGCTTTAAGCTGGGGATAACAAAGTATTCTTGTTGGCCATTTATGCGCCAGTATCCTCAGCTCTAGTGAGCGAGCTCGAGGAGTTTTGGGAGAGTGTCAGGGATGTTCTAAGTAGTGTCAGAGGTAATGGTAAAGCTTATTATGGAATTTTGTAACAAGAGAAATTTGTTTGTGGCAAACTCGATGTTTGATCACAAACAATTTCACATGTACACATGGGAGCGAGCAAAAGAAAGAAGTATGATTGATTTATTCCTAGTGTATCAGCGTATTCGAAGTGCGAGTGTTTAGGGGTGCTGATCTGGGAACGGACCATTATCTAGTCGTTGCTAGAATAAGAGGTCTATTTGCAGGTTGGCGCAGCCGCATAACGTGTCCTAGCTTAGAGTCGAATTATCGCATAAGAAGCTGGAAGCTTCAAGATCCACCGATCAGAGAAGAATGTCAAGAAAGGGTTTACAAGAAGCTTGAAAGCTGTGGTTCTGGAAATGAAAGTGCTAAAGTATGCTGGCAGAACCTTAGGAATGGTATGGTGAAAGTAGCGACAGAGGTATGTGGTCAAAGAAAAAGAGGTTTTAGTAAAAAGCGCGATGAGTGGTGGGATGATGAAGTGAAAGACGCTGTGGAGTTAAAGAAGAAAGCATGGCTGGATTACAAAGCCTCGGATAAAGATAAAAGTATGAGAGAGATGAGAAAAAGAGAGTACAAACTGCAAAAGCACAAAACGAAAGCACTTATAAAGGTGAAGCGTGAAAATTCTGAGAGCGAAAAGGATGACAAGTTGACGAATAATTTCCAGCAAAACACGAAGCTTTGCTGGCGAGAAGTTAGTGATTCTGGGGTTGTTCGGTAACCTGTACAATGACAGGGGTGCTTTCGAGCGCGATTCGAAGTCTGAATTGTGGTAAAGCTGCGGGAGCAGATGAAGTTACTGCCGAGATGATCAAATATGGTGGGCCACGCGTCTTGGGCTTACTCTGGTTTTTGTGCAATTTATGCTGGAAATCAAGAGAGGTACCAGACGATTGGCGAAGTGCAGTCATCGTACCTTTGTATAAAGGCAAAGGTACACAGAGAGATTGTGCAAGCTATAGAGCTATCACTTAAATTAGCTTGGGCGGTAAAGTTTATGTTAAAATATTAGCGAGAAGAATGCAAGAGAGATCTGAAAGGCTGTTGTGGGAGGCCCAAGGAGGTTTTAGACCTGGAAGAGGGTGTATAGATGAGATCTTTTCCCTCCGCATGATCTCGAAAACGTTTTTGGCCCTAAACCAAAAGGTTCTTTGTATTTTTGTGGATTTGGAAAAGGCGTTTGACAGGGTTGTGAGAAAGACATTATGGGAGATACTGCCCCGATACAATATAAGCGGACCCTTGCTACAGGCTGTAAAGTCTCTTTACAGAGATCACTCAGCCTGTGTGCGAGTAGGAGCTGATATATTGCCCTGGTTTAAAATACAATCGGGTGTTAAGCAAGGTTGCGCTATATCAGTCTAGCTGACCGGATCCGCAATGAAGAGATCCACAGAATGGCAGGTACTAGCGAAGATGTCACGGTGAGAATGAAGAAGAACGTGCTCAGGTGGTTTGGGCACGTCCAATGAATGTGTGATGAAAGAATGATAAAAAAGATTTATATAGGAAAAGTGAGCGGTAAGAGAGACAGGGGGAGGCCTCGAGTGACCTTCGAAAACAGAGTATCTATGATACTGGAGGAAAGTCACGTAAAAAGCATGAGGACCCCCCGGAGGGCATGTATGAAGAGGTTGATGTCTGTGGCCGAGGCGAAAGAGGTATGCAGGGACCGTAGCGTTTGACGCTCCGTCGTCTCTGGCTACCCCGCAAGGGATATGAGGTGAAGCTAAATAATTAATACAGTAAAAAATGTTATTGGGAAAAAGGTGATGTTCGTGGTTTTTCAGGGATAGCTTTCTCGCTCTCAATTTAACGGTGGTTTTGTATATCGCGTGGATATAGTTTGGAATTATTCTGCTTATAAAACATTAAATTCGAGATATCCAAGCTAAGTAATTGTGAACAATTGAGCATAAAATACGGTAAACATGAAAAAACATATCATACATATATGTCTTTTTCCTGTTGTTATTACAATCATCTATAAGGTAGACTATAACAAAATAATTATTTTTACTGCCAATGAGTTCAAAGGGATGGTTTTCAAGGAAAGAAACCTTTGGAGTTAAGTTCTTTATAATGTTTTGTTGTATTCTTTTCGGTTCATAACTTATCTGTAGTTACTAAATGAAAATTTTTAAAACTAAATAATCGCGATTGAATCTTGTTCGTAGTTGTATAAAGATGTACAACAACACAGACGTTGCAGGTTAGTGTCTATTTATTATATATTTAATTAAATGTAGGAAAACCAATTGGATACAAAATAGAACACATCATTTATAGATAATTTTTAAAAATATAAAAAAACATAATAATATTGTAAGCAAAAATTTACATAACCTTAAATTATTAAATTCTAGTGTTGTATACACTCAATAAATTTTGTAGAATAATGCTTGTACAAAGTCAAGTAAAGTCGATTCCAAGTTCAACGTTTTGAGTCGCCATCATTGTGGCACTTCATATCATTGTCACCTACTTTCCAATTGTTTGTTAGTATCTACAAGAGCGGTGACATTAAGCTATTACAACAGGTCAGGAATTTTGTTAGGTAAAATAAACGTGCGAAACAGTTATATTTTTATATTATTTTGTTGATTTTGAATTATATTTTTAATAAAATGACATTATTTAAAACAAAATATTGTTAGATCAACATTCTTAAGTGTATTGTAGAAGGACAATTTTCACTTATATATAAATAAAACATAACGAGACATAAAATAGGGTTCGAATAATGTAATTTCTACGTGGTCAGTACACAATAAAGAATAATAATAATAATCTAACAAAATTTAATAATATTTGGCGAGGTGCTAATATTCCTCTAAACACGAAAAGTAACTTTTACTTACGAAAATTTATTATTTTTGAAGAAAACTAAATTTGTTTCGGGTTTTAATTATTAATTATATAACAACAGAACTAGAGAACAGTTTTGGTATTTAAAGTGTTGTGTTGGTTGTGTTGTTGGTGTATTTTAGACCAGTAATAACTAGGATAATCAATAAAAAAACACATATTTACAATAAGAAATAAAAATGCGTTAAGAGTATATTAATAATCCAACAAAAATTCTGAGGAACTATACAGACAGAAATAATAAAATTTGACAAATTTATCGTTCATAACTTGTACCTCAGCGTAAGTTCTCAGAGCAGCCTGGATATGTTTAATTCAGTAGGAGCTCAAATGCCCGAATAGTTTTCGTAGACATTTGTGCTGAAAAAGCCTTAGTGAGTACAGGCGTGTTTTAATATTGTAGTTCGATTAGAACGTATGTAGATGATTATTTTCTTATTTTGTATATATTTATTTATTTACCTTCACGCCATATCCCTTGCGCATACATGGCTAACAAGAATACTCTTGTTATCCCCAGCTTAAAGCGAACCCAAAGAAGCCTCGGGTTGATCGCCTTGTATTCTACCATTGCATTAACCATTCGAGAGGACAATAATACGCCTACACCTTGGCAACCTCGCTCACTCTCTGGAACCCCAGCCCAGAAAGCGACCCGGTTGCCAGGCAAATCGGTCGTATCATTGCCTTTTCGCTTGGTCTCAGACACACAAATAACATCCAGATCTTTGTCATCCATCACATCTAATAATTCATTCATCTTCTGTTCCATTCGTTCTCTTACATTCCACGTAGCTATTTGTAGCTCCGTCCTCCACCTTCCGTCGTTCGGAACATGGCGTGTTGGTTGGCGGTTCCCAACGCCGCATTTGTTCATATTATATTACATATTATAAACATACATTTTATTTATAATACAATTAGTTTTAATTCTAAATACAAAATTTTAAATATAAAATACAAAATTATTAATATTTTAAATTATTTACTAAAAATATATATATATATATATATATATATATATATATACATATATTCTTTTCTTTGGCCTCCCTTGGACAAAATATTCATTTTCACTATTTGCACTTCAACAACACAATTCAACGTCTCACGGATCACGGCCTGAGCGGGCGTCAAATTTTAGAAAATTTTAATTTTAATAAATTTTAGAAAAAAAACTAATTTACATAGGTATTATGTGGAATGACCTATAAATAAATAGATTATAGGTTGGCAAGCTCGCGTGTACCAGGCGGTGTCGTCCCCAGTACCATCGCCTGCAAACTTGCTAAAATCAGTCGTCGCGTGGTCGTGGTCGATACCAGGATTCCAGTGAAGTTCGGGAGTTCACATGTACGACGCTCCAGATGTATTACTTTTTTATCTACTTTTTCTATTGATTAATTTAAATAATTTAGAAACATTTGACAAAAAATACGTAAAATATTGTAAATTAAAAATATTTAAAAATTTTTTACTTGACACTTGTCAAATTTCTTTTTCTTTTTGTATAGTTTATATTATTTTGATTTTCTTAATATTTTGCTTGGTTTTTATAAACTATTTGCATTCTTAACAGCGGATAAATAATTGTTATTATTATTATTGGGTTGGGACAACATTTGGTGGTTTTTATTTTTTTGTTTTAACAATTAAAAAAAAACTTCAGTTCACGCTGATATATTGCCTAATACACAACTGAAAAATGCTGATTTACGGACTAAAATCATTTTTCAACTTACTAGTAATAATTAATAAAATTTTAAAGTTAAAACATTTTAAAGTAGGTTAAGTAGTTCCCGAGCTTATCCATTATCATAAATGGCATATGAATCTTTTATATTTATAATAAAACTATAGATAGCATCCAATAAGAATAGTCGAAGTCCATTTAACTTTACCGTAATATTTGAAAATGTAAAAAATAAATAAGCTAAGCTCCTATACTAAGCTACGATACATGGCCGCGGCCGCGGAATAAATTTAGTGAAAACCGTAACCGTTAATTTAACAATCTACTAGAGCCTGTTTCTTCTGAGTAATATTTCTTTAACGCATCGATAATTATGTTTTCCTTTGTAAATAAATTTAATTGATTTATTAAGATGAAAAAAAAGTACGAGTAGTTCATAGTCTTACGTCAATTTTATTCAATATATTAAGATTACCCTTTAAAAATTGATCTCTTATACTTCACTATATATTAAACTGCTTTTACTTTTGGAAAATTTCATAACAAAAATTATGAAAATGTAATAAATTAATATTCAATAATAATTAAATACTTTAAGCTAATTAAAATAATTTGAAACTTTGATACTGAAGTTTTAAAGTAATATAATATGTTGAAGAGCATAGGAGCACTATATTTATACAACGCAAACAACTACAAACTATAGGTAAAAAAAAATAGTATTTTAGAATAATTTATTTTAATTTTCAGTTTTATCTAGATTTAGTATAAGCAGTTTTAAATATTTTTTGTTAATCCTGTTTTCGAATTAAGAAAAAATGTATACTTTTAATTTAATTTTCAAAGCAATAACAACTTATTTCGAAATAGAATTACATTTTTTCACAAACAATAAACTTAGTGATGGAAAGATATTTTTTCTCAAAGAGGGTCTAACATATTCAAGACCAACGTGCACATTATACACTTAGAATCTAAACACCAATCTCTGGAACTCATTAAATATTGTCTTTTGTGGGAATTAATGTCAACAACTACAATAACATATAACCGAATTACACTAAACTATATATTTGGAGTTTTAGTTTTCTATAATTATTTGATTCAGTATAAAAATTCATCACATTGAAATGTATTTTCAAAGTATGATTCAGGTGTGGTTATACTCTTAGTACTTTTCAAGTCAAAGATTAATACATATCTAAATGTTTTACAATTGTATGTATATTATTCATTCTTTATTAAGGTTCACGGCGAATTAGATCTTCCTCGGTGAGCGTTACAGTTGGTAACTTTCTTGAAAATTAAAAGAACCGTTGAACTGAGTAAAGTATTGTTACCGACATACTTAGCTCGACAGATACGGAAGGTACGATATCCACACACTGCTATGATTCTTATTTCTTTCTATATAAAGGGGATGTTCGTATAATGCGATCAACGAGATAACGAGTATGCACTGTAGCCAGTGTGCCTTTGTTCCCAGAAGCCATTTTGCTTCATGTATGCGGATGTAGTTCTTCCATATTTGCATATACAGTTGATTTTACAAAGAATGCTATGAACATTTTCTTACAGTATATAAAGAGAGTTTTCTTCACAGTGTAGGCGAATAACTTTTACATTGTTGTTTTAAAAGAAATTGCAAAACTCGTAAACAGTTGATATTGGAAATGTTTTATATAGATTAACGTTCTTCTTAATTTTATTATTCATATTTCTTTTAAAATATTTCGAACAGAAGATATCATATTTAATAATTAATTATTCAGCTGATACTCGTAATTTAATAAAAGCAAAGTTTTGATAAAAATGAGCAATTATTCAATTTTATTAATATTTAATTCATAATTATTAGGATCAAAGAGTGAAATCTTAATAAGATTTCTTACAGTTTTTGTATAGGATATAGTTATGTTTTTTATATTTAAGTCTGATAATACAGGGTGGGCCATGAATTAGTTAACATTGGAAAAAATCGTATAAAAAAAACCATTTAACATATTTTAGAAATAGTTTATTTACGAGAAAGCTAATTAGTAGTAATTTATTTTTTTTAAATTATTTCGTCTAAATGACCACCGTTTCGGTTTTTGCACTCATCTAAGCGAGTCCTGAAGTTTTCGAATACTCTTCTGCAAAGAGACCGCGAGATCGCCGACATCTCTTCGATGATTTTTTCTTTAAGTTGACGGAGTGTATACGGTTTATCAATGTAGACACGACTCTTTAAATAACTCCATAAAAAGAAGTCTGCTGGGGATAGATCTGGACTTCTGGGCGGCCATGGGATGTCACCTCGTCTGGAAATCAGCTTTTCCGGAAACATTTCTTTGACCACCGGCAAGGACTCGATCGATGTGTGACACGTGGCTCCATCTTGTTGAAACCATGTGTTACGATTATAGCCAGCAAATTCCAGTAGCATCGGTGCTAAAAACTCCCGTAACATTTTCACATACTCATAAGTAAAATAAAATAAAAGCCTCAGACCTTTTTTTGTATTGTAATAATTGACGATTCAAAAGTGCGCGTAAATGCCTACTTGATTAAAGATATTTGGAATTTGAATTTGAAAATATATAAATAAAAAGTAAACCTATGTGTCCATGCTAAAAAAAGCTTTGTAACAAAAAGTCTCATCTAGCGACAGCTGCTAAGTTTATCGCGATCTTCATAGGAACCACTATGTTTTTGCTGTTATAACTATACGTTATTATCATATGCGTAAAAAAATAGAATAGATCCTAAGGATTTATAATAACGATATTACAAATGCTTTAAAACTTTGTTCTTTCTTATATAATTAAAGTCAACATCGAGATAATTGTCAGTTCATATTATCACAGTGTGAATAATAACATGATTTATTATTTATAGACAATGAAACTATTTTTTTATATATTATATTTTTTCTTTGTAATATATAATTAAATGTATTACATAATCCATACAAATTTCGTCATTCTGCGATGTTTTTAGTATTTATGTATGTATGTATTAATTTTAACTATGTCAAATCTTTCATTTCCTTGTTCACACTTTATACCTTGAAAGAACAACAACGTTTTTTTTTCTCTTATTATTATATAAATTATATAAGTGTTAAGTTATATTGACTCATTGATTTAGACTGGAGGAGTAATATCTATAAGCGATTATTTTTTAATATAAGTTGCTTATAGCAGAAACTGTACCGGAAATATTACAAGATATACTGGCAAGTGGAAAAAACTAACTTACATACATTTTTATTAAGAAAAATTGCATTACTTATTAATTATAAAATTTATATGACATAAAAAACACTTATTCCTAGAAGAGTTGATTTGGATGCGACTGTTTCTATTGCCACTAAACCCAGCCAAGTATCATCTCAACAGACAACCGCTCCGAAATAAAAAAGTACTCAAATTTGTTCATTTATTTAACAGCAGTAATAGTCCACACAGACAGACACAAAGATAAACATGAGAAACGTCCCTCGTTTTTGCGTAAGAATTTAAAAGTTGGTAAAATAAATCAATTTAATTAAGAATATAACACATATATATCTACAGTTTAAGTTGACTATTATATTAGCGTTAGCATTATAACGATATACATCAACGCAGAGGTTGCAATTTGTTGTTTTTATAACATATTTATTTACATTTAACAGAACCGTAACATAGTTACACTATTCACATATAATTTTTAAAAAGGCAATTCCAACATTTCAAACGAATGAAGAACACATAAAAATATCAACCGTTCTTAAATAAAACATCCTCAAAAACAAAGTACAAAATTTTGGTATGGTACATTCAATATAATCAATATTTTGTAGAATTATGTTTGTACAAAGTTAACTGAAGTCGATTCCATGTTCCAAGTTCCGAGTCGCCACCATTATGGTATTGCAAATCATTGTCACCTACTCGTAGTTTCCGATTGTTTGTTAGTATCTGCAAGAACGCTGACAATAGGCTATTACAAAAGGTAAGATTTTTTGGGTAGACCTCGAAGAATTCGGTCTGCCCATTCATTTGTACCCGACTTTTGAATTTTGGAAAAATTTCTTCACAGGAGGTCGTCTTAAGACCCCCTGAGTCCGAAATGACCATTGGTCAAAAAGTTTATATATATATATATATATATATATATATATATATATATATATATATATATATATATATATATATATATATATATATATATATATATATATATATGCGTGCGTGCGTCCAGATTCGACTATTGTCAGCACGATAGCGGCCGCAGTTTCTCTCGGATCGCTTTCAAACTTTGCACAAAAATCAACTATCCAAAAATGAAGGTCAAGTTCGTTAACCAGAGAAATCCGGCCACAGGGGGCGCTAGGACCTCACTTTTTCTGATTTCAGTTTTTCGACCATAACTTTTTCCCTATACAAAGAAGATCATTTGCGTTCATATCATATGATGTCTTTGATGAATACCTATAACTAATGTAGATAAACCGAAAACCTAACTTCAATAACTTAGGGGTGGGGGTACAAAAACCAAAAATTTTTGGAAAAAAAATCATAACTTTTTTCTGGTAAACATTCTTACATCACAAGTATTTTTGATGGGAAGATTATTTTGTACTCTAAATTTAAGTATCAAAAGTTTTTCCGTAAAAGGTACCATTTCCGAGAAAAAAAATAAAAACCACTTTTAGCTTGAAAATTTAAGGTAAGTAAAACCACGGCAACTTTTTTCTGGTAAACATTCCCTCCTCGCAAATATTTTTAATAGAAAGGTTATTTTTTACTCTAAATTTAAGTACCAAAAATATTTCCAAAAAAGATACCTTTTCCGAGAAAAAAAATAAAAACCGTTTTTGCTTGAAAATTTTTGATGTAAACAACGGCATCATGTGTTATTCTTAAGTAGTGAGTTATATTTTAAACGAGTTACACACGAGGTCTACCCACGCGTGCCCCCCTGCGGGCACGGATTTATTTATATTCATATTATTTAGTTGATACCAAATAATAATTTTAATAAAATAACATACTTAAAAACACAATATTGTTAGATTGGAAGAAAGTCATTTTTCACTTATCTATTAATAGAATATAACAACATATTAATTAGGTTTTTAATTACATAATTTCTACGTTGTCAGTACACGATATAAAATTCTGATAATAATGTAACAAAACCATTTTTTCTTTTATCAGTTTGTTGTTTCGCGCATTACGTAAGATTCACTGAACAAAATTTTATAAAATTTAACGAGGTTTTTATGCTATTTTCCGGTATATACAAAAGATGTCTTTTATTTCTGAAAATTGATCCTTTCTGAGGAAAATGCCAAAATTCATTTGGGCTAAAATAAAAAAAATGTTTTTTTATAGTTATAGGATAATTATTCTGAAAAAAGCATATATAGAATAAGCTATAGGATTTTTTAACAAAATAACAATAAAACTACTGGAAAGTTATATAGTTTTCTTAAACATTTACATTTAAAAACAAAACTTAACAGTTTTTATTCTAATTCCTTATTAACGTTTTCCTTTATAAACAGACTTATCTCTTATACTTTATACTATTTATCAGCTTTTACTACTTGAAATTTTTTTACAAATAATATCATATCATATATTACATGTAAGAAATTAATACGCAATAATCTATAAATAATTTATCCTAAAAAACTTTCGAGAATACTCAATACTTTTGTTTTAAAGTAAGATAAAATGTTGAAAAGGTAGTAAGCATTTCATTTTTATAACGCAGTATAAAACAACCACAAAAAAATTGTGTATAGTTTTGCTAAACGTTTCTCAAAGGAAATAAAATTCGGTCGCATCCGGTGTACTTGTATTCTAGTGCTTCGTTTGTAATTGTTATTTGTCGGATGAGTGAACCTAAACTCCAAGTTCCGCGATTAAATGTGTGTATGTATGTATGTAAATGTAAAGATCGTAATGCATAGAGCATTTAAAAAAAAATATTTGTTATTAAAATTTAACAACGTCTTTAAAGTCAACTATAGAAAAAGCAGCAAAAGGTTTTTCTATAAACTATAGGCAAATACATATTGATATAGTATTTTAAAATAATGTATTGTAGTTGTCAGTTTCATTCACATATAGTATAAACATTTTTAATTAGTTTTATAATATTGTTAATGCTTATTAGAATTAGTAAGAAAAGTATATATTCTTTTCCAAATTATAACTTACAAATTACAAAATAGCATAACTTTAAAAACAAGTAAATAACATCCTGATGGAAAACTATAATGTATATAAGGGAGTTTTACAAATATATGAACAACGTGCACAAAATACACCCTGATTCTAAACGATGTCTGTGGAACACACAAAAGTATTGTTATTTGTGGGAACCACGGTCACTAACAACTAAAGCAACACTGTATTAATAACTACGTTAATAACGAATTTAATAATAATATATGTAAAGGGACTTTGTATACAATTTGTTTATTCAATGTTAAATGTCATCACATTAAAATGTATTTTCAGAGTATTATTTTTTTATGGTTATAGTAGTTTTCATTTCATAGATTGATAATACAAACTTAAGTATTATAAGAATTCTACGTATAATTATTCTCTATTAAGGTCGGCGGCGGATTAGAACTTACTCGGTGAGTGTAATAGTTGATAGTCTTCTTGAAAATTAAAAGAACCGTTAAACTAAGTAAAGTGTTGTTGAACATGCTTGAAGGAAAATGTACAATGTATACACATACACGTGCTATGATGCGATTAACGAGGTAACGAGTATGCAATGTTGCCAGTACGCCTTTGTTCCTTTTTACGTCATGTGAGCGGATATAGTTTTTCCACATTTGCATATAGTTGATTTTAAAGAGAAATTTCTTTGCAGTGTGCACGATAATCTTTTACATTGTCGTTGTAACAAGAATTTTCAGAATTGGAGCAAAGTTAATATGGAACGTATTTTACATAGATTTACGTCCTTACTTAATATGGTTTTTGCTTTAAATTGCAATAGAAAGATGTACAAATTACAATTTTTGATTTTTTTAAAATCATTTAAAGTCAAAATTATTTTTTTGTTTAGTGAAAAGAAAGACATTTTTTCTTATTCAATAATTCCTATAAAATATTGCGAACAAAAGATATCCTGTTTAATTAATATTCAGCAGAGAATAATTCAATAAAAGCAGCGTTTTGATAAAAATGGGCAGACATCTAATTTTTTTTTATATTTTATTTATCATAATTGGATCAAAAGAGTGAATTCTATATAAGATGTCTTATACTTTTTTGGAATAGGTTTCATTAAAATATGTATTCCTTTTCAGAAACCAAACTTTTTTTTTTTCAATTTTCTGTATTTGAATTTATCTTAAGTTTTTTACAAAGCAGACTGTTGGAAAACAAGTTATAAAATATAAAAATAATAAAGACTTCGGCCACTGGTAATTTATTTGGGGAATAAGGGGGATTGTAATTTTCTTGTATTGCTGTTATTGTGTTTTATATGCCGATACATTTATTTAATATCCCTCTATTGATCAATTATTGGAAAATATCTTCAGAATCAGATTCTTTGATCACATAATTTACTAAATTACTTGGCTACTGTAATATAAATTATTTGTTTGACTTCGATCTCAAATCGAATCTAGTTGTCATTCTTATCACGCCAGTTACGTTAACATTACTTCTTATGAGTATTAGATTTCTTTCTTATCGGAATATCGATTTATTAACTCAGATTTCACTGTATGGAATATAATTTGAAAGCTACAAAAGTCTATAAAATATTACATAACATTTAATTAAAAATATACATGAATAAATATAACTAAGTAACTAAATAAGTATAATATAACTAAATTACTTTAAATATATAAATGATACTATAAAATTTAAAATATAATACACTTCTTGGTTATATATATTGTGGGGACTGACTTTCGGGAAATATGGAGAAACATTTCAAATATATTATGTGACTGCAGCCTCATAAATTATTGCCGAAGGACGTACAAAAAGGTCGGAGGATTGGAAAAGCGACAAACTGGAATAACAGCAACACTAATAATAATAGTATTTTTTTTTAAACAAAATGCTAATAGCACAATAAAAATGTATGTGTTTTTTTATTTGTGATTTCAGAACGAAAGTGGTTGGTAAACCAGCACGAAATGGAAGGGGAGGTAATATTAAAAACATTTTAACGACAAACTATCAGATCACATTAATTGCTTTAAATTATTTAGCACTTAAATTATTAATATGTTTATTTTTATTTCAATCATTTGAATAAATTATGATCTCACTACGAAATCATCAACGAAGTCTAATCTCCTAACTTCATAAAAAGATGTAAGAATATTATTGTTGTAATCGTTAATAATTCTTATATAAAAAGTTTGTTTTCCTTTCACGTGTGAAATTGTATACCTCTGAGATATCATAGTATACATGTTTCTTGAAATAATAATAATAATAATAAAGTTAAATAGAAGGTATGATTTGGAATTGGGTGTAATAATTTTATAACGTTTAACTTACATTATCTACACATTTTTTAACATTCATGTTAATACTTTGGCTTACACCAAAAAGTTACTATATATTTTATAAATATCATAAATGACAACCAACCAATACTTAAACAAAAAATACCCATAATGATAAAGTTAATTTAAAATCTTACTATATAACATCATTACTCTACTCTACTCTTTTAGGTTCTGTTTCTAAAAACAATTAAGACATTACCTGAATCCATAATAATAGGTAAGTATAGATATTGAAAAAGTTTATTTTGTAAGTTTTAAACTGTTAACAAAATATTATAATCATAATTAATAAAACCTTATGAAACATTTTGTGGAATAAAATTATTCACAAATAAGTTTTATTTAATTAAAATACCTGAAACCTTTTGTAAATATAACACGTTATCTGTGTGACTATTAGTATTATTTCCGTCAATAATTAAAAGTCAAGCTGTATTCGGAGGCAGACTTAACTATATATTATTTACTTCTCATGTGCAACCAATTTTTTAATTATATTTACATTAATATTGATTCTTAAACATGAATATAGTATGTATATAAAATATATTTTGTTAAATTGAACGCTGGTGTTTAAAAAATAATATCACATAAATATGTAAAAAATAATAAACAAATAATATTTACGAGAGGTCCGTAATCACAGCTTATATTTTATTGCTGTTATCTCACTTTAACTGATGATAATTGAAAATGATGATAAATAAAATGTCTGAAGGCATTGTTATTATTGTAATGGAATAGTAAATTACAATTCAACATTAAAACTACACTTAGAAACATTATTTAAATGTCGATTATTGGTGTAAATTTTTATTAATAGGTAATAGAGATTAAACTTGCAAATATAAAATAAATACTATATTTTTATTCATTTATTATTATTTATTTATTTAACTTCACGCCATATCCCTTGCGGGGTAGCCAGAGACGACGGAGCGCAAGCGCTGCGGTCCCTGCATACCTCTTTCGCCTCGGCCACAGACATCAACCTCTTCATACATGCCCTCCGGGGGGTCCTCATGTTTTTACGTGACCTTCCTCCAGTAACATTGATACTGTGTTTTCAAAGGTCACTCGAGGCCTCCCCCTGTCTCTCTTACCGCTCAATTTTCCTATATAAATCATTTTTACCATTCTTTCATCACTAATTCGTTCGACGTGCCCAAACCACCTGAGCACGTTCTTCTTCATTATCACCGTGACATCTTCGCTAGTACCTACCATCCTGTGGATCTCTTCATTGCAGATTCGATCAGCTAGACTGACTCCGCATATTCTGCGAAGAGATCGCATCTCCACAGCATTCATCTTTTTTACATTCTTCTTCTGTGTTACCCACGTTTGGATGCCAAATAACAGCGTCGGTAGCAAAACCGAATTGTGTACAGCCAAACGTGTAGCTATGCTGACGTTTCGCCGTCTCAACAATGCAGTTAAAGCACCGTTGACTCTGTTACCGGCAGCAATACGCCTTTCCACATCCATTTCGTATCTTCCGTCTCTGTTAAACATAATTTCTAAATATACCACTTCATTCACTTGTTCTATTATCTTTCCATTCACGTTGATCGTACATTCTGTTCTTTCTTCATTTCTTTCAAATATTAGAACCTATTTTCACACCTATCTTTCAGAGAGGTGACCAATGCCTGCAAATCGCATTCTGATGATGCAATGAGCACTGCATCATCTGCATATAGCAAGCGATTGATCTTAAGGTCACCTACTTTCACTCCCATGTCACTGTGTTTCACGCCTTGGAGACAACTACCAAAATACAAATTGAACAACCTGACATAGCGCAACCTTGCGTAACATCCGATTGGATGTCAAACGAGGGCGACATGTCAGCTCCTACTCGCACACAGGCTGAGTGATCTCTGTAAAGAGATTTTACAGCCTGTAGCAAGGGTCCGCTCAAATTGTATCGAGGTAGTATCTCCCATAATTTCTTTCTCACAACCCTGTCAAACGCTTTTTCCAAATCCACAAAAGCACAGAAAACCTTTTGGTTTAGGGCCAAAAACGTTTTCGAGATCATGCGGAGGGAAAAGATCTCATCCATACACCCTCTTCCAGGTCTAAAACCTCCTTGGGCCTCCCACAACAGCCTTTCAGATCTCTCTTGCATTCTTCTCGCTAATATTTTAACATAAACTTTACCGCCCAAGCTAATTTAAGTGATAGCTCTATAGCTTGCACAATCTCTCTGTGTACCTTTGCCTTTATACAAAGGTACGATGACTGCACCTCGGCAATCTTCTGGTACCTCTTCTGATTTCAAGCATAAATTGCACAAAAACAAGAATAAGTCCAAGACGCGTGGCCCACCATATTTGATCATCTCGGCAGTAACTTCATCTGCTCCTGCAGACTTCAAATCGCGCTCTCCACTTCTTCCTAACTGATTTCACCATTGGCTACATTCGGACACAGCATTTCGCTGGTACTCAAGGCCGAGGCGTCCTCACATTCATACATCTCCTTGAAGAATATCGCCCACTGCTACAAAACGTGTACTGGCTCTTTTAAGATTTCACCGGTCTTCGAAAGCATCCCTTTCATTCTACAGGTTCCTGAACAACCCCGGGAATCAGTAACTTCTCGCCAAAAAAGTTTCGTGTTTTCCCGGAAGTTGTTTGTCAACCTTTCATCCCTTTTTCTCTCAGAATTTTCACGCTTCATCTTTATAAGAGCTTTCATTTTGTGTTTTTGCAGCTTGTACTCTCTTTTTTTATCTCTCTCATACTTTTTTGCTTACCCGAGGTTTTACAATCCAGCCATGCTTTCTTCTTTAACTCCACAGCGTTTTTCACTTCATCATCCCACCATTCATCGCGCTTTTTACTAAAACCTCTTTTCCTTTTACCACATACTTCTGTCGCTACTTTCACCATACCATTCTTAAGGTTCTGCCAGCATACTTCAGCACTTTCATTTCCAGAACCACAGCTTTCAAGCTTCTTGGAAACCCTTTCTTGATATTCCTCTCTGATCGGCGGATCTTGAAGCTTCCAGCTTCTTATGCGATAATTCGACTCCAAGCTAGGACACGTCATGCAGTTGCGCATTATATACAATTTCATTTTTTTCTAATATAAAAAATACATGAAAAAAACTCTGTATGGGGATAGCCAGCTTAAAGATATATTTTTAAGACATTTATAAGAAACGAAAATAATTAGGAATTATTTCTTATATATTTGAATAATTATGTTTAAGTGCAAAAAAATGTTACAGGATTTCAATTTGCCTTAAGTTTGAGAGTCATTTAGCATACATTTTCGAATATTTTGGACCTAAACTTCGCGGGTAGATGCCAAATAGTGAACATATGTTTTTTTGTCTCTCCGAATTTATATTGTTTAAAATTAAATTATTTCAAATAATAAGCATTGTAATGCTGTAAATGTGAGTTATCCTTTTACCTACCAGAAGTACTATCCTGTATTAAAATATCCACGGTGCCCCGAAAACTAAATCATACTATATAATTGTTCACAAAACTACACTGTTTACTTCAACTAAAATGGAATCTCTAAAACACACTATCTCCGAACTTAGAGATCACTTTGAAGGAAAAATGGCTGAATTCCAAAAGGGTCTCCAGTCCTCTTCAATCCCAGCAGCAAGTCCGACATCCAACATTGCAGCACAGTTTACTATCTTCAGGAACTTTGTGTTAAGTGCTCTTGAAGGCCTTCAATTACAACTTCGACTCTTAGAAGAAAAATATGATGACCTGGAGATGAGATCCCGAAGAAAAATTCTCCTGGTCCATGGAATACAAGAGAATAAGAATGAGAAGGTTGCTGCCACTCTTGTTAAAGTTATTTCTGACCAACTAAAAATACCTGACGTTCAGGTCGAAAATATCAGTCGCTGTCACCGCCTTGGCCAAGCGATCTCTGCTAAACCTCGAGCTATTCTTGTCAAATTTCATGATATGGCTCTCAGGAATAGGGTATGGTTTGCAAAGACTAGCTTGAAGAACACTGGTATCACATTGTCAGAGTTTCTCACAAAGGATCGGCATGATGTGTTTGTGGCGGCTCGACAGAGATTTGGCATGACAAACTGCTGGACCAAGAATGGTTATGTGGTGGTCATTGGAGTCGATGGTTCACATAAGCGCATTTCGACAATGGCAGAGTTTAATAATTTACATCACGCATCTATTGAATTGCCATCAGCAAACATCACCGTTGCCACTACTTCTACAGGACACTGTGCAGCTAAGGATCACAAAGTGCCCAATGTTAGGCCTAAAAGGGTAGGCAAGAAGTAGCTGTAAGTAACATTGTTTTGTTTGAGTCTTGCATGTTAAGTAGTTTCTTTTTGTGTATTTTTATATTTATTTTGTCTTCTTTCTTATAAGGTGTTACAATATTGATAGATGAATTGAATAGATGTATTATATATTGTCAACTTTGCAACTGTCACTCTTTTACTTGCTTTGTAACACTTTTTGTATGTTGATATTAATAATTATAATTCAACATAAATATTATATATATATTAATATAACTTAACTTGGTAGCAGGTACACTGTTTATTTTGTTAATTGCTATCGCTTACTGTCAGATGTCAGTTATCAGCTGTCAACGTTCGGTGTCTAGGAGTGGCACACGTTCGGTTATACGTATTCTACTTAATCTAATATTTAAATACTTTAACACCTTTGTAAAACAGAAAATGTTTAATTTAAAAGGGTTCTATTTTGTTTAGTTGTACATTTTATTTAGCTTTTACTTTCACTTTTATTATTATTATTTTTTTTTTTATTATTATTATTTTTACTTTTTTTCTTTTTTTTTGGTTTTGTTAACAATTATTGTTATCTTTTATTTGAAACGATATTAATAGCTTTTATTTTGTTTTTTTTTTTTTTTTTTTATCATAATTATGAGTGTGTATACGTTTTTTTTTTAATTATTATTATTTTAATTTTTTTTAATTATTTTTTTTTTCTTGTTTTCATTATGATCATGTTTTATTTTTAGAGAGTAATAACTATTCCTTTATATTCTTTACACAGTAAAATGGCACTAGCTATAAAAGTAAATAGTAAGATATTATTTCATTAATGTATTGTTTTGTTGTTTCTGTCTTGATACTGGTGGGTGAAAGGATAAACTAGTAATTTTATTATATTTCATTTTATTTACACTTTATTATTGTTATTATTATTATTATATTTTTTTTTGTTATATTATTTTTATTATTATTATTTATTTTTTTTTTTAATTTATTTATTAATATTGCTTTATTTATTTATTCTAAAAATTAAAATATATATTAACTATGAGTTTAAATGATGTCACTAAGTGTATTATTAATTCTGATGACGACACTGGTAATTATTTTACCGCCTCGTCTTCTGACGACAGTTTTCAAAGTTCTTATTCTTCTCTTTCTTCTTTACTTCACTCCACTTTCACGCCATTTCCTAAAAACTTTAATGTAGTACATATAAATGCACAGAGTATCCCTGCACACTATCACGATCTCTTATCCCCTTTTGACGTTAATAACATCCATGCTATATTAGTCTCTGAGACTTTCCTTAAGCCCTCCTTGCCTTCATCTGCATTTTGTTTACCTAATTTTCATCTCATTCGAAATGATCGCTTGGGGAAGGGCGCTGGCGGAGTTGCTATTTATATTCGTAACCATATTCCCTTCACTATCCTCAGTAAGTCCGATGCACAGTATTCAGAATCTTCAGAGCATATTCTTATTGAAGTCTTATTTGGCCGTCTGAAACTATTGTTAGGAGTTTTCTATAGTCCCTCGCTTCACATAGACTATTTTGATAAGTTTGAAAGTTTACTTGAACTTTATTCACCTAATTTTCATCATACAATTATAATGGGTGACTTTAATACGTGCCTACTTAAAAATGATGCCCGTTCCAAGCGCCTTTTAAATATCGTTAATTCCTCTAATCTCTATCCCATCCCGTCCAAAGCAACTCACTTTTTTCCAAATTGTCTGCCATCTCTACTCGACATTTGCTTTGTTTCCTCTTTACAGCACGCTGAATGCTACGGTCAACTACCAGCTGAAGCTTTCTCATATCACGACCTAATTTTCCTATCCTATAAAGTTCGTCCACCTAAGGTTAGACCTACCGTAGTCATGCGTCGTAGCTTTAAAGGTTTTAATAATGATGCATTCATGCAAGATCTGAATGACATCGACTGGGATACGATATTCCTTGCTAAGACGGTCGATGAGAAGGTAGATATTTTTAACTCTTTCTTAACTGATCTTTTTGATAAACACGCTCCGTTCCGACCCATTAAACTTAAGCATCTACCTGCACCATGGCTAACTCAGGACATTAAAAATCTAATGGCAAAACGCAATAGAGCAAAATCTAGGTACAAATTAAAACCAACAGACGATAATCTCTATAAGTATAAACAGATCCGTAACCATTGCAATAAGGTATGCAGAGATCCTCAACGGCAGTACTTACATAGTACTATCGAGAACAATAATTCTGCTAGAACATGGAGATTTTTGAATTCACTTGGAATTGGACGTCAAACATCTAACATTTCCAATAATCTAGACCTCGAAGCTCTGAATAGATTTTTCACTACTGCACTACCAATGAACAGTAAGTTAAAAAAAACTACTCTCGATCAACTTAGCTCTGTTTCCATCCCCTTTATTCCCCACTTTTCCTTTACTCCGGTTGTTAATAGTGACGTCAGGTCACACGTTCATGCAATTAAGTCTGACGCCACAGGCTGTGATGGAATCAACCGCAAAATGATTCTTTTAATGATAGACTCCATTTTACCATCGCTAACACATATTTTAAACTTCTCACTCTCTTCTTGTCAATTCCCAAGTGCTTGGCGTAAAGCTCTTATTATTCCTCTACCTAAAACAAATAATCCCGTATCTATGTCTCACTTTCGTCCTATTTCAATCCTTCCTTTCTTGTCCAAAGTATTAGAACGTATTGTCCACGTCCAACTAAATAAGTATGTCTGCAAACATAATATTCTTTCTCAATTTCAGTCTGGTTTTCAAAGGGGACATAGCACCACTACAGCACTTATAAAAGTTTGTGATGACTTACGGCATAACATGGACAATAAACAACTTAGTATCTTGGCTTTGCTCGACTTCAGCAATGCTTTTAACGCGGTTGATTTTGAATTACTGTTGGCTGTTCTTGGGTCTATCAATGTCTCTGAGAACGTTATTAAGTGGTTTCACAGCTATTTGTATGATCGTACTCAACGTATTCACGTTAATAATAAATCCTCTTCCTTTCAACCACTTACTTCTGGTGTACCTCAAGGTAGTGTCCTATCACCACTTTTATTTTCCATCTTTATTAATACTGTTACCCAATTTCTAACATCTTCTTTCCACCTGTACGCTGATGACTTACAGATATATGTCACTGCTCTTGCTGATGATATGGATAGTGCCATTGACAATTTGAATAGCAATTTACAACGTATTTGCACATGGAGCAGAGCATATGGACTTCGTGTCAATCCTGAGAAGTCCCAAGTCATTTTGATCGGAAGCCCTAAGATGCTCGCCAAAACTCATAGTAAGCCCCTACCTGGTGTTTATTTTGATAATTCCTTGTTAGTCTTTCGAAATTCGGTCAAAAACCTTGGTCTCCACATTGACCAGACGCTCTCTTGGTCGGTGCAGATTGCGGAAGTGAGTAGAAAAATATTTGCTACTGTTGCTTCATTAAAACGTTGGAAGCATCTTCTGCCAATTAAGACGAAAATCTCTTTAGTACAAACCCTTTTACTACCGCTTTTGGACTACGCCGATTGTTGTTATCCAGATGTAACTGAAGAACAACTCAACAAACTAGAACGGCTTCAAAATTTGTGTATAAAGTTTATCTTCAGCCTACGCAAATTTGATCATGTATCTGAATGTCGTACTCAACTAAAATGGCTAACCATTAGAAAACGCCGAAACATGCATATCCTTTCACTTCTTTACTCTATTCTATATAACCCTTGTAACCCTTCCTATTTAAAAGAAAGATTCACTTTTTTGGGTTCGGAAGGAGTTAGTCAACTCGAACTTCGCTCAAAAAGTGACAATAAATTAATGTTGCCCTCGGCTAAAACTAATTACTACGGTAAATCTTTCACTGTGAAGGCAGTATTACTTTGGAATATGCTACCCCCAGATATCAGATGCTCACAATCGCTAGTTTCATTTAAAAATAGATTATTTAATTATTACCTTTCTTTAGAATAATTTACACGCAACACTTTCGTTCACAATATTAACTGTCGTTATGTAGGAATTTATCTCAGTTTAGTATATGTATATATAGTTATGTATTCAGTTGTATATATATATATATATATATATATATGTGTGTATTTTTATATATATTTAATTATATTATTTGTATATATGTAGGTTTATATGTATATATATAATTAATTTATTATTTTATAAATATTATATTTATTTAAAAGTAATTTAATTAGTTAAATGTTTATAAGCCATATGTGGAAATAATTAATGCTTTATTCTATGCATCTATTTTAAGTAATATTTCTCGTATTAGCACTATCCCGTACTTATTACTGAAATTCTTTCACCTGAAGGTTGTCTGTCAGAGATTGCTTTTAGCAATAAGACCGCCTTTGCATATTTTGTTTTTTTTTTTATACTATTTTTGTTTCCTTGTATTAATTTTGTGTGCAATAAAGAGCTTATCTATCTATCTATCTATCTAAATTGTATGCGTAGTCTGGAGTTAAACGTATAATGATGTATCTTTTAAGGAGTGTATAGGTGGCGTCTTCTCTTCGTTTTTGTAAAAACTCTTGAATGAAGAAAAAGTGCTTTGAAAAGATATCTGTCGATTGATCATCGAGTTTTGGGTTAAGCTACACCCTATGGGTAAATAAATTTAAAAGCAAAACTATTAAT
Source organism: Melinaea menophilus ssp. n. AW-2005 (assembly GCA_918358695.1). NCBI lineage: Eukaryota > Metazoa > Arthropoda > Insecta > Lepidoptera > Nymphalidae > Melinaea > Melinaea menophilus. The sequence goes on along the minus strand of OU911043.1, from coordinate 15,672,620 downwards.
AGCACCAGCAAATGGAGGACGTGTGAGGCATCAACCTCTTATCAAAGAACATTTATCAATATATGTAAATCCTAGTTTTTTGAAATACGAAATATATGTTTGAGGTAGAGAACTTTCACTGAAATAGTCAAATAATTTTTGGTTATAATTGTTATTTATTTATATGATACAACTATCAAAGAAATTAATTATTAAAAATTTTATATATATCTATATATACTTCTTCTATACATGTGTTTGTTACTTTATACCTCGTTGAAAATAAACATTAATAATGTAAAATACTTTATTCCAATCACAAAGTAAAATAACAGTACGGGAACAAAAAACATTTAAACTATGTATAGGTATACAATAATTTTAGTACTGTGTGTTGTATACAACCTTAGTACTTAACTTTTTGTGGAAAACGTTTCATCTTATATACCATGTAAACGATCACTTTTAACATTTGTATATAAATATTTTGTAATATCAGAAATATATATCTTCATACCCTTATACCATACCTTTTTATGCGGTACATCCTTTACCGCGTTCTATTGAACCAACTTTCTTTTAAAGTGTTCATTAAAATAAATTTGATCACCGAATGGATGGCGTTATCATTAGCTTCCATGGTTTTCTATTTTCAAGACGAGACAACGTCAGCTATACCAACGTTCTCTTATAAATATCTAAATATAAGAAAGTCATTATTTTATTACAAATAATGATTTAAACATATTCTAAGTATTTTAAATGTAAAACTGTTAAAAAATCTTTCTAACCCTTTTCTCAGAGTCTCTTTCGCAATCGTTGCTTCTAGGAGGAGACGATTGCAACTTTATGATCCGCCTTTTATATTCGAACCTTAGTTTATCTTCTACCTTTGTTCAAACTTTTATTATAATATCTATAATATAACTTTTATCTGAATAAAAAATACATCGTAATTATTTTTGTTTTATATAATTATTTTAAAAATATGCTTTTGAGCAGGTTATCTCCAAATAGACTATTTTTTTCTAAATATTTTTTTATATAGCAAATAAACGAAAATATATAAAAATAATAATATTTGATTAAAAAGATTTTAATTAAAAAACAAGAAGTAACCAATTAATATCTTGTAAAACATGAAACTATAACGATAATAGACGTTTCTATAAATATTTAAAACTATTTGTCTAATTGATCCAGTCTCATTCTCAGATCTTCAACTTTATATTATAATGCAATAAAATATTCATGATAAGCAGATTAAGTGTAAGTGTAGCATAACGAGAAATTATAAGGTCAAGGTATGTGGTTATAGCACAATAAAGGTTTGTAATAATTTATTGTTTTCCGTTCTTAACTTTAGAACTTAAAAAAACATTGCCATGATTTAGAATTTAAGTTCTATCACACCCTCAACGAATACAAATGTAATTAATACATCAGATTGGATATTAATTTAATTTACCTTCAAAAACCTTAAATGATAGAAGTATTAACTATATCTTTAACACTCACCTTTACCATAATTTACAAATTATTTTAATAAACGTAGACTTATAAGGAAGTAATTTCTAATTGAATACACGTAGTAAGCATTAAAACTCTTTTGATTTGATCTTTTTAAGATGTCTCGTAAGACTTTCTCATATTTTATTTATTTATTTATTTATTTACCTTCACGCCATATCCCTTGCGGGGTAGCCAGAGACGACGGAGCGCCAAACGCTACGGTCTCTGCATACCTCTTTCGCCTCGGCCACAGACATCAACCTCTTCATACATGCCCTCCGGGGGGTCCTCATGCTTTTTACGTGACCTTCCTCCAGTATCGTAGCTACTGTGTTTTCGAAGGTCACTCGAGGCCTCCCCCTGTCTCTCTTACCGCTCACTTTTCCCATATAAATCTTTTTTTACCATTCTTTCATCACTCATTCGTTCAACGTGCCCAAACCACCTGAGCACGTTCTTCTTCATTCTCACCGTAACATCTTCGCTAGTACCTGCCATTCTGTGGATCTCTTCATTGCGGATTCGATCAGCTAGACTGACTCCGCATTTTCTGCGAAGAGATCGCATCTCCACAGCATTCATCTTTCTTTCATTCTTCTTCTGTGTTACCCACATTTGGCTGCCGTATAACAGCGTCGGTAGCAAAACTGCATTGTGTCCAGCCAAACGTGCAGCTATACTAATGTTTTGCCGTCTAAACAATGCAGTCAAAGCACCATTGACTCTGCTACCGGCAGCAATACGCCTTTCCACATCCATTTCGTATCTTCCGTCTCTGCTAAACATACTTCCCAAATATACCACTTCATTCACTTGTTTTATTATCTTATCATTCACGTTGATCTTACATTCTGTTCTTTCTTCATTTCTTTCAAATAACTTTCTTTCTCATAACGCTAACAATTTGATTTATTTGTTTGATGCTTACAAAATCAATTAAATCATAAAATTTTAGATATTTATTTATTTTTAAATTTACTACCTTGAAACCTATGTCAAGTTGTGTACGTTAAATGGAAATAACAGGCGGGCAAATTTTTATATCTTAGTTATCAAATAAAGCCTTCTGTGTAGACACATTTTTTAACTTAAAATTAAGGCTACGAGATTTTCAATCGCACTCTGGTCTGAGAAGAACCACTGAATAAATTTTGCCGGTATGTCTTTATTACGTACTGGATACGAATTGTCATGGCGGGCCTTCACCCTAATTAGCATTTGGCGAATCTTACGGAAGTAAGGAAGTATTACCTGTTCTTTAAATAGAATCGGCCAGAGGGGCTGTTCTGAATGACATAGATATCGGACAGGCGCATCAAAACGAACTCCTTCAACGAACCCTACGGGACGAAGTCCAACACCAGCGCAAAAAAAAATATAGTATTTCAAATATATTAATGTCATTGTGGCATGTCATATTTACATCGAAGGACACATAAACAGTAAAATCGACAAACTGGAATAATTTTATCACTTGTAATTCATTTGTTATAAAAAACACTTCACTAATGTTGATTTTTTTTTTTTTAGCGTCGAAAATTTTATATATCATATTTTTCATTTTAAACGTGTTAACTTATGAAATTATTAATAAAAATTTTATGGAATCAAAATTTAAATATTTTAATTCATAGTTGTCAATTAAATTGAATAAACAATATATCAAAATACTATTTACAAATACATTACTGTTAAAGCCATTCATATAAACTGCAGTTTCGAAGCTAAATCCTTTTTCGACAGAAGCAGTAATCGTGAAAGTAATGTGGCCATTAGCGTCGCAAACAGACAGTTTACTGTACTTTGCAGAAACTACTGCAACATGAATGCAACAGAAAATGGTTATTACATATTGACAAATACATTTGATATAAATAAATATCTTTAAGTATTACTTTTACTTAAATATTATATATTCTATATTTTATTAGAGATAATAGAAAAGTGGAATTTATCACAAAATAATTCACTAGGCAATGCTTTGATTGCTTTTAATCAAAATCAGCCAAAGATAAAATGATTAGCATACAAGATAACATAAAAATAGGATCATAATATCTAAATTACTAATGTATACAAATTTAACCATTTGTTACTAATAATATTATCTAATTGAATATATATATTTCTAAACAAATGAATATATGATCTCTATTATATAAAAAAATATATAATACAAATATTAATATTTATAATTTAGATTAAAATTTTAATCAGAAATCTTTTCTTTTAAATATTAGTAATATAATAACAATTGTTTATTATCTTGCAGATAAAAGATCTCATTCAGCGTGGTGATTAAACTGGCTTCCTATTATGATATATATATATATATATGGAATATATGTAATACACGCTTTTGTTTTGCTTTTGTAATACCTGCATCCGAATGTTTGGAAAAAATAGGATGTACTTTTTTAAGTTTTATATAGATTATATATTACCTTTCCGTTCTTTGGTTTCACAGTTAAGCAGGTTTCTATAAGACGGGTATATTAATTAAAACTAAATATTACAGTTTATTTATAATTAATATATCCTAATTAAAAAAATAATTGAAAGGAATGCAAAAAATGCAACTGAAGACATGTGATACAATTTACTATCCTATTAAGGATAATTTTGAATAAAAAGCCTTTTTAAGTTATTTAGAAGCTTGATAAAAATAAATTTATACGAGTAAGAAACATTGTAAATTCAACAAAAGTTGATTTTTTATTCCATACATCGCTTAATAATAAAAAGATAGAATGGAATAATAAAATATTTATGGAAAATCACAGTTACTGGCGCAGTTGTCATTTTTAGAAACGAATGAGAACTTTCCTGCTGGAAATTTTGCAATGTATCAATCTTCAACACGTTATAGGAAATAAATCATGGTTGGGAAATTATTTGAGAATTAAGGGCAGAACCAAACATGTATTTCTATGTAAATGTAAAGACAAGCTCATCTTAGACCAATTTTGCTTATAATCGAAATCCTTAAAATTTAACAGCACTCAAGTATTAATTGAATTGATATCAGAATCGCATCAGACAACTTCCAAAATCGCAACAGCAAATTACAATAAGATAATGTTATCCTTCTTTATCCCAGTTATTTACAGTTTCTGCGCAAAATGTAAATCTTTTTAGACCGGACAAATAATGAAGAATGAAAAATCTGTTCGAATAAACGTTGATAGGGGTATCCATAAACATATGTTATTATAATTTTAATAATTCTTCTTGTACTGTATTTCTAACAGTAATCTACTTTCTATAAATTGTATATTCTGAATAATATGACTAGAATCTTAACTAGCGATTTAACTAAAATTTGTAAATTTGCAAAACTTTGCATAAAAATTTGCAAAATTTGCAAATCAGTGTGTAATATGTTTTACTGTTTAGTACTTTTTTTTATGTCGACTTATCTACGTTTTACTTTTGACATTTTAAAATTTAAAAAACAGTAAATAACATTTATTTGAAAAGGACTTCCTTAAAATATCTTATACATTTTCGTAAATCAGTTAACTTAAAGTAATTTAATTATTTTATAATTATTGAGCTGAGCGAAGCGAAGCTCTTACTGGTCAAAAGTGTGTTTCGATGTTCGCCTACTCCTCCTAAGCCATTTGAGCTAGAGCTCTAAAATTTTGCATATGCATTCAAGAAAGTCTCTCACTCGTTTAGCAATTCTTTGGTGACATTCGTGATTGTAGAATTAGGTGAAATGGTCAAAAAGTGTCCCATAGATCAATATATATTTTTTTAACTTAGCAATTCTTTATAGCATAACTTTGCTATAATAATTGTGACAGGCTTCAAATGTAATAAATAGATATTGCGCAGGACCACTCACAACGGCATTCTTTTGTACGTTTTAGTGACGAGTTTGACTGCTACTCGTAATTCTAATAACTTCAACGGTTATTTTTAATTGTTATAAGTGGAACTTCACTTTCACTTATAACAAATAATCTGATTCGGAATTCCCCCAACTGTGTGTTTAATCAACAAATGAAGGAAAACTTTTACGTCATTATTATTATCTTTCAGTAAAGTTTTCTTTTCATTTTAACATTCATAAATGAGTCAGTGCTGTTTCGTAACTGTAGTCCTAATAATAGATTTCCTGTAGCTATTCAGATGAATAAAATGAACGAATGCGGCGTTGGGGACCGCCAATCTACACGCCATGTTCCGAACGGCGGGAGGTGGAAGGACGAAGCTACAAATAGCTACGTGGAATGTAAGAGGAGGACTGGAACAGAATGTGAATGAATTATTAGATGTGATAGATGAAAAAGATGTGGATATTATTTGTGTGTCTGAGACCAAGCGAAAAGGCAATGATATGTCCGATTTGCCTGGCAACCGGGTCGCTTTCTGGGCTGGGGTTCAAGAGGGTGAGCGAGGTTGCCAAGGTGTAGGCGTGTTGTTGTTTGTGGCAAACACGATGTTTGATCACAAACAAATTCACATGTACACATGGGAGCGAGCAGAAGAAAGAAGTATGATTGATTTATTCTTAGTGGATCAGCGTATTCAAAGCCAAGTTATGGACACCATTATCATTGGCATTGGCCATTGACATTGGCGCAGCCGCACGACGTGTCCAAGGTTGGAATCGAATTATCGTATAAGAAGCTGGAAGCTTCAAGATTCACCGATCAGAGAGGGATATCAAGAAAGGGTTTCCAAGAAGCTTTAAAGCTGTGATTCTGGAAATGGTAAGGTAAAACCTTAGGAATGGTATGGTGAAAGTAGCGACAGAGGTATGTGGTAAAAGGAAAAAAGGTTTTAGTAAAAAGCGCGATGAATGGTGATGATGAAATGAAAGACGCTGTAGAGTTAAAGAAAAAAGCATAAATATATGAGAGAGATAAGAAAAAGAGAGTACAAGCTGCAAAAGCACAAAACGAAAGCACTTTTAAAGATGAAGCTTGAAAAATCTGAAAGAGAAAGGGATAAAAGTTTGACGAACAAATTCCGGAAAAACACGAAGCTTTTCTGGCGAGAAGTTAGTGATTTCCGGGATTGTTCGGTAACCTGTAGAATAAAAGAGGTGCTTTCGAAGAGCGGTGAAATCTTAACGGAGCAACCACACATATTGCAGCGGTGACCAAAAGGTTTTCTGTGCTTTTGTGGATTTGGAAAAGGCGTTTGCTTGCGATATGCAGATGATACCGTGGTCATTGCATCATCAGAATGCAATTTGCAGGCATTGGGCACCACACTGAAAGATGGGTGTGAAATTAAAGGTCTAAACTTGAATGTAGATAAGACGTAGGTTCTGATATTTGAAAGAAATGAAGAAAGAACAGAATGTAAGATCAACGTGAATGATAAGATAATAGAACAAGTGAATGAAGTGGTATATTTGGGAAGTATGTTTAGCAGAGACGGAAGGTACGTGATGGATGTGGAAAGGCGTATTGCTGCCGGTAACAGAGTCAACGGTGCTTTGGCTGCATTGTTGAGACGACGAAACGTCAGCATAGCTGCACGTTTGGCTGTACACAATGCGGTTTTGCTACCGATGCTGTTACACGGCAGCCAAACGTGGGTAACACAGAAGAAGAATGTAAGAAAGATGAATGCTGTGGAGGTGCGATCTCTTCGCAGAATATGCGGAGTCAGCCTAGCTGACCGAATCCGCAATCGAAGAGATCCACAGAATGGCAGGTACTAGTGAAGATGTTACAGTGATAATGAAGAAGAACGTGCTCAGATGGTTTGGGCACGTCGAACGAATGAGTAATGAAAGAATGGTAAAAAAGATTTATAAAGGAAAAGTGAGCGATAAGAGAGACAGGGGGAGGCCTCGAGTAACCTTCGAAAACTTAGTAGCTTCGATATTGGAGGAAGGTCCCTTAAAAAGCATGAGGACATGTATGAAGAGCTTGATGTCTGTGGCCGAGGCGAAAGAGGTATGCAGGGATCGTAGCGTTTGGCGCTCCGTCATCTCTGGCGACCCCGCGAGTGATATGGCGTGAAGCTAAATAAATAAATAAATATTCAGATGAAAGGAGATTGGCTGAGCTCAACACCCGCCGCGCACGGTTGGCGGATCCTAGTAATTTTATATTAAATCGAGTGTTGATAAGATAATTAACGTCATTTCGTTAGTTAGACCGACGGAAATTAAAATTCTTAAAACTAGAAATCGCAAATTTGAATCATGTTGGTCATTCCATATATTATATACAAACATAACTGTGTATTATGTAATATACAATTTAGAATTATAATTAATGAAGAAAAATATTAAACACCTGGAACTTTGAATGTAAAGTTAATTCGTATAAAAAATATTATGACAAAATTTTTCCTTTATAAATGGTATGTGCGACAATATTATCATATAACTTACAAAGGCAGACGAAGTTGTCAATAACTACTAGTTTATAATAATAAAGTTACTTAATGTAGTTTATAAGCTACAATGTAAAAATTTATAAAAGGTAAAGTTAAAATTATGATATTGGGTCTTTATATCGTTAAAACTTTATTTTCCGTATAATATAAAAGTCGATTCTTGTAAATTCCATTATAATATTTTTAGCATGAAATAGTGATGAGTAGTTCACTACGTAATCTGAATAGATTAGACAAAGGATCGCTATTTCAGGTAATTTTTCTGGTTATGCGACCTGCGCAACCAGAAAAAATAAAACTACTTAAGAAAGTCTGTTCAATTGTAGGGTTACTTAACAAGGAAAAAACACTAACTTTGTAATTCGCCAAAGTTAGTAAATCTATTCTATTAAGATTACTATATCAAAATTCCATTCAAATAATGTAATTTTGAGATATGACGAAGAGTTTATAAAATAATTTGCTTATAGACCAAAATGTGGGAGCAATTTTACAAAGTATATTGGCTAGTGGCAAAAAGTTAAATTAAAAAAAGAAACAGTTTTTTATTAAAAAATATTAAGCTTATTTATTGTATGAAATCACAAAAATCATCGATAATGCCTTGAACTCCAAGAAAAGATGAATAATTAAGATGATTTGGATGGGGCTAATTTCTATCAAACACAGCTAAAAGCCACCTCGATAGTCAAGCATTTCATAAATCTTTTTTACCATTCTTTCATCACTCATACGTTCGACGTGCCCAAACCACCTGAGCACGTTCTTCTTCATTCTCACTATAACATCTTCGCTAGTACCTGCCATTCTGTGAATCTCTTAATTGCCGATTCGATCAGCTAGACTGACTCTTCACATTTTGAGAAGAGATCGCATCTGCACAGCATTCATATTTCTTACATTCTTCTTCTGTTTTACCCACGTTTGGCTGCCGTATAACAGCGTCGGTAGCAAAACTGCATTGTGTACAGCCAAACGTGCAGCTTTGTTGACCTTTCGTTGTCTCAACAATGCAACCAAAGCACCGTTGTCTATGTTACCGGCAGGAATACGCCTTTCTACATCCATTTCGTATCTTTGGTCTCCGCTAAACATAGTTCCCAAACATACCACCTCATTCACTTGTTTTATTATCTTACCATTCACTTTGGTCTTATATTCTGTTCTTTCTTCATTTCTTTCAAATATCAGAACCTTCGTCTTATCTGCATTCAGGTTAAGACCATTATTTTCACACCCATCTTTCAAAGTGGTGACCAATGCCTGCAAATCGCATTCCGATGATGCAATGAGCACTGCATCATCTGCATATAGTAAGCAATTAACCTTAAGGTCACCTACTTTCACTCCCATGTCACTGTATTTCACGCCTTGGAGACAACTATCCAAATACAAATTGAACAACCAAGCTAACATAGCGCAACCTTGCTTAACACCCGATTGGAAGTCAAACCAGGGCGACATGCCCGCTCCTACTCGCACACAGGCTAAGTGATATCTGTAAAGAGACTTTACAGCCTGTAGCAAGGGTCCGCTCAAATTGTATCGGAGCATTATCTCCCATAACTTCTTTCTCACAACCCTGTCGAACGCCTTTACCAAACCCACAAAAGCACAGAAAACCTTTTGGTTTAGGACCCAAAACTTTTCCGTGATAATGCGGAGGGAAAAGATCTGATTAATACATCCTCTTCCAGGTCCAAAAACTCCTTGGGCCTCCCACAAAACACTTTCAGATCTCTCTTGCATTCTTCTCGCTAACATTTTAGAATAAACTTTACTGCCCAAGCTAATCAAAGTGATAGCCCTATAGCTTGCACAGTCTATCTGTGAACTTTATACAAAGGTACGATGACTACACCTCGCCAATCGTCTGGGACCTCCTCCGATTTCCAGCATAAATTGCACAAAAACCAGAAAAAGTCCAACATGCGTGGCCCACCATATTTGATCATCTCGGCAGTAATTTCATCTGCTCCCGGAGCCTTTCATTAATTTCAGACTTCGAATCGCGCTCTCCACTTCTTCCAAACTGAATTCATTATCGACTACATCCGGTTTCAGTATTTTGCTGGTACTCAAGACCGAGGCGTTCTCACATTCATACGTCTCCTTGTAGAATTTCGCCCACAGCTGCAAAACGTGTGCTTGCTCGGTTAAAATATCACCGCTCTTCGAAAGCACCCCTTTCATTCTACAGGATACCGAACAACCCCGGGAATCAAGACCTTCTCGATAGAAAAGCTTCGTGTTTTCCCGGAAGTTGTTCGTCAATCTTTCATCCCTTTCTCGTTTCTTTCGTTTTGAGCTTTTGCAGTTTGTACTCTCTTTTTTTATCACTTTTATGCTTACCCGAGGATTTATAATCTAGCCATGCTTTCTATTTTGACTCCGCAGCATCTTTCACTTCATCATCCCACCATTCATCACGCTTTTTACTGAAACCTCTGTTCCTTTTTACGCAATCTCACCATACCATTCCTAAGGTTCTGCCAGCATACTTCAGCACTTTCATTTACAGAACCACAGCTTTCAAGCTTCTTGAAAATCCTTTCTTGATATTCTTTTCTGATCGGTGGATCTTGAAACTTCCAGCTTCTTATGCGATAATTGACTCCAAGCTAGGACACGTTGTGCGGCTGCGCCAACCTGCAAACATACCTCTAATTCTAGCAACGACTAGACAATGGTCGGTTACCAGATTAGCAGCCCTAAACACTCGCGTGTCTATACAAATTGGGAAAAATTATTAATAAATACAACGGATATAAATAAAAACTACAACATATTCCACAATTATATATGTACTATTTTTGATAATACATTTATTAAAAAACGAAGAAAAATAAAATTTAATAAAAAAACATGGTTAACTAAATCTATAAAAATTTCATGTAAAAATAAAAGGCTTCTACAACTGTTAAATAAAAGCACAAAAAACATTATTCTAACAAATCATTATAAAACCTATTGTAAAACTTTAAAAAGGGTATTGAAAATAGCAAAAAAGAACTTTAATATAAATAGAATGAAAAAATCTTACAATAAAATACAAATGATGTGGCATTTAATACAGGAAAAAACAGGTAAAAAAGCAAAAGAAAAATCTAATATTCAGTTACGGGTTAATAACAATCTACTAACTAATCCACAAAACGTTGCAGATGAATTTAATAAATATGTTATTAACATTGGGGGTACAACAACTAATGTAACAACAAACCAAGGAAAACCGAGCGGAACAAACTTAAGTCAACCAAACTCTTTGCACTCAATTTATATTCACCCAGTCTCAGAACATGAAGTAACAGGTATAATCAAATCATTAAAGAACACATATAGCGTAGGGTACGACAATATACCTGTCCTTCTCATAAAAAGAGCTTGCAAATATTTAATAAAACCATTTACTTTACTAATCAATCAATCATTCAGAGAAGGTATTTTTCCAGATTTATTGAAAATATCGATTATACGACCACTTTTTAAAAACGGGAATAAAGAAGATCCATCAAATTATAGACCAATCGCTTTATTAACAATAGCCTCAAAATTATTCGAAAAATCTATGTGTAACAGATTGTACTCATTTTTAGAAAAATTTCAATTATTACATAAAAACCAAATGGCTTATCAAAAAAATAAATCCACGACCCTAGCAGTTTTTGAATACATCAATAAAATATTACAACATCTAAATGAGAAACACTATGCCGTCGCCATATTGCTTGATATGACAAAAGCATATGACCGGGTATGTCATAAAACATTACTGGTGAAAATTTGGAACATTGGCATTCGGGGATTAGCCTATGAGTGGCTAAAGTCATATTTAACTAACAGAAAGCAATTCGTCTCTATAGATTTCAAAAATAAAAGTAACAATACCCTAGAACAAGTGAAATCGAGAGAAGCAACACTTACTCAATCTATTCCACAAGGTAGTGTACTAGGAAGTGTGTTATTTTTAATTTATTTAAATGATTTTCCTACATTATTTAATGCACATACAATTTTATTCGCCGATGACATTTCAATTATTTTTAAGACAAAATATGGATTAAACTTGACGAGTCAACTTTACTCAATTTTTAAAATTATTACAAATTGGTTATCCACCCACAATCTGATTATAAATTTTACAAAAACTAAATTAATACAATTTTATCCAAATCAAAAACCAGCAATGAATTTTACGTTTAATTTTAATAATAATGACATTTCACTCGTTGACAATTTTAATTTGTTAGGTATAGGTTTAGATAGTAATATGACATGGAACTCACACATTGACATAATTAAAAATAAATTAAATAAATTCATTTACGGTTTAAGAGAAGTAAAAAAGGGGACGAATATAAATGTTGCTCTTTCGGCGTATTATGCTTATGCGTACGCCTGGATTAAATACGGTATTGTTTTATGGGGAAATGCTACAAATGCACATGAAATATTTATATGTCAAAAAAAATGTATACGCGCAATAGCAGGGATAAAAATTACAGATAGCTGCAGGCCTTGGTTTGAAAAATTTAAAATACTAACAATGCCTTCTATTTATATCTTAGAAATGTAAATGTTTACACGAAAGCAACGCCACTTGTTTCACTTAAATGAAACTACATATAACAGTCGTAGAAAACAACATTTAGATTACCCTCGTGACAAAATGATGGCTTTAGTAAAAAAAGGTACTTATTGTATGGCTATAAAGACGTACAATAAGTTACCAAATCAAATTAAACAAATTAAAAAGGACACTATTTTTTATAATAAAATTAAACAACTGTTGACATCAAAGATTTATTATAATTATGACGAATATTTAAAGGATAATTTAAATAATATTGACATACAAATAATCTGATGACACACGTATTTTTAATTTATTATTATGATTGTATTTTACTTTTTCAAATATTTTTGACATTTTTGACATTTTAGATATGAATAATTTAATTGATATTGTTATTAACGTGTTATCAGAGAATGTTAATTAATTTAGTATTGTATAAATAATATTTTTGACGACTAATTTGGGACGCCCTAACCGGCAAATTTATATTTTTGGAAATGGTTTTAAGGAATTTGTAAACCAAAAATATTACCAAATAAAATGAATATGAATATGAATATAACTTGGCTTCAAATATGCTGATCCACTAGGAATAAATCAATCATACTTCATTTTTCCGCCCGCTCCCATTTGTATGTACATGAACATGTGAATTTGTTTATGATCAAACATCGTGTTTGCTACAAACAAATTTCTCTCCTTACAAAATTCCAAAATAAGCTCAGCCTCATTTACTCTCTTATCACCGAACTTGCCTAGCACGCTTTCGTAACTACTTCGCGCGGTTCCAACCCATCCATTAATATCCCTACATATAATACTATCAACTTTTTATTACTTCCGACACTACTTAGAACATCCCTGACACTCTCCCAAAACTCCTCGAGCTCGCTCACTGGAGCTGAGGATACTGGCGCGTAAACAACTAACAAGAATACTCTTGTTATCTCCAGCTTAAAGTGAACCCAAGGAAGCCTCGGGTTGATAGCCTTGTATTCTACCATTGCATTAACCATACGAGTCTCTGAAACTCTGGAACCCTGTCATCCTCTGGAACACACCGGTAAACCGCGGCTGAGGCCCGATCAATACTCTTCAATCAATCAATCAATCAATCAATATTTTATTATGTAAAGATTTTAAAATGAATGAAATTAATTAAATTGAATTAAAAATATAAGGAATATATTTACAATATAACACAAATGATTACATGGTATATAATGCTTAATTTATTGTAATAGTGCCAGCAGTTTATTATACTAGTGCAATGTTGTACATCGTAATACTGCGGTTACTATAAAGAAGTACAGCAACGCAGACGTTGCCTGTTGGTGTCTTTTTTATTATATATCTAATTAAATTTTAGGAAAACAATTTGGCTACAAAATAGAACATATTATTTAGAGATAACTTTAAAAAAGATTATAAGAAAATTTGTTTACTAATTCAGGTTAAGGTAAGAATAATACTGTCATAATAAAAAAAAAATAATATTACAAACCGAAAACATACGTAACCTTAAAATAAATTACAAAATTTTGGTATTGTATACACTCAATAAAATTCCTATTTTGTAGAATAATACTAGTACAAAGTCAAGTAAAGTCGATTCCAAGTTTCGAGTTTCGAGTCGCCACCATTGTCGCATTGCATATCATTGTCACCTAGTTTCCAATTGTTTGTCAGTATCTACAAGAGCGCTGACAATAAGGTATTACAACAGGTCAGGAATTTTATCAGACATAATATACGTGCGATACATTAAAATTTTCATATTATTGAGCAAAGCGAACGAAGTGAGCGGAGCGTTTTACTGGAGACTTTTTGCATTCTTTGTCACGAATTAGCTCAAAAACTACTTGACGGAAAATTATGAAACTTTGCAATCCAAAAGACACACATTAGGGAATGGTTCTTATAAAAAAAATTTGAAAAACGTACTCAAAAAAGAATTTTTTTTTTAATATCATGTAAAAAAATTGATATCCCATTGAAATCAATGGGAAACGATGAGTCAATACTCTGGGCTCGCTTCGCTCAATATGCAAACGGCACCCAAGATTTCACGAGCGCAGCGAGTCGAAATTGAGGGTTTGTTGGCGCCCCTAGTTTAGTTGACACTGAATATTTTTTTTAATAAAATAACATTATTAAAAACAAAAAATTGATATATTTGAAATTTTTGAAACATTCTTGGGTATTTTAAAGAAAGTTATATGTACTTAGAACATAACAACGAGACATCAATTAGGTGTCGAATAATAAAATTTCTACGTGGTCAGTATATAATATAGAACTCGGATAATAATAACCTAACTAATCTAATTTGTTTTTGATATTTTCTTTTTTATCAGTTTGTTGTTTCGAGCACCACGTACGTTTTACTGAACAATATTTAATAATATTTGGCGAGGTGCTAATATTGCGGTAAACACGAAAGGTAACTTTTACTTACGAAAATTTTATCTATTTAAAAAAAATAAACAAAATTTGTTTTGGTTTATAAATATATAACAACAGAACTAAAGAACAGAGTTTTTTTAATTAAGGTGTTGTATTGTTACATTATTTTAGTTAGCTAATAACTAGGATAATCACTAAAAACGCATATTTACAATAAGAAACAAATATACCATAAAAGTATATTAATAGTCCAACAAAACTCCTGAGAAACTAAACAGATATAAAAAAATATATATGACAAATTTCGCGTAAGCGTAAGCGTAAGTTCTCAGAGCAGCCGGTATACGTTTAATTCAGTAGGAACTCAAAAGCCTGAATAGTTTTCATAGATATTTGTGCTGAAAAAGCTTTTTATTAATTAAAAGCATTTAATTTACAGGCATTTTCTTAACATTATAGTTCGATTACAACATACGTAAATTATTATTTCACGTTTTGTTTAGTTTATATTATTAAGATTTTTTTATATTTTACTTGGTTTTCGTAAATTATTTGCATGCTAATCAGTGGATATATAATTTTAATTAGTATTATTAGGTTGTTAGAACAGTTTGTTTTTTTGTTCTTATGTTTTAATAATTAACAAACAACTTCAGCTCACGCTGATATATTAGCTAAATTGCAATAGCATTTTTCAACTTACAAGTAATAATTTATCAAATATGAAAGTCAAAACATTTAAAAGTAGATTAAATAGTTCCAGAGCTTATCCATTATCATAAATAGCTTATGAATCTTTCAATTTTGTAATAATACTATAGATATCTTCCAATAAAAATAGTGGAACTCCATTTAACTTTACCGTAATATTTGAAATTATAAAAACAAATAAGTTAAGCTCCAATACTAAAATACAACGAATAATGTTTTAATGTAATATAACATGTTGAAGAGGATACGAGCACTATATTTATTGAGCTGAGCGTAAGCGAAGCTCTTAACCATTTGGGAAACCTTTATTTGTATTTAGTTGTCTCCAGAATGCGACAAGATAATTAGCTAATAATTTTTTCATGTATGTTTGAGCCGAACGCGGATGTTATAGCGAAAACAAATTGAAAAAATGTTTAGCCATACAAAAGTTATCAAGAAAAGAAGAAAGGAAAAAAGGGGCTCAGCTCAACACCCGCCGCGCACGGTTGGCAAATCTTATAATTTTATATATTATATATATACACTATACTCTTCAAGTCAAAGATTAATACAATTTAAATATTTTACAATTGTACGTATATTATCCATTCTTTATTAAGGTTCTCGGATGATTAGATTTTCCTCGGTGAGCGTAGTAATTTAATGCCATAAATATTTTTCTGTTTAGTAAAACTAATGACGTTATTTCTTATTCCATATTTCTTTTAAAATATTTCGAACAAAAGATATTCTGTTTAATTATTATTCAGCTGATAATTTAATAATAAAAGCAAAGTTTTGATAAAAATGAGCAGTTGTTCAATTTTATTAATATTTAATTCATAATTATTCGGTTAAAAGAGTGAAATCTTAATAAGATTTCTAAATTTTTTTGTATAGGATATTGTTATGTTTTTATAAATAAGGATACATAAAAATAACCAAACGTTAAAACGTTAAATCGTTAGTCTTTTTACGCGATCTAGGAGGCGTGACTCCTATAGTCTGGAGAGCATCAGTAACTGTAGCGGCCTTCAACCTGAGGTCAGCAGCCAGCGGCGGACCCAGGGCCCTCTTCGTAAGGAGACATTCTTCGTTCTCACCATAACGCCCACTGAGGATAGGATTGAAAGCCTCAACTCCTCCGCCACCCCTTCATGTAAAGAGGGTAAAGCAACGGGGGCAGTGGAATACATCGCAGCCGCCTTCATTTAAAAAAAAATTGGCCTATAAGCCTTAAGCTCGGCCCGGAGGTTCTCAAATTCCCGGTGCAGTTGCGAGTTTTCAGCTCACAGTTGTCTGGTCTAGTCCACTTCAGTGCGGTTAATCAACGTTGTCACCTCCAGGATTTTAATTATCTCTCTCTGAAGGTGAATGAGGTCGTACATTCCATCGCTGCGGATTATCTTCGCCCGGAAAAATAAGCTAGATATGGTAATGCTATACAAAAAGCCCGTGCCACCGACTCCTTTAAAAATGCGGCCTCCTGGGCTTCACAGGTAAAGGCCTGCAGTACCACAGTTGTTAGAGGTGATGCGATCACGACAAGTTGCATTTGATAGAATTAGCGGACTAATTAATCAATTAGTCGACCAATAAGCGCGTCTTCTCGGCAACCAATTCAACGTTATCTGTAAAAAGAATAAAATCTAAATCATCATTAACAGGTAGAGAGTCTTCGGATGTATTTATTTTGGAAGCCAAAACTAACATGTACTTTGAATTCCATAAAATAAATAAAATAAGATAAAACCTATGTATAATAGTAAACCTATGTGTCCATGCTAAAAAAAGCGTTGTAACAAAAAGTCTCATCTAGCGATAGCTATTAAGATTTATCTATTGTCGCGATCTTGATAGGAACCACTACGTTTTTGCGGTCATTACGTTATTATCATATGCGTAAAAACTAGAATAGATCCCAAGGATTTATAATAACGATATTATAAATGCATTAAAACTTTGTTCTTGCTTATATAATTAAAGTTAACATAGAAATTATTGTCAGTATATATTATCACAGTGTGAATAATAAGAATTTATTATTTATAGATAGTGAAACAATTTTTTTAATATATTATATTATATTTTATCTTTGTATATTATAATTAAATGTCTTACATAAGCCATACAAATTTTATACTTCTGCGATGTCTTTTAGTATTAATTTTAACTATGTCAAATCTTTCATTTCCTTGTTCACACTTTAGGCTTTAAAAGGACTACATTCTTTTATATTCTCGTATTATTATTAAATTATGTAATAAAACAAACAGTAGTTCTATTATAAAATACAGTTTAAAAGAGAAAAACTATTTTTTTTATTTACAAACTACCAACTACTAACTTTGTTTAGAAAAAATATAACGTCACTTAAAATAAGATTTAAAGTTTCATACTGAAAGTTTCCTTGGTCTAGTTTTGGTGCTGGTTTTCATGTATAAAACGTTATTATTACATATAAAATAGTAAATGGAAAATAGCTATTATGATAGATCATCAAATATAGATATTTGACATTTATTGGATCTGTTTTAGAATGTAAAAGTACCTTTTTATGTTCACAATTTGTTTTCTGGCAGATATGTAAATATATATTTTTTTATACCATGGTGGTGAATGGTTCACTTCATAATCTGAATAGTTATAATTATATATTTTCTAAATTATATATTTTTCGCTTATTCAAGACCTACTTAGGGAAATCTGTTCAACATGTCTGGGCAAAGTTCGGGAAGCTCCGAAAAATCTTCTTGACCAATGTCTGAAGTCTCAGGTCTTTGACCAATATGTGTTGGTTAGTTATGACTTACTGTTCTGAGACGTGGTTGTTTACGATGGGCCTTATAAAAAAGCTCACCCATTATCAGGAACCCAGAGAGCAATGAGTTACGCTCGGAATTTTGCAGCAAGATCAGAAACAAGCAGATCCGTAGAAAAACAAATACCACTGACATACGACATAGCACACACATAGCATTAAGACCGCCTTATTAAATTATTTATTTATTGTGTAATAAACAATAAATAAATAGCACAGAAGTCATCGACACTCGAAAAATGGCTCGTCTAAATTTTCATTGGGCGGGGTACATTGCTCGTGCAGCTGATGGTACCCAATATTCTTAAGTGGCGACCACCATTGACGACATAATCACGTCCGAGAGAAGTCGCTGAATGCGGGGAGCCCAGGGACGGTCATTGGAGCGATCTTTCGTATCATCATAGCGTAGGGAAGGCCTTGCACTTGATATGATGATATATATATACATATATCAAAATAGTAATATATTAAGAATTTTGGGTGATTTGATAAGGTTAGGAAATGATTAAAATAAAGCCAGGATAAATATTAATATTATTATTTTTTATATAATTTGCTTATAGCAGAAACGGTACCGGCAATCTTACGAGGTATACTGGCAAGTGAAAAGGGTAACTTACATAAATTTTAATTAACAAAAAATGTATAACTTATTAATTATATCTTTTATATGAAATAAAAAAAATAACTTATTCCTAGAAGAGTTGGTTTGAATGCGGCTGTTCCTATTTCCACTAAACCCAGCCCAGTACTAATATCAGCGGATAACCACTTCGATAAAAAAGCACTCAAATTTGTTCATTTATTTAGCAGCAGTAATGCTCCAGACAAACAGACACAAAGATAAACATAAAAAAATATAATATCGTCTTTGCGGTAATATTTTTTTTTTTCTTTTATTAGTTTATTGTTTCGCACACTCACGTAAGGTTCATTGGACAAAATTTAATAAAATGATTCGAAGTTTATATTCTAATATCCGGTAAAGTACGTAATATATGTTTTATTTCTGAATCTGATTTTTATTTAAGGAAAACGCCAAAATTTATTTGGGCTATAATTATAAAAAAAACAGATTTTTTATTAATATTTTTATAATAATTATTTAGTAATATTGTATATTTTAGTCAATTAAAAGGATAATTATCCTGTAAAAAACGCATATACAGGCTGTCCAGGAAACAATGGATAACCTCTATAGAACTAAAGGCAAGTCCGAAAAAAAAATTAAAAAAATTGTAACTGCTGCTAGAAAAACGGCGCTTTAAAAAAACATATTTATTTTTTGTCTGATTTCATATTTTTATTCGTAATGAGGTGAAATCAGTTAAAATCATAATTATTTTTATACTTAATTATTTATTATTAACTGTATCAGTGAATAATTATCAAATAACATAGCTAACTGTAGTATTTTTTTCAAAAAATTATGTTAAACTATTGTTTTGTGTAAAATTTCTAAAGAAATATTTTTGATGTGGAACTTTGAATAGCTCTAGTGTAAAAAAAAATTAAAAAGCAACAATGACCAAACACTTTAAAATTTGTTAAATTAATATGCAATAATTTATAAATAATTTATTATAAAAAACTTCCGAGACTCAATACTGTTGTTTTAAAGTAAGATAATATGTTGAAGAGGAAGTAAGCATTTTGTTTTTATAACGCGCTATAAAACAACTACAAAAATTTGTGCATAGTTTTGCTAAACGTTTCTCAAAGGAAATAAAATTCGGTCGCATCCGGTGTACTTGTATTCTAGTGCTTCGTTTGTAATTGTTGTTTGTCGGATGAGTGAACCTAAACTCAAAGTTCCGCGATTAAATGTAGTAGGATCTTCATGCAAAGAGCATTTTAAAAAAAGTTATTTGTTATTAAAATTTAGCAACGTCTTTAAAAACAACTATAGAAAAAGCAGGTTTTTCTATAAATTATAGGCAAATGCATATTCATAGAGTATTTTAAAATAATGTATTGTAGTTGTCAGTTTTATTCACATATAGTATAAACATTTTTAATTAGTTTTATAAGATTGTTAATGCAAATTAGAATCAGTAAGAAAAGTATATATTCTTTTCCAAATTATAATTTACGAATTACAAAATAGTATTACTTTAAAAACAAATAAATAACATCCTGTTGGAAAACTATAATGTACATAAGGGAGTTTTACAAATATATGAACAACGTGCACAAAATACATCTTGATTCTAAACGACTGTCTGTGGAATACACAAAAGTATTGTTATTTGTGGGAATGACGGTCACTAACAAGTAAAGCAACACTGTATTAATAACTACGTTAATAACGAATTAAATCATAATATATGTAAAGGAACTTTGTATACAATTTGTTAATTCAATGTTAATTGTCATCACATTAAAATGTATTTTCAGTGTATTATTTTTCATGGTTATAGTAGTTTTCATTTCAAAGATTGATAATACATACTTAAGTATTATAAGAATTCTACGTGTATTATTCATTCTCTATTTAGGTCGGTTGAGGATTAGAACTTGCTTTGTGAGTGTAATAGTTGATAGTCTTTTTGAAAGTTAAAAGAACCGTTGAACTAAGTAAAGTGTTGTTACCGACATACTTGAAGGAAAATGTACAATGTACACAAATGCACGTGCTATGATGCGATCAACGAGATAACGAGTATGCAATGTTGCCAGTACGACTTTGTTCCTTTTTACGTCATGTATGCGGATGTAGTTTTTCCATATTTCCATAGTTGATTTTAAAGAGAAATTTCTTTGTTGTGTGCACGATAATCTGCAACAACAATTGCAGAACGGGTAAAAAGTTGATTTGAACTTATTATATAGAGTTACTTTTTACTTAATATGTTAAGTAGAATGTAAGTATATATGTTCCACTCAAGAATTTTTTTTTTTTTGTCTGTAAAGTCAAGATTAGTTTTATGTTTAGTGAAAAGAGAGACATTTTCACTAAACACACAAAAGATATCCTGTTTAATTAATATTCAGCTGAGAATAATTCAATAAAAACAGCGTTGATAAAAATGGGCCGATATACAATTTTTATTAATATTTAATTAGTCATGAATGGGTCAAAAGAGTGAGAAGACATTTTATACTTTTCTGGAATAGGGTTCATTGAAATATATTTTCCTTTTCAAAAACACCACACATTTTGCGTTATCTGGCTATTTAAATCTGGTTAAATATTTTTTTTACATTTTCTGTATTTGTATTTATCGTAAGTGTGTAGAAAGAAGTCTGTACGAAATTATTAAAAAAAAGACTTCGGCCGCTGGCAAGTTACTTGGGGAATATATGGGATTGTAATTTTCTTGTATAGCTATTATTGTGTTTAATATATCGATATATACATATTTACGTTAGATATCCATCTATTGATCAATTATTTGAATTATAATTTTACAAATAATTCAATGCATTAAAAGTCTATGACTTTTATTAAAATATTAAGATTTTATTCAAAATAAACGTGGACAAATATAACTAAATAACTAATTACATGTATATTTAATGATTTAAACATATATATGATAGAATAAAATCTAAAATGGCTACACATTTGGTTATATATATTGTGGGGACTGACGTTCAGGAAATATGGCGAAACATTTCAAATATATTATGTGACTGCGGCCTCATAAATTATTTCCGAAGGATATACATAAAGGTCGGAGGATTGGAAAAGCTTCAAACTGGAATAACAGCAACACGAATAATAATAGTTCGTTTTTTTAGACAAAATGCTAATTTCACAATAAAAATGTATGTGGTTTTTTTTTTAATTTTTTGATTTCAGATCGAAAGTAGTTGGAAAACCAGCACGAAATGGAAGGCGAGGCAATATTAAAAACATTTTAACCACAAACTATCAGATCACATTCATTGCTTCAAATTATTTAGCGCTTAAAATATTAATATGTTTATTTTATTTCAATCATTTTGAGTAAATTATGATCTCACTACGAAATCATCAAGAAGTCTAATCTCCTAACTTTATAAAAAGATGTAAGAATATTATTGTTGTAATCGTTAATAATTCTTATATAAAAAGTTTGTTTTCCTTTCACGTGTGAAATTGTATACCTCTGAGATATCAACATGTTTCTTGAAAAAATACGTTTATCATTAGATGATGTTCATTCTTAATTAGATTACGGATATATATATATATATATATTAGGGCGTTTCAAAAAAAAAAAAAAAATTTTTTTTTCTCGGATCCAGGCTCAAAAGTTTCGTTTAGATGCCAAAATAGGCCTGTGAAAATATGAGCCCTTAATATTAATATTAAGGTAGTCCGCATCGCACTTTTCGATTTCCCATAAGAATAACACAGGAAAAAAATTTTTTTTTCTTTTGATTTTTATAACTAATGAACGATATATTGTATTGCAATACCCATTCATTATTTTTGTAGAGAATTTAACGATCTACAAAAAAGGTTTGAAGTCAATTTTTGATAAATCAACTCAGTCAAAAGTTATTCAAGATCAAAGTTTAAGTTACTCTCAATTCAGCTGTTTTTTAGTAGATTTCATAGAAATCTAACTATTGCATTGGTCCTCATGACGGAACTTTTGAAAAAAATTGTCATTTCCTTACTCAGCTCGGCGAGCTGATTAAGAAAATATAAACTCTTGAACCATATTCATAATAGCACGCTGAGTAGACGCTGTGCCCCTACTGAGAAATTAGCGATAGTGGCTAT
Organism: Melinaea menophilus ssp. n. AW-2005; assembly: GCA_918358695.1. Lineage (NCBI taxonomy): Eukaryota > Metazoa > Arthropoda > Insecta > Lepidoptera > Nymphalidae > Melinaea > Melinaea menophilus. The sequence goes on along the minus strand of OU911043.1, from coordinate 15,649,544 downwards.
CGAAAGAGGCTAGAACTCGCCGGCACAGATAGTCAATTCTAAAAATAACACTGAAGTTATTAACTGTCCTTTAAATAGCACGGCCAGAAAGGCTGTTGGACAGGCGCATAAGAACGAACTCCGTCAAGGAACTACGGGATGATGTTCCACAACAGCGCAAAAAAAATAAAAAAATGTTTAATATAAACGTTGGGGATTAATTAACAATTTCAAATGCAATGTTATTCAAAATTATAAATGTTTAATTTTATTACAAATATCTTATTTAAATTTAACAGCATGTGACTTTTAGAAGCGATAACATTTTTATTTTATTTTTTCAAGTAAAACCTATCTAAAGGAAACTTATAGAACTTGGAAAGGGAGGTTTCAATAAATATTTAAGCGTTGGAGTAGTATCAATAAAATATATTAATTTGATTGTGGTGGTCTGGTGATATTTTCATCAAAGTATGGATAAAAAGCAAAAGCGATAAACTGGAATAATTTTATCTTTAATTAGTTTAGTAGTTTTTTATTTGAATGAATCTATCTTTTTTTCAGAAATAAATTATAATAAATAATTTAAAAGTACTTATTTAAAAAAAAAAACAATAAGCTTTGATTTAATTGATTGCTTTCTACTTTAAAAAATAATAATTCAAAACATTGTCGAAAACAAATTATATATGTAACTAAGGTGTAATACATTGTGTGTCATTAGTAACATAAAGTGTAAGTATCGTTTTATTTATTTATGACCTCGGATACCCAGCAGATTTTATACATCTTACAACTAGGAAAATCGATGTCTAGTCAAATGTAAAAAATATATATTGTGTTAATAATTCAAGAAAACAAATTGATATTTTTAAATTTATTAATATATATCTATGGATCTATGTTAAATTCTCAATCAATACGATGTCTCTTTTGAAATTATATGTTAAACAAAATAATTTTTAATTTTTGAAACCGAATATTTAATTTAATTGATAATAAAAATTTATATATAAGGACAGTGCCAGTACATTAGCTAAGGTTGATTTAAAATCTAAGGATGACGATAGTCATTTTTATACGTAAATTATAATGAAATTCTCTAGTTCTCATTAAGATCCCGGCATCACCCCTGATTCGATTGTACTGAAAGCTTTTAACTGTGGTTCCACCCACATGCCAATGAGATTGATACAATTTGTAAAGAAGTTTATATTGAAAATAATTATATAGAGTTGCGTTTTACTTAATTTCGTTATTTGATTCATATTTCAATGGAAGGATTATTAGGATTTATATTAAAATGATTTTCTTTACATTAAAATAATTTCTTTTAATGTCAGACATAATTTTGTGTTTAATAAAAAGAAAGACGTTTTTTTATTATTCAATAATTTTTACAAGATATTGCGAACAAAATATATCCTCTTTAATTTTTATCACCTAAGAATAATTCAATAGAAAGCAGCGTTTTATTAAAAGGATATAAATTAAAATCTAATAATGTTTAATTTCTCATGAGTCATGGTGGAAAGAGTGAGTTCTTAATTAGATTTCTTATATTTTTTCAAGGGAAAATTATTGTCTATTTCCAATAAAATATTCATTCCTTTCTAAAACAGCTCTTAAACATTTTGCGATATCTCGATAGTTATACTGGTAATATACATTTTTATTTATTTTTTGTACTAGAATTTATCGCAACAATACAGTAGGCGCGTGGACTACATATTTATTTCACTGGTATAAAATCAAACATTTCTCTAAAACTCTAAGCATTTGTTTTTTGGGCCGGTAAATAATTTTAAATGGTTAATTGATGAAGCATAGGCGTTGGTCACGTGTGACCGTATTACGATAGGCCGTACCGAACACGTAGCCCTCGCGACTAATTACATAAAAATTTTTCAAGTGCAGATTTATTTTTTATGTAAAAATTCACATTAATTCTTATTTGAACTGTATTTTATCAATGTTTTTCCGTTCGTCGGTTCTACCGTCTGTCTGTTCGTTCGTCGCAGAGTGTCACAGCATCGTACCGAAAAAATTTGTAAAAATATACTATATGTATAGATAAATCTCAATGATTCTAAAATAATATTTTTGAAAATCTAATTTAAAGGGAAGTCTCAAGCACAAGTAAGGGGATACTATTATTTTTCTCATTGCACCTACTTGTGTGAAGAACCATTGTTAAGATCTTTGAAAAAAAAAATTAATATCCCTACCACCACTAAGAGTTTCGGAAAAAAATATGTAATGTGATATCTTGATCGACTTGTCTCTGACATGAATGAAACTATTGTCTCGAAGGAGAATTGAAAGGAAATCATTGCCAAGGTCCCTAACAATAAGAATAAAATATTTTTTTGGTGTTGTGTGTCACAGAAGGACAACCACCAACCACAGAAACGATGTCGATGTGCGCCGTTGTCATGACTGTAGAAAAGCGCGTAATAAAACATCCAAAAATCGAGCACGGCGTGTACGAAGTTAATAATAACGGTCCATTTTAAAACATTAAGCTTTTCACTGCCATCCCGAGTCGTGGCTTCCCATCTAACGGTCAGAAGTCAGTGGACGCAGAACCCCCCCGCAGGACGACGTTGTTATAAGACGCACAAAGTATCATTGTAATAAAACCTAAAGCTAAAAATATTTAAAAAATCTAAAACGTAAAATATGTCTGTCTAAATTTTATCTTTTATCGCGATCTTGATAGGAACTATTACGTTTCAGCACTTAAAGCATTATTTGAATTATGATAAAGTAATCGTAAAAAAATTGCTTCCAGAATAGAATCATAGGATTCTATAATAACAATATTATAAATGCATTAAAATTTTATTTATACCAACATATATAAGTATAATTTTACTGAACATATTTACAGTCCATATTACTAGAGTTGCTAAAAAAATGCTTCGTATAAATGCACATTACGAACATTGTAATATTATTAGGTATAGCATTGATCATTTAATAAAGTCGGTTTTCAGAGGTTTTAATTTACCGCGTAACAGTGGTTTCTTGTTAAAAATTAAATGAATTGTTGATCAGAACAAAGTATTGTTACCAGCAAACTTGCTTTTCTGTAATGTTTATGTTTGATTTTCAATGTAACCTCGTTTGCTGTCGTTGTTAAGTGTTAGTATAAAATTCATAAGTTAACCTAATATATAAGATATTGTCATCTTAGTTAGTTAGTCATTTCAATACTTTAATGTCAGTATTATGAAGTTTATAATGTAAAAGACAAAAGTGTTTACACAAAAGTGATATATATACACTTTTGTGTAAAACATTTTGAAAAAAAAACAAGTTTTTATGTATGCTTAGCAGTTTCTTGATTCTGTAAATTAGTTTCATCAGCAAAAAGTAAAATATGTAATCCATTTTCTGATATAATGCTGTATAGATTGTTTTACCTCTTTTTGTAATATGTATATTTATTTAAGAATATTAAGTAAAAAGATAATGCTTATGTTTTAACAAGCTTTCATGTTTTAACAATTTAGATCAATATGATATTGTTATCAATATCATATATTGCTGTAAAATATTTCTGTCTTTCCCTAAACATTTATCAAACGTATATCATACTGGAACCCTGTCACATCCCTTTTTATTTCCACTCCAATACTTGGTCGTAATTGTTGCTTTTAGGATGAGTGGGCTTAAGCTCTCAGTTCCGTTTTTTTAATTTGGCGTCATGTTCATGCACTTTCCTTTTTATAAGTTGATTCGAATAAATATAAGAGAATCTATAATCACTGTAACATTATTAGGAGTATCTAATTCTAGGGCATGGGAGTAGAACATAATGTTTATAGTCTACAATTTTTGATATTTGAATTAGAAATGAAATTTAGATAATATTTAACCTTTAAATTAATTTAAAAAATAAACATCATAAGTTTTGTAAAGTTACAATGTTAAGGAGGCAGGTTTAAAAGGTGACGCATAATAACGTCTTAAAGGTGAGAGATTATTTAAGACTACAAATAGAGATGGTTAAAGGATTAAGAAAATCTATTAATCAAACTATATTACACTGTCTTATAATAAGAAAATATATAAAAGGACTTTAGTTGTAATTTATTTAAATAAGTCAATACCCAATAACATATTTAAAAAAAATATATATACTCATAATAAAATAATGTAAAAATTCACAGTTTAATTTACTCAATTACTAAATAAACAATAGATTTAAATACATCAAATTAAAATCTTGTAAACAATAGAAATACTTAGTTTATCAGATGTCTAGTATATACTAGATTTATATTTCTATTGTAATATACAATGGAGGTTAATGAACAGGTACAATTTTGAAGACAAAACTCTACAGTAAAACTAAGTGCTACTTACTATTACTTTGATGTTTGTACTACAACAAACTTTTAAAAATATTTTACTTAACTGCAAATTTAAAACAAATATTTTAATATTAAAAATGGACAAAACATTTGTTTATTTTATTTATAATGGTTAGAGTCAGCCAGAAGATATATATTTAAAAAATATTAGAATAAATTAACAAAAAATTTAATGTGTAAAAGGTTATGTATATGTATGACTTTAAAAAAAATAATAATTGACTTGTATTTAGTACACGTAACTTACAAATTTGAGCATTGTCTACAGCTTATTTGTAATAAAAATACACGCCTACATGCACATATTTGTTGCTACAATTTTTACACGTCAAATGATGACATAATAACACAAAGTCTACTTTGCAACTTAACTTTAACAGAAATACTTCTTTTATCTCAATTTCCCTTTATGTTATCTTTATGTGAACAAAAGCGTTCGCAAATATGGTTATTATACTCACGTGAGTATAATAATAACTAGGATCCGCCAACCGTGCGCGGCGGGTGTTGAGCTGAGCCCCTCTCCTTTCATCTGAATATTTATTTATTTAGCTTCACGCCATATCCCTCGCGGGGTAGCCAGAGATGACGGAGCGCCAAACGCTACGGTCCCTGCCTACCTTTTTGGCCTCGGCCACAGACATCAAGCTCTTCATACATGCCCTCCGGGGGGGCCTCATGCTTTTTACGTGACCTTCCTCCAATATCTTAGATACCGTGTTTTTGAAGGACACTCGAGGCCTACCCCTGTCTCTCTTACCGCTCACTTTTCCTGTATAAATCTTTTTAACCATTCTTTCATCACTCATTCGTTCGACGTGCCCAAACCATCTGAGCACGTTCTTCTTCATTCTCACTGTAACATCTTCACTAGTACCTGCCATTCTGTGGATCTCTTCATTGCGGATTCGGTCAGCTAGGCTGACTCCGCATATTCTGCGAAGAGATCGCACCTCCACAGCATTCATCTTTCTTACATTCTTCTTCTGTGTTACCCACGTTTGGCTGCCGTGTAACAGCGTCGGTAGCAAAACCGCATTGTGTACAGCCAAACGTGCAGCTATGCTGACGTTTCGTCGTCTCAACAATGCAGCCAAAGCACCGTTGACTCTGTTACCGGCATCAATACGCCTTTCCACATCCACTACGTACCTTCCGTCTCTGCTAAACATACTTCCCAAATATACCACTTCATTCACTTGTTCTATTATCTTATCATTCACGTTGATCTTACATTCTGTTCTTTCTTCATTTCTTTCAAAAATCAGAAACTTTGTCTTATCTACATTCAAGTTTAGACCTTTAATTTCACACCCATCTTTCAGTGTGGTGACCAATGCCTGCAAACTGCATTCTGATGATGCAATGAGCACGGCATCATCTGCATATCGCAAGCAATTCACCTTAAGGTGACCTAACTTCTCGCCAGAAAAGCTTCGTGTTTTCCCGGAATTTGTTCGTCAACCTTTCATCCCTTTCTCTTTCAGATTTTTCAAGCTTCATCGTGCTTTAGTTTTGTGCTTTTTCAGCTTGTAATCTCTTTTTCTTATCTCTCTCATATTTTTATGCTTTTTTCTTTTACTCCACAGCGTCTTTCATTTCATCATTCCACCATTCATCGCGCTTTTTACTAAAACCTTTTTTCCTTTTACCACATACCTCTGTCACTACTTTCACCATACCATTCCTAAGGTTTCACCATACCATTTCCAGAATCACAGCTTTCAAGCTTCTTGGAAACCCTTTCTTGATATCCCTCTCTGATCGGTGAATCTTGAAGCTTCCAGCTTCTTATGCGATAATTCGACTCCAACCTTGGACACGTCGTGCGACTGCGCCAATGTCAATGGCCAATGCCAATGATAATGGTCCGTTCCCAGAACAGCACCTCTAAACACTCACGTGTCCATAACTTGGCTTTGAATACGCTGATCCACTAAGAATAAATCAATCATACTTCTTTCTTCTGCTCGCTCCCATGTGTACATGTGAATTTGTTTGTGATCAAACATCGTGTTTGCCACAAACAACAACACGCCTACACCTTGGCAACCTCGCTCACCCTTTTGAACCCCAGCCCAGAAAGCGACCCGGTTGCCCGGCAAATCGGACATATCATTTTCGCTTGGTCTCAGACACAAAAATAACATCCAGATCTTTTTCATCTATCACATCTAATAATTCATTCATCTTCTGTTCCAGTCCTTCTCTTACATTCCTCGTAGCTATTTGTAGCTCCGTCCTTCCACCTCCCCTCCGTTCGGAACATGGCGTGTTGGTTGGCGGTCCCCAATGCCGCATTCGTTCATTTTATTCATCTGAATAGCTACAGGAAATATCTATTATTAGGACTACAGTTACGAAACAGCACTGACTGATTTATGAATGTTAAAATGAAAAAAAAACTTTACTGAAAAATAATAATAATGACGTAAAAGTTTTCCTTCATTTGTTGATTAAACACACATTTTGGGGAATTCTGAATCAGATTATTTGTTATAAGTGAAAGTGAAGTTCCACTTATAACAATATAAAAATAACCGTTGAAGTTATTAGAATTACAAGTAGCAGTCAAACACGTCACTAAAACGTACAAAAGAATGCCGTTGTGAGTGGTCCTGCGCAATATCTATTTATTACATTTGACGCCTGTCACAATTATTATAGCAAAGTTATGTTATAAAGAATTGCTAAGTTAAAAAAATATATATTGATCTATTGGACACTTTTTGACCATTTAATCAAAATCTACAATTACGAATGTCACCAAAGAATTGCTAAACGAGTGAGACACTTTCTTGAATGCATATGCAAAATTTTAGAGCTCTAGCTCAAATGGCTTAGGAGGAGTAGGCGAACATCGAAACACACTTTTGACCAGTAAGAGCTTCGCTTCGCTCAGCTCAATAATTTATATGTATAACAGATATACTATCACTAACATAGTATTATGTATATTAACTAACATTAAAATGATTATTTAGTTCACATTGACCGATATCTGTATAATATAGAGTATTTGACAGCAATGAATAATTAATTAATACAAGTTTGATAATTTATATTTTGATAGCCAATAAATATTAAACGGAAAAACATGGCGGTGAATTATTAATAGGTACGTGATTTGAGGATAATTATTTTTTTAATACTGAATATATACAAATGTGGAATTAATGAAATTATTAATTATTTTATCTTATATTTTATCCTCATTTAGACTATTTATTGTTTTCTCTTCATGTATAGTAAAATAAATAGGCATTCTATTATAAAATATCGTTTAGAAGAAAAAATTGCAAATATTTTTCTTTTAGTAAAATATACATTGTCGTTTAAATCGTATTTTGAGTTTTCATATTAAAGGCTTCTTTGCTCTAGTTTTGGTGCTGGTTTACAACAAACCTTACTAATAGGTAAACATATTAGATATGAATTTCCAGTCTGCAGCTTTTATATTATATATTTGACGCGCTTATGTATTTTAGACGTTGTGAATTCTTTTTTTAAAGTAGAAAATAGTTAAAGTAGCTAAACCAGAGTTATACAGTAATCTTCTCTGACAGGAGCATAGTTGTAAACTTTCGTCTCGTCTGAGCTTACGCTAAGATAGCGTGCGTAAAGTTTATAAGTACTTGCCTTTAAGCTAATGGCTTTAGGTAAAACCTCTTCCCTGTGCGGATGTTTTTCGCACATATATTGTATTATAATATTCGTGTAAAAAAACTGCACAAAATAAATATAACATTTAAAATATATAATTTGATTGATTCATACTATAATAAATAATATTACCATAATAAATAATCATTATTGATGTATTTTTTTATGAAATTTATTATTATTCAGGTGATTAATTTATATAAATATTATAATTATTTGTTGAATTATATTTGTTCTTAAATTATTAAAAGCTACTAAATTAAACTGTTCTATATTTGTGGGGTCGGAATTATATGTCCAGCATAGTATACGAGATTTAACACAGGTGTTCAGAATCTGTCGTCATCCTGGCCTCAAACCTCCCTAAAAAAACATTTTGCTGGAATTTTCCCCACCATTCAGATAAGTGGTAGAGAATGATACTCACATTCCATATGCCCCCATGGTTAGCTTTTAAATAAGGTCATATTCTAAGCCAATATTATATGACAGTCAGTGAATAAATAAAGTAATATTATACATTAACATGAATTATTATATTTTGACCAAATCGAAACTATGATTCGGTTTCAATGTTTCCCAATGTTTGGAGGATGATGTTTAGGAAATGGTAAAGATCTCAAATATATTATGTGCAGGAGCAAAAATTATTTCCAAGCGTCATATAAAAAGGTCTAGGATTGAAATGCGACAAAGTGGAATAATTTTTACATGAAGAATGTTATTAATATGTCTAAGTCATGCATTCTTACATGTCTATAATTTCAAATAAATATTTGTTAATATAATTTTAACATTTGTTAATGTTAAAATAATCGTACTGATAAAAATATGGAGCAACAGATATAAAATCAAATTATGTTCATTGAAGGACTAAGATATTAGAACTTAAAAATTATGAATAAGAGTAACTAATTATCGTTTTATATGATTTATTTTGAATTCACGAATTAAATTGATATATTTTAATAAATAAATGTAAATTAAATATTTTAATTGCCAATATATCAAAATACTATTTAAAACACTATTACTTTGAAAGCCGTTCCTATAAACTGCAGTTTCCACGCTAAATCTTTTTGACAGAATCAGTATTAGTGAAAGTAATGTAGCCATTAACGTCACAAACAGACTGTTTATCATGCTTTTGCAGAAACGACTTCAATATGAATGCAATAGAAAATGTTTATTTCATACTGACAAATATATTCATTAAATTATACATTATTATATACTTAAGCGACTATTTCCCTATCTTTTATTACAGATATTAATAAATCCTATTGAATTTATGAATTTATCAATAATAAAAATTTGTTCGCATGTCCATAATATAAATAATGGCCTAAATATAAACCGGTGCTTAAAGTATAAGGTAACCTAAAAATAAAATGATACGTAACATCTAACTATTCAAATAACAAATATATTTAATAAAATTCAGTAATTTAAGTTAACATATTGTATGAATTGACAAATCGTTTGTATTACATAAATTTTAAAATTAATTAAAAACCATACAGACGGAAAAATTATAATACTTATAATTTAGATTTAAATTTTAATAAGGAAACATTTTCTCTTAAATATTTGTTTTATAAAAACAATTGCTTTGTTATATCGCAGATAAAAGAACTCATCCCTCGTGGTGATTAAACTGGCTTCCTATTATGGCATACATTTACTCACGTGACGCGTGTAATACACGCTTTTGTTTTGCTTTTGTAATACCTACTTATCCGAATGTTTTGAAAGAATAAAATGTAATTTTTTAAAGTTTAATACAAATTATGTTACCTTCTCTCTTCTTTTCATTGGTTTTACAGTTCACCTAGTCTCCAATAGACGCATATATTAATAATAAATATGTCCGTTTATTCATACCTTACACATTTTAGGTTAACAATAAGATGAAAGAAATGCAAAGTATACGTCTAAAAGCTTTTAATACATTTTACAATCCTATTAGGGACCATTTGGAATGAGATTACCTTTTGTCAATGCAACATTAATTAATTATTCAAAAACTTAATAAAAATAAATATCTACCAAAAAAGAAACATTATAAATTCAATAATATTTATTTATTTATTTATTTATATCTTTTCCACTTTGAATCATTATCAGTGATCACTTGTGTACGTCAAAATGGAAGTGTCAGGAGGGCCTATTTCGATACCAGATTTATCGTAATAAGCCCTTCTGTAAAAGCACTGTCCAACTTAATGTTAAAGCTATGAGGGTTCCAAACGCGTCCTGGTCTGAGAAGAACCACACAACAAACTCAGCCGGATACATATTTTTTTATATTGTGATCACTGTTTCACAAATGTCAATCTTAAAAGCTATTTTGGAACAACTAGAACCGTCGCAATATAATGAAAAAAATAATAATAATGATAATAATAATAAAAAATAAAATTAGGCCTACTACACAACCAGTCACCGCAAGCAGCACCCGTTCACGAGCATAAAATATTTAATAAAAATTTTAATAGTTTATTTTCCATTCCATAAAGTGCTTCGTAGTAGAAATAAAAAAATATTTCGGACGAATAACAGTTACTAGTGCAATAAAAGTTTTTTGGAATTAATTAGAACTTTCCTGTTGTAAATTTTGCACTGGATCGTCGTTCTATTAAATTTTAAATTCTGCGTATTCATTTCTGTTTATTGTTGTGAATATACATCATGAAACAAAATAGAAAATAAATGTTGGATCTTGGACTATTTAGTTTATTACGGAACTCCTTACAACAGCACTCAAATGTTAATAGAATTTATATCAGAATAGCATTGGACGATTTTCAAAATATGAAGGTAATATAAAATAACATAATTACTTGCCGTTATAAAAGTTAATTTAGTTCCATTAGAATATTTTTTTGCTTGTAATGGACAATTAAAAAGATATTAAATTAGAAGTAATCAAAGCTGTCCGATCTGCTGTTAGGATTACTGTATCACAATTTAATAAAAGTACGTAATTTAAAGGTATTATAGAAGGTCTATTAGGGTATTTATAAATTTTGAATAAAAATATTATTAATAATACACTAGGAACACTGGATATTGAATATTTGAGATGTAGAGTAGACTGAAAAAATTGCAACAAAAGCTGGAGAGTTTTAGACTGAAAGTAAGCAGATACAAAACAGAGCACATGTTATACGATATCGGCGGTATCTCCGGTTCTGTTCATATTTTGTTGGATGGAGTTCCGTTACCAGTCTGCTCGAACTTTCGCTACTTTGGGTTTCTCATCCACAGCGATGGCAATATTAATCGTGACGTAAAGCACAGAATCAGCACGGGATGGATGAAATGGCGAGAAGTCACCGGGACAACGTGTCATGCCAGAATCCCCCTTAAACTAAAGCTATCTATAAAATCATCATTATCTTTATTAATGGATCTGAGTGCTGGGTGATGAAGGTAAAGAATGAAAGCGTTTGCATGTAACAGAGATGCGAAAGTTAAGATGGATGTGTGGGATGACAAGAAGAGATAGAATAAGAAATAAGTACATTAGAGGAAGCTTGGGAGTAGTGCCAGTGACAGAAAAAATTAGAGGTAGTCGTCTCTCATGGTGTGGGCATTAGGGTGATTCAAAAAATCCTAGTTTTATATTTTTATAGGGGCACCGCCTTATATGGTTCCAATATGAAAAATAATATACCCATATTTTTTTTTTAATTTAAGTCAACTTTAGGGGTCGCTACCATCCTTTAAAGTTTTTGAAAAATGCGTTACATACGGCAATGGGGTTGCACCCATTGGGAACCAAAATGGCGGTGCCTTCGTGTATTTTTGTACCTGAGCGTATACAAGGTACGTTAGGTACCTGGTACACATCCTCTATCCACGTTTTTTAACCTCTTCAGACTTCAGGTTATTAAGCTACAGAAAGATTAAAGTAGTAATTTCGCAATGGAGTGTGAGCTAGTCTTTAAGTAGTAACATAGCCAACCTTTTTTAATGTCGTCGTCTTCGACCTCTTTAGACAGTCGGCCTCCATTGCCAGGACCGTCTACCTCGAAGCCACAGCGAAAACAAGGGAGGAAAGAATTAATTGATGACTGTTTGGCTGTAAGTCTTGAAGTTAAAGTTAAGCGATCGAAAGCTGCTGTGGTATTAACATCGACTCTCAAGAGCGCTGGCTGTGATGCTGAGAAGTACAACGTTAGCTTTTCTTCTATTCGTTTTTAATTTTCGTCAGCGAACCCTGGACGAAAAAAATCGCAGAATCTCTAAAAAACGAGTTTAAGCCAGAGGTTCCGCTTACCGTTCACTGGGATGGTAAAGTGCTCGAGAACCTAACGGGACATGAGGTTGTGGATCCTGTTATAGTATCAGGACAGGGAGTAGAACAGCTTTTGGATGTTCCAAAACTTCCGAATGGAAGAGGGCAGGCGATGGCCTCAGCTGTTTATGAAATGTTATTAAGCCCCAGGCTTGGATGAAAAAGTAAAATCGATGTGTTTTGATACCACAGCATCAAACACAGGTCGATTTAATGGAGCTTGTACCTTACTAGAGCAAAAGCTGGAGAAAAATTTATTATGGCTTCCATGCAGGCATCACATTTTGGAGATTGTGCTTGAAGCCATCGTAGTTTCAGCAACTAATGCTTCTAGTGGGCCAGATATACAAATCTTCAAAAGACTGCAAAAATGTTGGCCTAAAATACTAAAAGAGGACTTTAGGGTAGCTACTACGGACCCTGAAACTCTAAAACAAAGTAGTAGATGTTACCGAAGAGATGACTTTATTTATTGAAAGCCAGCTTAACGAGTTTCAACCACGAGACGATTATAAGGAACTACTTAAATTGATAATCATATTTTTGGGAGGAACACCTGAGAAAGGTGTATCTTTTCGAGCGCCTGCTGGTCTCCACCGGGTAAGGTGGATGGCAAAGGCCATCTATTCTTTTAAAACATATCTATTTCGGCACCAACTAAAACTGACGAAGAGGGAAATTAAAGGAATCAAATAAATTTGCATTTTTTCTGTACGAATTTACGCCAAATACTGGTACGAGTATCTAGGAATGACTTACAACTTTTGAAGGATTTATTAGCATACAATAAAATGAATAAATCACTTTCAAAAGTTGCTATGAAACAAGCGTTGGGGCACCTTTGGTAACTATCAGAAAAACTTGTAGCTTTGGCTTTCTCTGACGACGAAGTTTCTTTGGAAACTAAGCGAAAGATGGTTGCCGCTCTTCAAATAGAAGGGTCAGAAGATTCTCTAAAGCGAGCCATCCTGGGTCAAAACCTTATTGCAACAAAAAACCTGGAGGACCTCGTATCTTCTCACACATTAACGTTTTTTAAAAGTATCTCCATCTCCTGCGATTTTTTAAAAAAAGGACGTGCAGACCTGGAAGGACGATTGTGAGTTTAAAAAATGTGTAACTGTTGTAGAGGGTCTAAAAGTTATCAACGATACAGCTGAGAGGGGAGTATCGTTGATTGAAGAGTACAATCGCCTTCATACGACAGACGAAGACCAGAAACAGTACCTATTGTTGGTGGTCAAAGACTTTAGGCGAAAATTCCCCGATTGTAACAAATCTACATTAACATCTTAAGTTACTAGTCTTAGTTATAATAGTAGTTATCCTTAAATTTTTGTTGTAGTTATTTAATAAAATAGGTTATTACTTATTTTTTACCTGTTCATAAAACCCAACACTTTTCGTCCCTGGTAGCGACCCCTAAAACCTCTTTTAAAAATCTAAAAAAAAAATTGGTGTAAGTTTTTTAACCAATAGAACAAAATGACAGGGTACCCCAATAAAAAAAAAATTAAAAAAAATTCACATGCATTTTTGAATCACCCTAATGGGCATGTTATGAGGAGAGATGAAAGGCATGTAACCAAAAGAGTTCTGGATATGGTAGAGGCGGGATGGACAGAGATGGATGTTTTGCGTGAAAGAGGATATGGAGAAATAGAGTGTATATAGAGATGACGAGTAACAGGAGAGTATGGTAGGAAAAACAGAATCCGACCCCAAAATTGGGGTAAGGGCAGGAAGATGATGATTGGATATTTAATTAGTAAATACTTAAATTAAAGCTCTGTTAAATATGTATATTGCCTCATTGATTAAGTGACCATTATTTAAATCTCCGGAGAGTGGGGAGGACGAAAGACAAGTAAAGTTTATTCCTAGTTCCAAGGTTTCAAGACGCCACCATTGTGACATTGCATATCATTGTCACTTAGTTTCTTGTTGTTTATTGGTGCCTACAAGAGCGCTGACAATAGTCTTACAACAGGTAAGAAATTTTCTTAGTTACAAAGTACGTGTGATACTTATTTAAATTTTCATATTATTTAGTTGGTACTAAATTATTTATATTTTTAATAATATAACATTATTAAGAACAAAATATTGTTATATTGGAAAATTTGAAACAGAATGTTTCAAATTTTCCCATGTCTCATTATTATAATAATGGGACATGAATTAAATTTCGAATAAAATAATTGGTAAATGGTCAGTACACGATGTACCATTCTAAAAATAATTTATTAAATCTAATGTGTTTTTAATTTCTATCTCTATATTACTTTGTTGTTTTGCGCATGACGTAAGAGTAATTGAATATTATATAGGCGAGGTTATATCCTAATATCCCGGTAAAAACGAAAAATAGAAGTAACTTTCAAAAATTTTATCTTATTTGAGGATAAAAATGGTTTGGGTTATAATTATAAAAAAAATATAACTATGACCAATTTTTGGTAAATAAGGTAGGTTATTTTAGTTAATTAAAAAGATTTTCTTTGTCCAAAATGTGTATTTACAATAATCTCGGAATGCTGCTCTGTTGAGAAGAGCCGGCCAGAAACTCAACAGTTTTTTTTATTTTTTTTTTATTTAAGAGGAGGGCAAAAGAGCTGGCGAGCCACACATGATTTGTGATCACCGCCGCCCATGAACTCTAGCAACATCCGAGGAGAGCGTTGCCGGCTTAGGAGGTGGGAGTAAACGCTTCTTTTGAAGGGTACCATGTCGTACCGATCTGGAAATACTGCCGAAGGAAGTTTGTTCAATATTCGAGTGGTACGAAAAAATGTACTTGAGAACCGCACAGTGGAGGATTGAAACGCATCCAAATGGTACGGAGGTGGAGGCGATGGCGCGCTGTGCGGTGATGAAATTCGGCGGTAGGCATCAGATCGAATAGCACTTTGGAACATTCTTAGTGGTAAATGCGGTAGAAGACGCACAGAGATGCAACGTCTCTATGCAATGCCAAAGAGTCCAGCCGTTCACAGAGCACTGGGTTCTCGACAATTCGAACGGCTCTCCATTGTATGCGGTCAAATGGTAATAGAAGCTGATATTGAGGTGATCCAGACCAGAGATGAGAACAGTACTCCATTTGTGGCCGGACCTGCGCCTTATAAAGCGCAAGTTTTTGGCCAGGTTTGAAATACTGTCTCGCTCTATTGATCACTCCCAATTTCATTGAGGCCAACTTTACCTCTCCAAATGACCACGAAACTGACAATCGCTCGAAATGTCAAGACCCAGTATTCTGATACTTGGCGAGGCAATAAGAGGAGTGCTCTCGAAGAGAAAGAGTGATACGACAAATGGAGTTTTGTTAGTGGTAAACGCGCAATCCTGTGTTTTTAGGGACCCCACTCAGAGACCATTCCCAGGGAGGTCTCTATTGAAGACAAGTTTCTTTCGGCACTCATCGACGTTTTCCGGAGAGAGACTTGCAGGACTTGAATATACCGCATCCCCAGTGCTGTCATCCGCATAACAATGTATGTTGGGAATATCCAACATATTATTGATGTGCAGGAGGAACAGAGAGATATAACATTCTTAGATGATGTACATTATAATATAAATCCTGCAAATGATTCAACAACTTAAATTCCACATATTTCGATCCACAAAAAATTCTTGAACGTTATGATAAGATTTATTTAATAATAAACTTTTGATTTTAGTTTTAAAACTAAGAAATGGAAGGTCTAAGATATCTTGTGGAACTTTACTATATATGCATATACTCAAACCCATGAAGGCTTTATTAACTTTTTGAAGACGAAATGTTGGCGTTACGAGTTGGTTTTTATTTCTCGTATTTATCGCGTATCTGTAACTGTTTTTTGTATAACTATTTAAATTTTGACGTATATATAATATGTTTTTAAATGTATATTACGAAGCGACTGTAAGAATACCTATTTCTTAAAAAACATATCTCAAATAAATCTCTAGCTTTTAAGTTATAAATAGCCCGCACAGCTCTTTTTTGTAAAATAAATATAGAATTAATTTCGGCAGCACTATGAGAATAACTTAAATAAACAAGTCGAGCCGTTTTAACCTGCGCTAATTGTCTATCTTTGATAATTGCAAAGACGGCGGAGCTGAGTTTGGCTTGAAGTGTTGAGAGATGGGGGTTCCACTGGAGCTTTTTGTCTAAAGATATATCTTAAAAATCTGTTGAGTCAATCAGTTCTAACACTTCATTGTTAAGAAGCAAGTTAAGACTTTTACTTTTTACATTAGGAAGTGTAAACTCTATGCATTTAGTTTTCTTAGCATTTAAGACTAAATTATAAATTTCGAACCAATGGAGGACTCGTGACAAAGTACTGTTTACTTCGTCAAAATCATCTTCGTCAATATCATGATATATAGATAATTATTTCATATTTTATATAATTTATATTATTTAGATATTTATTTTATAATTTAATTAGTTTTAATAAACAACTTACATTCCAGTCCGTTAATAAATAATTGTAATTATTAAGTTGGGACCTAACTTTATGGTTTTTTATAAAATATTAAAGTTGATTGAATCATTTCAGATTTATTGAATATAAATAGCACATAAATATATTATTATTAAAATTTTATTATAGATATCATGAAATAAAAATAGTCGTAGTCCATCTTTACAATAATATTAAAATATATTCAATTTCAATTCAAATTCAATTCAATTCAATATTTTCAGTGCTTTATTCTGGTACGGTTATAGTCTTAGTAGATTTCACACATTTTTAAGTATTAAGATATCTCCATATAATTACTCCATTCCTTATTAAAGTTGGCGGAGGGTTCAGTGAGCGTAATAAACAGTAGCTCTGGAAATATATATTCCTTTTCTCTGGAAAAGGAATATATATTTTAATGGAATATTAATTTTAAAAAGAAACAGAGTTGTGGATAGCACACAATCTTGGGGTACACCAGCCGTCACGCGCTTGGGGTCCGAGCAAAAACCATTGAGAACAATCTGTACGCTTCGCCTGGTGAGAAAACTGGTGATACACTTACAATACGTTCACAGGAAGCACATAGGAAGGAAGTTTCAAAACAAACCTATTGTGCTATGGATTATGATCGAAGACTTTTGCCATATCCAAATTAATTCTCAGACCCTCACCCTTGATTTCAATAACGGTCATCCATACGGTCCGGAAGAGGTAATTTAGGATCACTAGACGATCAACCATGGCGATAGCTGTGTTACCGATCATTAATCAACTGGCGATCCTCGAGGTACATTAGAAGCTGTTGGTTAATTATAGTCTTTTGCCCTACGGGCCAGACAATTGTTCCCTTAATGCAGTGGCGGAAGGGAAGGCTGGCAAAAGTTTCCCAGATCGACTCTAGAGTACGCTTTGTACTAGCTCATTCCAACCGGGTACTTTGCTAGCTGTTTCCCAATTTTGATGACATGCTTGAACTTTGCTCTATTTGTCGTTTGAAGAATCTCGATGTATGGTATTTGCTTTTCAGAACTCTAGAGTTTAGATCCTTAGTAACTAATGCATTACACACTAATTGCCCACGCTTAATACGCTTGCAGTTTGTCAGCTACTGCAGCCCTGTCAGACAAATAGGAAACAAACTGGCCTCCATGAGTAGGAAGCGGAAGTCTTTTTTTGTATTTCATTACAATCATCTGAGTTATAGTGATAAACGCTTCTACTAAACTAGTCGGATCGCAGCTGGACATTGAATGGCGGCACTCGGTACCAGGCAATAATCAGGGGGCTGTAAGTGCGCCTCGATAGTAATGTGTAGTCAGCGGAAGGCTGTACACGTCTGGTAGACTAGTGTGCGACTTGCGCATAGCAGGTCCTCAATCTTTGCTCGGACATAGCCCAAGACTTGATCCCTTTCTACATTACCACTATAGGAAATGTAGAGTCTGAAATGATTTTTCATGTCTTCGCGCAGACAGAGAACAGACAAGTTCTGACCTTAAAAAATCTGAAAGTAGCAGATATCATCACTTACAAACACAGATACCACTGTGTTTTATATAAAATGATGTTCAAGTTTATACCCAATAGGTAAGCTGTGTTGCTAAGTTGAAATATCTGTGTCGCCTTCTAAAACTTTAATTATTAAATCGTTAATTATAGCAATATGGTTGTTACGTTAGTGAGGTCGTCATGGATATGGCTTTTAAGTTTATTATAATCTTACTTATTTCAATATAAGTAAAAAAACTAATTTAACGCCTCAGAATAGTCAGTATTAATATTGAAGTAGGTATAAACTCCCTAAACATACATAATATTACCAAGAATAAACTTTACACTTTTTTTAATAGGTCAATTCAAGTACACGAGTATAAAAATTACTTGTACTTACTTAATATACTTAAACAAATATTTATCTATCTTTTATAAGGCATATATATGAAATTATCAATAGTAAAAATCGGGTTCACACCGTCAACGGAAGTTAGCAATTAACAAAAGACGAAAATTTATCACTAATAGACTTATTATTTTTAATATTTAACATAACATAACATAATATGTAACATCGATAAAAGTACACAAATTTAATCATTCGGTCAATAACATTAACTAATTAAATGAATATGTTATTGCCCGATGTGACAAATCATTTTTATTACATGTTATGTTAATGTAACTGCTGAATTTTTCTGATCTTTTTTACCTTACCCAATGAAAAATATTATTATTAATAATAATGATTAAAATGTTAATAAGATTTATTTTTTCTTTTAAATATTTGGATTATAAAAACAATTGCATTGTTATATCGCAGATAAAAGATTTCATCACGCGTGGTGATTAAACTGGCTTCCTATTATGGCATACATTTACTCACGTGACGCGTGTAATACACCCTTTTGTTTTGCTTTTGTTACATCTGTATCCAAATGTTTGGAAAAATATAACGTATTTTTTAAGTTTAATTTAAATTACATGATATCTTTTCGTTTATCGGCATCACAATTCCACAGATCTCTATTAGACGGGTATATTCATATTAAATGAGCCGATTTATTTACCACCAACATATCTTAGGTTAAAAATGAAATAACATAAACGCAAAGTATATGTCTGATATCATTTAATGTAATTTATAATCTTATTAGGGACGATTTGGAATAAGATTATCTTTTCTCTATGCAACATTAATTAATAATTCAGAAGTTTACTAAAAAGTAATACATATATACCATAAGGAAATATTGTAAATTCAACAAAAGTTTATTTTTCCATACACTGCTTAATGATACTATGTTTATTCCATGCGCTGCTTAATGATACAATGAAATGAAAACAAAATCGGGAAAATAACAATTAATAGCCCGGTTGAAGTTTTTTTGGATGAATCAGAAAATGTAATTGATTAATCAGATTTAAAGGCAAGGCAGACAAATACCTTAATGCAGATATAATAACAGGCTTATCTTGGGCTACTTTTATTTATAACTCCTTAAAGACTAACAGCTCTCAAGTATTTATTGAATTTTTATCAGAGTGGCCTCAGACGACTTCCAAAACCGCAAATTAAAATAATAACTTGACTTATCCCGGTTATTTTGGTTTAGCTCAATCTATTAATCTTTTTGGAAAATACAAATAATGAAGAATAAAATATGTTTAAATAAACATTTTATGATTATTATCATTCGTTGTTTTTCACTGAAAGCTATCTTTCTCACTCTCAATGTAACCGAGGTTTTTCATATATCGCATAGATAAAGTTTGGAATCATTCAACAAATAAAATGTTACATTCGAGATACCCAAGTTAAGTAAGTGTGAACAAACCACCATAAAATATAAACATGGAAAAACATATCATACATATAAACTTTTTCCAGTTATTACTCCAACCATCTATAACATACGCTATAACAATATAACATTTTTATCTGACACTGATTACATTTTTATTATGGGCCTACCTTTGTTAAGTTCTTTATAAAGTTTTGCTTTATTCTTTTCGGGTCATAATTTATCTGTAGTTACGTTTATTTTTTAAAAACCACAAGTTACATGTTAAAATATATAATATAAAATGTAAAACTTATGTACTCGTATATATTTATATGAATTAATTAATAGATATCACGGTGAGAATGAAGAAGAACGTGCTCAGGTGGTTTGGGCACGTCGAACGAATGAGTGATGAAAGAATGGTAAAAAAGATTTATATAGGAAAAGTGAGCGGTAAGAGAGACAGGAGGAGGCCTCGAGTGACCTTCGAAAACACAGTATCTATGATACTGGAGGAAGGTCACGTAAAAAGCATGAGCACCCCCCGGAGGGCATGTATGAAGAGGTTGATGTCTGTGGCCGAGGCGAAAGAGGTATGCAGGGACCGTAGCGTTTGGCGCTCCGTCGTTTCTGGCTACCCCGCAAGGGATATGGCGTGAAGCTAAATAAATAAATAAATAATAATAATTTAGTTTTTTTTCCTTACTAAATTAAAACAAATTATTTTAATTAATTTGAGTGACAGATTAGTTAAATAGTTGAAAGGTCGGAAATAGTCTCCTGGAAATCGCAAATTTGAATCGTGTTCGTATTTTATCATATGAAAATACCTCAATGCTTTGCAATTTAGACTTATTTAGACTTAACTATAATTTAAAGTGAAATTGTAAATAGCCGGAATTATTAATGTAAGGTTGATTCATTAAAAAATGTAATGTCAATAACTGAATCTATAAATGGTATGTGCGATAATACCACATTATGAGTTAACCCTTTTGTTCTTTGTATGGATATTTTTTTACGCATGTGAAACTGTTATAAATCATATAAAAAATATTTTTACATAAAATGGTGGTAAATTCACTGCGCAATTTGAATAGTTTGGATAAAGTTTACTTAGGATAGCTGTGATAGCTGTTTCAAAGGTTTGCTGAATAATATTATTTCTGATTTACACAAGATCTACTTAAGGAAGTCTGTTGAATATGTAAATGTTGAAACAAAAGGACGGATTTATAAGGTTAAGTTACAAAGATAAAATATTAACAAAATAAAAAATATTACGCTTACTTATTATATCATTTATATCGGATCAAAAAAATCATCAAAATGCCGAGCGGTCCTGTAACTTGTTCCAAGAAAAGAAGAATAACTTAGATGATTTAGAAGGAGCTTTTATTTCCATCAAACACAGCAAAGAACGATCTTGATAGATAAGCATTCCGCTTAAAAAACTTACTGAAATCGGTTCATTAGATAAAGAGAATAACACTTAGATATATATAGAGGTACATTGTTAAAAATCTGGCAATTATAACATGAAGGATATAGTAAAATAAGGATTTAAAAGTTGATGAAATGAACAAAATTTAAATAAAAATATAATGCATTAATTTACAACAAAGATTACTACAAGGAAAACAATCTTTAATTTATTATAATAGTGACAGCATTATACTGGTGCATAGATGTACAGCAACGCCGAGCGTGCAGGTTGGTGTCTTTCTTATTATATATTTATTTAAATTTTTGGGAAACAATTTGGCTACACAACAATATACAAAATTTTTACATTTATAAAAAGTTTAATTTAATATTTTACGACGATAAGGAGCAGCGTTGTACCATTTAATAAGGAAATTTTGTTTGTTATTTCTCTTGTATTGTAGTACTGATATGATAAAAAAACATAATATTACAAACAAAAATGTCATATTATAACCGTAGAAAACAACCCTGATAATAAACTACAAAATTCTGGTATAGTATACACTCAATAAGATCCCTGTTTTGTAGAATAATGCTTGTACAAAGTCAAGTAAAGTCGATTCCAAGTTCCGAGTTTCAAGTCGCCACCATTGTGGTATTGCATATCATTGTCACCTAGTTTCCGATTGTTTGTTAGTATCTGCGAGAACGCTGACAATAAGGTATTACAATAGGTGAGGAATTTTGTTAGGTACAATGCACATGCGATACATTTAAATTTCAATAATATTTAGTTAATACTTAATAATATATTTAATAAAACATGATTGTTTGTATTTCAATTAATAGAATTTCATTAAATGCCAATAAAAAACATTTTTTTAATCTTCTATCGTCTATCTATCTATCTAATGTGTGTGCTAATCTCTGAAAGATATAAAATAAAAGGTATAAATTATGTTTTAGGTGATCAGTAAAAAAAATTGTTGATTTTTTCGATTGATTGGTTTGGTATTTCGCGTGTGTTATAAGATTTATTAACAAATTTTAATAAAGTTAAGCGAAGTTATATGAAAATATCACGGTAAATGCAAAAGATAACTTTTACTTCCGAATTTTTCTTCTGCTTTGAGGAAAACAAAAATTAATTTGGGATATAATTATAAAACAACAAAACTAGAGAATAGATTTTTGGTAAATAAGGTATTATATTGGAATATTATTTTAGTCATCTAATTAAAAAAAATGGAAAGAACTCATATTTACAATAAGTTATAAAAATGCATTAAGACTATAATAAGAGTATAAAAAATAGTGGAAAGTTAAACAGCAAGAAATTTAAAAAAATAAAAAATTTGTCGTTCACAACTTGTACCGCAGTAAAGGCCTCGGCATAGTCCGGAGTTGTTTAATGTAGTAGGAGTTCAAATGCCTGACTGTGTTAAAAATGCTTTTGTGTGGACGTTGTATTAATATTATGATAAATTTGATAAGAACATTATTTATAGATGAATAATTCTTATTCTGTATAGTTTATATTTTACAGATATTTATTTTATAATTTACTTGGTTTTAGTAAAAATCTTGCATTCCAGTCCGTAGATAAATAATTGTAATTATATTATTAAGTTGGGACAAAACTTAAATATATATTTTTTTATTTTCTTATGTTCTATTTATTTATCAACAACGTTGGCACAGGTAGATACATCAGCCCTATGTCTTTCGCCCTCACGAACTCCCAGTCACGAACACTCACGAACACACTCACGAACGGCCAGATTTCAGATTAAAACTCTTTCAGCTTACTAATAGTAAATGTGAAAGATGAAAAATATTAAAATTGGTTAAATCATTTCCGATTTATCGATTATCATAAATAACACATAAATCTTTTATTATTAACACATTACCATAGATAGCATAAAATAAAAAACAGTCAAAGTCGATCTTTACTATAATATTAAAATATATTAAATTAGAAATTAGAATTAGTTAGAAAAAAAATGGCCCAGTTAAAACCGTAACCGTTAACTTAATAATCCAATATAGCTTTTCTTAGTATTGTTTCGTTCACGCATATAAAATTCTAATTTTCGTTTGTAAACAAATTTAATGGAATAAATAAGTTAAAAAAAAAAAGAAGTTTACAGTCTTATCTCAACTTAATTCATTATATCAACGAACATCTATTAAGATTACCCGTTATGAAGATTTATCTCTTTTACTTCAAACTATAAATTACTTTTACTTCATACTATAAATAGCTTTTACTATTTTAAAATTTTAAACCAATTGTTAATTGTATGATTCTATTGATTTTGTAAACATCAAATCCTCTCAAATTGTTAGGGTTGTGAGAAAGTCTTACGAGACATCTTAAAAATACCAAAATAAAAGAGTTCAAACGCTTATGAATGAGAATAATAATAAATTATTACAATTATTACAATTATTAAAATTATTACATTGGTGTATTACGCCATAAACAGATAACCTGACTACTAACTATTATATTCAGATTAAGATATAATTTTTCGTTACGCTAGACCTCATCTGCACGACTATAACGTCATTAAACAATCATATATTATAATCAACAAAGCCAATGCTAAGTAATCAGAATATCTGAATTAAATTTTATTTAAAAACATTTTTTTTTATAATAAATTACTAACATTAGCATAAATTATGTAAAATATAATATTATTAAACTTTTATATCAACAAGACTGGAAACAGATTTACTGCTGCTAACTATTGCAATTCGTGAACAAGGACAATAAACGGCTGAACGAGTTCAGTTTCTACGTAAAGATCGATAGCCGAACGAGCTTTGGAAACTATTTTCGTACGATACTTTTAAAGCGTTAATAATTTATTTCCTAAGCAAATGGTATTATCATTTAAAATTTCTACCATCTGATACCTTAAAATAAAAATTTCAGTACATTTACTTCATTAAAAATTGTATAATGTGTATTAGGAATATTTATCGGTCGGATAAGAAAGTGATAACATAATTATGGAGCCGAAATGTAAAGACCATAACTTCTTGATATCAGCTATAAAAGTATATACTGCTTTGCTTTATTGTCATGACCATTATATTGTTATGAACTTTTTATAACATAATAATATAATGGTGTGGAACTGAGGATAAGACTAGACGAATTAGACAAATAATCTTAACATTTGTAGGAACATCTATAAAAAGTAATAATAGTTTTATTATAATTCATTTTCTGATAGGATCTTTATTCTCTACCTTTTTTCCATTTTTATTAAAATAAAAGCTTTATTATATTTTTTATATTATTTATTGACTTATTCATATTTTATATTATTTATTTGCATAACTGATCAAAAAAACACTATATGAGGAAAGCCTACCCAAAAAATATTTTTTTAAATATCTTAGCTCTATATATACTCGTATATATATTATATAGCTAAGATATTTTAAAAAATAAATTGAATTGAACTTTTTACGTAGATTATTTAAGTAAAAGTGTGAACAAAGAACATTAACTTAGCGTATATATAAAGCCGATCACTATGCTACCCTGTCATTCTAAAAGCAATAATTGCGAACCGGGCTCTGAAGAAGTTAAAAGGGTAAAAAAGAGGTTAAAAACCCTTTTTTACCCTTTTTATCCCTTTACATTTAGAAACTGGTTAGAATACGTTTAAATCCTTAATTGTAATAAAAGAATGTCAAGATATTTATTAGAAATAGCACGTCAAATATTAAATATATACTTTAGATTAAAGTCGCCGGTGTATAAAAATAGTTAAAGTGGTCGTTTACATGGTATATAAGATGAAACGTAGAGTTTACCATATAACGTTAAGTATTAAAGTTGATATATTACAGCGCTATCAGTTGGCGACTTACAAACATGGCTAGCGATACAACAAAATAATTTAATTAATAATTTAATTTTTAAATATTAAAATGCCAATTTGAACCCGATTGTAAAAATTGGTGAGAGAGAAGAAGCTTCTTAGCATTCCATGGATTCATCGCGTTGCAAGAAGAGGAGCGCAAACAATGCCTGGGATTTGCGACCCAGCTGTAGGTTTAAGGGGCCCCTTTATGATGCGCATACACGCTCACCTTCACTGCTCACGCTTGTCTCCCTACCTAACCAAATATCGTAAGAACCTACCAAAGCCGCCTTTTAAATACGTTCTAGAAAAGCCGAGATCCTTAAATAAGTTGTAGAGAGATTTTGCTGTTATACCTCTCGCTCCTACTTCTACTGCGTACAAATTACCTATATATTTATTCCTAATTAGTTCGTTACATAGTTTGTAATACTTGTTAAGCTTAAATGTATGATCTTTGGGTATGTTTGTTTCCCAGGGTGCAGTAAGCTCCGTAAGTATAAAGCGCCTGTATTCGGTTCAAGAGAACGTACGTATCGCTTACGTCATTTATGAGAAATTTTGTTACAGACACATGTATAGACGGATTATTATAAAAATAAGTATAACATATCTTTTAATATTTAATTAGTTTGTCAGTTGTACCATAAGATCAAATAGATTTTAAAATCAATTATCACTTACGTGACTTCATAAGCGAAATTTTTATATCTCAAACGTATATTAGTATTATTACTTCCTCTTGTTCTTATGCTATGAATAGTTTAACTTTGAAATTAATTAGTAATTGGGTGTAGATCGAGCTTAGCCAACACCGACTATCTATCGATCGTCAACTGTTTTTTTATACCGTTTATTATTTAAGAATAATTTCCCAAATTTTATCAAAGGATAAATTCATTAAAAAAATCTTTGACACTAGCCATAATTTACTCAGAATATACTTCATTATACTATTTTATTCCTAAATACGCTTCTAATCCAGCTACAAAACATTTCAAAAATGTTGGCTAAATGATTCTCAAACAAACTGAAATCTTGTCGCATTCCTTTCTTCTTCAACTGTAGTGCTCGTTCGTTACTGTTCCTTTTAGGATGAGTGAGTTTAAACTCGCAGTTCCGCTTTTTTTAATTTAGTATCATGTTAATGCACTTCCTTTATTATGATTTATATAGAAAAATGTAGTTAATACCAAAACACACTTTTTTATTAATTAGACACCATCCTTTTAGTTAACAAGGGTATATTAATTTTACTTTTTTAATTTCAAAGTATCTAATGAAATTTATATAAAAAAATAATCGATGTTAACGAATTAGTATTTAAAATTTATTATGGAGCTTTGTTTGGAAGTTGACCAAAAGTTTTCAATGGGATGAAAAATACATTGTGGGTAAAAGCGAGATTTGCGATTTTATATTAAAAGCTTCCTCGCTCTGGATTTGCCGGTGGTTTCAGTATTTCACTCGGAATAAGTTTTCGTTTTACCATTGAAAACAATTACAAAAACTTAACATATTACATGTATAAGTTACATATAGCAATCTTTTAAGATCACGCTAAAGTAGTGGTATATATTTTTATAATGGACATTGCCTTCTATCCTGAAGAGAATTAATTAAGAGCATTTAATTAATCGTTTTTATTATAATCAATAAGAAGTAAGTCAGAGTTTTTAATCTAAAATTATAGGTATGCAATATAAATAGGTGAATATATAAATATATATTAATTGATACTAATAAGGTTAATATAATATATAGAATAAACTAATCGCAACAATCTAGGTTTTGGTAGGGAAATGTTGCAAAATATCTCAAGAATATGATTGTAACTGCGACGGCATTATTAACCTTAATAATTACTAGTAATCTGAATGGGTCAAACTTTTATTTAGAAATATTAAAGAAAATTACTTAAAAGCTTTTTTGTTTGACAAAAATATATACATTATAAATGAGTAGCTTTGATTTGACTGATTACTTGACGATTAAAAATAAATTTCTATAACAGAGTATATATGTAAAATAAAAAGTGGGAATCTTTATATTTATTTTGACTGCGTATACCAATTTCTTTATTTACCACCGTATAAATAATAATATTTATGCTAATATTAATACTAAGAATATTTAATAAAATTTTTATAATTTTAATTTGACTAATTTTGTATTTCTTACCAGTGCGTAAATCGAAATGAAGTTAAAACTCAATAGACAGGAATTAGTTTCTGTTCGAAGAAAACGAACTGTTTTTTTTTTATTTATTGAATATTAATTTCTGTATGAACAATGAATGTATTTTTGATAATTGTATTTGAAACAATAAAAGCATTATGACATTTAATATCGAACATCGAATTTAATTGATAATAACTGTTATGACTATGACTATGATGAGTTGTTAGTTTGTGTTTACAAATACATTTTGCTATGAAAACAATTAGTGATAAATAGTAAGTTCCTGCTCAACTTATTAAATTTATGGGCATTTAGGTCTGAAGGTGAAAGGTATTTTTTTAATTTTATGATAAATAAACCTTTTAGGGATGTATGTATAAAAAACAATTTCTTTCATACATATTCAATTTAATAGATCTTATTCTGCGTGGTGATTAAGCTAGCCACGTATATTTGTATAGATTACTTTGTTTATGTGACTCCTGTTATAAAGATTTAATTTTTTTAACAATGAAGTAGAATAATTTCAAAGGAAACTGTTGCTTTTAGTTCAGATATTTTCAAGCCAAGAATATTTTTACAAATGTGTAAGATTTTTAGAATGATCTATATATCTATAGATCTATATAAATATTAAATTGAATCTTATCAAAATGATACCTTGAAGGGTAATTCGTTTTTAAACAATTGTTACTTTGAACAATTTATTAGATTTTATGTGACAAATTTATTCATAGATTAAAATTGGAGATTTAATAAATGTTCTAGTTATGTCTTAATATGTCCACAAGGTTATCAAAAATAAAGAATATTTACTACTTAAAACTATATATGCTATTTAAAAATAGAGAAGACAGCAATTTATAAAATTCTAACAATAATATACCATAATTATAACTTTCGTTGTACGTTGTACGTTATACCATAACTTTCGTTGACTTCGAAAAAGCTTTTGACACTGTACGATGGTCTAGGAATTAGTCCCGTCTAGATGAGATAGGTGTCCCAGCTAAGATCAGGGACATTCTAATCTCCATCTATAGGAACTACACTTGTACGGTCGCGCACGATGGCCTCCTTTGTGAAGACATCACGGTACACGCTGGAGTTAGGCAGGGCTGTTTCCTGTCACCTCTGCTGTTGTTTATCGTCCTGGATGGCATAATGTTAAAAATAAATGGCAGCAAGCGACGCGGTATAGAGTGGGGGTTGACCGAAACACTGGACAACCTGGACTACGCTGAAGACCTGTGTCTGCTCAGCCACAAGCAAATTGACATACAAGCCAAATTGGAAGATTTACAACGCGAAGCGATTGTGGATGAACTGAAGGTTAACACGCAGAAGACCCAAGAAATACGTACCGAGAAAAGGAACTCGACGCCACTGCTACTCGGCTCGGACCATATTGAGCGAGTGCAACAGTTCACCTACCTTGGTAGCATCGTTTCGGAGACTGGGGGAACGGAAGAGGACATGACTTCCAGGATAGCCAAGACCCTGGCGACCTTCAAACATCAAAAGAACTGGTAATAATAAATTTTATTTTTATTTGTATATTATTTTGAAATAACGCCAATATGTAATATTTAACAATGTATATTTATAAGAAAATGATATTATAATAAAATTTACTAGCAGTTATTAAAGTCTTGCCACTATCACTATTTATTCGCTCTTAAATGCTTTTAACTGTGGTTTATCTATCTCATTGGCATGTGGTCGACCCTTTATGCAAATGAGATCGATAAAATTAATTAAAAGGTGGAATTAGTAAAACCTAAAAACTGGAAACTAGATAGTATAATTTGTTGAAGTTAGTATTACAAATACATAAATAATGGCCGCATAGTACATCTGGACTCTGAAAATAACAATCTGACAATCTGTGGAACACACAAAGTATTGTTCTTTATGAGTACCAGTGTCACTTACTACTAAAGCAATAAAATAAACTGTTAAAAACTAAGTTAATAACAAATTATACAACAATATATGGAAAAGCGTTTAAATTTTGTATATAATTTGTTCATTCAATATAAATTTTCCTAACATTAAATGTATTTTAGGAGTATTATTCTGGTACGGTTATACTCTTAGTAGTTTTCGAGTCAAAGATCAATAAATATTTTACTATTTTTAGAATTGTCTGTGTATTATTCATGCTCTATTATGGTTCGCGGAGAATTTAAACTTTCTCGGTGAGCGTAACAGTTGCTAACTTACTTGAAAATTAAAAGAATCCTTAAACGAGTAAAGTATTGTTACCGACATACTTGGCTTACAGGAAAAGTATTATGTACCTACAGATTTCATTTGATTCTTATTTCATCTATTAAATGGAGTGTGTTCGTTTAATGCGATCAACCATTTAATAAGAATACAGTGCAACCGGTATGTCTTTGTTCCTAGAAGCTATTATTCCCCATGTAGTTCTGCCGCACACATGTACTCGTAGTCTTCCATATTTGCATTTGATTTTACCTAGAATGCGGTGAAAAATTTCGTAGTGTATACAAAGAGAACATTTTTATAATGTGCACGAAATATTTTTACATTGTTGTTGTAAAAACTTGATATTCAAAATATTTTATATAGGTTTCTTCTTACATTCGTTATTTGCTTTCAATTTCTAACGGCTATTTTAAAACATAAGAATCTATGAAATAAAATAATTGCCATGTATAAAGTAGCACATAAAAAAAAGCATTTAGGCAACTTGATTAAATAAAACTTAATTGAGAATAAGTACCAAGCTCTGTGGTACCACTTGGTGGCAGATCGCGGCCTTGGTTTGATGCGTCCGTCAGGGTTGCAGCAGCTAGCAAACGGCAGACTTATCAAACCAAGCGTTAGTCACTAAGGATCCCAACTCTAGAATTCTGAAGAAGAAATACAACCGTGCCTCCAGATTCTTCAAACGGCAAATCGCTAGAGCAAAGTTCAAGCATGTCGACAAAATTGGGGATCAGCTGACAAAGTACCCGCCTGGCACACGCAAATTCTGGGCGCTTTCAAAGGCCACTCTGGGCAACTTTAGCCAGCCGTCCCTACCGCCTTTGCACATGGGGAATGACTCTCTGGCCCACACGGCAAAAGAGAAAGGCGATCTCTTGGACACTCTTTTCGCCTCCAACTCGACTTTGAACGACCAAGGGAAGACACCGCCTATCATCCCGCGGTATCAGAGCTCAATGCTGGAAATAGTTTTTCGGCAAAAAACTATTAAGCAGTCTCTATTTTCCTAGGACGTTCATAAGTCGAGTGGGCCGGATTACATTTCTCCATTGGTGCTACGAACGTGTGTCCCTGAGTTGACTCCAGTGCTAACGCTTCTATATCGGCACTCTTACCTTAAAGGCGTAGTCGCGGTCTCATGAAAGTGTGCCCTTGTCCATACAATGACTTAAAAAGTTCGGACCCAGCTAACTACAGACCTATCGCCATTACCTCCCTTCTCTCCAAAAAAAATGGAGATTACTATCAACCGAGAGGTCTTACCTCGAGAATCACCAGTTGATTAATGACCGGCAGTATGGCTTTCGCCGTGGTCAATCAGCTTGTGATCTTCTGTTATACCTTACTCACCGTTGGGCAGCGGTTATTGAAAGCAGGGGAGAGAGTCTGGCAGTTACTCTGGATATGGCGAAAGCCTTCGATCATGTATGGCACAAGGGGCTTCTTTCGAAGCTACCTTCCTATGGGCTTCCCTAGAGTTTATGCAAGTGGATCACCAGCTTCCTCACTGGGCGGAGCATACAGGTCGTTCTCGACGGTTTTTTCTCGGACCCCAAGCCCGTGAACGCTGGTGTACCCCAGGGCTGCGTGTTATCCCCAACTCTGTTCCTCCTGCACATCAATGATATGTTGGATATTCCCAACATACATTGTTATGCGGATGACAGCACTGGGGATGCGGTATATTCCGGTCGTGCAGGTCTCTCTCAGGGAACCGTCGATGAGTGCCGAAAGAAACTTGTGTCTTCCATAGAGACCTCCCTGGGGATGGTCTCTGAGTGGGGTGAACTGCACCTTGTTCAGTTCAATCCCCTGAAGACACAGGTTTACGCGTTTACCACTAAGAAAACCCCATTTGTCGTATCACCTCTCTTCAACAGCACTCCTCTTATTGACTCGCCAAGTATCAGAATACTGGGTCTCGAAATTTCGAGCGATTATTAGTTTCGTGGTCATCTGGAGAGCAAAGCCAAGTTGGCCTTGATGAAATTGGGAGTGATTAATAGAGCGAGGCAGTACATCAAACCTGGCCAAAGACTAGCGCTCTAAAAGGCGCAGGTCCGGCCACACATGGAGTACTGTTCTCATCTCTGGTCGGGATCACTCCAATATTAGCTTCTACCATTTGACCGCGTGCGTACAACGGAGAGCCATTCAGATTGTCGGGGACCCGGTTCTCTGCGGATTCCTTGACATTACGTAGAGACGTAGCTTCTTTGTGCGTCTTCTACCGCATTTATAACAGGGAGTGTTTGGGAAGAACTATTCGATCTGATGCCTATCGCCGAATTTATCCACCACACAGTTCGCCATCGTCTCCTTTAAAATCCATACCACCTGGATGCGCGGCGATCTTCGACTGTGCGGTTTTCAAGGACTTTTTTCCCACATTCCACTCGAATATGGAACGAACTTCCTTCGGCGGCATTTCCAGATTGATACGACATAGGCAAGGCATATAGTCCTATTTCCAAGGCCGGAAATGCTCTTGTGAATCCTCGGATCTTGCAAGAGTTCATGGGCGGCGGTGATCAAATATCAACGGTGACCCGCAAGCTCGTTTGCCCTCCTTTAACATTAAAAAAAGAGAAAAAAAATAATGATTTTATGATATGGAAATAATAACCCCGTTTAATTGTTGTCACTCAAAAGTGCATAAAAAATCAAATTGTCTTTTTTAAAAGATAGGATGTAGAAAATATGTCAATAGTGTTTAGAAATTTTACAGACAAAATAATAAAGTTATAATGTTATTACACCTTTTACTATTAATTACATTGATTGAAATCCAGAAATTATTGGTACGAAATTTAACAAACTTTATCACTTTGTTAAGTATTTGTGATATTAATAATATTGTTATTTTTCTGGTCTAAACCATAAGAAACTATTATATATGTATAATTTTGTTTGTTTCCTCTTGATATAATACTACTTATTTAATTCCTGAATATTAATATCATTTTAGAAAATGTATAGAAAATCTGTTGACAGTTAGTTGTTAGATGTATAGACAATGTATGTCAATCTGAATAAGATCATTACTACATATTAAATTTTTATACTTTTATTTTATAATATGGTTTAATGTTTAAGTAAAATGCCAGTTATTAATAATTTTATTGACATATTGTACTTTGTGTAGCACCTTAGCACGAATAGTACCATTCTTATCGATATTCTATTTTAACTTTATTTCTAATCTTTCAGCTTTTTGTGTCCTTCGGAAACGATTTATGGTATTATATGGTATCTTACATATAAGATTGTTAACACTAAACCTACCGACAATTCTTGTATACCTGTTCCTACCGCACGCCGTCAAATTGACCGGTAATTAAAAGTTATTTTATTATATAACGCAGGTAATATTGGAAATAACTAAAAGTAAAGAGTTGTAGTTTGATAACGCTATTATAACGATTAAAAATTTGTAAGTTTTACAAAACTTTAAGAACGGTAAATTTGACCGGTACTTGGTTTTCCAGCTTTCCAAAAATAAAAAAACAGTTGTATTTACAAATGACTTATATTCTTTACTTATATAATAATACTATCAAAATATTCAACTTTTTTTATCGATTATTCATACAAATTTTGTGTTAACAATTACGAACACTAGATTAGGTATGAACCTTAATATAACCATTCTGAAGCCAGGATCTTTCTTACAAACTGTCATTGGCTTTAATTATTTATATGTGTAATATGTACCGCAATCTGTAATAAACATGACCGATTGTTAACTTATTTTGATAATAAAGCGTTATGTCAGAGATATTCAATTTCACATGTGAAAAAAGGGAAAATTTCTTTCTACTCATAAAGTTAAAAGATTGGCATTAGAAAAAAATCTA
Source organism: Melinaea menophilus ssp. n. AW-2005 (assembly GCA_918358695.1). Classification (NCBI taxonomy): domain Eukaryota; kingdom Metazoa; phylum Arthropoda; class Insecta; order Lepidoptera; family Nymphalidae; genus Melinaea; species Melinaea menophilus. The sequence goes on along the minus strand of OU911043.1, from coordinate 15,615,873 downwards.
CAGCTTACACTATAGTTTTTCGGTTGATTGTTTAGTATACTGCATATGTATATCATGATTTGATCATAATGACTCAAATTTAAATTTTCGTTTTAATTGAATTAATTAATTAACAAGGAATTAATGTGATAGTAATATTTCCTGAACGTCAATCTTCAAAGTATATATAACCAGAAATATTTTTGGTCTTTATTTTATTGTATAGTTTTTTAAAAATAGATATACACTTAATAATCTTTAGACAACTCTTTTTACTTAAAATATTTAAGTTACTTATAGAATTAGAATTTTTATTGCATGAGTATTGAAATTACAATTTCCATACACTTAGGCTCTGGAAATAAATGATGTAACAAGCTATAAATTTAGATATTCTAATAACCTAATAATATAACACCCAACTAGAAACACAGCAAATAGTAATAAAACGTAACGTTTACGTAACTTACAAATATCAAAATTACCTTACAGTAGAAAAGTACTACTTTTTTTCTAAGAACCGATTTTAGAATTTAAGGATTAAGAGTTCTTAAAGTTTTTTTGCAAACCCTCGTGGTCTCCAAATGACTTCACAAATTCATTTAGACACATAAATCAACATAAGTTTTACGAAATAACTATCTTTTTCCAGCGACGGAAGTCTAATGTTTTAAAATGGCTCTTTCATACAATCTCCATTTTATACACTTAGACAAATTTAAATACTGAAAATATTTAAATTTATCTGACCAGCTTTTCATATCCAGATAACGCAAGATGTTAAGCTTTATTAGAAAAAGAATCTAGATTTAAATCAGCCCTATTTCAAATACTGTATAAGGTATACAAAAATTATAACAAATCTTATTAAGAATTCACTCTTTTTGGATCGAATCCTGAAAATTAATTATTAATATAATTTGTACGGCTGACCATTTCTATCAAAACGCTGCTTTTATTAAATTTTTCTCAGCTGAATAATAATTAAACAGGGCATCTTTTGTCCCCATTTTTATAAGAATTATTCAATATGAGAAAAACGTCTCTCTTTTTACGAAACACAAAATATTTCTGACATTTAAAAATAACAAAACTCTTTTTTATACATCTTTCTAAGAAAATTGGAAGCGAGTAACAAAATTAAGTAATATTTTCAATATCAACTTTTTACGAGTTTTTCAATTTATTATTACAACAAAAATGTACAAGTTGATCGTGCACACTGAAGAAAATTTTCTTTATATACTCTCAGACAATTTTAATTGCATTCTTTGTAAAATCAACTATATATGCAAAAAAGGAAGGACTACATCTGCATACATGAAGCAAAATAGCTTATAGGAACAAAGGCACACAGGCTACATTGCATACTCATTATCTGGTTGATCGCATTAAACGAAAATACCCATTATAATAGACGAAATAAGAATCATAGCAGTACATCGTACATTGTCCTTATAAACCAAGTATGCCAGTAACAATACTTTACTTAGTTCAACGATTCTTTTAATTTGCAAGAAGGCTACCGACTATTACACTCAACGAGAAAGTTCTAATCCTCCGCTTATCTTAATAGAGAATGAATAATATACGTATAATTTCTATAATACTTAAGTATATATTTTAATTCTTTGAAATAATAACATAAAAGAATAATACTCTGAAAATACATTTTAATGTGGTTAAAATTAATATTGAATGAACAATTAATATAAAAACTAAAGCTAATTTTACTATTAAATATTAAAGTACAATTAGTTATTAACGGAGTTAATAATAATATATTGGTTTAGTTGTTTGTTACCCTAATTCCCACAGCGGACAACACTTAGAGCATGCCACAGATTGATGTTTACAGTTTAGGTGTAATTTGTGCACGTTGTTTACGTATTCATAAAACCCTCTTCGATTAATTATGTTTTTCTTTCAATAAATTATATTTTGCTAAAAAAGGTTGTTTTGACTAATAATTTTGAAAAATAAAAATATATATTTCTACAAATACTAAAATGCATTAAAAATCTAATAAAAATACTTAAAAATGTTTCCACTTTATGTGGATAAAACTAAAAATTACAATAAATTATTTTAAAAAAACTATCCGAATTTGCTTCTACTAACTTAACTTTGTGCGACTTGTCAGTACCTTACAAAATTACCAGCACAGTTTTGTCTATAGGAAAATAATTTTTGAATAGAAAATGCGTGGAGGAATTCCCTCTCGAGGCCGTTGGTCATCCAAAGTCAAATTGGAGGTAAAAAGAGTACCTAAGAGATCAGTTTTTTGTTTTGCCATGGGGGCCAGGGAGTCATTCCCCATGTGCAATGGCCTTAGAAAGTGCTCAGATTTTGCTCGTGCCAGCTGCTAGCTTGCCAACTAATCTCCAATTTTGACGATATGTTTGAATTTTGCTGTAGCTATTTGCCGTTTGAAAAATCTGCAGGTACGGTTATATTTCCACTTCAGGGCTCTACAGTTTTGGATCCTTAATTATTAACGCATTATCTCAAGCTTGATACCCCTGAAGTTTGCAGGCTGCTGCAGCCTTGACCGACGCATGAAACTAAGCCCGCGATCTGCCACCAAATGATACTACAGAATTTGGGACAAATAGTTCCATGCCCTGTATTATCAAACCAGTTACAGTCGTAGAGCAGTCGTTGGAAGGGAAACAAATCGGACCCCATGGGTCCCCAAAATACAGACAGGTTTCAATCTTCAAAAATATGAAGATAGGAGATATCCTTCCTTACGAAACTAGATGCCCCTGATACCCGGGATATAATAGGTACGCTGTGTCGCTATGTCTAGATATCTGCGTCTCTGTTCAAAACAACAAAGCCAGCTGTGCTTTCTCAAGACGAAAGTGGACAGCGTTTAGGTTAGAGTAGAATATACTTTATGAAGGCAACGCTTTCATGTTTGGAAGGGGGAGAGTTACGCTTCCGGATTCTCTCACTCACCGACGGAATATAAACTGAATGAATGAATTTGGTTAATACATGTTGATCTGTAAGAGGGTGATTCAATCAATACTTGAGTGCTGTTAGCCTTTAAGGAGTTCCGTTATTAACAAAAGTTGTACAAAGTAAGCATGTCTTTATATTGACATAAGATACTTATCTTGTCTTGTTTTTAATACCAATAAATTAAAAAAATTCTCAATCATGATAAATGTCTTATTACATATTGGAGAGATTCGTAAAGTATGTTTAAAACAATGTATAGAATTCCGAATACAATAGACAGACGTCCCAGTGTTCCAGTGCCAGTGTTCCAGTCCCAGAATTTTCAGCAGATAAGTTGTCATTCATTCCAAAAAACTCTAACTCTAGTAACTATGATTCGTCCTAAATATATTTTTCACATTCCTGTGTTTAATGTTAAGCAGTGTATGAAATAGAAAATAAACATTTGTAGAATTTATAATGTTCCTTTACGGTAAATATTTCTTTTTCTTAAGCTTCTGAATACTTACATAAAGTTGGATTGACAAAAGGTAATTTTATTTCAAGTTACCCTTAATAGTTATAATAAGTTGAATATAATGATTATCAGGTGTATATTTTGCACTTCTTACAATATTTTTTTAATCTAAGATAATTTATAAATATATTCCGCTATTGTACATGGCTTTGAGATATTGTTAATGCGATTGAGACGTGTATTATAATCGTACTTTTGTGTTAGTTTATTGTTTAGTCCAGGGGTGAGTTTTTGCACAACATTAATTAGTAGATTAAGTAAGTAATATAGTTAAGTTTAGTGTTAAATTTGTTTTTATTTTGTTTATATAGCCTATCGAAACGCCTTTTCTTGAAGAGGTCTTGAGGCAACCCATGAGATATCTAAGTTCGAATCAATGAACCGATGACTAGCTATTCTGGATGTGGAAGGGCATCAGCCACCTAATACCTTGTGCACAACCCTCCTGGCGCTCAATTGTACAGATAATAGATTTAAGTATCTCATAAGTATTATGGATTAAATTATGTGTCCTGTAATCTTAGTGTGACTTTGATTTCTTAATACTTATTCAGAGTGTATATAAGCACATAACAGTATATTTATCATTTGTCAAGTATATTTTTTTAAATCTATATGTAACTAAAAAAAATGTTGGTAAAAACATATCTGTCCAGAGATAAGTAAGTGTATATCTAACTCTAATCTAATTTTGAAGAAAATATACAGTAAAATCAAGACCAAAACTATAAACGTTTCATATGTGAAATTAAATATCTCTGACCTATCGCTTTCTTGACAAAATAGATTTGTCAATCAATCATGTTTATTAGAGATTGCGGAACATATTATATATCAAAATAAATTAAAGCCAAATGCCGTTTGTACGAAAAAACTTTGCTTCAGTATGGTTGTATTAAGCTTCATCAAGATTCACTTAGTCTTGTATTTGTAATTGTTAACACAAAATTTGTATGTATGTGTATTGTAATTTGTGTAAGTGGAATGTTTTCAAATCATTATATAATAAATGGTATTATGACATCATCACTTTATTGTTCGAAATGTTGTTTTTGAAAAAGAAAAAGCAGACAGTTGAACTTTGAAGCAGAAATCTGCAGTGTTGCAACCTTTTCTTTTCGAAAATCACTTATGTGGGTCAGATATCTGTATGTCCCTGGTGTTTGCCATCTCAATATGACTGTTACTAAAATTGTCTAGTTATAGATTTATATATTATCTAAATAAGTAATAGTTTCACAAATTTTATATTTCATAATTTAATGAACTTTGTAACCATCAGACCCTTTCAAATTATTAGGATTATGAGATTGTTTTACGAGACTTCTTAGGTTTTTAAAGGTCGATTTAAAAAAACATACATTCTGACTGATGTGGTTAATAGTGGGTTAAGCCTAAGTTATGGCAATACTTAAATTTAAGTTTCAGAATGTCGCTATTACTAATTTTTACATACATAAAGTGATGAATGGGAGAAACTATATATTATTACAATATATTGATGTATTGTTATATACAATACATCAATATATTGTAATAATATATAGTTGTATAACAATATATATGTGAAATCCAGAGAACCTGACCACTATCCAATATATTCAGATTAAGATATAATTTCTCATTATGCTAGACTTGATTTGCATGACCGTAAATTCATTAAATATTCATATATCATATCAACAAACACAGTAGTACTTTATCAGCTTCTTTGAATTTTATTCGATAAATGAAATATGTGGTAATATTTTGTACAGTAAAGTAAAGTTTCGTGTTTTAGTGAAATAAATAAATACGAGGAAAGTTGTGATTTTGTAATATTTTGATGGTAAACTCTTTGTACAGAAGAGTATTGAAGCCCTTTGGTAACGCCACCTTGTGGCTTTATATTATAATAGTGAATGAGTCAATTATATGTGACATCGCAATCCATTTCCTTCACTCTTCCTTAAACCATGCACACCAGCGCCAACTGCGGCGCCCGGTCATTCAAGCATTGGATACAGCACTAATCGCATCGGCAGAGGACGAAGCCCTACAACTCCGTCTTCAACTCCAGCTTACCGCCCGATCTTTAAGTATTGCACTTCAGGATCGTGAAGAGACATTGTTATAGTCTCCCGCTATTAAGTGGTAGTGCCAAATCGTGATCGCGAGTGTTAATGACGTCTATAGAACTAGCCTGCGTGTTTGAACTTTAACCGTCACGCGCCGTCGACCTTCCTGGATTATCTGGCTGGAGCTGCCCTGGATTCTGAGGTTGGTGCACGCATGGTTCCTATTTACTCCTATTAACCTTGCGAGTCACACATTTCTACAATTTACTGCTCCCCGGTGAGCGTGTCGAAGGTTACTAGAATTGTGTTTTGGCGCCACCATTTGTGGTCCTCATCGAGCCGGATGGTCATCATTTGTGGCCTATTCCAACTATATTTCAACCCGCCCTTATTAGGACACCCACAGTAGGATCTAATAAGTGTACTTCCGCTAATCTTTTAACGTACCTATACGTTACGTATAACTGTGTTAACGACTTGTGTATTGTTAAAAAAAAAAAAAATAAAATAAGTAATCCCGCATATCGTATTGTTTGCTTAATTATAAAACTAAACTAATCGCATATTAATTACAATTAAGATATTGTTAACGAACGATAAATTTACCGCTCATGCATTGTTAAATCTACCCCCATTTTGAATTCTCATTATCGCACGGACATCGTACGATTACGTAGCCGGTTAGAATTGTTTCGGAATTGCTCGGCTGTTCTCGGTTTAGCTCGCTTCACTTTTCGCTTTCATTCAACCATTCAATCGTTTATATTACTTTAATACGTAATTATATCACTTTATTTTACTATAACTATTTCGCATAATAATATTGAGAAGAGATGGCTTCTAAAAGTAAAAGGATTGATGATAACTTACATGATACAGATAAGCAAGACTCCCAGTTATTAATGTTACAAGCTAAACGAGAAGTTATATTTGAATTAATACAGAATATTTACGATTCTTCTATAAATATTAACGAGGAGACGAAGGAAAATTTCCTTGCGGAGAGTGCTACTATTGACACATTACGTGTTGAACTCCTTAAGTTGTTAGATGACTATAACTCACGTTTATTTGTTGTCAATCCCGCTGCAAAACCTGATTACAAGTGTCTCGCTGCATTTGAACAATTATTTAGCCGTATTAAACGACTTCAAATGCAATTCTCGACAACATTGAATAATAATAGTTTTGCTGTGCAGAAAAGTAAGCCTAGGTTGCCTCCTATCGAGCTAATACCTTTCTCAGGTGACATTCGCTCTTGGCCATTGTTTTATGCTAGCTTTAAGTCAACGGTCCATGATAATTTGTCTCTCACAGATGCCGAAAAATTATATTACCTTTTAGGTAAACTCTCTGGAAAGGCACAGTCAGTGTACGCGGGTATTACGCCTTGCGCAGAAAATTACAACTTGTTGTTACAAACGCTCATAGACAAGTATGAAGATAAGCGTATGCTCGCCTCGGCTTATCTTAAGCAATTGTTAGACTTTAAACCTTTGTTTAACGGAACCGCAAGTAGCCTCGAATACTTTACCGATCAGTTTGTAAGCGCAGTTCGAGCTTTAAATAATTTAAAATTGGATAATTTAACTGATTTTATGGTACTACATATTGCGCTAAATAAATTAGACTCAGATACTGTCCGCGCTTTTGAGCTGAACGTTGGTTCTCGCACACCTTCATTTGATGAATTGGTGCAGTTCGTAAATAACCGTGGTAAAGTATTTGAACGTATACCATCTACTAGTAATAATAATAGTTTCTCAAATAAAAATATAAGTCGCGTTTGTTCAAAAGGTGATTGCAATATTTCTAATAAAACGGCACCAAAATATCATGCTTATGTAAATACGGTAGATTCTTGTCATAAGTGTCTGTGTCAAAATATTACACATCAACATTTATTTAAATGTCCGGATTTTCATAAATTAACACCCGTCGACCGATTTAAATATATTAAAGAAAATAATGCCTGTGTAAATTGTCTTAGTACGAAACATAAAGTTTTAAATTGTAAATCGGAATTAAATTGCCGTATTTGTAAATCTCGACATCATAGTCTCCTCCATTTTAACGTCGGTGTCGAATCCCCTATCTCAGCGTCCGCTCGCGCCACAGATACGGCGCAAGCTTCCTCTACCGCGTCTCCTGCGCACGTACCCATCGCGACGTCGTCTACAGATATAGCCTTGTGAACTACATCCACTGCCGCGTCTCAGCAACCGGTTTCCTATAAATCGACGCATAACAAGCAATGCACAGTACTTCTTGCTACAGCTCAAGTTATTACGTACGACAGTAAAGGAAATAAACATTTGTTACGTGTATTACTCGACAGCGCTTCGCAAAGTCACTTTATTACTAAGGAAGCATGCGAATTATTAGGTATTCCCATACAGGGTGTTCAGCGAACTATTGTTAAAGGTTTTGGTGGAGTAGAAAAAACTGTAAATTCAAGTTGCGTTAACTAACAATTTTATTCCCGCTTTGATAAAAATATTACACATACAATCTCACCGCTTGTAGTCGATAAGATTACAGAATCACTTCCTAGTACTCTTATAGATACTTCGTTTCTTTCGCATTTAAATAATTTACCGCTGGCCGATCAGTCTTTTGCAGCGCCTAATAAGATAGATGCGTTGATCGGCGCACCACTTTTCGCTCATTTATTACTTCCAGAAGATGAAGTTATTCGCGTCCCAGGCGTATCTTCACCGTCAGTGCCAACAGCCATACGAACAATACTGGGATATGTTATAATGGGTTCCGTACCTACATTATTTGCCCGCAAGTCTGTGACTTGCTGCCTGGTTCAAGAGGAATCTTTAGAAAACATAATTAAGAGGTTTTGGGAACTCGAAGAGCTCCCCTCCGTAACGCCCATACAGCATCCCGCCGATGTTGAATGTGAACAATTTTATAAGTCTACAACGACTCGCGAACCCTTAACTGGTAGGTATGTTGTGGGACTACCTTTTAATGGAGATGCATATTCCTTGGGTAATTCTTACGAAACCGCTCGACGACGTTTTATGTGTCTCGAAAAAAAATTTGAAGCTTCACCTAAATTAAGGAGTGCTTATGATGACGTCATTAGAGAATATATAGAGAAAGATTATATTTCACCCGCACCCGTTGACATCAGTTATAAATTATTACCAATGTACGTAATACCGCACCACGGAATTATTCGCGAGGATAAAGCGTCGACGCGTCTTCGCATAGTTTTGGACGCGAGTTGCAAGACTAGTACAGGAACATCATTGAATGATATATTACATAATGGCCCGAACTTGCAAGGCGATTTATTTTCAATTATATTAAATTTTCGCTTGTACGCTGTTGCTATGACTGCAGACCTTCGCCAACAATTTTTACAAATTAAGGTTAGAGAATGTGACCGTCGATATCAATGTATATTTTATCGCTTTAGGCCGACAGATCCGCTGATATTATACTGCTTCAATCGCGTCTGCTTTGGCTTATCGTCCAGTCCATATCACGCAATGCGCACCGTTCATCAATTAATCGAAGACGACGGCCACAAATTCCCCCTAGCTAGTGAAATAGTCAACAGCTCTTTATACATGGATGATATAGTTTACTCTGTTATGACCGAGGAAGAAGGGGCTACTGCATCCAATCAGCTGATCCAATTATTTGCAGGGGCTCAATGGGCTTTAGTTAAATGGAAAAGTAATTTCGTCTCCGTTTTAAAGGATATACCTCCGTCTCACAAAGTTCCTTCCGAAGTTGAATTCGACAAATCCATAAAGCATAAAATATTAGGCTTGCATTGGTCCACAGATACTGATAGTTTTTATTTTAAAATTACACCTTACACTGATTGGAAGTGTACTAAGCGATCCATCTTATCTTATATAGCTCGCCTGTGGGATATTATGGGTTTTGTTGCTCCAGTGGTAATATATGCTAAGTTGCTTATTAAAAGTCTTTGGCAGCTTAAACTAGATTGGGATGATACACCGCCGACCCATATCGTTAATACATGGAGACAGTTTTGTAACGAGCTACCAGTTCTGAATACGCTACACATTCCGCGTCATCTGGGCGTTATTAAAAACTGTGTTGTAACTCTCGTGGGATTTTCGGACGCAAGCGAATACGCTTATGGTGGGGTAGTTTACGTTCACGTTAGTTCAAATAATGGCAACACTATAAGGTTGGTCTGCGCGAAATCAAGGGTCGCACCAACAAAACCGCTCTCTATTGCACGACTGGAGTTATGTGGAGCAGTTTTACTATCTAAACTGCTACGCATGATTTATAATAATTTTGTTAATCGCTTTCCAATAAAAACTTACGCGTTTCTAGATTCTAAGGTCGCTTTATATTGGATAAAAAGTTCTCCTCACAGATGGCAAACCTTTGTTGCAAACCGTGTGGTTCAGGTGACAGAAAATATTCCGGCCGATCATTTCTATCATGTCGCAGGGACTGAGAATCCAGCTGACTGTCTATCACGAGGTGTAACACCGAAAAAATTAATCTCTCATCCTTTGTGGATGCAAGGACCTCCCTGGGCTATACTTGATCTGACTCAGTGGCCTCTTCGTAGCTTAGACGGACAGTCGTTAGAAGTAATACCGGAACAAAAAATTCTATCGCATTCGGTTTGTACAATCGCAAAGGAATCTATTATATATGAACTCGCATTACGCATATCGTCTTGGAACAAGATTCTTCGCATTCTTATTTACGTTTTTAAATTTGCTAGGTTATTAAATCGCCGCAGTTCACTAGCAGTGACTGCTAACGAACTTCAGTTTGTTGAAAACAAATTAATATTAGCCCTACAAAAGAGATATTTTGCAAAGGAATTTCAAAATATTCGCAATAAAAAATTGATTTCTCCACCATTTAATAAATTAAGTCCTTTTATAGATAAAGACGGCCTCATCCGCGTAGGCGGCCGTCTCGGCAATTCTGGATTTCAGTATAATACTATGCATCCGGTTATTTTACCTCGCAAGGATCATATCGTAAATCTTTTAATAGATTATTATCACATAAAACATTTACACGCCGGCCCTGAATTACTTATGTCACTTTTACGACAAAAATTTTGGATACTTTCAGCGCGTCGAATCGTGAGACAGCGCTTTCACTTGTGTAATAAATGTTTTAGACTCAAACCGCGTCCAACGTATCCTCTAATGTCGGACTTGCCTGCGAGTCGCACATACCACGTAGTTAAAGCTTTTACACAGACTGGCTGCGATTACGTAGGTCCGATAGACTATACCCCTACACGTCAACGCGGCGTACATAGTAGAAAGGCGTACCTATGCCTGTTTACGTGTTTAGCGACTAGAGCAGTGCATATAGAAGTCGCTACTGATCTCAGCACTCCCAGTTTTCTCGCTGCTCTGAAACGTTTCCTGGCTCGCCGCGGCCCTGTTCAGGTTATGCATTCCGATAATGGGACCAATTTCAAAGGGGCTGCTGCGTACTTACGTGAACTATACACATTTTTAAATAAAGAACTAGTCCCGAAATTGGAACAAGAGCTCGCTGAAAACCGTATTCGTTGGTCTTTCATATGTCCTAACTCGCCTCATAAGGGTGGTGCCTGGGAAAGTATGGTTAAAGTTGTAAAAACACATTTATTTCGCGTTATTGGACAACAGCTTCTTTCTTACGAAGAACTCATTACAGTTCTATCTCAAATTGAGTGTTTGCTTAATTCGCGACCTTTAACAGTTTTAAGCTCAGATCCCGCAGAGCCATCAGCTCTTACACCAAGCCATTTTTTACACACTGCACCTCTGTGCTCGTTACCCGCACCAGAAGTTAATTGCAGTATAAATAGTTTGCTCCATAGGCATTCGCTGTTGGATAAGTTAGTCCAATCTTTTTGGCGTCGGTGGAGGATCGAATATCTTCACGGACTACAGACTAGACATAACTGGAGCGTTCCTTCCACGCCTATTACACCAGGAACGGTCGTAATAATAATGAATGATAATTCTCCGCCACTCTCATGGCCTTTAGCGATCGTAGACAAAGTTCATCCCTCTAAGGACGGTATTGTACGCGTCTGCACTGTCAAAACCGCTAAGGGAATTTACCTTCGTCCTGTCGTCCGCTTATGTCCTTTACCGTGCCAATAGTTAAGTAATATTTTAATAGGTTAGGTTAAGATTTAAACCGTAATTTAGTATTTTTTGTTATATATAGAAACCCAGTCTCGATTTAATATAGTTCAATGTATTTTACTATTCCGCTTAAGTTATTTTAGTTAAATATTATTTAAATTTCTCAATTAAAAGCAATTAGGCTATTAGGCTTAATGGTAGTCTTTTAAAGGTGACCCTTTAAGGGCGGGCTGAAATGGTAACGCCACCTTGTGGCTTTATATTATAATAGTGAATGAGTCAATTATATGTGACATCGCAATCCATTTCCTTCACTCTTCCTTAAACCATGCACACCAGCGCCAACTGCGGCGCCCGGTCATTCAAGCATTGGATACAGCACTAATCGCATCGGCAGAGGACGAAGCCCTACAACTCCGTCCTCAACTCCAGCTTACCGCCCGATCTTTAAGTATTGCACTTCAGGATCGTGAAGAGACATTGTTATAGTCTCCCGCTATTAAGTGGTAGTGCCAAATCGTGACCGCGAGTGTTAATGACGTCTATAGAACTAGCCTGCGTGTTTGAACTTTAACCGTCACGCGCCGTCGACCTTCCTGGATTATCTGGCTGGAGCTGCCCTGGATTCTGAGGTTGGTGCACGCATGGTTCCTATTTACTCCTATTACCCTTGCGAGTCACACATTTCTACAATTTACTGCTCCCCGGTGAGCGTGTCGAAGGTTACTAGAATTGTGTTTTGGCGCCACCACCCTTGAAATATGAACAAACAGAATACAGAGTATGAAAAAGTGTGACTGGTGTACAGATGTGTATCGTTGTTCTCAAAATAATAAAACAAAATCTAAAACAATGTTAAAAAATTTCCAAAACACAATATTAATGCAGTTATAATTGTATCAACTTTTCTACAAGTGAAGTGCTGATAAAAGAGAAATAGTTGGTGTTTTTGTGTATAACGAGTTATTGACGGTACCTGGTCATAACGTTTAAAGTAATTACCGTCCCATTCTTTATCAACCATCATCGACTCAACTAATGTTAAAACATTAACCACTAATTTGATAATAGTGACGTCTCATACATCTTGTGTAGCGGTCAACGTAGCTGTAGCTATGAAGTGCAAGACTTAAAGAAACTAGTTATCTCGGGTTCAAAACTCACCGGGCAGACTCAATTGTCAAATTGAATTATTTCAACACATGTCCTGGTCCTGCAAGTTGGAAGCGGTGTTTGAAAAAATGGAAGATTTAACCGTCATCAGAAACGAACTGGAAGTGGGATCCAGTTGTGGGTCTCAACTTACAAGGCTTTCAGCAAGACTTACTCATTGGAAATATTTTAGATCTGAGTGTATCCAACTTTATTATTATCTAATTAGTACAATTTTTTTTTGTTATTGTTTATAGATTTTTTTTTGTAATATTATTATTTGGGGTTACGGGAGCAGACGAAGTTACTGTCGAGATGATCAAATATGTGGGCTAAGCGTCTTGGACTTGTTCTGGTTTTTGTGCAATTTATGCCGGAAATTAGGAGAGGTCCCAGACGATTTTTCTATTTTTGTATGTAAGAGGAGGGAACCGCCCATAGGTAGGAGTAGACGCCTTTTTTGAAGGTACCCAAGTCGTACCAATCTGGAAATACCGCCGAAGGGAGTTCGTTTCACAAGCGAGCGGTGATACGACAAATGGGTTTTTCTGAGTGGTAAACGCGCAAACTTGTGTCTTAAGGGGATTGAACTGAAAGTGGTTCAGTTCACCCCACTCAGAGACCATCCCCAAGGAAGTCTCTATAGAAGACACAAGTTTCTTTCGGCACTCGTCGACGTTTTCCCGAGAGAGACCTGCACGGCCGGAATATACCGCATCCCCAGTGCTGTCATCCGCATAACAATGTATGTTGGGAATATCCAATATATCATTGATGTGAAGGAGGAACAGAGTTGGGGATAGCACACAGCCTTGGGGGATACCAAGGTTCACGGGCCTGGAGTCCGAGCAAAAACTGTACAGAACGACCTGTATGCTCCGCTCAGTGAGGAAGCTGGTGATCCACTTGCATATACTCTCGGGAAGCCCAAAGGAAGGTAGCTTCGAAAGAAGCTCCTTGTGCCATACACTATCGAAGGCTTTCACCATATCCAGACTAACTGCCACACCCTCTCCCTTGCTTTCAACAACAGCTGCCCAAAGGTGCGTAAGATATAACAGAAGATCACCAGCCGATCGACCATGGCGAAAGCCAGTCATTGACCAACTGGTGATCCTCGAGATAGCTTAGGATGATGATGCTGCTTTTTGATGATGCTCTCCATTACTTTGGAGAGAGGAGAGGTAATGGCGATAGGTCTGTAGTTAGCTGGGTCCGAGCTATCACCTTTTTTTGGGATCGGATGGACAAGGGCACACTTCCATGAGACCGGCACTACGCCTTTAAGATAGGAGTACCGAAATAGATGCGTTAGCACTGGTGTCAATTCAGGGGTACATGTTCGTAGCACAACTGAAGAGATACCAACGCGCCCACTCGACTTATGACCTTCCAAAGAAAGGAGGGCTTTTCGGATGAGTTTTTGCCGAAAAACTATTTCCGGCATTAAGCTCGGACACCGCGAGATAATGGCGGTGTCTTCCCCTGGTTGTCCAAAGTCGAGTTTGAGGCAAAAACAGTGCCAGGAGATCGGCTTTCTCTTTTGAGGTGTAAGCCAGAGAGTCGTTCCCAGTGTGCAATGGCGGTAGGAATGGCTGACAAAAGTTTACCAGCGTGGCTTTAGACAGCGCCCAGAACTTGCGCGTGCCAGGTGGCCAGCTGATCCCCAATTTTGACGACATGCTTGAACTTTGCTCTAGCAATTTTCCGTTTGAAGAATCTGGAGGCACGATTATATTTCCTCTTCAGAACTCTAGAGTTCGGATCCTTAGTGACTAACGCACTAGCCCAAGCTTGATAAGCCTGCCGTTTGTCAGCTGCTGCAGCCCTGACAGACGCATCAAACCACGGCCGCGATTTGCCATCAAGTGGTACCACAGAGCTTGGTACAAATAGTTACATGCCCTGAAGTACCACATCAGCTACAGCCGCAGCGCAGTCACTAGGATCTTTGGAAGGGAAACAAATCGGCCCCCATGGGTAGGATGCAAAAAAGGATCGCATTCCATCCCTATCTGCTGACTTGTAGTGCCAAACGCGTCGAGTCGCAAGTCTTGTGCGAGCTGGGCGTTCAATGGGCACTACACTCCGTACCAAGCAATGATCAGATAACCCTTAGGGAGCCTCGACAGTGACTTGGTACTTTCCGGGATGTGTAGTCAGCAGAAGATCCAACAAAGAGGGCATATGGCAGTCCACGTCCGGTAGACGACTGTGCGTCTTGACCAATTGACATGGGCTTCCGGATTCTCACTCACCGATGGAACATAACCAAATGAATTTAGTTACTACACGTCGCTCTTCTGTGAGTGGCGCAATGCAGCCATCGTACCTTTGTATAAAGGAAAAGGTTCACAGATAGACTATGCAAGGTATAGGGCTATCAGTTTGATTAGCTTTGGCGGTAAAGTTTATGCTAAAATATTAGCGAGAAGAATGCAAGAGAGATCTGAAAGACTGTTGTGGGACGCCCAAGGAAGTTTTGGACCTGGAAGAGTGTGAATAGAACAGATCTTTTCCTTCCGCATGATCACGGAAAAGTTGTTGGCCCTAAACCAAAAGATTTTCTGTGCTTTTGTGGATTTTGTAAAAAGCGTTTGACAGGGTTGTGAGAAAGAAATTATGGGAGATACTACCCCGATACAATGTGAACGGACCCTTGATATAGGCTGTAAAGTCTCTTTACAGAGATCACTCAGCCTGTGTGCGAGTCGAAGCTGACATGTCGCCCTGGTTTGACATCCAATCGGGTATTAAGCAAGGTTGCGCTATGTCAGCTTGTTTGTTCAATTTGTATTTGGATAGTTGTCTCCAAGGCGTGAAAGACAGTGACATGGGAATGAAAGTAGGTAGGTATTCAAAATGCGATTTGCAGGCATTGGTCACCACTCTGAAAGATGGGTGTGAAAATAATGGTCTAAACCTGTATGCAGATAAGACGAAGGTTCTGATATTTGAAAGAAATGAAGAAGGAACAGAATGTAAGATCAACGTGAATGATAAGATAATAGTACAAGTGAATGAGGTGGTATATTTGGGAAGTATGTTTAGCAGAGACGGAAGATACGAAATGTATGTGGAAAGGCGTATTGCTGCCGGTAACAGAGTCAACGGTGCTTCGGCTGTATTGTTGAAACGACGAAATGTCAGCATAGCTGCACGTTTGGCTGTACACAATGCAATTTTGCTACCGACTATGTTATACGGCAGCCAAACGTGGGTAACACAGAAGAAGAATGTAAGAAAGATGAATGCTGTGGAGGTGCGATCTCTTCGCAGAATATGCGGAGTCAGCCTAGCTGACCGAATCCGCAATGAAGAGATCCACAGAATGGCAGGTACTAGAGAAGATGTCACGGTGAGAATGTAGAAGAACGTGCTCAGGTGGTTTGGGCACGTCGAAAGAATGAGTGATAAAAGAATGGTAAAAAAGATTTATAAAGGAAAAGTGAGCGGTAAGAGAGACAGGGGGAGGCCTCGAGTAACCTTCAAAAACTTAGTAGCTACGATATTGGAGGAAAGTCCCTTAAAAAGCATGAGGACCCCCCGGAGGGTATGTATGAAGAGGTTAATGTCTGTGGTCGAGGCCAAAGAGCCATGCAGGAACCGTAGAGTTTGGCGCTCCGTCGTCTCTGGCTACGCCGCAAGGGATATGGCGTGAAGTTAAAAAAATATATAAATATAACATTTTTTTATTAAAATATTTTATTGGTGATAATAAAGTTAAAATAACTGAACTATAACAACAAATACAATATATTAACATTTTAAGACGGTTAAAATTTTGAGACATAAATCCTTTAAAATATTTTCGTATTACCTTTTATATTGAGAATACAATACAAAATGTATAGTCTGGAAACAGATTTACTGCTACTAACAATTGCAATTCGTGAACCATTACAAGCATCGTAAACGGCTGAACAAGTTCAGTTTCTACGTAAAGATCGACAGCTGAACGAGCTTTGGAAACTATTCTCACACGATAGTAGTGTTAAAGCGTGGATAATTTATTGCCTAACTGAACTAAACGTAACTACTTATTAAAATTTCCACCATCTTATACCATAAAATATTAATTTACTGATCTGTAATACTTACTATTTGACTTTCGGGAGATATAATGAGAAACTATTACCAATTTTAACCTTCGCAAAATTTAAGATAAATTTAATATAACTAAGAAGGTACCTTAAAAAGTTTTTTACTGGTTTACTAATTTTGTAAGTTATTTTTAATTATTTTTGTATTTAGAAAATAAACAATCCATTATTTTTACGTAGAAGGCACTTAACTCCGAGGTAATCGTATTTGGTGTCAATCAATATAGTGCCGGCATTCAGTTAGATCCGTATGCATGGAATATTCAAAAATCTTTGATAACCTGAGTCAACAAACGAGGAGTTTATTGATTAGAAACGCTGAAATGCGAAATATTTGTTTTAAAATAACTCAGTTTAACAGAAGTCCTACAGAAACATAATATAACATACAGCAGTAGATGTCTTTGTTGAACATATATCTAAGAATATTAGTCTAAGATAAAATTAGAAAACATATTATTTGGATATAATAATATTACATTATCAAAACATGGAACGTTAACTCATATTTGCCACATGAAGTTACTTTAATCATAATGCGAAATGAATTTCTTTAATCCACTATAATGACACAAGCAAATTCTTTTGTGATAATTTGAAAAACGAATATTTATATTTTATTAGGATTGAAATCCAGGCTTAATATTAAGGTAATTTATTTACTTCTATTTTTAACTAGTTAGGTCTATAAATCTTACGAAGAATAAACTGAAGAAATCACTTTCTTGAGCGCTTAATAGGCTGTAATTAAGTTTTTTGAAACCCTATTTCACCAAACAATTATTTATTTTTAACTTTTTGTTTGTTTGTTGTCTGATTAAAATTTTTTATTTCAAGTTACTTGCATCTATTACAAGATAACTTCTTGATGAACAACTAAAACTAAAAATAAACTATTTTACTTTGTTGTCATGACCTTTTCATTGTTATTAATTTTTTATTGCATAATACGAGTAATATGATGATGAGGATCTGAAAATTAGGCTGGGGAATTAAGAAAAATAATCTTAAATATTTTTAGAAGATATAATTTATAGTTAAGATATTTATTTAAAACAAAAACAATTAAAATTTCTTATTGTTAGCTGATTTAAAATTTATGTTTGAATTCTGAATGAATATTGAGTATTTTCTACCTAAAACTATTTGTATTTATAAAAATGTATTGTAAATTCTACTAAATGTATTTTGGAAATTTGTATCACGTACAAAGCAAATTATACTTATTGTATTTATTATTAAAATATGTTAAATTGTACTTTTAGAGTATGTTTAAAGTGTAGTTATTATTAGATAATTATTGACTTCCGATAGTCGCGTTAAATGTTATTGTACTAATACAATAACTGACTAATCAGTAGTGGACTTGAAATTTATATTATATTTGAAATTGATTTTATAAAAGAGGTATTCGCACTAAGTTAAAGCTTTAAAGCAAGTTGGTGATCAGTAGTCTTAGAAGTGAAAAGGTTACCTATTTAATTATTGTGGAAACAACTACAGATATATTTATGATAAGTTAATGAAGTTAAGTTAAAAATTGAAAAGTTTTACATTATATATTTTAAAATGATTGAGCTGAGTGTAAGCAAAGCTCTTAAACTTCTTTTTGAAGATCTTCTTTTTGAACATCTCATTAAAACTACTGAACCGATTTGAATGAAAATTGGCAAAGCTGTAGAGCTTGGAAATGGGCACGTTTTTAAAAAGACATAATTAAAATATCTCATTGCATTCAGACATGATGGTTAAAAACTGTTTCTCCCATAGAATTAACGTTATCAGAACTTATGCGCACTTGCCGATCGTCAACCTAAAAATACGTTTATAAACAACATCACAAAAAAAGAACTGAACCTATTTACTATTATTATTATTTATTTATTTACTTATTTTTTGATTTGGCTCATCTCAACTCCCGCAGCGTGCGGCAATGGATCCTAGTATAATGAATATTTGAATAAAACTTTGAACAAGGGTATAACATTAACTAAGGTTCGAATACAAAAGCGGATCACTAAGTTGCAACCCTCTCGTCCTAAAAGCAGCAATTGTTAACCCGGCTCTAACGAAAGGGTGAAGAAAGTGTTTTTAAGAGCTTTACATTTAGAAACAGCTTAGAATACGTTTAAGTCCTTATTTGTAATACAATAATGTCAGGATTTTTATTAGAAACAGTACATTGGTGCAAAGATACTGTTTCTAATAGAAATCCTGATCCCTGGAACAAAAATTTTGAATCTGATCGCATTGCTATCCGTTGGATGATTGGATCTAATTTTAAATACATGCTTTCTTATCCCTGAATATGCATACAATCCAGCTACAAATCATTCCAAAATGTTCGATAAATCATTCTCAAACATGAGGCGAACTGAAATCCTGTCGCATTCCTCTCTATACATACATTCCATTGCTCGTTCGTGATTGTTGCTTTAAGCATAATGTGAAGTTAAACTCGCAGTTTTGCTTTATAAATATAGTATCATGTTAATGAACTTTTTTATTATGGTTATTAAAAAATATAAAATAAATATCAATAACAAATACATGGATCGAGGGAGGGACAAATTATATATAAATTATGACTTTTGAATTGTGGGTAAATACGAGTATTTGTTATAAAATTTATTGAAATATTTTATTTATTTATTTATTTATTTACCTTCACGCCATATCCCTTGCGGGGTAGCCAGAGACGACGGAGCGCCAAACGCTACGGTCTCTGCATACCTCTTTCGCCTCGGCCACAGACATCAACTTCTTCATACATGCCCTCCGGGGGGTCCTCATGCTTTTTACGTGACCTTCCTCCAGTATCGTAGCTACTGTGTTTTCGAAGGTCACTCGAGGCCTCCCCCTGTCTCTCTTACCGCTCACTTTTCCCATATAAATCTTTTTTACCATTCTTTCATCACTCATTCGTTCAACGTGCCCAAACCACCTGAGCACGTTCTTCTTCATTCTCACCGTGACATCTTCGCTAGTACCTGCCATTCTGTGGATCTCTTCATTGCGGATTCGATCAGCTAGACTGACTCCGCATATTCTGCGAAGAGATCGCATCTCCACAGCATTCATCTTTCTTACATTCTTCTTCTGTGTTACCCACGTTTGGCTGCCGTATAACAGTGTCGGTAGCAAAACTGCATTGTGTACAGCCAAACGTGCAGCTATACTGACGTTTTGCCGTCTCAACAATGCAGTCAAAGCACCATTGACTCTGTTACCAGCAGCAATACGCCTTTCCACATCCATTTCGTATCTTCCGTCTCTGCTAAACATACTTCCCAAATATACCACTTCATTCACTTGTTCTATTATCTTATCATTCACGTTGATCTTACATTCTGTTCTTTCTTCATTTCTTTCAAATATCAGAACCTTCGTCTTATCTACATTCAGGTTAAGACCATTAATTTCACACCCATCTTTCAGAGTGGTGACCAATGCCTGCAAATTGCATTCTGATGATGCAATGAGCACTGCATCATCTGCATATAGTAAGCAATTGACCTTAAGGTCACCTACTTTCACTCCCATGTCACTATCTTTCACTCCTTGGAGACAACTATCCAAATACAAATTGAACAACCAAGCTGACATAGCGCAACCTTGCTTAACACCCGATTGGATGTCAAACCAGGGCGACATGCCAGCTCCTACTCGCACACAGGCTGAGTGATCTCGGTAAAGAGACCTTACAGCCTGTAGCAAGGGTCCGTTCACATTGTATCGGGGCAGTATCTCCCATAACTTCTTTCTCACAACCCTGTCAAACGCCTTTTCCAAATCCACAAAAGCACAGAAAACCTTTTGGTTTAGGGCCAAAAACTTTTCCGTGATCATGCGGAGGGAAAAGATCTGATCTATACACCCTCTTCCAGGTCTAAAACCTCCTTGTGCCTCCCACAACAGCCTTTCAGATCTCTCTTGCATTCTTCTCGCTAAAATTTTAGCATAAACTTTACCGCCCAAGCTAATCAAACTGATGGCCCTATAGCTTGCACAGTCTATCTGTGAACCTTTGCCTTTATACAAAGGTACGATGACTGCACTTCGCCAATCGTCTGGGACCTCCCCAGATTTCCAGCATAAATTGCATAAAAACCAGAAAAAGTCCCAGACGCGTGGCCCACCATATTTGATCATCTCGGCAGTAACTTCATCTGCTCCCGCAGCCTTACCACATTTCAGACTTCGAATCACGTTCTCTACTTCTTCTAAACTGATTTCACCATCGGCTACATCTTGACTCAGCATTACGCTGGTAGTCAAGACCGAGGCGTCCTCACGTTCATACATCTCCTTATAGAATTCCGCCCACCGCTGCAAAACGTGTGCTTGCTCAGTTAAAATTTCACCGCTTTTCGAAAGCACCCCTTTCATTCTACAGGTTACCGAACAACCCCGGGAACCACTAACTTCTCGCCAGAAAAGCTTCGTGTTTTCCCGGAAGTTGTTCGTCAACCTTTCATCCCTTTCTCTCTTAGAATTTTCACGCTTCATCTTTATAAGTGCTTTCGTTTTGTGCTTTTGCAGCTTGTACGCTCTTTTTCTTATCTCTCTCATACTTTTATCCTTACCAGAGGCTTTATAATCCAGCCATGCTTTCTTCTTTAACTCTACAGCGTCTTTCACTTCATCATCCCACCATTCATCGCGCTTTTTACTAAAACCTCTTTTCCTTTTACCACATACTTCTGTCGCTACTTTCACCATACCATTCCTAAGGTTCTGCCAGCATAGTTCAACACTTTCATTTCCAGAAACATAGCTTTCAAGCTTCTTGGAAACCCTCTCTTGATATTCCTCTCTGATCGGTGGATCCTGAAGCTTCCAGCTTCTTATGCGATAATTCGACGCCAAGCTTGGACACGTCGTGCGGCTGCGCCAACCTGCAAACAAACCTCTTATTCTAGCAACGACTAGATAGTGGTCCGTTCCCAGATCAGCACCTCTGAACACTCGCGTGTCCATAACTTGACTTCGAATACGCTGGTCCACTAGGAATAAATCAATCATACTTCTTTCTTCCGCTCGCTCCCATGTGTACATGTGAATTTGTTTGTGATCAAACATCGTGTTTGCCACAAACAAATTTTTCTCCTTACAAAATTCCAAAATAAGCTTTCCAGCCTCATTTACCCTCTTATCACCATATTTGCCTAGCACGCTTTCGTAACCGCTTCGCGCGGTTCCAACCCATCCATTCATATCTCCACATACTATCAACTTTTCATTATCTCTGACACTACTTAGAACATCCCTGACATTCTCCCAAAACTCCTCGAGCTCGCTCATTTGAGCTGAGGATACTGGCGCATACATGGCTAACAAGAATACTCTTGTTATCCCCAGCTTAAAGCGAACCCAAAGAAGCCTCGGGTTAATCGCCTTGTATTCTACCATTGCATTAACCATTCGAGAGGACAATAATACGCCTACACCTTGGCAACCTCGCTCACCCTCTGGAACCCCAGCCCAGAAAGCGACCCGGTTGCCAGGCAAGTCGGTCGTATCATTGCCTTTTCGCTTGGTCTCAGACACACAAATAACATCCAGATCTTTGTCATCCATCACATCTAATAATTCATTCATCTTCTGTTCCATTCCTCCTCTTACATTCCACGTAGCTATTTGTAGCTCCGTCCTCCACCTTCCGCCGTTCGGAACATGGCGTGTTGGTTGGCGGTTCCCAACGCCGCATTTGTTCATATTATATTACATATTATAAATATACATTTTATTTCAACATACAATTATAGTTTTAATTCTAAATACAAAATTTTACATATAAAATACAAAAATATTAATATTTTAAATTATTTACATAAATATATATATATAATAAAGTAAAGTAATAAAGTACTTTTTAAATTACAATAACTAAGTTTATAATATTTTACACATGAACATTTCGGTTTTTATTCTGCAGTTATCATAAAGCTTATCTTCTTGTAACATTCACAATATGAAAAAACGTTATAAGAAAGTTGTTTTTTACAGTTTATAATTTTATTCATATCAACAAGTACTGATACTAATAACTTCGGTTAGTGATAAACATATCAGTAATAAAATATTCAGTTTGATCATCATAATCATAATATATATTCTTTTCTTTCTTGTCCAAGGTTTCTTTTTTTTTTTGTCCAAGGGAGGCCCTTAGACAAAATATTAATTTTCACTATTTACACTTTAACAACACAATTCAACGTCTCACGGATCACGTCCGGCCCGAGATAGGTATTATGTGGAATGACCTATATATAAATAGGTTATAGGTTGGCAAGCTCGCGTGTACCAGGTTGTGTCGTCCCCAGTATCATCGCCTGCAAACTTGCTAAAATCAGTCGTCGCATGGTCGATACCAGGAGTGCAATGAAGTTCGGGAGTTCACATGTACGACGCTCCAGATATATTAATTTTTTTTTTATTTATTTTTTCCATTGATTAATTTAAATAATTTTGAAACATTTGACAAAAAACACGTAAAATATTGTAAATTAAAAATATTAACAAATTAACTATTAATAATTTTACTACTACCTGAGTCAACATAAATCCAAAGCTTGTTAAAAAAAATTGTTTGTCTATTAATAATTAAACAGAACAAATTGAAACTTTTAAGATTCGTTGAATGTATGTCTTTGTTAATTTATACCTATATTTGTTATTTTCTGAACAGTACTTATCCCTTTTATAAATGTATTTTAAATAATAAAAGATTTGCGATCGAAGATTTATTTGATAATAATAATGATGGCTCATTAAATATTTGATCGATGAACATAAAACAAGCAGTTCATATATTTTTATATAATCAAAATGCATTGCTATAAAAATAATTAGAAATAAATAATAGGTATGTGTTCAACCTATAATAGTAATAGTTATTTTAGTCTGTAATAACTTCACAGCTAAATCAAAAATTAAAAAAAAAATTGTGATTAACATTAATGTATGTATGTAAAAAAAATATTTTATACCTCCTCCCGCGTGGAGATTAAACTGGTTTCGTATTACTCTTTTTGAATGTAATCACAACGATACTTTGTAACATTTTTTTTTTTTTGTAAAATCTATTAATACGTTAAACACTTTATTTATTTATCAATACTAATTTTATTCATAAGCTGTAATCGGAGATTAAATAAATTCTCTAGTAATGTTTTCATATTCAGACATGATTATTGTAACTTAAATTATTGAGTACCCCGTGTGTTATTTAAAAATAAGGAAGAAAACGTAATAATAAATGGGTTACAACAATATAAGAATAATAGAATATTTATATATTATTATATATTTATTTAATAATTCCTTATAAAATTTTCATCACAATTTTCTTCGGAAATAATGGTGCTGGCACAAGACGTTAAATACAATATATTAAATATTTTCTGTTTCCCATAGTTTAGTAACGTTAACCGGGTAACATATTACGGTAGCTTTGGGGAATTTTATTTTTATTTAAGTTTCGTTCATGATATAACATATATGTTTACTTACTTACTTACTTTTGAAGTTTTATAAATTGAGTCTTAAACATGTAAAATAAATATTGTTCATTTACAATATGAACCACTTTAGTTGACATAAAATATATAAGGACAATGACAATATATTAGCTGAGATCCCAAATTTAAAAGCGAATCTCAGCGTTGGAAACCCACTTATAGCAACAATTGCGAACAACCAGTCTGATTAAAGGGTACAGTCGTAAGGAACAAACAGAATTCAAGCTAATTTTATCTTCAACATTTAATAATCTACTTGTTTTGTATAAGCTTTAATTGTTGTGTTGTATATGATATTTCTTATGACATAAAATCTTTACTAAATTAACTTGTAATAAATGTAAGTGAAATAATTACACAAATTAAAAGTAGCAATAAAAGAATTGTCGATATTTATTTTCTTTTTTTGATTGTTTTTGTAGGTTTTGATATAAATTAATTACTGTTAAAAAAATCTTTTATAAAGTAAAATCTAAGGATAGTTGTCATGTTCATTCTTAAATTATAACAAAAATTGTTTATTCTTATTAAGATCTTGGCATCACGCTTGATTCCATTCCATTCCATTCCAAACTAATAATACATAAACCAATAATATTGTAAGAAGTAGGATTAGTAATACAAAGAGACTAGGTCATGTGCCACAATATGTATACTATACACTAATATAAATAAATACTTGCTTGTTTCCATAAATACAGTAACAGTATTTTATAAGTTTTGTTTATGTATTTTTTTCACAATATTGTCTGGAAAATTGTGTGACCGATCAGCGTTTAATAAATAAAGCAAAGAAATATTGTCATATTTATAATATTGAAATTTATTTATTTTATTGCAATATTATTATTTATACTTTATACAAATTTGACGAACTAGAATTTCAGTTAACTAAACTTAGAGGCCGTGGCCTTCTGATTGATTGACAATTAAAGCAATTGTTTTCTTTGTATTGTATTTGTATTTATATATATATATATATATATATATATATATATATATATATATATATATATATATATATGTGTATATATATATATATATATACATATAGATATACACACACTATATATATATATATATTAATACCTAAATGGAGTGTAAAATGTAACAAAACCAGTAAATAAAACAAATAGTTATCACCAAAAGACGATCATCATCCAACTAATAAAAATAGAATTTGAACTACACTAGCTATTTCCTATTGATATCTCTCGCGACTGTAAGTTTTTGTGTCCTCCACCGCATCGACTTGTAGAACCTATTACAATATTTTTGCAATAAAATAGTGTGAATATTACGGTCCACTGGAAAAACTGAAAGGTTTGGACATTGTATATTTATGATCGCTATTTTAGAGGGTTGTATCACTCACAATGTATATGTAAGGGAAAAGGGTAATGCGAAATACTAACACTATAACTAACTAAATAATGCAAATATTATTTTGTTTTAAGCAGAAAAATACTCCAAATATTCCAAATTATTAGAAAAAAACTCCAATCACCACATTATTTTAAAATTTAGTCTATTAAAAGTAACATATAGTTTCGTAAAAGCTTATATTATATTAATAATTTAACATCTACAGTTGCATTGTATAAGTTATTGTCTGAAGAATAAATCTCACCTCAAAGTATTGTGATATCACTGAGGCAGAGCCATTTGGAAAAAATAAATTTGTGTAAATGAAATAGTATTGTCAATGAAAGGCGAAGGTAATGAAGCTATGAGCTTTCTGATCTTACTACCTAGCTCAATAACAAATTTTATTTATTAAAATTAATAAATAATTAACTACTTAAAAGTTTAAGAATTTTTTTAGTTTTACATTTATTCAGTTACGTAAATAAGTATCTTTATAGATTCAATCATAATATATAGAAATATTCATAATGTTATTGGGACCCAAAATTTATTCAAAGATATCTAACCTGTCCGATAGCACGCTCAAGTATCGGCCAACAAATAATAAATCTTATTCTTTTTTATGACCGTTTATATTGGTTGTGCCCTAAATCTTTTTTCTATAATAATACTCCCATTAACAATGTTATCTCGGTCATGATTATCCAGTTGAGTGTTTTTATTACCCAAGTTAAGAGTTTTACATATTTTTATTACCGCGGCATCGCATAAGAAGCCATATCCTGGCGGATGACCAACGTAACCTTACATTAACACTCTGTATTTTAACTAGATTTACGATTTTAATCATCACTTAATATCCTTGATTTTTCTACTCGAGTAAGTACTTTAGTTGACCCATTAAAGACGGGTAAAGGTTAATATTGGAGATATTACATAAAATATGTTTAGAGAGTTTATTCCTACTTCATTTAACATTTATTCCTACTTCACTTAACATTTATAAGTCGTTGAATTAGATGTTTATTTATGTGAAAGTAAGTATGGTTTATTAATTTTTAAATTAACTTTACTTTAGCTTCACGCCATAATTCTTGCGGGGTTGCCAGAGACGATGGAGCGCCAAACGCTACGGTCTCTGCATACCTCTTTCGCCTCGACCACAGACATCAACCTCTTCAACCTTACCATCGTAACAAATACATAGCTATTATTAATCAGTTACTTTTAGGTTGCATGCTTGCTGTGTCAATAATAAGTCTGTATCAAACACATGTTGAAAGAAAATGTCAGAATTTAAAGTCGGTTTTGTATAAATATTATGATTTTTGTAAACTTTTTTAATAAGGTTTAAAAATTTATGGTTATAATCTATTCTTATAAGTGAACCATAGATTTTTATCTATTTAAGGAAATATAGTCTGTATGGATTTTAATATGTTGAACGTATAAATAGTGCTAAAACTTTTCCAAAAAATCAACCACGACTTTTTAGAGTAGCAAGCATTGCTACAAAAGGTTACGCAAATAACTCATCCATCTTAATAAAGAAACACGTGCAATCTTTACTTGTCCATAATGCCTTTGGTATCTCACTTATGATAAAGCCGAACATTCAGAAAACAAGTATATTATCAGTAGGCCTACAAAATATTAATAATTTATTTGAGTAATTGACAAGCGACAACTAGTAATGTAAGCAGCTGAAAAGTTTTCAAAGGTCTTCTCTCAGGAGATTATTATTTAAGGCTTTGAATTAAATGAATGTGTCTGATATAAGAAATAAAGATTTAATTAAAAGTCTTAAGTGTTGTTAAATTAATGAGAATTACGAGTATATATTAACGATCCCCTCTTCATCTTCCGCTCTTTCCCCACCTGACCTCCTTCACATTTCAAGTTTATGCCTATAATCGCAGACCATATCATTAACCAAATTTACTACCATTTAAAATCAGGTGTCATGGAGATATGGTTAGAGACTGCAATTTATTATATTTTAACAAACACAACATGTCAGTAAAGAATCTGTCAGCTTGTGTAATTAAAGAAATATAAAAAGTATAAAACAATAAAACTGTAAATATTTTAAGAACCACGAATTACGAATTTAATGTAGGTTTATTTTTAAAGAATATTAGTTTTGTTTGTGTTATCGTTCCCATATTATACATGAAATGTTGCAGTTTAACATTTATATAATTAAAA
The DNA here is from genome assembly GCA_918358695.1 of Melinaea menophilus ssp. n. AW-2005. Lineage (NCBI taxonomy): Eukaryota > Metazoa > Arthropoda > Insecta > Lepidoptera > Nymphalidae > Melinaea > Melinaea menophilus. Next base: position 15,587,874 of record OU911043.1, on the reverse strand, counting down.
TTCTCCATTTTTATCTTAAAAATACAATTTCAATGTATTGACAAATGCTAGTACAACATAAAATATGGTACGTGAGTAGAATGTATATTAACGGAAATTAACTCACAATTTGCTACCTGTAACAAACGTATAATATAAATATAGGGTTCGAAGCAGAATTATTTTCATTACTAAATGTAATCCAAAGTTAACTCGTAAATAGAGGTAGAGTGATGACTCACTTCATTTTCTTTTTCGAGGAATTATTATTAATTTCTCTCTGGCAACCTTTTGACGTTATTCCTTCGTGCTTCTCAAAATTGTGTAATTTTCTTAGAAAATTAAATATATTTTTTTACAGGATAACTGAAAAAGAAATAAACAAAATTGCTTTAATGTATTTTATTGTCAGTATATCTGTTTATACATTTAATTATATGACTGACCATAAGGTTTGAATGTTTTGTAGAAATGGTGTTCTGGGTAGGACTAAATAGGTCTGTCTAACACATATATATACAATTACTTTGTCATCTATCTCCTTTTCGTAGTTGCGCACCAAGGTCATTGTCTGTAGAACACAGTGTTTCAATAAATGAAGATTAAACTTAAACTATAAAATATTTAATATACAATAAGTTGAAATTTTAAAGCCAAAAACTTTATGTAGACATATTGTGTTTTTCTTCTTTTTTATAAAGAGCGCCTGTTGAGTTTTTGGCCGGCTGTTCTCAGCAGAGCAGCATTCCAAGTCGGTGGCAGCTTACTCATGAGTCCATGGACTGACTTCACTGACCTTTTTTATTGTAATAATTGACGATTCAAAAGCGTGTGTAAATGCCTACTTGAATAAAAATATTTTGAATTAGAATTTTTATACGATTTGAATACTGTATAGTATTTTAACGACTTTGTTCAGCAATTTTTTTTGGTATCTATGACTTTGTTACTATATTACATTTTTCCATTTGACAATTATTCACAAGCAAATAAGTTTTTACTTTTATCGTCAGAAATAAAAATATTCTTTTTATTTTGGAGCATATAAAAAAAATTTTTGTAATTTGCTAAAGCTTACTTTCAAAATCGATAAAGCAAGATCTAGAACCTCGTACGTTTTAGCTCAAATGGGGTAGTAACCTCTCTCGCATAGCTAACAGGTTTTCAATGTATACAATGTACTCGTACATCTGTAAGTAGCTGCACCACTTGCCATCCGTTGAATCTTCTGTTCATTTACTACTTTGTCAAAATAAATTTAAAAAAAAATCAAATTTCACGAATCTATAAATCGCAAAAATAATATCATAGTTTATAAATAACTTCTCAATCTATGTGAACGTATGTTTATAATATATTTAGGGGTGCTCTAAGTTCACAAGATTTGGTCTCAACCTCTCCAATTATCAAACACTAGCATCCTGTTGTGTATTATGTATGTAACTAAATAAACAAAACAAGCTATACTTGATTATAAGAGAATATGAATAAAATAGAAATGCATTTAGTGGGTACCTTTAAAATTTTGACTATTTCTTAAATTATATTAACACAGTGTGTAAAATATTTATATATTAATAATAACATACTTAAATAAAAGATATATCTATATATATGTATAATTATATTTTTAAACACTTATAATGGATACAAATGTTATATACATAATACACATGCATAAATAATACATACGTACTACACATATATATATCAAAATAACATTCAAAGGGAGTGGAAAAGCTGCTTCAGTTTATATTTAAAAGATTTTATAATTAGATAGTTAAAAAGTTCATCAGGGACTTGATTCCATAATCGTGTTTTGCTTTTATAGTAAAGAAATCAGCATAAAGTGAAGTATGAAACCGGGTCTGGAGGTTTCACACACAAACGCAAAGGTCGGTTGCTAAAACTATAAACCCCTTGAAAAGTTCCTGTAGATAGGTAGGTTAATTCAGAGTTACCTAATATTTTAAAGAGTGTGATAAGCATATCCACAATCCGGAGTTGACGTCGAAAATTTGAGATTTAATCGAATTTACGCAGACCGTACATAAAACGGATGCAAAATTTTAAAGTTCCTTCTTCCAAAGTATCTAAATATCAGATGTCAGCAAATAATAATAATAATAATAATAAACGTTTATTTCAGGACAAGCCCATATTTTGTTAGTAACAATTATTCTTAAAGACTAGTGTTAGTATTATAAATCAAAAATTTACAAATTCTAACAGTAATTACTAATAAGCCAGCTATTTACACATGTAGTTTAATCCAATGTTGCAGCATTAGACTCTCCCATCTATCAAAAAATATTTTTAAAATACTATTACGGCTGCCGCGGAAACGCTTTAGTAACGATGCGCTTCTCTTACGCATAATAGCTTTGAAGTCATTAATGCGTCTTTCCGCGAACATCAGCGAGGCACTGCAGCGCCACGGCAGCTGCAACAGTATCCTGAGCGCATTATTATATTGTATGCGGAGGTCACTGTAAGCACGCAAGCTGTAATTTGTCCACAAATTACACGTGTAAAATGATTGGCAATAGGTCTTAAATCAAAGTCAAGTCAAATCAAGTCAAAATGGGGTAAAAGTAGTGATTGAGTTAAGAGAGTTTTCATTTGCAAAGGAACAAAATTTCGTGTACACTTCGAAGAGTGAAGGGAATATCTCAAAGAATTGGTATTATGGTTATGGGACGAAAGTTGGATAGAGAAGAAGCATCGTTACATTTAGGAAAAGGAATAAGATAAGCATATTTCTATAGTGTGGGAAAGGTATTGGTACGAGTAGATAAGGAAAAATTAAAAATTAAAAACATGAGAGATGATTTCCAGAACCAGCTTCAAGATAAGTATAAGCATCTTACGACTGTCATCACAACCTAAAGAATTTTATTATAGCCTTTGTAGTGAAGAATAGTAAGCTCTTTTTAACATCATACTCTGAAGTTTTAGTAGGCCAAGAAGGGAGTGAACTATCCAGGATTAGGGATTTATATGAGAAGACAGAGAAGATGTTTCCAGTTATTGAGGCGCCACATCCAACAGAGCAGAAGGAGTTGGAGTTCATAAACCTGGTAGACAAATAGCACGAAGTATCTCGGTAAGTACGAAGCGTGTAGGTACTTCGATGTGCAGATCAATCTTCGATTTAGATCTATTTGCTTGATTTAGTGTGCAACCTATAATTAAGAATTAAAATTTATATACGTATATATACACCTAATTGAGGCCCGTTAATAGTATATTTATTGTTTTATTTAATCAGTAAGTAACAATATGAATAATTAAATTAAATATAACTTCTAATTATTAAAACAGTTTCATAAACACAAATTCTAAAGACTAAATGCTGTGGGTCTGAATAATAAGCATGTTATTGATCTACTAAACTAAATTTCACAGAAGGTTACCCGATCACGAAAGATAAGCGAAGGTAATGGCCTGTTGCCCTGAATTTTGCAATTTACGTGACCGGTGATGTAGATTGACTTTCTATTAGAATTGCAATTGTAATAAAAACTTTCCTGGAAGAAATAATTAGGGCTTTATTGGTTTTACATATAATAAATATCTTAATACGAAACTTACGTCAATAATGTTTAAAAAAGTATCTTAATTAAAACTGTAGCTACAAAAGATTAAATACATTTATTAATATATACAAATACATAGTATATAATATATAAGATAATAAAATTACTTTAAAATATTACGGATATGCTATTGTAAATATTATTCTGAAAGTACAATGAGCCTTTCTGGCGGGTAGCCAATATGACCTCATAAAAAAACTTAATGTTTTAACCACAGACTTACCAACTGGTAATCGGTTTCTTTGTTTATATTTCAAGAGCTATAAGATTTTATTTTCATGTGTAATATTAAATGTGTGTAATAAAATAATATGCAATTTAATTTTTATTTTCAAAAACCTTAATGTGACCTGGCAGTGGCTGGCAATTCAAATCCGTAAAGATTACGAAATATCACAGACTAATTAATAAGTGTTAGAGATACGATTTTTCCTTTAAACAATAAACGCATAAAATAATTTAGATAAAGTATTTTTTGTCTTGTTTTGTTTATTTAGTTACATACATAATACACAACAGGATGCTAGTGTTTGATAAATAATTGGAGAGGTTGAGACCAAATCTTGTGAACTTAGAGCACCCCTAAATATATTATAAACATACGTTCACATAGATAGATTGAGAAGTTATTTATAAATTATGATATTATTTTCGTGATTTATAGATTCGTGAAATTTGATTTTTTTTTAAATTTATTTTGACAAAGTAGTAAATGAACAGAAGATTCAACGGATGGCAAGTGGTGCAGCTACTTACAGATGTACGAGTACATTGTATACATTGAAAACCTGTTAGCTATGCGAGAGAGGTTACTACCCCATTTGAGCTAAAACGTACGAGGTTCTAGATCTTGCTTTATCGATTATGAAAGTAAGCTTTAGCAAATTACAAAAATTTTTTTTATATGCTCCAAAATAAAAAGAATATTTTTATTTCTGACGATAAAAGTAAAAACTTATTTGCTTGTGAATAATTGTCAAATGGAAAAATGTAATATAGTAACAAAGTCATAGATACCAAAAAAAATTGCTGAACAAAGTCGTTAAAATACTATACAGTATTCAAATCGTATAAAAATTCTAATTCAAAATATTTTTATTCAAGTAGGCATTTACACACGCTTTTGAATCGTCAATTATTACAATAAAAAAGGTCAGTGAAGTCAGTCCATGGACTCGTGAGTAAGCTGCCACCGGCTTGGAATGCTGCTCTGCTGAGAACAGCCGGCCAAAAACTCAACAGGCGCTCTTTATAGAAGAAATTTAACAATCCCAGATGATGTAAGTTATAATATTAACCCTGCAAATGAGTCAACAACTTAAATTCTACATATTTCAATTCTCTAAAACCTCTTGAACGTTACAATAATATATATTTAAAAGAAAATCTAAGATATCTTGTGGAACTTTATTATATATGCGTACACTCATGCCCATGAAGTATTTATTAACTTGTTTGAAAACAAAATTTTGGCGTCAAGGGCTTGTTTTTATTTCTCGTATTTATCGTGTGTGTTTTATATAACTGTGTTTTATATAACTATTTAATTTTTTCCGTAAAATTACATATTATATTATTAAATATGTATTGAGAAATGACTGTAAGAATACTTATTTCTTTAAAAACATCTCCCAGAGAATCTCTAGCTTTTAAGTTATACATAGCTTGCACAGCACTTTTGTAAAATAAATATAGAATTAATTTCGGCAGCACTGTCCCATAACAAAATATCGTAAGATAAAATACTATAAAAATAGCTAAAATAAAATAGCTAAAACAAACAAGTCGAACCGTATTAACATCCGTTAATTGTCTAGCTTTTCTATTTGCAAAGGCGGCCGAGCTGAACTTGCATGCAAGTGACAAGGGATGGGGGTTTCATTGAAGCTTTTTATCAAAAGATAAACTTAAGAAATTTGTTGAGTCAGTCAGTTCTAATACTTTAACTTTTCTTAAGAGAGAAACTAAAATTTTTATATTTTTCATTAGGAAGTGTAAGCTCTCTAAATTCTTAACTTCGAACCATTAAAGGACACGTGACAGACTACTGTTTACTACGTCATAATTAGTCCTATCGCGCTCAACTTTAAAAATAAGCGAGGTGTCATCAGCTAAGAATACAATGTCACAGAGACCTTTAACAAAAATGGGAAATTATGTATATAAAGTAAAAATAAGGGGTCAAGAATAGATCGTTGTGGACCATCCATATTTAGGTAAGAAACAGCCGTAAGAGTAAGAGGCAATAAGATTAAGCGCAGCACTACGTACACTATAGTGGTATCGCATATGGAACTCATAAGTATTGTTATTACTTAATTGTGAATACCTGATACCAAGCATCACGATAAGCAGATAAAAATACTGGTGAGGATAAAAATAACATATATTTACATTTATATATATTTATAATATCATCAAAAACCGTTCACAGTGCACGGATCTACGGAGGTGCATATAAAATTTTTCTAAACTATAAAATTGCGTGGCAACCACGAGATCAGACGGCACGCTAGTGATTTAACCTCAAATGCACCAAAACACAGTAAAATAGCTGAGCGGGGACTTCAAAGCCGGCCTCAGGAATCCACTAGACGACCACATACGCCAAGTTGAAACTTTTAAGATACTCGTTCGATGACCTAAGATATCTCCTCCCCCCTCCCTTATTAACATTTTAGACCACTCTGACCTACGAAACCTCCCTTTCCCCCTACGTCTCTTCCAAAATTCCCGTCACCCTCAAAATTTACGTCACCCCCTTGGATTTACCTTATAAAGTAGCATAGGTAGACCTCCCGACTTCGGGCCCATCTGAATCAGCATGACGAGCAGAAGAACTTGGCTCCTACAGAGTACTCATTAGCCAGGAGAAGACCAACCTCCCCCCTATACCCCTCTTAAAATTTTTGTCCATTCAACAGTTGACCCACGAGATCCGTCCCCACTCCGCTAAAAATTTACCTCATCCCCCCTGATCATATCTCGTTAACTTAAAGAGCTTGACCCGCTGACATTGAGCTCTATCGAATCAGCGCGACAAGTAGAATAACTTGGCTCTTATAAAATTCTTGTTCTTAAACAACTAATAAGCACAACGAATGTGGAAACACTCCACTACTATCGGCGCAGGAAGTTGTAATTAACCACAAGTGTAAAGCATAAACATGTAACAAACCAGTATAAGCATCAATTATAGTCTTCGGCGACCAGTGGAAAGTTATACATGACCCTCAGCTCGTAACCGCAACGGAAGCAGCAGTTTTGTTAAGAGAAAACGGCATACAGCTGGGTTTGATCTCAATATATCTGGAAGCAAATAAAGAAATCTCATCGTACCTCGACAGAATCCAGAAAGATCACAGAAAACACGAGAAACATAATCATCGCTGGGGATATCAACGCCTAGAGTTCGTGGTGGGGTAGTAGCACAAAGTACAAAAGAGGTGAGATGTACAATGCGTTCCTAAACGAATTAGATCCTCACATTCAAAACACCGGAAACACGCCTACTTTGTTTTGTGAAAATTAGTCCAAACAATAAAGACTCGCACCTACACCCTCTTCACGTCAGTTCCCGTCGCTTTGACAACTGAGTTGTTATATAATAAATGGTTTTGTTTGATATCGATTTCTATATACATTCGTAAGCGACATCTTTAACATTTCATTCGAGATTCAACATTAAATATATATATTTCTTGTCTTAAAAAACGTTATAGCGTTCTTCACTGTAAAATAAAATAGCGTTCTTCGTTATAAAATATAATAATTGTTTTAACGTTTAAAAAAAGATTAAGAGAAATTTATTAGATTTTCCAGTATACTATATTTCAGAAATACAGATCATATTTTTTATATCATCTGGGATTTGAAGGTAAAATCTTAATATATATATTATACATTTGCTAATATTGTTAACAAACAGCACCACGAAAGGAGTGGTTATATAGAATAGTTGTATGTGGCAATATGTATTATGTATTGTTAGATTAAAAATTTTATAATGAACTGAACTGAACTGAATGAACACTAAGATGGTTCTTTTACTCAATAAATGTTGTTCAGCCTTAAATCGCCAGTTAGATCAATTCATTGAATATATAAAACGAATATTTGAACTTGTTTTTCGTGATATAAATGTAATTTGATTATTAAGAGAAAAATTTATAAAATTAAAATAATCGGACATCACATTTTAAGGACTTTCTACCTATGCATAGTATTAATATAATGTGTAGGAAAAAAAATTGCCTTATTTTCTAGGAAATCTATCCTAATTAGTGCGTTCTTAGCCATGCTACAGTAATAAGTTGGTAATACCAAAGTCAGATTAGTATTTATTATATTGACTATTTCTGTCATCGCGTAACATGCAAAAACTAATAAAGAAACCATGATATGAGATAATTATACCTACTTAAAACAACCAAAATCATCGTAGGCGAAATCTGACTTCACAAGTCGATAGGAAAAATTAGTAGGACAAACGTAGCATCTCGTTTTAGTGGAAAAAGTGAAAGAGGGGGCTGGGAGGGGGGGTAAAAGTGGAAACCTTTGGGACACGCTACAGGTCGCAAATATTGACAGAGCATTTTCAAACTCGGTATACACATTCTTAAGGACAAAATGAAGGTTAAGTTCTTGAACGGGGCAAATCAAATTTTTATTGCTCAGTAAATTATACTCTATGAGAACAACGTTGTGAAATTTTTTCAATAGGTAAATAAATTTTTCCAAACACGTTTGAAAAATAATGTTCTGAGAATTAAAATAAAAGGAAGTCAAACAACAAATATTAATTAAATTATTTTCGTTAAATCGTTAAGAATTCGAGCATGAATCGAATCCTATTTCAAAATCCTTTCCTATTTCAAAATACGTGACTGGAGATTCAAAATTTCTACAACCAAACGTAATTTAAGCTTCTCCAAAACTTTGCAGCAGTAGTTTTATTAAAACTATAATTACAATTAACTGAGAGTAATCAATTATTTTACTTAGTTGATGATCCAAATCTTAAAAGCTATTAAATCCTTTTTATTATATTCTTATGTAAAGGACCATAGTTTCTTTTGTTGTTTTTAAAGGCAATATATTACATGGATTATAATAATATTGAATATTAATTATTCGTCATTCAAAATATACAGTTTTCATACAAATACCAAACCAGGATAACCTACATTATAACATTAATCCCATTATTTTCATTCTCATATTCTCTGGAATCAAGATTCTTAATTTCGTAACAGGAGATTAATTAAACTTCATGAAACATTATCAAAGTTACAAACTGCCTCAGTAAGTATTATATTTTCAAACATATAGAAAATTTATATAACCCAAACACTATCACCATAATATCAAGTATTTCAACGCCATTAAATGTTGAAACCCGAAAAATGCCGTCCATACAATTTACATAATATATTTGATAACACGTATCTGCAAATAAATATTATCTTAAATGTTCTTACGAAACCATGATGCTTATTTAGTTATTTGGCAATATATCATGAATCTAATTTATTACCCGTATGCTAAATCACAAAATATTTTAAATGATTTAGTTCTACATAACTTTAATCAAATTTAATTTAATAATGAACTGTATCGACTTTAATACTATTGTATGTCATCAGGTACATCATTATCAGCGGCACGATTGTCTAAGGAACTCGTAAATGCAACTTCTAAAGAATTTATCTTTTTTTCTTTTTTAGCCTAGTTACGTCTCTTTGATCGTGCAGTATTAAAGACGGTTAATCTTATATTGTTTTTTTTAATTGTGATTTATATTCTTTATACGGAGTTGAAATTATTATTTCAGGTATTGTATCATAGATATATATATAGATCATATTAAAAAAAAAAAATAACATTTTGAAAACAATATTGCGTGAATGCATTATCATTTATATAAGTTTTCGTTATATTAATGTAGCAGAACAAACATTCAAAACGATCAAAGTTTTTTCATTATAATAAAAATAAAACATATTTAACTCTGCTAATGTTACTACCAAAAATTTGTTACAAGTACTAAGTTTTTAGCGTAATATGTTTAGCTTTTGTTTCTGATATATTTTGTTTTGTAATTGTGGTATGTCTTCTTTAATAATAAAAATAAATATAATAAATTTGATAAATAATATTAAGTACTTTTTAAGTTCAAAAAAACTACTGACATCGAAATATAAGTATATATTTGTTAAACAATATTTTTAAATTTCATGTCAAGTTTTGATAATATTATATGTGATTTATCATATTTTCTGTGTAACTATAATTTTACTTATAATTGTGGTAAAAATATGTAAATCTTATTCTTGTGAAATATCCAACATGACACAAAATATAAATTCCTACAATATATACTGTTGACTATTGTCTACATCAATGGGTTATAATTTAATAAAAATTTCATAAAATATAATAACTTTTTTAAATATAAAACGAATGAATAATGTTAAAGCATTAAGATGTTCACTATTGTCGGTGCAGATGAAGATATTACAGAAGCCGACTAACTAACGACAGCAATTATCCGTTTATGACCGCTTAATGTTTTAATACATGTGCGATGGCATAGCATATATTAGATAATGTTTATTTTGATAATTCTTCCGGTCACTGCCAGGAATTTTAATAACTTGTCATTTTTTGTAGTAAATATCTTGTTTTTATACTAAATAAAAATTTATTATAGACAAAACAAAAAATATGGAATATATTCAAAGCGATAAATCCCATCGTGATAATATTACTATTTATTTCAGTAACAGAAAAAATACAAGGCTGATGTTTCTACTAAAGATATTATACTACAGTAAAACAGTTTCATTTATATTAAAAATATATATTTATTTTAGTATTCGAATCAAAATCGTTACTGGTATTCGAAAAATGGGAAAGCTTAATAAAAGGTTTAGCAGGGGTTACTTAATTTATACTTAACTTGACGTTTACTGTGTTTGCTGTCTATCAATATTTTTAGGCCCGCGTTTTAGCGCGTATTAAAAATAATATTTAATTAATTGATTGTAGTATGAAACATTACACACCAATACAATCATACATTTCATTAATATCAAAAGGGTCACTATTTTAATATTGCTCGTATGATATGGTTATTAACATAGTTGTGAAAGTGAGTATTTGTTTTGTATACCAAAACTCTTACTTCACTTTCACTCTATGCCTTTCTCTATATTTTTTCATTAACAAAACGTAATAGTAAAATTTATGATAAATTAACATTATTATTATTTATTAAAAATATAGATTATCCAGTCGTAAGCTATAGTTTAAAGTAGACAATAATTAATATTTCTATTATATTTGGAAGTAGATGAAGCATCTTGTCAAAATTATGGGTGTGTTATCACAGATATAAAGAATTCTTGTAACTGACATTAAATTACACCATAATTTTCTATTTGTGTATAGTGTAATTTACATTAATAAGTAACGTTTATTACTAGATCATATTTTTTTTACGGAGTACAGCTTTACTAAGTGTAGTTAATTCAACAATCTATATTTCATAGTCGTGGGAAGTAATCAAATCATCGCTTTTGCTATATGCGTGTCACTAGATATACGATTTAAAATAATATTTTATTCAAATCCAATATGAATGACATGCAACTTTTGTATTTAATGTTTTTTTATAAATATCTAATATTGTTTTTTTTTCATATGACCTTTTTGGTTTGGTTCTTTAAATAAAATCGTTTTTTTTAGCTTAATATAAAATTGTATGTCCGCTAAATTGAGTTTCGCTAAACATCTAGAAATGTGTAAAAGTTAGGAGATTGACGTAAAATCAATTTTGTAATCAGTTTTATTATTTGTGTAATTTTGATATGCTTTGTAAAATAAATATTATATGAAAAATAAACCTAATTTTAAAAATTATTTTATTTAAATTGTATTTTACTATGATTTTTAAGCTTCTGTTATAAGCCTCATAGATATAAAATATGTTTAAGCCGTAGCGTAAAAATAAATGCTATATTTATTTTTGTTTCAAGATTGTGTTTCTAAAATTCAAAATTGAATACACAAATAAAATCGTGTAATTATCCGTAATTGAATTGCAAGAACTAATTAAATATGCAATGTTACACAGATCCTAAACAAACAACAGCTTTATTTACGGACTTCACCTGTTTAAATAGAAATGGTTGTCTCCCGAATCTGTGTATACGACTAAGTTATTATAATGAACATTATTTCATAAACTTTATAATATTTATATAATATAACGAAGTTTTAATGTTATTAAGCTTAAATATTTCATATTAGAAATTAAACTTCGTCGTTAAGGAAATACAATTATCTACTTTATGAAAAGGAAAAAAAAAAAGCAAATTAAGTTTCAGTAAAATTTATAATTGCCGAGTTAATTAAATTAGTATTACGTACGTAAAAACGGTGGAAAGTAAAAACGTGAAGAAAGATATTATTAACGGATGACCCCTTGTTTACTTTGGCTTTGCTATGATTAAGAACTTAAACATCTTGAGATCTTCAAGAAGTTATATTAACTGGATTATTATTAATACTTCATACTAGTAAAATCAACAAGCAGAAATGTGTATAGGGACAAATTATTATTATAATTACAAAACTACTTACTGAATGTATTGATATATTTATTTGTATGGACTAAGTATTATGTTTTGCTTGTGGAGGCTGCCAATTATATATCTTTTACTCTCCCACAAAATCTCTTAATTACAAGTGAAAACAGAAAAACCGATATGGACATTTTGAATTATTGGTTAGAATGTCTGATATTTTAAGACTAATAATAGTGATGTGTTAGTTTATTACACATTTGAAATATAAAAAAAAATATGTCGCATTATTTTCTATATATTTTATAAAAAAATATATAATTATTTACTATTATATATGATAACGCTAATATGGGTCCTAAATTATCATTTTATACAAGACAATCCCTTAAGAAAATATCTTAATAATGACATAACTGAAGCTAAATATTTTATATTTTTTATACTATTTTTTTCTATCAATCGTATTTAAGTTAAAATATTTGAATGCATAATGTGCAAAAATTATTTAAAAAATTATATAAAAAAACGAATATGTTGTAAAAAATAAATATTGTTCATAAATATTATTGATAATTATATAATGATATATTTCTTCATTATAAAATAAATACGACAAATTAGATCATATTTATACATTTAATAAGTTAAGCGTACATTCATACAAAAATTAATCTCTTTGAAGAGAATAGATGGTATAGAATAGATAGTAGATCTGTCTCATAAAATAAATGAAATTATATATTATATTACAAAAAAATCCAACTCCAATGATAAAATGTATGAAAACGAATTATATGGTACTTGAAATTTTATATAAAAATGTTTAGTTATAAACATTTCAGTAATAACAACAATTACTTAAAAGAAAAAAAGTTATTTTTGTTTTATTTTAAGCAATTATTATTTTATTATTCAATTTTGCTTGTCCGACTATTCCTCAGAAATATAATGATTCGTGTGTTATCACTATTTTATTATCACTATTTTATTTATTACATCCTTTATTTACTACAAAATTGACCTGCATAGCCGAGACGGCTCAATGGTATCGTTTTATTATTCGATAGATTTATGACATTGTTTGTTAGTTAACATATTTTGTAAACGATTAATATTTTTATATATCCTACGGACTTTTTGTCACAACAGATTACTTACTGCAAAAACTACAAAATAGGTTAAATGTTGTCATGAATTTAATTATTCTAATAAGGTATAATGTTAAATATGTGGTATAGATCTGAAATATTTCATTTTATTTTATCTACTTTAATATATATAATCATTTTATATCTGTCATTATGGTAATTATCATAATAATAGGCATAAAATCATGGTAAAAAAACTATAATGATAGTCAAAAAACACTATACATGTTATAGAAGATTTAATATAAAGTGAACATTGCCGACCAACGACACTTTCCATTTCAATCACCATGTCTAAAACTACAACTTACCTAATTACTGAGAAGGTTTCATACTCAAACAAGATCAAGATCCATAACAACGTTAATCGTTTTTAACGTTTAATTATTAAAAACAACTTTATTTTCAACCAACTTCTTAAGTCATTCAGAACAATTTATCCTATACACGCATTGATCATGTGTTTAATCTGTGTTTTTCCGATTATCCCTCAAATCTTCAATCTGAACTTGTTTTCCAAAACATTTGCACAATGAAACTGTATGTGAAGAGGTAAACCTTTTTTCAAAAGTTTGTAATCACGCCGTGTATAGTGAATTCGATCCCATATCTATTCTTCCATATATTCCTATCCTATGTGTATAATGTCCTATCTTGGTGATTTTCACGGTCTTGCTTTTGTTAGGGTAATAGCACATTCACTGTTCTGCTAAAAAACAACTTATAATGTGAACAAAGTGTTGGAGTTTAGTCAATTAATTGCATAGGTCAAACCATTTGGTTACTCAGCTGGTCCCTCCATCGATAAAATTTTGTTACATTTTTTATAATTTAGTTCAAGGACCTATTCTTACTTTTACAATTAGCTGGGAATATCCTATATTTAATCTACATCGAAAAATGGCGTACTAAAATTTATACATAAGACTAAAAAAATTCACAAGATATTTACGTCTTATCGCAGAATACATATTAATTAATTAATTAACTTACTGCTTTTAACTACTTTGCAAATTATTGACTCTAACATCATTTGTTAAGATAAATTTTAAGACATATGTAATGTTCTATCATTAGAGAATGCTATTATGTAATTATTATAATCTTTACAATTACAGACAAATTCTTCGAGGCTAATGTGTGAAATTAGATAAATGTGAATAGAATTCATTGACCGAAATGAAAATCGTATTCTTTTTAAAATATTAACACAAAAACTTCTATGATCACTCAAATATCTTTAGATTTTATAGATATATTTTCAATCTCGTCACTTTTCTGCCGGTGTCGAAACTCCCTCGGGAAATCATAAGGTATGTATTCTGGTGTGAACGGTATTCAATATTCAGGAAATTTGTTCCAATATTTTTTCAATATCGAAAGTGGCGTTTGTTTTTATTAATAACACTTAAATATCGGGATATTCATAAGTTACATAAAAATATACTGGTAGCTACGTCGGCTATCTTCATAACTTCTTTGTTTCATTAATGAACTGTTTTTTTTCATAAGTCTTCAAAATCTAAATTATTCCGAAAGCCACACATAACTTTATTATGTCTTATAAAGTACGAAAATCACATGAGTAGTAGACGTTTTTATAATTGTTTAAGTTACATTTTAAGTAAGTAGAAATAACAAGTATTATTAGGTTACTATTCCCTTTTATAATAAATCATAGAATATGATATACAAAATATATATGTATAATATTTTCACAGTTTTTGGTACTTTATTCAGCCCAGACACAATATATCTGTCACTCAGATCTTATCGTATAATATGTGAAGTTTTCTGACTGACGGAATGTTACATACTTACAAAAAATAATATTTCAAAAACTACCAGATGTTACAAGTTTTTCCCACTGTCTCTTTTTCTTTTCATTCTTAATAACGTGATGTTTTTTCTTATTATATATTTATTTTCGAAAAAACTATATTTAAATGTATTTTATGACGCGCAATTTTAGAAAAGATTATATGTAATTTTATATATTAGGAAAACTATTAATATAATGTCTACCTATTAAAGTACAAGTATATGTAGAGAAATTCTTTATTTTATTAAGATAAATTCTACTTAAAACTTTTGTTATATAATCGGACAAACAAAACAAATATTTATACAAACATGAATTCAAATTCAATGTCAAAATTGTATAATCTGTTATACCGTCATAACGACATGTCCTTTTATTTTGATTTAAATAAATTTATTTATAGTAGTTTTAGCATTCAAAAAGTGTCTACCTCTATATTATAAAAAAAATGTTGCTTTAGTAGCATTTAATTTAAAATAAACCTTTATACGGGATATGACGAAAAATTATTTAATAACAAATAATGATCAGTTCACTTTAAACTCAAAAATAAGACGAAGCCTAAGTAAGCTATTTAATATTGTCCATCAAAATATTTAAGTCTCGATCAGACATGGTAGCAGACTCTGTCGAGTGAATTATTGAACTAACCTGCTTTAAATTATTTTATCCCATCCTATCCTATCCTACATTATGAATATATTATAGTATGCGTGTAACCCTTATAACCATTTTAACAAAACTTTATTATAAAAACTATTCAGTGATAGTGTGCGATGACTTTATTGTAGATATATTACAAGTAACTTTATCTAGTGCACTTTAATTTAATTTATTTAAATCTTATAGCTTATTGAAGGTCTTTAAGGAAACTACTCGCATTACTAGAGTTTCCTCGAGTTTTATTGATAATGTGTTGTAAAACTATAATATTTTTAAAATGAAATAATATCGAATTTAAGTTCATAACACTATGGTCAAAAAACTTTCAGAATCATGAAATTGAATTGAATAAACTTGCGGATAGATTACAAAAAATTTGAATCCTTTCTTTTAAAAATAATATTACACAAATAGTGCTTAGAGGAAATGTAACTAATAATAAACCAAATAATTTATATAATATAATATTTTTTACATGCATTTAATAATATTTTAAAGCCAGAAACAACAACAAAATACTTAAAACTTAAATTTAGTAAGTGGGCTGCCGTGGAAATATATAGAAGCAGAGAAAAATTATATGATTTATATGGTGAGAGGCAGTAGAATGATCCAATTTTTTAAAATAAAATAAGAATTTTCTCTAAAATATTTAAGAACGTTTACTTGCGTACAGGCAAAGTCGTTTTATATTAGAAATAATATATTAAATTCCGAAGATAAAATACAGGTAACTTGGGATGGATCAACAAGGGCTGTTAATGAGTCATAAAGTAAAATAATGAAAATATTTAAATAAGTACAACTACAAATGTGGCGGCTATTTTTGAGACTTTTTTTTACTGATATTCCAATAACGGTCACGCGTAATTTAAATACTTCTTAATAAATAAAGTTACAGTCAGTAATAAATGTTTTGCTTTTAAAACTATTTCATAAGATGAAATTGTTAAAAAATATAGAACGCTAAATTTGAAATAATAGTGATGTTTTGGATATGTTAGTAAAATGACTTAGCACTATTATAAATGATATTACTCCATATTTTATACTTCATTTTCAACAAATGTATTGAAACGTATATTAGCAGATTTTATGAAAAATAGTAAAGTTAAAAGTGGCGATTTGTTTAATAGTGGCGATAAACTTGAACCCCGAAATTATAGGCCTTACGTAAGATCTTCGAAAATAATTTCTAGATCAAGTGACAGTTATTGTAGAGTTTGTGTGTGTGTGTGAGTGTGTGTGTTAGTGACAGTAAAATCATGCATAGTGAACAGTATGGTTTTATCAAGGATAACGCAACTACTGATGCGGATGCCACGCTTCTTAAGCATATTTTCAACGCATGGGAGAAGTCACAGAATGCAATCGGGGTATTTTGCGATTTGTCCAAGGCCTTCTGTTGCGTAGACCATCAAACTTTGCAGACTTAACAACTATGGAGTACGTAGCGTTGCTCTTGATCTCATTGCTAAGAAAGAGTCTTACCTGAATAAAAGTGTCCAGGCAGTTTAAGTAAATAATTCTAAATTGGAGGGATCTCACCTAAACATGGGTGTTCTTGGCCTCTTTTTATTACTTTATATTAATGACATGCCCATTTTCATGAAAAATCTATGGATTATTGTACTTTTTGTTGATGACGCCTCATTTATTTTGAAAGTTGAGAGTGAAGGGACTAATAATGACAAGATAAAGAGCACTCTGTCGATTGGACTTTATAGATTCAAAAATAATAATTCAGACTTAGATACTAAATTAAACTAAATGCATGGAGTTTACTCTTCCTAATTCGTCATCCTAGTGATGACTCCATAAAATATTTTATTTCTTTAGGGTTAATTGTACACGTTTTTACAATAAACTACCCAGTAAAGCCTGAAACTTGTCATCGTAGCTTTATTTTACGTTGAAGAGTGTCTTTAGAGAAGGGCTTATTCCAATACGTACAGTATCAAAATAGACCCTCCTGTTACTCCCATTTGACGTACACAAGTGACCACTGGTAAGGATTTAAAGCGGAAAAGATATAAATTAATAAAATAAATAAATAAATTACCTGTTTTTCATTTTTTGTTGATCATTATATATTCAGTTACCTACCTAGGAGCCAAAAGGACACTAAAACATTGTTTTCTACGTGTGACTGCAAAAATTTATCAGAAACCTTTATCTATTATTTTCAAATCAAATACAACTGTTTTATATAAGTAGTTATATATCAGTTGTATTTGATACATGGTCATTCAAATTAGACGATCTCTTTATCATCCTGTTATACTATTACTAACACTAAACACTAATCATTGTTTTTAGATTTTTTTTTTAATGTTAATTTTCAAGTATAGTTGCATATGTAATAAACACCTAATTTCTTTCTAATAATAACGGCTACATTTGATATTATTTGAATGACACAAATTTTATAAAGTTTCAGTATAACATTGAACTTAATACTTGAATAAATTTATTAATTATTACACAGTAATATGACTGGTGTAAATACACAACAAAAAATGACATTAGCGACGGCCACGTTCCATTGTGTTTATTTTAAATCCTCGTTAAGAAACATAGCAAATTATGTCTTTGGAATATATTCTGTAGTAAGATAAATATAACTTTACAAAAGTTCATTTATAATTATATTGCTCAGGAGGTCCTGAGCGATATAATTATAAATGCTGTAATGCTATAAATTTATAAATTATAAATTATACCTTTAGATCTCTAAACTTATGTTTAAAAAAAAAGAATTTGAGCTCCTTCAACCGCATACAATTGCATTGCATGCATTTATACGAAAACTATAGCTTGTACAAATATTCGCTGAAGTGCGATTATCTTCTAAGTTGAATAATGATTATTATTTTAAATTTCTACGATTATTAGACAAACAATTGTTTATTATTAATCGTATTATTTATGGTATATTTGGCAATTACCTATTATAATGAATGATAAGTTATTCTGCCTGCCCTTATCCCATTTTGGGTTCGACACGGTATGTTTTTTCCTTCCATACTCTCTTGTTACTCGTCATCACTGTACATACTCCCTTCTTCTCAATATCGTCTTTCACGCAATCCATCTATCTTTTCTTCGGCCGTCCTCTACCTGTCCATCCCTCCACTAAAATACCCAGCACGCTTTTAGTTACATGCCTTTGATCTCTCCTCATAACATATCCATATCTTGAATAATAAGTTATTATTATAATTAATAATAAACTAATATAATTTTATCAATGAAATGTTAGAAGTAATATCTTGTTTATTTATTAGGTACACATGGAAATTACACTTTTAACAAACACAAAATAAGAATAATTATTTATAAATAGGAACAAAAGGAGCATAATACTACATGCTTTTGTATTGTTAAAAGTATGAAGCGTTACAAACGAGGCTCTATGAGAAAGCTAAAGAAACAGCAAAAAAAGGCGACAGAATTTTGCTCAAAGGAAACTTAGTGTTGAATAAATTCTTTTTAGTGTGACAATATTCGTGTGATGTGATATTTCACACAATTTCATGAATGTCTGTACTTTTTTTATCTTCACGTTACTATTATAATTATATAATAATCACTGTTGTATATATATTATAGTTAAGTTGCATATTACGATTTAAGATAAACGGTTACAGAAACTACGGCCATGAACGAAAAACTGTTAAAAACCCCATTGAAAATTTTTATTCTTACTTACTTTTTTATTCTTTTCGAGTCACAGTCGTGATTGATATGTAAAAGAAAATCAAATTAATCTAAAGTAAATACTTAAAGAAAGCTTAAATAACAAACTATGGTACTATTAGTTCTATAATGTCCTCACATTAATAAACATTCCAAGTCACAGTAATTTTGCAACTATGTGACTATTTCCACACCTGCATGAGTGGTAGAACTACCGAACAAGAGAAGAGAAAAGAATTTAAAATAAAATGTAACATCCATTGGCATAGCAATATTTTTTTTTTTTTTTTCTTATTGAAACTACTAAATAAAAATGTGTATCTGTAATTAGAAAGATTATTATTACCCCCAGTTTTGAATACAGTTAACTTATTGTCTTTTGTTGAATCTGGAAAGGAATCGTTCTATTCATTGCTTAATAATACCTTTTAATAACAAGGCATAATTACTATAATATTTGGGATTTTGACGATAAGTAACATAAATCCTCGATGGTCTTTACATTTAAATTTCTAAATGGCGTTATTATTGTTATTGGAGTAATACTTACAAATTCAAATTTTTTTACATTTTAATGAAAGTTAACTGAAAGAAGCAATTCAGTTAACATGCCTTAAGACCCTCTATGGGACTGTCAAAAAAAAATTTTGTAACTTCTTAACGACTTCTCAACTGACAATAATTATTCTATAATCTATATTCAGAAATATTTTATTATCTGATTGTTTAAAATGTTTCATTTTTTTATAACAGCACACGATTTAGATTATAAATAACCCCAATTTCAAACTTTTTTTAATAATTTAAAAACTTCGAAGCTTTTTTTAAGTCTTTATTTAATCTAAAGACAAAATCTAAAAAAAAATTACCTAAGGCATTAGAATTTACACCACTTAATAGAAAGGATTTAGTTAAATTAGAATTTGAATCAAAATTTTCTCCATACAGAAAATTAAAGTAGCCTTAATAAAGTTGTAATAAAACGCTTATTCTGGATATCTGTACATAGTTTGATAAATTTTCATGCAACATTTCCTGCAGACTTGTTGTCAAAACAGACATCAATGCAGTCTTGTCACGTTCACTGTTAAGCGATTCTAGATTAAACTGGATCTGACCAGCGTGAATTTCAAGCACATTTCCATTTTGATAACATTATATATTTTTATTTTCTTATATATAAAGTAGCCAACAATAAAAATCATTTTATAAACATACATGTTTCGAAACGGTTTAAAATATATATATCTATACTTATAATAAATCTGTAGAGAGGTCAATTCTGTACATGAAATATATTTACAAAATAAGTAGCAGGGGGTGATTAGTGTTCGATACTGATGTCAAAAATGCAGTTAAAAAAATTTTTGTCTGTCTGTCTGTCTGTCTGTCTGTTTGTATGTTATTTATAGAAAAAAAAACTACTCGACGGATTTTAACGAAACTTAGTACAATTATTCTTTATACTCCTGGGCAGGTAATAGTATACTTTTCATCACACTACAATGAATAGGAGCAGAGCAGTGAAAGGAAATGTTGAGAAAATGGGAGAAGTTGCTTGATTTTTTAAGCTTCCGTCGCGTGTGCAGCCTTAATGGTTAGAGCTACATAGAAACTATGTATAACGGAAATATTCTACATAAAAATACACGAAAAATATTCCAAGACAGCATATATCTACCTTTTATAGTTAACTCACAATAACACGCATAACTCTCGATAGCTTAGCAGTTCGGAGATTTCTTATTATATTTGTTTACTTTTACGTTTATAAAACCAATAATGCTCACCATCATTCCTAATTAAAAAAAAATAAACATTAGCACCAATTCAATAAAAAAAGAATCATTGAAATCGGTATAGAAACACCAAACTTATACTTACTTACATGAAATACGCCAACAAGACATCGCGCGTGAATAGTGAATCAAGCTATAAGGATTATTTTTGCGTAACGGTTGCCGCGCTCGACGGGGCTCGCGGCGGCAGAGTATAAAAGGGGCGGGAGGCGAGCGCAAGCGTCATTCAATATTTGGCTGTTGATGCGTTCAGAGTGTTGAACTTTATTGACAGACAATAATTGTTATTTTATAAACCGTGCTTATCAGCGCGACTTTTTGTCTTTAAATAGATTATTTTAATTTCTTTTGTTGTTACTTTCTAAATTAGTTTTAGTTTTGTTTAAATTCTTAACTATTAATAGTTCCTATTTTATTTCTTTTTAAGTAGATTTAGATTCGATTTTTAGATTAGATAATAGATAGATAGATTAGATTATTGTTAGATTTTTAGTTACTGATAGGTTAGTTTTGGGCATTTTATGTTTAGTTTTTTTTGTATTGAGTAGATAAAAGCGTAGGTAGGTACTTTTATTAATTATAGTATTCATAGGTTTATTTTTAAGTGAAGTAGGTATAGGTAGATATTGCCTACTATCTACCTATACTGCACACGTGTTTTAGCTTTATTTTCATTTCTTTTTTTTTTGTACCTAAGTTGTAGGTAGGTAGGTACATATTTCTTAGTTTAATTCTATTAGAATATTAGGTATTTAAGTTTAAATAGGCACTTAGATTTATATTTTTTTATTATATAGCAGCTGTACTTAGAACATCTAAGGTTTTTTTTGTATTAGCATAGGTACTTTGATTAATTACAGTAGTTGTAGGTATTTCTTATTATTCATTTTTAAGTGAAGTAGGTAAGTGTAGATAGTATTGCACACGCATTAAGTATAGCTTTATTTTCATTTTTTATTCTTTTGTAATTTGTAGGTACCTACGTACATATTTATAATTCGATTAGAATATTATTTTAGTTTTAATAGGCACTTAGATTTATATTCTATTTATTATATACTTAGCTATAGTTAGGACCTCTGACGTAAGTTTTTTGTTGGGTAACTAAATAGAATTTAAGTTACCGTCAATTCAAAATAAAATAAACGATGCCACCTAAAAACGACCATCTTTATCTCGAACTTCGAGTCAAGCTAGGAGAATGAGAATGACGCGTTCTCAAGAATCGGAAGAGGAAAGAGCACATCGGTTAAACTCTATGAGAGTTAGTGCCTCAACATCTCGAGCTAATGAAAGCTCTCCAGAAAGAGAGATGCGATTAGCAGCTGAAAGAGCGAGACGAGCTACAACACGGGCTTCTCAAAGCTCTTCTCAACGAGAGCTAAGGCGTTCCATTGACCGGGAACAACATGCGTTATCCCGAGAAGCTGAAACTGCTTTACAACGAGAATTGCGACTCACAGCTGACCGCGAACGTCATATTTTATCTCGCGAGTCCGAAACCTTCACTGAGAGGGAATTACGGCTTACAGCTGACCACGAACGTCATATTTTATCTCGCGAGTCCGAAACCTTCACTGAGAGGGAATTACGGCTTACAGCTGATCGCGAACGTCATATTTTGTCTCAAGAATCTGAAACTTTTACTCAATATCAAGACCGTTTGACAAATGATAGGGCGCACCATAACATGATTCGATCTCTTGAAGATGAACATGAGCATGAACAACGACTAGAGTCGGGACGCGATTATTACAATTCTTTGAGACAAGAACAATTGATTACTTTATCTAATGAAAGATTAAGAATTGAAAATATTCGGTCGCTTGAAACAGAAGAACAGCGAGAGGCCCGTCTTACTGCAGATAGATTTCGACATGGTCTTAATGACTTAGATATACACGTGGTAGATCAATCTACAAATTCGGTGGCGTGGTCCGATAAATATAAAAGTGGGTTTGCTTATAACCTCACAATTGATTACAGATCATCTTCTGAAATAGGCGATATGAACGTAGTATGTTCCTTTTGTAATGCTTCGAAGTGGAGGAAGGAGTCTGCTGGTTTCTGTTGTTCTGGAGGTAAAATAAATTTGCCTTCGTTCGAAGACCCACCGGAACCTTTAAAATCACTACTTTTAGGGGAACATTTGCAATCCAAACAGTTTTTAGATAATATTCGCACTTATAATAGTGCATTCCAAATGACATCCTTTGGTGCTAAACAAATCTCAGAAGGCCCTTTCATGCCTACTTTTAAGGTACAAGGTCAGGTTTACCATTTGATAGGGTCCCTTTTGCCTGAAGAACAACCTAAATTTCTTCAAATATATTTTGTATCCGATTACAACGAACAGTCGAATATAAGAAATCAATATTTTCCGAATTTAAATACTGAACTCATTTCACAACTTCAGAACATGTTACATCAGGTTAATTCGTACGTATGCAGTTTTAAATCGGCATTAGAAGCCCTTTCTCAAGATGGTAATAACAATTATAAAATTGTTATAAATGCCGATAAGCGTCCAACTCAGGAACACCCTGGGCGTCATAACGTTCCATCCACGAATGAAGTTGCTGTAGTACTGGTCGACCAGGAATGTGATAGGCGTGATATCGTTATACGTTCCAGAGACAATCGTTTGCAACGTATTTTCGAAACCCACAGGGCTTACGACAGTTTGCAATATCCTATGATATACTGTCGAGGGGAAGATGGTTATAATTTCGCTGTATACCAAACCGATCCGCGCACAGGCGCACCTAATTATAATAAAAAGGTGTCATGCCTTCAATTTTATTGTTACCACCTGCAAGTGAGACGGAATAGATTGGTATACTTTCAACGTTTTCGTGGCTTATTTAATCAGTTTATTGTTGACATGTACGCAAAAATTGAAACCGAAAGATTAGTTTATATACGATCTAATCAAAGGCAGCTGCGCGCTGAAGAATACGTGCACCTTCGCGATGCCATGCAGCAAGATAACGATACTGTGAATATGGGTCGTTTAGTTATTTTACCCTCTTCTTTTACTGGTGGTCCACGCTACATGCATGAACGTACTCAAGACGCTTTTTGTTACGTAAGAAAATATGGACGTCCCGACTTATTTGTTACTGTAACTACCAATCCCAAGTGGGATGAAATCACTCGGGAGCTTCTTGAGGGTCAGGCACCGCATGACCGCCATGATATTATTGCAAGAGTGTTTCATTTAAAATTAAAATCAATGATAGATCTTCTTACCAAAGATAACATTTTTGGAGAAGTATTGTGTTATATGTATAGTGTTGAGTGGCAAAAACGCGGCTTACCTCACGCACATATCTTGCTTTGGTTAAAAGATAAGGTTCGACCTAATGATGTAGACAGATTAATCAGTGCTGAAATTCCAGATCCGACTGCAGATCCCCTGTTATACGACATTGTTAAAACTCATATGATACATGGTCCATGTGGTGCATTTAACGCAAATGCTCCTTGCATGCAAGACGGTCGTTGCACTAAAAGGTATCCAAAAGCATTAGTGGATGAAACTGTAACAGGACATGATGGATACCCATTATATCGTCGCCGTTCAAGAGACAATGGTGGTTTTACTGTTGAAAAGCGAATGTCTGGACAACAGGTTACTTTAGATAATAGGTGGGTCGTTCCGTATTCGCCTGTATTGTCCAGAGCATTTCAAGCTCACATAAATGTAGAAATGTGTAATAGTGTAGAGTCAATTAAATATATTTGTAAGTACATTAACAAGGGCAGTGACCAAGCTACGTTTGCGTTAAGAAATGAACATGATGAAGTTACTAGATTTCAGTCAGGCAGATATATCAGCTCTTCAGAAGCTGTGTGGCGGATCTTAAGTTTTAATATTCACGAAAGATATCCACCTGTGACCCATCTGGATGTTCATCTGGAAGGCGGTCAACGTATATATTTTAACGCCGAAAATGTTACAGAACGATTAGAGAACCCTAGACAAACAACTTTATTGGCATTCTTTCGACTTTGCCAAACTGATAATTTCGCAAAGTCTCTTTTGTATGAAGAAGTTCCATCGTATTATACCTACGATAAACAACGAGGTGTCTTTAACCGTAGACGCCGAGGCAGGCCTGTAGATGGCGAGACAGGTATTTTCAAAGAACATGTTCTTGGTAGAGTGTATACTGTTCATCCTAACAACGCAGAGTGTTTTTATTTGAGATTATTATTACATACAGTGCGAGGACCAACATCATTTATAGATTTGAGAAAAGTAGACGATGTTGTTTATCCAACTTATCATGCAGCTTGCCAAGCGCGTCATTTGCTTGAAAATGATCAACATTGGGATGACGCTTTAGCAGAATCCTGTGTTAGTGATAATCCACGACGGTTACGCCATTTATTTGTAACATTACTCACATTTTGTAATTTATCTGATCCTGTCCAATTATGGGAAAAATATAAAGAAAAATTTGCAGAAGACTTTCTTCGGAATTTATCTCACAATAATGAAGGCGCAACTAATGATAATTTTCGAGATCTGGCTATAAATCAGTGCTTATTAGCTCTTCAGGAAGACTTAACAGCAGTAGGCGGTAAATCACTTTGTGAATATGGTTTGCCAACGCCAACCTCAGTCGGAGAGGTTACCAATAGGGAATATTCCGCAGAGATTGGTTACAACCCAATGGAACTGCTGGTAACATTAGAAAACGGTGTCCCAATGATGACTGCAGAACAACGCTTAGTCTATGATCGCGTGTGCGAGGGTGTGCAGAATAATTTAGGAACAATATGGTTTTTAGATGCACCTGGAGGAACTGGGAAAACTTTTTTGACTAAATTAATATTAGCTTATGTTCGAAATCAGCGTAAAATCGCTCTTGCCGTGGCTTCATCAGGTATAGCTGCAACATTGCTACCAGGAGGTAAGACTGCTCACACTATGTTTAAAATACCAATTAATTTAGATCGCACGGAAAGTCCAACCTGTAGTATTTCAAGAAATAGCGACAAAGCTAAGGTATTGCGTGAGTGTAATTTAATCGTATGGGATGAATGTACGATGGCCCATCGAAAAGGAGTAGAAGCAGTAGACAGAACTCTAAGGGACATAAGACAAAATGATCGACCAATGGGCGGTATTACGGTTTTATTTTGTGGTGATTTCCGACAAACCTTACCGGTAATACCACGGGGAACCCGAGCTGATGAGATTAGGGCTTGCCTGAAAAGCTCTTATTTGTGGCGTGATATACAATCGGTGCATTTGACTATAAATATGCGAGTGAGAACTGGAGACAACGCAGATAATCGTGAATTTTCTGATACATTATTGAAGATTGGTGAAGGTACCTATCCACAACTACACCAAGGAAAACTTATTCTGACACCTGAGTTATGTTGTATAGTGCAATCCCAACAACATCTTATATCTTCGGTTTACGGTGACATAACAATTATATTAAATAGGGACAATTCTTGGCTTTGCGAAAGGTCCATTTTGACTCCTCGCAATGACCAGGCATCTGAAATTAATAATAAAATACTGTCTAATATACAGGGAGAAAGCAAAGTTTATAGTTCAATAAATAGAATGGTTGATGAACAAGAAGCCACTAATTACCCGATAGAATTTTTAAATTCTTTAAGTATGCCTGGACTACCTTCTCATATAATTTGTTTAAAAATTGGCATACCGATAATTCTGCTCCGAAATTTAAGACCACCTCAACTTTGCAATGGAATTCGGCTAAAAGTAACCCAGTTGCAACAAAATGTAATCGAGGCTCAAATTTTAACAGGTTGCGGTGCAGGAGAAACTGTCTTTATTCCCAGAATTCCCATAATACCAAATAATTTTCCATTCCAATTTAAAAGAACGCAATTCCCAGTATCGGTGTGCTATGCCATGACTATCAATAAAGCTCAAGGGCAGACTTTTCGTGTTGCTGGAGTAGATCTCGGTGTTAGCTGTTTCTCGCATGGTCAATTATACGTCGCTCTTTCCCGGGTTAGCAATTCTAGGAATCTTTACGTTCACGTGCCGGACGGGTCGACTCTTAACATAGTCTACCCAGAAGCTTTGCGCTGAAACATTTTAATTTGATCTAAAAATATTAGCAATATATTATCTTAATAAAAAACAAGGAGTTACACGCTGACCGAGTCGTGGGTATAGCGTGGGTATATTATAATATTCTGCGGTTACTTATATTTTTCAACAGTTTTGTGGATTGGCATATTATATTACTATTGCCCTTCTAAAATACGAAAGTGAATCTGCCTGTTACGTCAAAACTATGAGGGAGGACATCTGCTAATTTTTTTTCGAAAAACGACGGAAACGCGGACGAAGTCGCGGGCAAAAGCTAGTACATAATAATATTATTGGCTATTAATATATAAATATATGTGTGCGTGCATTTACAGATAAACATATTATATATACAACATGCATTAATAATATAAGCCACTTTAAATATCACTGCGCCTTAATAATATAAATAACCTTTTATTCTTAATATGTTTAAGGGATGACTTTTGACGTTTTAAATAAATAAATAAAATTATGCATTTTAAAAGACGACTTAGGACTTGCACTAGCCATTTCTTAACTGATTAAGATTAAGCAGTACGCGAAGAGAGGTCACAGGAAAATTTTGTTTACGGATGAGAAAAAGTTTACAATTGTGATTTTTTTTAATAAATAACCGAATTTATGCTCTAAGAATGCTTTTTAGTTAGTCCACAGCGTACAGCGAGGGCATTATCCGACTTCAGTGATGGTTGGTGGGATAACTATGAAGGAGTAATTGAGCCATATTTTCGTGAAAAAGGTATCAAAATATCGGCACAAGTGTATTAAGATACCAATCTTGAGAAGGTATTTAAGCCCCTTAAAATACCATGTTCAATAACCAAGAATGGTCATAAAGTTCGATCCACACAATTTTGGTTTATAACGAACGTTGCGAGCTTCATTAGAGCTGAAGACTGATCATCATGTGGTCTTGTTCTTAAGTCACAGGATTATGATTTACAGTCAGTTTTAGAGATTAAGGCTTGCTTTAAGTTCTATAATAATTTGGAGTCCCTAAAACAATTAATACGACTGGCAGTGACGAATTTTTCCAAAGAAAGAGTTCCTGTTGCTATTGATAATTGGTCTTAACGTTAAAAAAACTGTATTGAAGTAATGGAGACCATTTAAAATAAACTTTGTATATTTTTATGGTTTATATTAATACTCTTATATGAAACTTATACACTGTAATAGTATTCAATGTTACGTACAATATAATAGTGATGTAGTTCTTTGTAATATTTTTTTTGGCAAGGCAAGTTTTTTATGAATTTAAGTGATAAAGGAAGTATTTTCAATTTAGTATTAAATAAAGTTCTTCTAGTAGAATGAATTTCAATTATAATACGCTTTAACCGAGCCACGTTTAATTAAGAGATGTTGTTGCTTAATTTTAAACGTACACGTTAATAAATGGAAGCTATTTAATGCTGTATGAATCTGAGCGCTCATGACGATGACGTTACATTATCCCGCATGATTCTACTATACAGTACAATCGTTCAGGATAGTGGGAGATTTATTTATTGTGGAAATCGTATTAAATATAGATTTAATAAATTAATTAATATTTGAATGACTTTCTAGAGTAAATATATAGGTAATTCTTAAAATATTATTTTTAATTGATAAACTTATGTAAAATAAACAATAGTGTAATTCTGAATGTTCTTATTATCTGTCTTCTCATTTTACACAGTATATATTTCTGAACCTACATATACATATTATTGAAAAATAATAGCTTAATATTAACCAAATATTAACCAAAATCAACATAAATTGTCAGTCCCTTAAAAAAATCTTTATCTTTTATAAATACGGAATTTATGTTGAAACCACAAAACTATTATTGGAGAACTTTATTATGTGTGTATTTTGACCGGTAAATAATATTACTACATTTGACTTTCCAGGAAATTGTTCTCGAACAGTTTCCCAAAAGTCGACAGATATTAAGTAATGTATATACCATATATTGCAATATATCTGTTATATGTATCAATCTAAATATTTACTGACCATTGGGTATAAACAAACCATGAACAAACAGAGAACTAATAATTGTTCGAATGTTTGCTTTGGCCGGCGGAGAATTGGATTCTACTAGGAACTTAGTTCTATTATACATATCAATTTATATAGAAGAGATTTTATAAAGGAATATTATATTGCGGACTAAATTAATAGAATTAAATAATTATATTTATGGTACGTGGTTTAAGATGAACACTGTGAGTGGTGAATTATGTAAACCGTACAATCTCAGTTTTTGTTATAAAAATGTATAAAACTACAAAATGAAATTAACATCGTTAGTGTACAATTAGCTAAAATAAGAAAATAAATTGTGCACTCTCAAAAGATCAAAACAAAGTAGATTGTTAAACACAATAGTTGATAATTGGAACGCGGCCAAATACTCGACCAACTGGTTTAATGTTCAACAACGTCTATAAAACCCACAGACCGCTACTTAATTTATTTTTATAATATAATTTCAGTAAACTTGATTAAATTTTCTCTCTCATTTTATACGTTGTACCGTGAATTTATTGTTGGCCTTAATTCTGTTTCTCAGACAATATATTGTGTCTATATTACAAGAATTTACAAAACATTATTTTATTAATTGTATACTTTAGAGCCACTTAAATATTTTGATAAGATTTAAAAAGCAACTGGCATATGTTGTTGTGATAAGTATTTATATGGCCAAGTGTGTCGAATAAACTTAGTTACTGACTTTATAATATATATAAAAATGTCGATTTTATTGTATGATATATACGAAACGAAAAAGAAAACTTTACACGAACTCTAACCGACTTCTTAAAGATTGTACTATAAAAAATAATATAAATTATCTGTAAACTTTAAATGGATTAATGCAATTTTTGTTGTTGTATTACAATAAATAGTGTTTTATTATTTTCAATATTTATAAGTGGCCGATTATATTTAAAATTGAGTCAAAAGGTGCTTTCATGTACAAATTGATAATTGAATATTGAAATAATCAAAAATTAAGCATCATTATTTTATACTGACACATCGATTTTAACTTTATACATTTCATATATATTTCAAACGCTGGTCAGATAAGTAGAGCGCATTTCCTTCTCGCAACTAAGTATCTTTTCAAGCTCAAAGTATCTCTATCATACTCGTATGTACGTCTATATACATTGAAAGTTACTTACCAATCATGAATTTCTAATTTTTTGTACCGATTAGAATTTAGAAAGACAATTCATAGATTTGTTATTGTATATATTGTTAATTTGGTGCATAAATAGCATACCATTTTAAACATCATGATTTATAATGAATGTAGTAAAAACATCATTTCCTTTTGCGGCTTTCGACACAAATCCAAATTCGAAGAAATACCATATTTTCGAAGAAATTTTTTACTTCATAAATCAAATCGATTATACCAGAAAAGTAAGGTCACAGTAAAGTGAGTGCAGAGCCATAAGTATGGTAATAGAATAGAATAGAGAATTACTATTGGCTAGACAGTCTGTTCTAAATCTTTTGAATTTTGTTATAAAATACATAACTTCTAAAATAATTACTTGTAGCAGTGATTAAGGACTGCAACTGAATTTGTTAAAAAAATATTTCATTCTTCTAATAGAAAATATCTAAAGATACTGTATATAAGATAAACTATTTTAAATAAATAATGTTATAAACTAGATTTTACTTTAACAGTCGTCAGAAGTTGTTTATGAACTTTTCAACTCTGTCATTTGACAGTAGACTAAGTTGTAGCTGAGGCAGCGTAGTTTGAGAAGTGATTTTAAAGAAACACTGTTTTATCAAATAGATCGAAATTTTAAAACCGTTATTTTTAAAGAACGTCTAAAAATATTTAAACGGAGTAAAACATTGGCAAATAAAATTATATGAAAAAATATATTGTATTTATATAATATTTTTATTTGTATAGCTAGTAATCTCGAGCAGTATTATATTTACTAATATTAAGGAATTGAAATTCAAAGAACACTTACTTAGATTGTAAGTCATGAATTCTTAAAAGGGTTTTGTCGGGTTCATTAAAAGGGCATCAGTATTCAGTATCGTGCTTATTAATTAGCCTTTCAATCTGATTCAATCTTCGGTTACATGAAAAACAATTATTGCTCCGACTGATCCGAATAAAGAGTCAGATTTTTTTGTTATTGTAAGTAATACGGAGGGCAACAGTGGTCAGTTATCATAATTTCTGTAACCTTTTTGCACTAGAATTTTTATTCGATTGCCTATTAATAAATTTAATGCAACGCTATTTTTATTAATAAATGTATAAATCGTAATGGTTTTCATATCCTAACATACGCTAAGCAGGACAAGCATAATTAATTAAAAACTAAATTTTACGTTGTACAGGAATCTAAATAATAATTAGTATATGATCTCCATATATATTTCCATTTTTTAAGTCGTTAATTTAAACTAAATATAGTAAAGATAAGTAAATAAATGTTTAAAGATAGTACTTTCAAAAGTCTTTGTTAGGAGATGTTTTAAGTAAATTCTTGGAAAAAAAACATTTTGCATGTACCAAGTACACTGGTAAAAAATCTGCTTATGAAGCCGATTTTTAATGTTTTCTTAATTTTAGGACAAAGTTTGCCACATACATATAAGAAAAAATAAAGAATTAGATAATTATAAATTCAATTATTTAAATCTCTTTATTTTCTATACATATTTTATTATTATTTATCCTATGTACAAAGTGCACATCAAATTAAAGGAAAAAGCTTTTACAAAAGTATTATTAGAGATACGGAAGCTGAGTTAATCATATCTTGAAAACGATATTTGTTCAGATTTATATTTTAAAAGCCTGGAATTATTCTCATATATGTGTTAACAATTGTGGGTCAAATATTAAAATAATGCTTGTTCGAATAATATTTCATCTGCTATTTTAATTATAAAGTTTACCATGATAAAATGAAAAATGTTAATTACTTTTTTCTAATACTTTTAAAATTATATGGAGAGGATGGGAAAAGATGTAAACTTTTGTCATAATTCTGTAGAGCTTAAATACATTTTGTACTAAATATTATATTTAGCTTCCACTCTCATTTTCGACCTTGTTTAAACCATATCATTTAAGTTATCATTTAATAACTTAAATGATACACACATATATATATATGTGTATCATTTAAGTTTCGACCTAAAATTGTAACTGTGAACTATATTGTATAATATTAGGTTATAAGTTATTCTGCTATATTCTATAATATTGAATATATTCGTATTCATTTGGAACCATATTGTACCGAAATATTACCTACAAACTATTCTAAATAAACATGCCACGTATACAAATCAATTTACATACCTCCATATCCCTTTGAAAACAACTGAAACTTATGTTTTATTTATTCGTCATGAAACCATCTCTTCAGTCGGGTAAAGCTGCCTTACCAATAAGTCGTTATGAATTACAAACTTTCACATCCTTGCGGTTCGTCCTCATTGTAAGGTATTATCCCAAGCAACCTTGAATAAATTATCCTTTTGTTAGAAATGTCTCGTTCGACAACTCATTCAAATACAATTTAAAGTTACGTGCTATATCATATACGATTACCTTTTCTTTAATGTAATGATCTTTCTCAATAAATATATAGATTTTTACCAAACTCATTGTTAAAATATTATGTTATTTAATAAAAATCTTAGATTACTGTTTATGTTATTACATAAAATATTCAAAAACATAGCTTATAAAACATCGAAAAACTTAGCTATAGCTTAGTGTAAACCATTTTAAAGCAAAATCGACGAAAAAATTCTTTTTTACACTTTCCTTACTAATATGCGGAGTTTTTTTGTTTAATTATATAATTATAAGTTATGTTTTTATTTCCATACCCAAGACAAAGCTTTCGGATGGAGTTATAAATCGGTTATCAACAAATTGCTCTACTGTCATCTGATGAATATTTATTACCAAAATATTACCACTAATTTTGCTTACAAATGATATCAGATGTTTTTATTTGTTAGCATAAGAATTCGTTTATTAAATAGAACTGCTACACAATTTTAAAACGATGTATTTAGTCTGTTAGAAATCCGATATCTTGAATGCTCTTTTTATTTCTAATTTGACTTTAGAAGACCAGGGGAAAACATCGCTTATCATCCCGCTGTGTAAGAGCTTAATGACGGAAATAGTTTTTCAGCAAAATACCACCTGAAAGTCTTTATTTTTCTTGGACGTCCATAAGTCAAATTGGTATTTCTCCAATTGTGTATATTACAAGCCTGGGCAAAGACTTGCGCTCTTTAAGGTGAAAGTCATCCACACACAGAATACTGATCTTATCTCTGGTCCGGATCTAACCTCCTTCTAACCTCCTCCTCCTTTTAACCTCCTCTTACATTAAAAAAAGGAATATCACATAGATTTAATAATAAATTCTTAATCTATAAAATCATAGACAACATAGGTTGATGAAATCAATAGGTATTACTTAATACTATTCCTATAAATATCTTGAGTATTTCTAATATCAAAGTGATGTCCAGATTAGGGCACACCATGGCACAAATGTTTCTTTTATTGAGCTGGGAAAATATAACTTATTAGATATTATGCTTAAATACTATATATATAATGAAAACCTTTGACTTGTTTTTGTTCTCCATTCTTAAATTAATGTAAACGTAACAAATTAATAATGAAATAAGATTGAAACGTAATCTATATAAGATTTGTTTCCGGCGTACGGTGAGGCTCACTTGGAGTTGACGCTGATCATATGATCCAAACATAGTGTGACAATTCCAAATATTTACAACATTATTGATTAGTATAAATTCAATAAAAATAAAAATGTATGCTTAACGATAAAAGCTTTTGCTAAATGTGACGTTCGTTTAAAAATAGTTTATTTATTTATTTATTTTGTTTATTTATATCTTTTCCACTTTGAATCATTATCAGTGATCACTTGTGTACGTCAAAATGGAAGTGTCAGGAGGGCCTATTTCGATACCAGATTTATCGTAATAAGCCCTTCTGTAAAAGCACTGTCCAACTTAATGTTAAAGCTATGAGGGTTCCAAACGCGTCCTGGTCTGAGAAGAACCACACAACAAACTCAGCCAGATATATATTTTTTTATATTGTAATCACTGTTTCACAAATGTCAATCTTAAAAGCTATTTTGGAACAACTAGAACCGTCGCAATATAATGAAAAAAATAATAATAATGATAATAATAATAAAAAATAAAAATAGGCCTGCTACACAACCAGTCACCGCAAGCAGCACCCGTTCACGAGCATAACGCAAGAGCCAGCCATCACCCTCTTCGCACATATTTGAGGGAGGAGCGCAACCTGACTCCCGACGCTACCGCAAGTAATGACTTCTAAGGAATCGGTGTGATGCAACAAGTCGATAAAACGAAATTAATCTACAACAAAAAACAAATTGCGGAGATTACTAGTTATTCGCAATATAATACAATTCATTCCCAGGCCATACCGTCGTTAATGTAATCCTGTACACTATAGTAGGATTTTTTTATCAAATTTATTTTTATATATAATTTAAATTTATTTAATGATAAACTTAAGGCTTCATTTGAGAGGTTATTATAAAAACGTATACAATTAACCTTAAAGGATTTACCTATTTTATGGAGCCTAGTGTTGGGCATAGCGAGTTTATTTTTATTTCTCGTATTAATTTTATGAAAATCACATTTTTTTTTGAATTTAGAAATATTTTTATGAACGTAAATTAAATTTTCATAAATATATTGATTATAAACAGTCATTATTTTAAATTCTTTAAATTTGTTTCTTAAGGATTCTCTAGGTCTCATATTATATATTGCTCGAACAGCCCTCTTCTGTAGTGTGAATATGGTATCGATGTCGCCTGCATTACCCCATAAGAGTATACCGTATGACATTATACTATGAAAGTAACTAAAGTAAACTAATCGAGCAGTTTCCATATTTGTTAATCGACGTATTTTTTTAACCGCGTATATAGCAGAACTAAGTCTACTTGATAAATCAAATATATGAGGACCCCATTGCAATTTTTCATCTAAGGTAATGCCCAAGAAAGTAGTAGATTTGACCAAGTCCAATTCCTCATTGTTTAATTGTACATTGGTTTTAACATTTTTAACATTTGGTAAAGTAAATTTAACACATTTCGTCTTTTTTTTATTGAGCAACAAATTATTGGCGTTAAACCATTGTACAACATCTGAGAGAGCGTTATTTACATCGTCAATAACAAATTGCCTTCTGCTAACTTTAAAAGTAAGAGAAGTATCATCAGCAAACAACACTATCCCATGTTTTTCCCTCACTAGGTGAGGTAAGTCATTTATGTAAATGAGGAACAAGAAAGGCCCTAAGATAAGTCATTTATGTAAATGAGGAATAAGAAAGGCCCTGAGGCACACCTATTTTTACCAAAGAACCGGGGGAACGTATTCCATTTACGTCTACTTTTTGAATTCTATCATTAAGATATGAACTGATCAAATCTAGGGACTTATTCTTAACTCCATAATGTTCTAATTTTTGTATAAGGATTTCGTGTTGAACGCAGTCAAACGCCTTAGATAGATCACAGAAAATGCCAAGTGCATCCTGGGATCCTTCCCAGGCTTCAAATATATTGAGTAATAGCTCGACCCCAGCATCTGTTGTAGAGCGACCGGCAGTGAAACCAAACTGGTTTTTGTGCAAGAGATTGTTTTTACTGAAAAAATCAACAAGTTGATTAAGAATTTTTTTTCAAAAATCTTGCTGAATGTGGGTAAGACTGAAATTGGTCTATAATTACTAGGATCTAATGAACTGCCAGATTTAAATAATGGAGTTATTTTACTTTGTTTCATTAGATCAGGAAATATACCACATTCTAAACAATTATTAAATATCAATGCTAAGTCTGGCGCTACAATGTCAATTATGGACTTTAGTACGTCAACAGATATTCCCCAAAGATCACTAGTTTTTTTAACGCTAATTAATTTAAATACTTTGATTACTTCTTGAGCATTCACTTTTTTAAAATTAAAAATGCTAACACATCGATCTACATTATCTCTAAGTAATCCTATAGTTGCAGCGGGAGAAGAATTTGAAGATAACGCTGTAGTCATTGGAATATTAGTAAAAAAGGTTTCAAAAGCAGTAGCAACCTCGAGGTCAGACGTAACATATTTATTATCTATATTTAATTTAAAGTCGATCCTCTGGGATTTAGCTCTTCCAGTTTCCTCATTAATTATTTTCCAAGTTGTTTTTATTTTATTATTGTTATTTCCTATTTTTTTATTGATATGTTGAGATTTAGCTATTTTACATTTGTTTTTTAAAAGATTTGGAAAATAATTTTACCTCATCCCTAAACTCATTACTAGTATTATACATCAATTCACTATACATATTGTATAATTTCTCTCTATTTTTGTGTAACTCAGCAGATGCCCACTCACTAAATACTAATTTATCATTAACAACCACTGTTTTTGTGGTAAATACAAAGTTAAATAATTTAATGAAAGTATTGAAAAACTCATTATACATAACATTTGGATTTGATTTTTTCAACGAGGGCAAATCGTGTATTAAATCATTTTTAATTTGACTAATACGTTCTACAGTCACTGGTATAAAACTTACTTTCTGTTTTGATTTTTCTATCTTGTTACAACTGAATTTAATAAATTGGCCATAGTGGTCAGAATCTAATGTATTGAATAAACATTTAAAATTTGGAATAACACTTGTAAAAATATTATCAATACAAGTGGCACTAGTGCTTGTGATTCTAGTAGGCTCCATAAACATGTGTAAAAGATTATAAGATTTGAATAAATTTAAAAATTTTATACTTGTTGAATTTTTTTCAAGAATATTAATATTGAAGTCTCCACAAATGATTAGCTTTTTACTAGAATGTGATAGTTTAAACAATACCTCATCCATAATCTTTTCAAATTGTTCAAAGCTAGATGACGGTGGCCTGTATACGTTTACAATTATTAATTCCTCTAATTCAACTGATGCTAGTTCAGCTGTTCGCTCAACAGAATGGCTCACTATGTCCTTACGTTCTTTGAATTTTAATTGTTTATTTAAAAGAATTAAAGAGCCACCATGTATGGAATTAACTCTGTTGAACGAACTACCAACCTGGTGGTTATTAAAATTAAACATTATTTCATGATTTTTAAGCCAGTGTTCAGTTACACAAAAAATATTAATATTAAAATTATTCAAAAATAACTCTATTTCTAATTCTTTATTTCTCATACACTGGATATTCTGATGCACCAGGCTGATATAATTTACATTATTATTTTTATTACTCATATTGACAATATTATCTTTTCTATAAAAATTATTGTTATTCGACATTTCATTTATTCGGCTAGAGAATATCTCTTCTGTCTTAGAATCTAGTTTAAACTAATGTTGTTTGGGATAACATCCAAACTTGTCTTACTTACATCTATATATTGCTCAATAAAAGCAGTTTGTTTAGCCAAATTATTGGCTGTCATTGTAAAAAAATATGATAGCGATACAGCTACCTGTCTTTTAATAGATGAAGATAGATAATATCTATCATGAAGTTCGGTGCAAATGTTATATAAACAGGTTACTGTTGCGATTATACTATTATCTTTCTGACATTGCCTTCTAAGTTCTGAAACGCTTTCAGTGAAAACCTATAATTAAAGACGATTATTATAACGCGGTACAGACAATAAATATATTTTATTAATTTAAAGAATAAAAATATATTCTTAATATATCCCTCATTTGTTATCAATCACAAATAATCGTTCCCAAAGGTGATGGCTAAATCAGAAGAGTACGACTCTCTCAAATAGACTCAACATAACAAAGACTAGCTAACTTAAATAATAGTGTCATTTCAAGTATTTCAATAAACTGAACTGCTCACTTTAAATTTTGCAGGCAAATGTGGAAACCATATTAAAAATAAACAGTAACAGTTATTTTCCCATATTAGGTTTTCTGTTACTAACGTATGGATATAATAATTATATATATATATATAAATCATACTATGAAAATCAAAATTATATTTATTAATAGTTTTTTGAAGGGTAAGCAGAGGTAGAGTAACCTCTACTCTACCATAATTTTATAATTTTCCATCAAATGTTCTTTCCTACCGTCTAGTCCGTCTAGTCTAGAGAGGCTAGTCTGGAGACTATGGGGATGCCCGAACCCCCCAGAGATGGCCATCGGGCCTCCTCATCTGGTCGCCAACCAGCACGATGGAGCTACCCTGGGATTTTGCGCAGCTGGCGGGGCAGCCTTTCGTGGGTAGCTGGCCCACTAATTGGACCACTAATAAGGCGGCCAACGGAAAGCCGTCTCTTCGGATCCCGCTTCCGTCCTCGACTTCCACCCGACACAACAAACACCAACTCGACGCCAAACCATTTCATTAAAATTACTATAGTCTTAATTAAAGTTTAAAAAGGCTTTTTGTATTTTACCGGTTTTCTTTCCTATTTAACAGCAGTAACAACTCATAAGGTAAATTTATATACACAACCCTTTGGGTTTATAGACTAAAAAACCTTGACCAATACATAACAATGCAATACTTACAAAATATAATTAATGAATATATAATAAATCCCTCCCTTCCCCCCTTGTATCAAAGAAGACGTGTTTTTTGTTGACAATAAATAAAAGAAATTGTAAAAATTAATTCAAAAAATCATTAAATATATTAGGAGTGCATAAAGTGCTACTAGTAAGTGATAACCATTAACATCCAGTGAACGAACTAAAGCATTAGAATTACGCAAATCTGCACCATCAACTAAAGTGCGTAAGGACCAATATTGCTTAAGTTGTCGCATCAAAAAATACGCCTGGTGGGTTTAGTTCAAATCTAATTACTAAAGCAAACATCATAAAAGTGATTTTCCTCCGCATACATCCTTGACGATATCTTTTCGTTTCTATTGCCCTGGTACTTTGTAAGAATATGTCTAGCACCGCGAAGTCGTCATCAACCGCTGCTACCCCCGTTCTCCGTACAATGCATAAACACAGCGACGTCGAGACAGGGAAATGTTTATCTACCGACGGTAATATTAATATTACAGCTCGCTCGAGGCGAAATTATACCGCTAAAGAAGACAACAGTGTACCGCAATCAATATTATTAGAGATGCGTATGATGTTTCAGACTTTTACTACAGAACAAGATAAAAAGCTATCAGGTTTGCAGGACATCATTAATGATATTAAATTACAAAATTCGGAAATAATTAAAAGTATTGAATATTTATCTCAGGAATATGATGAAATTAAAAACCGGTTGGATAAGTGCGAAGCCGAGCGTAAACAACATCAATCATATATTTGTACACTAGAAAATAAAATTGAAAACTTGGAACGGAAATCATTAGCTTCATGTGTCGAGCTTCGAAATATTCCAAAGACTAAACAGAACGAGTCCAAGGACGACCTAAGGATTATTGTTTTGGATTTGTGCTCTAAACTTTCTGTGAATCTACAGCCTTCGGATATCAAGGATAATTATAGATTGTTCTCCAAGTCAGAGGTCAGTAAAACAATTGTAGTGGAATTTTCAAGTATCTTTATTAAAGAAAATGTCATCTTAAATTATAAGAAATTTAATAAGCTGAAAAACGGTATGAGGTTAAATACTTCAAATATTAATATGGCAGGCCCTCCTCAACCAATATATATATCCGAGTTACTAACTCGTTATACCAAGAGAATTTTCTACCTGTCGCGTGATTTTGCAAAAACAAATGAGTATTCTTTCTGTTGGACCTCACGTGGGTGTATATATCTACGTAAAAAAGAAGGCTCACCTCAAATACGCGTAAATTCGGAAGAGGATCTGTTGAAGTTAAAATCAATGTCTATTTGACTAGTATATTACAATTATGCCATACTAAATTGGTCTGTTACCTTTTGTTTTGTTTATAGTAATTGTTCAAATTTATTTTTGTCTAATAAATTTTCTACATTTACAACTATACCACACATAACACTAATTACACTTTTTTACACTAAAACATTAAATCATATATACAATCATAGGCATACATCAAACAATCATGTCTTCATTTCAATACACTTAACCACTTCTTGTTTACCCACAAGATCTATGTTCAACATTTATCATATACCTTTAGATTTATTGATAACCTACAAGGTCGATCTGTGTAACTTTAAAAGTATATCGGTTTCTCCGCTAACATCATTGACTCCCGTGTTGCCCTTACATAACTATCCTTTTGTATTATATTTTTGGTAAAACTTTTTAAATAGTTCTTAAATTTTTATAAAATTTTATTATTATAAATGAATAGCAGTGTAATTGGTAATGAACTTGAACAAATAGGCGTGTCAAAGTCTTATGTATGTTCACCGGAACAATGTAATTTATATATATACGATAATGTCACTTGTATAAAAATAATTCACGTCAATATTAGAAGCATCGGCTGCAATTTCGACAATTTTTTATTGTTATTGCACAGGATACCGATAAAGTTAGATGTTATCATACTATCAGAGTGCTGGTTAAGCAAATCTCCATACATTCCTTCCTTAGCCGGCTATGTTTCATATAAATCCTCTTTCAACCATCAAAATGATGGTGTTGTTATTTATATTAGAAATGATATTAATTTTACAGTCGAATATCCATCTTTTGATGATGCAAACTGCTTGATTTTAAAATATAATAATATATTAGCTATAATTGCGTTATATAGATCTCCGTCCTTTAGAAACATTGATAATTTCATAAATTCTTTAGATAACACCCTAAAATTACTAAGTAACTATCAAAACATTGCTGTCGTTGGAGATATCAATATTAATATCGCTATGGAGAGTACAGACTACAATTGTGATTCTTACCTAAACACTCTTATATCTCATGCATTATTGCCAACTCATACAATGCCAACTCGAAACAACAACTGCCTGGACCACATTATTTTAAAAACTAAAAGCAATGCAACAACGCTTATTTTAAATTCACTTATCACGGATCATGCTCCTGTAATCCTCAGTTGTGACTTAAAAATAAAAACAGCTAAAATGAAACGCACATTGCAACGTATAGATGAAGCTGCATGTGTGACACATTTAAAAAATACTGATTACAGTCATATATTAGCTAGTCGAAATGCTGACATCGCCGCCAATCTTTTTGTAAATATTATTAGTAATATCATCAAGAAAAATACTTTTATTGTAAAAATTCCCAACAGAAAAAGTATTTTAAAACCTTGGATTACGCCTGGCCTTTTGCGATGTATACGAAACCGAGATAAATTATTTAAAAAGTTTAAACAGAACCCTGAAAACACGACTATTAAAACTACTTACATTAGATACAGAAATTTCTGTAACAATTTATTAAAAAGGATAAAAAAGGCTCACGAACGTAATGAATTTCAACGATTAAGCAAAAATCCAAAAGATACATGGGCACTAATCAAAAAAATTGGTAACATAACTAAGGAAACTTCTTGTAACACTGAACTTTTAACTGCATCGTCAAATCCATCTATTACAATTAACTCCATAAATAATTACTTTGCAAATGTTGGAAAAAAATTAGCGTCAGGAATTATTTCTCCAGTAAGAGATCCAAGAGTTTTATTAACAACCACAACTTTGATAAATTCAATGTCACTTCTGAAAACAGACAATATCGAAATTGAAAGCCTCATTCTGGGTCTCAAAAATACATCTAGCACTGGTTCTGATGGCATACCTGTTTCAATTATAAAGAGTGCTCGGTCGTCTCTTATACCTACATTTGTGCATATTTGTAATCTATGTTTTTCGACAGGCACCTTCCCTGAAATCTTTAAAACAGGTATTTTACATCCCGTATACAAAAGTGGTACGAAACAAGATTTAATTAACTATCGACCCATTACGATATTGACTACCTTATCCAAGATTTTAGAAAAACTCCTCAATAACAGATTGATAAGTCATCTTAATAAAAATAATATAATTGCAAATAATCAGTATGGATTTAGAAAGGGTAAGTCTACTGAGGATGCTGTCATGGACCTTACAAATTCTATAGCTCAAAATTTCAATACTAAACTGAAAACTATTGGTATATTTTTAGATTTAAGCAAAGCCTTCGATACCGTCTCTATTGATATTCTTCTTAAAAAACTAGAAATTATTGGTGTTAGAGGTATGGTTCATGACATATTTCAAAGTTACCTCACTGACCGAAAACAATGTACTAAAATTGGAGATACTATCAGTCAAGAAGTAACTGTTGAATTCGGTGTACCTCAGGGTAGTGTTCTCGGACCTACCTTATTTCTTATTTATATAAACGACCTTTGCAATCTGAAGTTACTGAATTGTAATATCATAACTTA
The DNA here is from genome assembly GCA_918358695.1 of Melinaea menophilus ssp. n. AW-2005. Taxonomy (NCBI): domain Eukaryota; kingdom Metazoa; phylum Arthropoda; class Insecta; order Lepidoptera; family Nymphalidae; genus Melinaea; species Melinaea menophilus. Next base: position 15,545,015 of record OU911043.1, on the reverse strand, counting down.
TGCCGATGATACAGTTTTACTTGTTCAAGGTAGTAATTGGTTTGAATGTATAAAACGTGCTGAACTAGCGCTATCTTCTGTTATGTGTTGGCTCTCCTCTAATTTTCTAACACTTAATATTGCAAAGACTAAAATATTGCCTTTTGCACATAACGCGGTGTCCCTGCCAAACTTACCTTTCACTATATCTATTCATACAAATAATTGTAACAGAAATCTAGATTGTAGTTGTTTAAAGATTACTAGTACTACCAAAATAAAGTACCTTGGAGTTAACGTTGACTATAATCTTTCGTGGAATGAACATATTATGGTAACTGCATCCAAAGTCAGAAAATTGATATATGTTTTTAAGAATCTTAGAAATTCTCTTGACTTCCCTACTCTTAAAATTGTCTATTCTGCTCTTGCTCAATCGATAATTTCTTATTGTATTCCTGTTTGGGGATGTGCTCCAAAGACTCTTTTGCTGAGCCTAGAAAGAGCACAAAGAGGATTACTAAAAGTTATTCTCTTTAAACCTGTACGCTTTCCTACTGTTGAATTATACAACCTCGCAAAGGTATTTTCGGTAAGGCAGTTATTTATTTTAAACACAGTATTACGAAAGCACTATGAAATTCCCTATAAGCCAAATGTAAATAAACGTAGAATGCAAAAAGTTTGTAGTATTAACAACAGCAGGCTAGTAGTCTCAAGGCGACAATATTGCTATTTGGCAAGTAGGTTGTACAATAGGATAAATGAATTCTTGGATATTTATCCTTGTAGTGTAATGGAATGTAAAAGACGAGTTTTGGAATGGTTAAAATGCCTAAACTATGATGATACCGAAAATATTATAAGTTTACTTATAAATCCCCCTACATGACACACACACACACACACACATACACACACACACACGCAAACACACACACACACACACATACACAACACACACACACACACACACACACACACACACACACACACACACACACACACACACACACACACACGCACACACACACGCACACACACACACACACAAACACACCTAAAGAAGCACCTTATTTTTGGATAACATGTTTTTTGTATTGTTTTTGTTTTCTGTTTCTTTTTGTTTTTATAACTACTATTATTGTTTTATTTATATTGTCTGTTCTCTGGAACAATAATTATTTGGAGGTGGGCGTTAATGTATGCGACACAGTTTTATAACTAATGCAAGCATTTTCGATCACTGATTTCTTATGTACTATCTTTTTTGGTTCCAATAAAGATTATTATTATTATTATTATTATTAAAAATATGAGACGAAGCTTCTTAGCATTCCATGGATTCACCGTGCGGGTGCCGGGCCCATCGCGTTGCAAGAAGAGGAGCGCAAACAATGTCTGGGACTTGGGACCCAGATGAAGGTTTAAGGGGCCCCTTTCTTATGCGCATACACGCTCACCTTCACTGTTTACGTTCCTCTCCCTACCTAAGCTAATATCGTAAGAACCTACTAAAGCCGCCCTTGAAATCCAGAAATGAACTGATGATCGTTCTAGAAAGGCCGAGATCCTTAAATATGTTGTAGAGAGATTTTGCTGTTATACCTCTCGCTCCTACTTCTACAGCGTACAAATTAACTATAAATTTATTCCTGATCAGTTCCTTACATAGTTCGTAATACTTGTTAAGCTTAAATGTATGATCTTTGGGTATGTTTGTTTCCCAGGGTACAGTAAGCTCCACAATTATAATGCGCCTTAGTTGTTTTGAGTACAGGGATAAGTCCGGCCTAGATGACGAAACACAAACATCCCCGGGGATTTTGTATTGCCTTTCATACGTGTCCATCATGAGAGTTCAATCAGGCGACGCGTCCAAGATGGAATAAGGTTTTAGTGTACGTTTTTTGGACGAACCTGCCTTTACAAACTCTACTGATATTTTAGTGGTTGTTATACCCTTCTGCGCTCTTGCTACAGAGAGACTTACCACTTCTCGTACGATTTCTAATACTTTATCGTGGCGACGCGAGTATTTACCTCTATTTATAAGTACCCTACACCCTACTAGCAAGTGTTTCGCGATTCCTACTGCCTCCCCACAGATGTTGCAAGATTTTTCGGTGGCTTTGCCCCATCTCACTAAGTTACTTTGATCTGGGAGAGTCATTTGGATTTGCATTAAGATAAAATTTTAATAATGCTGGGGACCAATCATGAAGCAGGGTGCGCCATCGTAAAGCTAATGGAATACAAAAATCTCCTATGATCACCCATTCGTTTTGCAATTCTAGGCTCATCGCGTGCAACCGGTAATTATCATTTTCAACGTGTCTTGTTCCGCCTACCCAGAAATAGATTGTAGCATTTATTGGGTTTTGTCCTCAATCCGTCTGTCCAAGCAATCCTCCACAACATGTAAAAGTAGCTGACATTGTTTTGGATTACGTGTCAGTATCATGAGATCGTCAGCAAATGCTATTATGGATTCTGTGTATTTATTGTTAAACTTAAACCGGTAACCCCATTTCTTTTCATTTTTAATTAATTTATCTATTAAAATATTGATTACTATGTTAAATATAATTGAAGAAATACAACAACCTGAAATAAACCTATGTTGTAATTTAATGGTTTGGAATTATTTTCATTCGTAATTATGGAAAATTTTAATTTTGAATAATATGATGCAATCATGTCACTTACTAACGTTGGAAAGTTATACCACCTTAGCGCGAACATCATCAGTTCATGTCGTACCGACCCGAAAGCGTTTTCTAAGTCTATCCAACATACCGTTATTTGTCTTTCACTATTAATAATAAATTTAACACAAATAATATTTAAAAAATGTCGAAATATCTTTTAATTTCACAAAAATATGTCACGTTTGAAATGACTTTGACTAAATAACAGATTTAGAATCTTACATTTGCCAAGAAAATGATTTCCGGCATCTCGACAGTAAGATGCGCACATCTCAAAGTACGAACGTAGCTAAGACCTCTTAAGTCTAACAGCCACGACATTTCAAAGAAGTAATCGTTTTAAGAGCAACAGTCGCCTTTTAGTAGTGATATAATGTTATTTTAAATATACATATAAATTATGTTATAAAACTATTATTATAAATTAATTTAATATTTGACCTACAATAATATGTTAGTGCAAAGAATAATTTGTAATTATTCATATTTTCGAATTTCTGATTGTAAAGTTTTTTTTTTTTTTTTTTTAATAACTTAACATCCATAGACATTTGTCCATGCCTTTTATTGTAATTTTAAAAACAATTTTGCTATGATTTTCATTGTGATGGTAACTTCGCAGGAAATTGTGCACATCGAAAGCTATTTTACTAAATTCATAATCAAGCTATTTTAGCTTTAGTAATTTTATTAATTATAAGTAAGTCATAAATTTAAGCCAGGTTACTAAGTTCACTAATTATTTCATAGCCTCGGAGTCATGGTGAGAAATTGCCATCTTGAGGTTGTACTCTATAAGATTTCTATCGGAGGCATCGCCGGCCCGCCTAATGAATCTCACAATGGCGTCTTCGTCGATATCCGTGTAGTACGTAGTTCTTCTTGTGTGTCTAGATATAGCCACCACTGCGTGTGGGACACTTGTCAGGTACAATTTTGATTTGGATGATTATTACCGACTCGTATGTTAATCCCTGAGCTTCATTGATTTTGAGGATGCGCGAGTTTTCCCCTTTTCCGTACCCTAATTTTGTAAGGTCCGCTTTTTCAGTTTGTGTGTAGACCAGGTACAAGGTATTAGGATTTGATTGTAAAGTATGCATCTATTAGTTGTTTATAAATAATTATGATGGTAATTTAAAACATGGATTTTATATTTATAATAGACGAATTTAGATTTTAACTCCTGTTACGGAATTTTGGAATTTGACTATTAGTATTATTTTTTTCGAATCAAATTTCACTTCTTTCTTTCATTTTATAAAGCTTATTCGAAAGCTTTTTATATCACTTTCAATTTGTATTATACAATACGATGCTATGCGAAGCGATGCAACACGACACAACACGACATGACCTAACACGAAACGTTATGACATAAAAAATGGATAATACAAATAGTTTAAATTGTATTTAAATAATTATTTCTGTAATTCAAAGAAGTAAAACGAAATAAAAAGAAAACAAAATATGACCATGTTACAGATTTGATTTTCATATATTTATTTTTATGAATTTGGAATATTTTGAAACAAATGTGTTCACATAAAAAAACTGAAAGTTATTTTTTAGTTAAACGTATCTGATTCCATCACGATACTTAATTTATCCTTAGTGCTTCCGTCAACAAAACATATAAAAGGATAAATAAAGAAAATTAATAATACACTCTAGAAAATTATGTTATTTCACTGCATCATAAAGTTTTATGTACTGCCCCTTTCCATCCAAAGTTTTAAAATTAATATATTTTTATACCAAATCGCTATTCAAAAAAAGAAAGACTAACCTAAGCAAATATGAAAGAGTATAAATTTTAAATTAAGATATGTAGATAGGGGGGAAGAAGACAAGGAGAGAGGGCACTGGAAAATTCTTCCCTTTTTGAATCTAAAATAATTTTTAAATACAATTTTTATATCGATGAGATTGACTTACTGTTTTTGCCTCTTTGTGCTTAATTTTGAGTTTAAATTAAAACTTTTATTAGGCTCGTAGAAAAAATCTGCAGTGGCAAGTTTGTATTCTTAGATTTGAACTTTTTTCTGTCGCTCCTTTGGTCTTCAATCCACAAATAACATTGAGAATTTTTCTTAAGACAGGAATTTAAAGACTTTGTTTCAGATTGCGGTTTTCTTCAACAAACAAAAAAGTTGTGAATATGGCTTTGCTTGTCCATTGTCAGTGATGGTTAGGATTATAATATACTATTATAATATAACATATTATTATTATTATTATTAGTGATTTTATTTGATAATTAATTGAATATATTCTAAGTATACGATTGTTTATTTAGAAAAACAAGTGATATCTATTATTTAAAACAAGTGAAGTAGAATTATAAACATCGCAATACATTGTGGACAGGGACCAAAGACAATTTTATACAAGAAAAAATCAGTGAAGTGAAAAAAGCCTTAAGTGAGTCATCAAAAATGAGATTTCCGGTGCTACATTTACAATAGTGGCTTTCAAACAAAAACAGATGTGCAAATACGAAAATTAAGATTTTTGAGCGTAAAATTACCAAAAATAAAGAATAATCATAAAAATAAAATCATCGGACGACTGCATTTCTGAGCAATAAAACATCACCATCTAGGATTATTGCTCGAGACTAATAATTGTCCAGATATCTAGTACCTGGTCGTGCCAACAGAGGGCGGCACAAGTATTAAAACGATTGCAAAATCAACTACGACATTTTAATATCGTATATCATAACTGACAAATCATGGAGGAAGTTATGAACATGCTCAAAAAATTCAAAACGAGCTGAACAAACAAAAAGCGTCAATTTTACAGTCAGACGATAAAGTTACGAAACAAGTAACGAAAAATATAAACTACACATTGGAAGAAAAGTTCAAAGTGATAGACTTAAAATAGGAAAACCTCAAAGAAAAACTGGATAACCAAGAAAAAAGATTATATTTTCTTGAAAAACAGTCAAAACAGTGAAATATTGTAATTTTTGGATTAGCGAAAAATCAAAAATCATATGCAAAACATAGAAAAAAACTAAATTTCATAAATCAGTATTTCTCTACAGGACGAGAACGCAGAGACATTCAACAAACTAGGAGAATAGGGAAGAAAGGAGAAAAACCGGTCGATTACTGTTACATTTTCTACATTAGGAATAAAAATATAAATTTTTAAACAAAGGAGAGTATTAAAAGATACCGCTTTTTATATAAAAGAATACTTTCCACAGTATGTTTTAGAAAATGAAAAGAATTGCAAGAACAACTGAAAATTGAAAAAGAGAAAGGAAACTCCGCGCCTATTAAGTACGACAAACTGATAATACACTCGAAGAACACAACAACACTAGGTAACAACAAAAGACCTCTACCAATATCACCAAACTATAAAGATTTTCCAAAATCACAACCAAAAGTACAAGCTCATAAAAAGAATAAAACTCAAACAGGATTACAACGGTCATCGAGTGTAGCAGAGGGAGTTGTGAAACCAGGAATACTCAATTTTTTAACCACCAAAAACCAAGACAACCAACCAACCGATCAAACAATTAAAAATAATAAACAATAGCAATTACCGCCATCTCTCACGGAAAACATATTAGAAACGAACACTACGAAGCCACATCTTCCAAGTCGGTTAGTCTCCGTGGAAGATCAAGACCAAAACCCTCCAGAGGAAACAAAACCCTGTTCAAATATCATAAACAACAATTACTATAACACCATGTACATAACAACTTACAATGTTAAAACCCTATCGACTTATTCACGTCTACTAGAACTAACAGAATCTTTAAGAAACATAAAATACGATATTATCGGTCTCTCAGAAGTTAGATAACTCGGCACTAAAATAGAAGAACACGACGAGTTTATTTTCTACTATATTGGAGAAACGCCAGGATTATATGGAGTAGGCTCCATTATTAAAAAATACCTGAAAAAATACATAAAAAGTTTTAAAGGACTGTCAGAAAGAGTAGCGCTACTCAGAATACAAACAAATAGTTTTGACTTAAGCACCATTCAAGTATACATGCCCACAGAAGCATCGAAAGAAGAAGAACTAGAGATTTTCTACAATACTGTCGATAAAGCCATAAGACTTTCAGCAAATAATATAATAGTCATGGGAGATTTTAACGCTAAATTTGGTCAAACTAAACCTTGTGAAACCATCACTGGAAACTATGGCTACGATAATACAAACTGTAGAGGAAATAGGCACAAGAAACGAAATAGGCTACATTCTAACAAACCTATCGAGAAATGTAGACAATATACAGGTCTTAAATATCACTTACCCTTCGGATCACAGACCTGTTAGGGCAGCTTTCAATACTCTTTCTAAGTCAATAAATCGAAGTAAGTTTGGTCAATGCCCCAAACCCTACATAAAGAACGAAAAGGAAGTGCAAACATATATTGAAGCGTTGAACAACTGTGCAGAAAATTTGCTAGACGACTGGAATGACAGAGACACAGTTCAAAATTGCTACAATAAAATAACTCACGCAATAGACTACAGCCTGAAAAAAGTGCAAGACTTAACAACTAACACAAACACAAAGAAAAAGCAAATCATATCAGCACACACAAAGGCACTTATTAGCAGAACATAAGAATTACATAAGACTAAACCGAAATCAAGGGCAACGAAAAATGAATTAAAAACTCTTTATAAACTAGTAAGTAAACGAATTTACCATGACTATAAGGTACACCGCACACAAACTATTAAAAAGTGTCTTCAGGCCAAAGGTAGCGCAAAGAAAGCATACAAGGAATTGACAACACATAAATCACGGATTGAAGAGTTAAAAAGCAAAACTGAAAGTGCTCAAAATAGAACAGAAATACTCAAAATAGTAACAGATTTTTACAAAAAACTCTATAGTTCGCCAAATCAATCAGCATATAAATTACCGAGTAGTAATAAAAAAAGGAAGAAAGCTATCATTACCGAAGATAAAGTAGCCCAAGGAATTAAAGCACTGAAAAGAAAAAAGCCCAGGACCTGACAGAATCACAAACGAAGCCATAGAATTAGGATTCAAAAGTCTTATCAGACCGTTTACCCAACTCTTTAACATGATACTTACCTGTACAAACGCTTCACGCCATTGGTTGGAGTCGGAAATCATTCTGCTCTACAAAAAAGGAGATCCAGACAACATTAGCAATTACAGACCGATAAGCTTGCTACCATCACTTTACAAACTTTTCTCCTCAATTTTAGAGAACAGAATTAAAGAAACCACAGAAAAATTCCAACCTATACAACAGGCAGGCTTCCGACGAGGTTTTTCCACAGTCGATCATATACACTCGCTGGAGATGATTATAGAAAAATACCAAGAGCTCAACAGACCACTCTATACAATTTTTATTGACTATCAAATTCGATACTCTATTTCACTCATCGATCTGGGAAGCTCTACTATCTCATGAAGTGGTATTGGAATACATCCAAGTTCTAAAAAACATCTACGACAATAGTACCAGTAGAGTGAAATTTGATACCACTGGGCCACCCATACAAATAAAAAGAGGTGTAATACAAGGAGACCCAATCTCTCCAACAATCTTCATAGCGGTGCTAGAGTACATCATCCGCAAACTAAACTGGGAGTAGGTCGGCATAACCATAAACGGAAGTTACCTGAGTCATCTCAGATTTGCGGACGATATAGTTCTGTTATCAGAAAGCCTATCTCAACTACAACTCATGATAAACTCTCTACATGAAGAAAGTCGTAAAGTAGGCTTGGAAATCAACCTTGATAAAACAAATGTCATGACGAATCATATTAAAACACCTATTTATCTCAAAAACCGATTACTAACGTATGTTAAAACCTCAATTATCAATAGGAAAACAAATTTCATTTAACCAACTCAACAATGATCTAGAAGTAGAGAGAAGGGTTAATATCACCTGGAGGATGTTTTGGAACCTCAAAGAAATCTTAAAAAGCGACATGTCCATAAAGTTGAAAAGCAGAGTCATGAACACCTGTCTACTTCCCTCACTAACCTACGCTTGTCAAACTTGGAAATTTACAAAGAATTTAAAAAAGAAAATCGTAACTTGGCAAAGAAGTATGGAGAGAAGCATCCTTGAAATCATAAAAATACAAAAAATCCTTCATACTGCCATAAGACAGAAAACTAAAGTTATCGACGCGCTCAGTTACTCACAGAAGCTAAAATGGCGATGGGCTGGACATATAGCTAGACTTACCGACGATCGCTGAACCACAATGATAACGTCATGGCCAGGACCATTGGGCCATAGAAAAAGGGGAAGGCCAAATACGCGCTGGGTAGACGACGTTGTAAAAATAACAGGCACCCACTGGATGCGAGTAGCAAAAGATAGAGAAAAATGGTCATCTCTGGAGGAGGCCTTTACTTTCCGCTGAGAAGGGTTCTTACAACTATAAAATTACAACAAAAATATATAAATATATACAATAATAAAAACAATAACTTTAAATCGATTAATGCATGCACACTATTTTTTGTTTTAAGCTGTAAAACTATATTGTCTAGCAAGAAATAAAAGGCTTTTTACTTTATTTTTTTTTTTACTATTATACGATTGTTTACCTCATGTGATCCACCGTTGAGACTGGCATATTTTATTGTTAAGGTGTTATAATAAAATTTAATTCCTATCAATAAATTAGTTCATTGGTATAACTGAGTATCTTTCGACACACATCTGTAAAAATAATATGGTAATATTAAAATTACATGGTAATGTTAGTAGGATATAAAACATATATGATAGATACATAGATGGGTGTTCCACAAGGATCAATTCTGGGCCCCTTTTAGTTTTTACTTTATATTAATGACTTGCCCTTTTTTGTTAAGGGTCTGTGTGACATTGTACTCTTTGCTGATGACACCTCGCTTATTTTTAAAGTTGAGCGTGATAGGATTAATTATGACGAAGTAAACAGTACTTTGTCACGAGTCCTGCATTGGTTCGAAATTAATAATTTAGTGTTAAATGCTAAGAAAACTAAATGCGTAGAGTTTACACTTCCTAATGTAAAAAGTAAAAATTGTAACTTGCTCCTTAACAATGAAGTGTTAGAATTGATTGACTCAACAAAATTCTTAGGTATAACATTAGATAAAAAGCTCCAGTGGAACCCACTTCTCTCAACACTCGCAGCCAAACTGAGCTCCGCGGTCTTTGCACTTAGAAAAGTTAGACAATTAACGGACATTAATACGGCTCGACTTGTTTATTTTAGTTATTTTCACAGTATTTTATCTTACGGTATTTTATTATGGGGCAGTGCTGTCGAAATTAATTCTATATTTATTTTACAAAAAAGAGCTGTGCGGGCTATTTATAACTTAAAAGTTAGAAATTCTTTGAGAGATGTTCTTAAAGAAATAGGTATTCTTACAGTCGCTTCGCAATACATATTTAATAACATGTTATATATACGTCAAAATTTAAATAGTTAGATAAAAAATAGTGACAGACACGCGATAAATACGAGAAATAAAAACAAACTCGTAACGCCAAAGTTTCGGCTTCAAAAAGTTAATAAATCCTTCATGGGTTTGAATATACGCATATATAATAAAGTTCCACAAGATATCTTAGACCTTCCATTACTTAGCTTTAAATCTAAAATCAAAAGTTAATTGTTAAATAAAGCCTATTATAACGTTCAAGAGTTTTTAGTGGATCAAAATATGTGGAACTTAAGTTGTTGAATCATTTGCAGGATTTATATTATAATGGACATTACCTATTGTTATATTTCTTTTGAAAAGAGCAACTGTTGAGTTTCTGGCCGGCTCAACAGAGCAGCATTCTGAGCCGGTGGTAGCTTACTTACGGACTGACTACACTAACGTTTTTTGTATTGTAGTAATTGACGATTCAAAAGTGCGTGTAAATGCCTATTTGAATAAAGATATTTTGAATTTTGAATTTATAATATAATTGATGTTACATATTCCACACAAAAATTTCTTAAAATGTGTCAAGTGAACAATAGTATTATATATAGTTTAAGTAAAATAAAATTTCATTGTATTCCCTTTCCGTTTCAAGATTTGTTGAGTCACGAATGTAATTAGGTAAAAGGTAAAACTGCTGTTGCTTATTGTGTACCTTGGAGTTATCCTATTATTAAATGTTAATGTACGGAAAGTGACTTGTATATTTAGATATATTTTGAAATTGTATTTTGCCTAGACAATATACTGTGACATCAAAGAGAAAATAATGTAAAAAGTTTATTATTACAGTACTAGCATTAGTAAAAATGAATTACATATTACGTCTAATAATTAATATCGTGGTTTTAAACATTTTTTTTATTTAACTTATAATTATTATACAATAAAGAATGTAGAAAAATAAAATTTTGTTATGTTTAACAAAACAGATATATTTCTGTATAAAAATATATTTCATTGTATGGTGCCTCAACAAAAATAGGCCTCTGACATTGTGATATTAAAGTATTGTTGTTTGTGACACAAAACTTTGAACTCACGTGAGAGAATACAAAAAGAAGTCTTTTGAAGCAGTTGTTACCTTTGATGAAAGTATTTTATTGCATGAGATATATGACTATGACATAAAATAGAAAACTCTGACTGGCTACTAAACAATTCTATTATATTAAATGAATATAAACTAGCTGTAAGCTTTCCATAAAATTAAACAGTAATTGTTGTTGAATAATGCAATATATATTGATTTATTATATTCAATTTGTAGTAATTGCCTATGACATTTAAATAGTGCGGTTGAAGTTAATGAAGAATCATTTCAATCATATAATAAATAATAAGTAACTTTGTATGTATATACAGATATTCCATATAGATGGGATAAACTATTTTAAATCAACACAAACAGTAAACAACATTATAAGCTGGGTTTAACTTTAATAGTCGTCAGTAGTTGTTTATAAACTTTTTAACTGTGTCCTTTGACAGTAAACAAAGTTGTAGCTGAGGCAGCTTAGTTCGTTAAGTGTTTTTAAAGAAACAATGTTTTATCGGATTGATTCAAATTTAAAAACTATTATTTTTAAAGAACGTTTTAAAATATTTTGAGTAGAAGTAAAATAAAATTATATACTTATATATTATAACGTATTATATAGCAATATTCTTGATCAGTATTATATTATCTAATATTATAGAATAGAAATTTAATGAACACATACCTCAAATTGTAAATCATGAATTCTTAAAAGGTTTGATCGGTTTCATTAATATGGCATCAGCATTCAGTATCGAAGTGCTTATTGGCTTTCACCCTGACTCGGCCTTTGGTGAATATAAATCACAGTTATTGCTCCTACCGATCCAAATAAATGGTAAGAAATTTGTTATATATTTTAAACATTTTATTATTGTAATTGCTCATACTATTTTTATGTATCAATATACAGATAATATAAATTATATATTTGTAATAATTTCCTCTCAGATAATATTTTCCTGAGCTGATGGTGAAAGATATTAAAGGATTGTACGTAATATCTGAGACATTAAAAGTAAGGAAAACAAGCAGAACAATAAATATTTATTTTAATTGCAAGTGAATTCGGATAAGGGGTGGTTATATAAAATTAAATATGTGAACTACCCATTAGCAGTACTTTATATAAATATATATATAACTAAATATTTTTTCTACAATAATAGTTTTAAAAGGCGTTAAGAGGCGTTAAAAGTAAATTCTTGAAAACATACTTATTTGCACGTATATTAATAAAATCATTTATTTATGATGTCAATTTTAACAGTTTTAAAAAAATGCCAAACCTAAAAAAATATATAATTAAGAATTATAAATTCAATTATTTAACCTCCTAACCAATTACCTAACCTAATAATGTAGTAAATGTCGTATTTTGAAAAAAATATATTTTATTTATGTTAAGAATTGCAAATCAAATATACTCATAAAATCTCTAAACTCATAAAAGTTTTTTTTATAAATGCGAAGACATTTAAAAACTTGGCTTTATTAAATAAAGCTGAAATAAATTTAGAATTACTATTAAAAAAAATCTTTATAAATGTACCGTAAATATACATTGTCCTTCCGATCCTTAAAAAAAGTAATAGCTCCGATCCAGCTTTTTTACAATTTGTATAGTCTAAGTATTAGTTATTCCTTTTTTTAAATACAAAAATTCTTAAAATACTAACAAAAATTAAAACAAAATGTGAAAAAGATAATATCTGGACTAAGCATATAAAGCTGATAACGAAATAAAATAAAAAGAAAAATTAAAATAACAACATCAGATGAGAGATCTCATTTCTTTACTGTTATTTTAGTCCGAGTGAGAGAAGCCTATTATGCTTCGATGACTCGGACATGACATGGAAAGTTGAAACAAGAGCACATCCTGAGATGCACTGAAAATAGCCTTCATTTCCAACATGTTTGTGATTCGATGTCGCTTACTATCAGGATTTTTTACTACGATCACACCATCACTGGTCCAGCAATTAGTTACTTCAAAACGTTTTAGAGTCACTAAGAATGTGCAGTGACGGTTTTTCGTTAAAAATTCAGAGATTGTTAAGCCTGTGCTATTTAAAAAAGGTATGATGGACCACATTTTGTCTCTCAAGGATCTATCTCTAAATTTTAGTAAAACTGCATAAGACTTACCAGGCACAATACATCCAAAACGAGACAAGATGAATTTTAAGACGCGAAAAGTGTTGCAACAGAGATGCCAAGGTTTTCATTATTTTCTTCTCGAACACCATCGACCAATAGTTTATATTTGAGGTTGGGCTTGTGGCTGGAACGTCACCTTTTAGTTCCTTTTGAAACTCAGCCATTCTTGCAGTGAAGTTTTCTGAGAGTTGATTGATGTTGTCCTTAATCGACTCCATGTTAATATCATACAACTTTTTTGTTAAAAGGGTTAGGATAAAACCACAACAACACAAATACAACTTGAGCAAAACACTTAAACACTTTGTAAGTATAATATTATTAATAGACAATTTGTAGAACGATTTAAAATGCTTTTATTTCGAAGACAAGAATTAAATTTTCTATTTTAAAACTTTTTAATGTTATTTATTTACAATAAATAATTAGCAATACGATACCTAAACAACTACAGCATTCTGGCCATTTTCATATACTCTGTGAACATTAAATTAAGATGGAGTAATCTGTGTACAAAATTGTACCACTGTGCCCAATATTTATACAAGGTTTTTTCCAATTACCTCTTGAATCTTCGTTGTGAGCTTGTTATTTAAAACTTTTGCACAATGAACGTATACGTGAATAAAAGTACATTTGAAAAAAGGTACATCCTTTTCTCAAAAGTTCTTAATCCTCTCGTGTGTAGCGAATTCGATCCCATATGTATACTTCCATGTATTTGAAGCAACTTTTCAATTTAGTTTTTTTAGTACAGCGTACTATATCGCTATACTTTACTGTCTTATTTTCGTTCGAGTAATAGCACATTCACTGCTCTTCTAAAACTCATGCATGATGTAAACAAAGTGGAGTTTAATCAGTTAATTGCATATAACATCGTATATTTGAAAAGTGACGTCTTAAAATCTATACTTGAAAATTAACACTCTACACATGTCTTAACTTAAAAAAAACTTTAAATAAATTAAGAAAGTTAATCTTTCTAACTATAACTGTTTTAAAATCTTAATTGCAATAATAAGAGTAAAATTAGTTTTAAAAATAAATAAGAATAATTTATATTTAATAAAAATGTTTACTCTAAACTTAACTTTAACATCATTTATTTTTATTTTTATTTTTATTTTATTTACTCTTTATTGTTTATTTTTAACAAAAGGTGAACTTAATGCTTAGTGGCATTCTCTGCCGGTTAACCATTTAGAAGTTGAGATAAAATAAATAAGTATAAATATAAATTAATTCTATAATATATAACGTATAATAAAAAGATGTAATAAGAATATACACAAATAATATACAATGTGATATAACAATAAATACTATAAATATTATATAAACAAAACATTTTAAAAATATAATATAATATTTTTATAATAAAATATTAAATATTAATGATGATTGTAAAAGGCGTGCTCGACAAGTTTCTTAAAATAAGTTTTTGTGAGCGCTTTTCTTATTTCTTCAGGTAAGGCATTCTAACGTAGTGAGACTTTAATAGTAAAGGAATTATGAAAAAAATCACTGTTATGCGGAAGAATTGCAGTTTTTAGTATTCTAAAACTAACTACTACTACTAAACTAACTAAAACTATTGTTTAAGAACGAAGAACTCGATCATGTGTGGCATGAAGATACTGATTTTTTTTTTTACAGAGTAGAGAAGATGAAAAATTCTACAGTTACGCCTCTGACGAACGATACGAAACTAGGTGACATGATCGTATTTACGAAGGCCAGAAATATACTGAACACAATTATTTAAGAGCTGTTCTAGCTTATTTAAAAGCTCACTGTTCAAGTCTGGATAACAAACTTCTGCGTCATCTATGATTGGCAAAAGTAAAGCATTAACTAGCATCAGCTTCATCTTGAAGGAAAGGAATTATTTCGTACGGTAAGGAGACTGAAGTGTGGGTGTGACTTTACGGCTGATTTCCTTAACGTGAGACTGCCAATTCATTGTGTTGTTCATGTACAACCCAATAATTTTACTGCACTAGATATAATAATTGTATTACCATTGTATACAACTTATGATAAGGTTAAGGTTTAAGTCATACTAGCAAGGAGTCTTCCAACAATTATTGCCTGACATTTATCGGGATTTAATGTTATACCAAAACGAGTTGACCAATTATACAACTTCTGTAGATTATGATTTATGTTTAAAATAGCATTTGGAAGTTCATAAATAATACTTTGCACATGCAAATGCAGGTCAACAGCATAAAAATGATACGAACAGTCAAAATTAGGAACTGTTACTTTTTTGTCATCCATACCATTGCGTGTCATCAGTAATTTTAATGAGAGCAGTATTTGTGCTACGACATGGACATGAACAGTCAATAGGTTGTTTTTTACATGTAAAAGGAAATTTGTTTATAAACACAAGCTTCTAGAACTTTTGATAGGAAGAGAAGAATAGAGATAGGTCTATAGGAATCTTAGGTAACGGACGTTCAAGAGCTTTTTTCTAGATACTAGAAAATTACTTAAAGAAAAATTAATGATGTGTATAATGACGGGTAAGAGATAATCTAAAACATAAAATTAGAAATA
The DNA here is from genome assembly GCA_918358695.1 of Melinaea menophilus ssp. n. AW-2005. Lineage (NCBI taxonomy): Eukaryota > Metazoa > Arthropoda > Insecta > Lepidoptera > Nymphalidae > Melinaea > Melinaea menophilus. The sequence goes on along the minus strand of OU911043.1, from coordinate 15,529,068 downwards.
CCATAATCCTGCTCATGTCGTCACAATTGATCGCTTTAGATTTAATAGATAAACTGGTATTCTTGACTTCATTCTATTGCAAATTGAGAAGCAACAGGCCGAAAAAATGGTAATTTGCATTGTTTTAATACAATCCAACGTATCGGCAAGGATAATTTGATCTAATTGAGGCGTTGAGATAAAATGATAGTTAATAACATCCAATGACAAAGGATAGTCATAAGCGGATGCAAGTAATTTGTACACATCAATTGACTTAAAAATTTCCACATGCCAGAAGGGAGAAGAGTTGACTATATATTTATGAATTATATTTATAATGAAACGGCGTTTAGTTATTCATATCATTTTATTACATCGATTCCTCGCACTCTTATAAACAAAATATTTCTGCGCCGTTTGGTCATTTTTAAATGCCCTAAAAGTAGGATTCCTTCTAGCCACTGTAACCCGAATATTTTCAGTCAATACTGTGCTGGAGGTTGCTTTAATTTTTATTTTAGGGCATGTAAGGGTGCATGAGCATCATACAATGCGGATCATTGTGTTACAAAAGTGTTAAGATTCCTATGCCATGTTCTGTCAGCAGAAAATGTCATTTAATATTTATTTTAAACAGATTTACTTTACATTGAACGATATATTCTTCCAATATATGAGTTCAATGTGGGAAATTAAATAAATATTAATAAAAGGAATAGACCGGCTGATCTTATATGTACTTATTTTTATATAAAGACAAACTACTATTATCACCCAAATACCTTCTGATTTTATGGATAGCTTTTTAATTATTTTTTTTTGCCTGTGATTATACTCCCTCGGGAAATCATAAAGTATGTATCCCGGTGTGAACGATATTCAATATTCACGAATTGTTTCAATATTTTTTTTTAATATTGATGCTAGGTTATTTTTAATGATATTTATAAAACTTCGTTACATTCATAATTTACATAAGAATGCACATGTAATTGCGACGGCTATTACCTTAGTATCGCTTATAACGCACGAAAATCATAGAAATAAAGCATCTTCTATCCTATCTTGTATTAGTTAGAAAAGTATCATTTAATTGAATTATATAATAATACAGATTGTAACGGCGGTTAAAAAAAGTTGAAAGATTAGATCGTTAAACGTTTTTATCATTACTTAAAGAACATTTAGAATAATTATAAACAACAAGTATCTTTAGGTTATTATTCTTATTTAGATAAAACTACAAAACGTTACGAAAATATATTTTTATGTTCGTAAAAATATTCTACATATATTTGTATAATGTTTTATTCTACCTTTTTCAACCCAGACGCAATATATATCTGTCTCTAAGATCGCATCTCATAAAATGTGAAATTATCTGGCATGTTACGTATTAACAAAATAATTCACAAGTTTTTCCACTGTCTATCTTTCTTATCTTCTTTAATAACATATGACGCTTTTTTTATTTAAGGTTTGTTTTAGAAGAATTTCAATATAATGCTGTGTAATTCTGACCGCTCGTGACTTCACAGTAGAATCGTTCAGGATATTGTGACATTTATTTATTGTGTTAATCGAATTAAATAGTTTTATAGGATTAATTAATACTTGAATGATTTTCGCAAATAAGTTTATGTGTAAAGTCTAAAAAATATATAAGAAAAACAATTGTATATTTTCGATTTTTTTTTGTCATTTTCCATCTCAATTTATAAGATTTATGCACATTTAAATACGTTTATTTAGAAAAATAATAGAAAGATAATATATATTAATGATATTGTATCCATTTATTATTATTGACCTAAAAACCTTAACCAAAATCAACATTAATAATTTAAATATAAATAACTGTCTTGGTTTAGCTTTAACAGAAATATTTTAATATTTCTGTTTAAGCTAAACTGAATATTTAATGACCATTGGATCTAACTAAACTATGAACAAATAGAGAACTAATAATGATTCAAATGTTAGTTTTGGTCAGCGGAGAATTGTATTCCACTACAAACTTAGTTTTGTTATACATATGAATTTATAAACAAGAGATTTTGAATGAATAATAAAATAAAATACGGACACAAGAAACAATTTACTGATTACAAGTAATTTTGAAAAAGACTTGTGAGTGGAAAAACCTACAATCTCAAAAACGACGACTTATAATAATAGTCTGAGAAACAAAATTGATCCAAACAACAAATTCACGGTACCATGTATAAAATTGTAAAAGAAAATAAACATCTTTTAATTTACAATTAGTTAATAAGAAATAAGGAAATAAAGTGAATACTCTCTAAAGGTTTGAACGCGGTCAAATACTCCACCAACTGATTTAATGTTCAACAATTTCTATTAAATCCATAAACCGCTACTCAATTTATTTTTGTAATATATTTTAAGTAAAGCTGATTAAATTTTCTCTCTCATTTTACATTGTACAGTGAATTTGTTGTTTGGATTAATTCTGTTTCTCAGACAATATATTATGTCTTATTGCAAGATGCCTATTTTAAAGCAACTTATATATTTTGAGAATATTTAATAGGTGGTATATAATACAATCTTTATTAGAAATTGACGAATGTTGTTGTGATATATGATATTGCCTACTGCTAAGATAAATATTAATCATAAAAAAATATCTACAATATTTCCTAAATTTCTGTTACTAATGTCATAAAGATCTATATATCTTGAAGGTGGCTGCTTTTATTTCAATCAAACGTAGCACAATGATTTCGATTAAAACAAAACACTTATTAACATATACCTACTGTATCTCTGAATATTTAAAACATTAATATTGATATTTAATTTATTGAAATAGAATTATCATATTATCATAAATTTAAATAAACAATAAAAAACATATCAAGTATGTATTTCACAAGCATGAGCCAATTCGTCACATATATTCCACAACACAACACTTTATTATCAATGTTGATTAACAAATGAATTCTTCTTTCTTCATTCACGAAACATTTTCTTACTCTGTTCAAATCTGGATATTTTTATGTAAAAAAATTTTGAAGATTTAGTGCTATTCATATTGTCGAAGCTTTTTGTATATATTTACAATGTACAACATACATATAACCAAAATTCCAATATGAATCGCAAATCAAAGCCCAGGTATGAACTACAGAACTTAGCTATTATAATAACATAAACATAACATAACATACTAAAGTAACGTAAATCAAATTGAGAAAGACAAACTTTATAAAGGAAGCAAAATATATTTTCAGAAGGTTTTATCACATTGTACCTCGTGGCAAGAAAAGATTACTAATATGATGTAACAAAATGGATAAAAAAGTTGCAAACAATAAACTTTTGTAGGCACTGGGGTTAGTCTAAGTTAAAGGGTAATCTGATGAAGAAACTTTACTATTGCCGATGGTATGGTATTTATTGATATACATATTAAAAAACATGAAAGTGTATATATAACTTTTGATTTGACAACATGAACATTATATTAGTAAGTCATAATAATAATTCAACGCACTATACGTTTTAGTTATGTAACGTTTTATATCCAATTTTTTATAAATTACGTATGCTGTAGTGTCTGAATCACAATGCTTTAGATTTCTATATAAGTATCATTGTCATTTCATATGACCGCTATTACTGGAAAAAACTTTGATCGGAAGACGTTAACCTGTGTGGAAACAAAGGCTTAGTTATAAGATGAACAGACGTGCATACAATCGAGAAACGAGGGTGATTCGGTATTTGTGAGAGATTTAAAAAAATATATTAAACACCGAATGAAGTCCAAAATAGTGAAAATTAAATATTTGTCCAAGGGCGGTCAAAAAAGAGAAAAGAAAAATGTACACCACTGACGGCGAGAAGACGACATATGAAGAATTTAATGTGATGTTGTTGTCATACGAAACATTAACCACTTTTGGAGTATCGTTGATCTTTAGCATCGGAGATCCGCATATTTGACTGATGTGAGGTGTTACTTTTCTAAAGCAGAGGTGAAGTACAAGGGAACTTTAAAATGAAGACATATAATTTAGTGAACACTGTTTTACCGTCCTAAATATCAAAGATTTGAGATTGAATTATGATTTGAGGTAGATTTATGATTGATAATTTGAGGCAGGATTGTTAATTAAATGTTAAAAGTTAATACAGTGTTAATTAAATGTTAAAAGTTTTTATTTAGTACCTGCATAAAAATTATAAATTTGCTTATAAAATTTGTTTTGTTGATTTGTGTTATTAATTTATTTTATAATTAAACATTAATTAATTTTAACATTTTTGTATAATTATATAATTTTTTTAATGTGAATAATTTAATAATAATTATAGTTTTGTATTTTATATTTAAAATGTTGTATTCTGAATTTAGGTTGTATTATTGTATGTTAAAATAAAAATGTATGTATGTAATATGTATTATACAAAATATTAACTTTCTGCACTCCTTCTGTATATAAAATTAAACAATGCCAAATTTCTTACCCCTCCGTCAACGTATTTTTTTTTTTAAAAGAGTACAAAGTTTTGCTTTTACGTGATATGTTATATTGATATTAAAATATATTATTGATATTTATATTATGATATATAAGATGTAAAGATATAATGTTCTTGGAAGCAGGAAACGTTGCGTTGAAACTGTGTGAAATTTAATTTTTTACATATTTTAATTCTTTATACATTATATTTTGTTAAAGCTCTTAAAAAATTATAAATAACCATTTAATTGTTTTTTAATTGTTGTGATTTTATGCAAAATAAAAATGTAGGTAACGGAATGTGTTAATATTTTTCTTATCAATATTTGTTATAAGTATTTCTCTTGCAGTATTAACCGGGTTGAGGTAGCGTTAATTAAATCGAATATGCGAGACTAGTTCGAAACCATGGTGGGTCGTTAACTGTAAGCTTGAGGTACGACGGATCAGCAGCATGCAAGCAGTTCACGTAGTGGTTTAATTAATATGTCAATAGTCGAAAAAAAACTATAAATATTATGTTGGTTTGTGTTGATTTGAGTAGGCCTCAAAAAGTCAAAGAAATATTGAACCAATTAAGCTCAAATTTTGACAATATACAACCAGTTTCAAAGAGGGTTGTTATCATTTTATCGCATCTTTATTTATTTTTTATAATTCTAATCGACACATAATTTACTTAACTCTCTATCAGACAAAGACATGGTTGACTGGTAGATAATTTTTTTGAATTAAATACGTCAATTATATTTTTTTTGTACAGCGAAGTTTTAATAAACGAATAAATTGTCTGAGGTATAAGCTTACTAATTTATCTCTAAGCACCATGATGCAGACTTTGGTTAGAACAATTTTTAATAATGTCAATAATTCAAAGCATATGTTCTTTCACGTAGCGTGCAGAGGAGGAGTTTAATAATGGAACGTATGGTCAATGTAGGACAACAATTTTGAAATTAGATGGATTTGAACACTTTTATCTATTTTGGTTTGTTTTCTGTTTTTAAATCAGATGTAATACTTACTAATGACAACTGCAATCATACGTTCAATTATCCCGTTTTCGAATTAGTTTTTGATAACAAAAAAAATGGTCCACTACTCGTAACTATAGGCTCGTGTGATCTCACTGTTCTGTTCATCAAAATGTACATTATACTGTTTAGGCTTTGTGTACTTTGTATATAATTTTTTGCTACTTGTCAAAAAAATCTGTCTTTTGTTCTATAGTTGTCAAGCTGCAGCTATCAAAAACATGAGAGATAGGTGAAAAGCGGTTAAATATTTTTTTTGGCCTGTTTGTTTTTTTTTATTATCATAAGTTTAATCTTACTTCATATGTTTTTTAACCCAGAGCTGGGAGCCATAAGAGTTTAAAATCTTATTTCATGCACCATTCAATCGCCTAACACGAAACCAGCGGAGAGACGAGCCAGATTCGAAGATACACAATTGTTTGTTGTGTGTTCCATTGTCGGCAAACCATATGGCAAATAAATGCAGACAATGGAAAAAAAATTGTATACCCACAAGTATTGCAAAAAATAAACTCTATTAAAAATGTATTATTCATATCTTCATTTCCATTATTTCTCACCATACGACCAATATATCGCACTGCAAAGCCTGGTGGGGTACAGCTAGTAAACATATATAATACTAATCATGGAAAGCGATTGTAAATACAACATCTCTTAACGTCATTGATATTTTGTTTTATAAATGTATCATATTCTTACAACCTTTTAAAAGTTATATATATATGCAATCTTACTTATAACTTAGATTTTTAACTTATTTTATAATTTCAATAAATTTGAGGGAATTATTGACATTTTTTTTAAGTTTGGGTTAGTAAATTTACGTAAACGTAATCATAGACATAGCTATAAGTTACCTAATTATTATTCTATAAGTGCTTGATTTAACTTAAACAATTGAATGATGAATCAACACAATTTTATCGGGTGATAAGAACTGATAACATCAGTTGAAAAACATTAACAAGGCCTAACGATGAAATGTAATATCCAATGCAATACATATTTCAGTTGACTAATTATATATTTGACGATCTATATAACGTTCAAATGAATCGTTTTTTTAAACATGTTAAAAACGTTTTAAAAATCATTACATAAGTAGTGAATTACATATTTAGTAAATTATTTTAGGAGAAATGATTAGGTTGTATTCTTTACGTATTAATATGCATATAGGTACTTTTTTAGTCATATGAAATTCAAATGTGAATACAAAACCTAGAAAATGAAGTGTGATGTTTATTAAAAAAGATATTTATTTTCAAATTAATCTGACATGGTTAGTTAATATAACATTTCATTTCACTCAATGAATACTGTTGGGAGAGTATCTGCTTTCTTACATAATGATAAAAAATCTATTACTATTCACTTAGTATCAATAGGCCGAGTGGCTTATAACGTTTGCGGTTGTGAACCGCAATACAGCGGAAACATGTAATACTTTTTAAATGGATTAAAAAAGTTACTTGTGTTTATTAAACACACTACACACGGATATAATTTTATTACTTATAATCAATTTAAATTAAAATAATTAAAGATGCAATAAGTGGGAAAAACAGAAATTGTAATATAGAAATTTCTTTTTAATCAACTTTACAGCTAATAACGCTGTAGTTATATTATCAAACATTAAATATACACATTTATTTGAAGTAAGTAAAGTTTGGGTGTGAGTGTAAGTAAAAATTATATTAGTATAATATTATAAGATCATGAATTCCAAAACTAAAGAAAAGTGAAATAAAACGATAATTAACCTTTTTATTTAGTTTATCAATTAATTTGGATTCTTTTAATTCTACTATATTTTTATTATTTGTACATTTATAAAACTTAGAAAATAAATTAGAAACTTTTCAACATATTTTTTATTTGATACTAAATTTATAAACGAAATCGTAAATTATTAAATGAAATATTATAAGTTTAATATAAAAGGATCGGCAATCACTAACATTAAATAAATTATTAAATTACTATTTTTTTTTATTTAATGGATCTTGAATACGGGATATTCTATTTACTTTTATTTTTAGCAAATAATTTAATTACTTTATATATAATTAAAAAAAAGTATTTAATTTTTCGTATAATATCATATCATTTCACTACCAATAATCTATCCGAGGAACTCAGGAGTGGTGATAACAAGAACATTTCATTGTAATACAACAGAAACGATTAAAAATGGAGAACCTATTAAATCTCTGTTCTAAAGAAAGTAACAAAATTTATAGTGAAGGAAATGTACTTAATCACTAAGTTGTACATTGTAAATATGGGGTTTTGTAAGCCTAAACATAATTTATTAGAAATGTGTGTTCTAATGTATGATCGTATACATAATTGTTTAGGTGAGTGTTTTTTATACATTCATTTGTACTCCCTACCATACTTTCCTCCGGGTAACTATTCCAGAATACTTAATTCTATATTATATAGCAGTATTTCTAGTTACTTTTAAAATATTTAATCATCTATACGTATATAAGCGATTTATCACTCATTGACTCATCACAAAATTTTCGAAACCATTTGTCCGATTAACTTAAAATTTTGGATTCTTACTTCTGTTGGGACTGAGACGTCCACTTAGAACGAATTTTACGGAATTTCTATCCCAAAAGATCTCAACTTTTTGCATTTTGCCAAGTTTTAAACTTGTAGGTGCTATACATTTAGCGCGGGAGTAAGAGTTACTGAAGCAACAATTACGATGACAACGGATATTACGAAAAAGGTTATCATAGCAACCTAAGTTCACATCCAAATTAATAGTGTGCCCAGCGAAGGGGGAGGGAGTAAGCTATTAGTTTTATAAATGAGAATATTGTAGCAATATTATTTTTTAAAAGTTTTAATAAATAAAATCGAATCAAATGTACAAAATAAAAGCGAACACCTATTTGAAAGCTATCCGCTATCCCCCGGGGGTTGAAGTGAAGTGGAACAGATCGCCCGTAAACACTATGTTATGGCAGTTTTACGTGCGCTATATACCTTACCTCCAATAGGACTGGAAAAGTTTGGTTTCATAAAGAGAATGTTGATATGCCTTGTTGAATTAAAATAATAGTTTTTTTTTACTCTGATTAATTTTACTTTTATTTTAAGTATGAAAAAAATAATCTACAAAAACACAATTTCTTATGTAGAGTGAAGATGGCTGCTTTTAAATTTGATTCCAATTAATCAAAATAACATTGGTTATTGTTGGAGTTAAAGCCAAGGTAGTTATGTAAATCTTAATACAGAGGCGGCATTGTATATTCGTATTATGTTGCAATTAATAAAGTTCAGTGGTAAGGATACATTATTATATTATAATAATGTATGTTACCAACGATACCAATAATAGATATTACGATTATATTTGTATAAATATGGTACTCGTTTATTTATTTCAATACTTTATTGTACAATTTATGGAAGACATAAAAGGCAAACTTAATGCTTAGAAGGCATTATCTACCAGCGAGCTTTACAGATTGCTTGTACCCTATGAATTAACTTCTTCCTTACAAAACTAAAACAGGTACAGAAAATATATGTAAATGAAGATATATTGTTTAGGATTGCATAAGTTATTGTAGGTATTGATATTTAAAAAGAACAACCTGTTATTTATTTTCTTAAGGACAACGACAACTATATGTCTGTCATTTCTTTTGAGATTACACAAACGAACATCGTGGATTTCTATATATGAAAATGTTAATTTATTCTAATTACCATCGTGGTTCATTATTGTTCAATAAAACATTTTCACCAAGAGTACAAGACTCAAAACAATGGCTCCGTTATACTAAGACAAAAGACTGTTTTGGAGCGGTTTAAATCTAAACAGAAACAAAAATAAAAGGTGAAAGCTTTGAAAAGGTAGTTTCACAATAACCCCTACTCTATTGTTAGGAAAGCATTTTCACACAATATATCTCAAGAGAAATAGTTCCTCAGTCCGACAAACAAAATGTATAAAATCAATCAAAATCAAAGAAATATTAAAAGAAATGATGGATTTATTTGCTTAAGATATGTCATTGATGTTTTAATTTTGAAAATGTGTAATGCCAAAAGTATAGAGGGGCGATTATTATGGGGTTAACTTGAAAATTTCACAACCATGTCATGGTTGTAAAATTTTTTATCATCTTTGATTTGATAGTATTTATAAAACTGATATATATACTATTATTGTTTGTATATTTTTATATAACAAGTTCGGCAGTTATTATGTTGTCTAAACAAACTTCACTACAGTCTTATCAGGTTTACTGCGATGCAATACGGAGTGACATTGGACTTAAATGGATCGCACGAGCAATAATTAGTACTTTATCTCAAATTTTGCTAATTCAATGAGTCAAATTGTAAGCAATATATTTATCATCATTTTCAATTTATACAAATTTATCATATTTATATTTGTTTTGGTTAATATTTCCGCTTTGAGTTGAGATTTGTATTCGGATTAATTTATTCATAAATTAAAGTATACCTACTGATTTTATGTGAAAAAGTCTTATTTCTTCTTATTCTAAAACTTTTTTTCAAAAGGGACACTATATAAAACTTTATGACGCAGTGAAACGGAGTAATGTTTAGGATTATATTGTTCACTTTCTTTATTTTTTTTTATATGCCTTGTTCATTGCAGCACTAAGAATAAATTATTTTCTTTAATGATTCAAATACGTTTGACTAAACAGAATTAATACTGGATATTCAAAATTAATTAAAATAAAATGTACAATGTACAAGATACGAGATTCAAATCTGTAACATGGACTCGGAAAATACTTTTTTTTATTAAAAAAATCTCGTTTATTATAAAATAACGATTTCAATAAAATTGAAATGATTTATAGAATTCATTTTATGTAACTCTTCAAAACAAAAAAAGTGCACAGAAGAATCAACCTTTTTATAAAAGTTAATATTATTTAGTTTAATTATGGTTAATAAAACTATTTAAATTAAATGTTGTATTTCATGAAATTTAATACTTTCACTTCTTAGTCACGCTTGTGTTAATATTTTGTTTTGTTTAAAGAAGAACAAAAGACCACCTGAGTCATCTGGTTTATGTAACCGTATTGTATCGTGTAGTTGTTGTGTTGTGTTTTATCGTATCCTGTCGTGTTGTTTCTTCTCGTATTGTATATATATAAAATTCCATGGATGATGTTTTAAAAAAGAAATATTAATTATCACTTTATAAAAGTTTATTTATATATAGATTTATTTTGATTCGGTGAATTATACGAGTGTCTCGCAAGGAGTCAGGAATAATAATCAAGTAGATCCAAAAGACGTAACGTAACGTAACGTGGGTAACGTGGGTTGAGGGGAGGAAAAGGGGAATCTCACATATGATTGCCATATATTTTGGTTTTTAGAAATTAATAACCCATATCAATCTAAAAACGACATTTCTAACAAAACTCATGTGAACGTTGTATTATATTGTATAAGTATTATAACTACTTCAATAAAATAAATCCCATTAGTTATTTTAATATTATTTTACAAAAGACAATATAAAAAATATATTATTGAGCTGAGCGAAGCGAAGCTCTTACTGGTCAAAAGTGTGTTTCGATGTTCGCCTACTCCTCCTAAGCCATTTGAGCTAGAGCTTTAAAAATTTGCATATGCATTCAAGAAAGTGTCTCACTCGTTTAGCAGTTCTTTGGTGATATTCGTGATTGTAGATTTTGCTTAAATGGTCAAAAAGTGTCCCATAGATCAATATATATTTTTTTAACTTAGCAATTCTTTATAACATAACTTTGCTATAATAATTAAGAAAGGCGTCAAAATATAATAAATAGATGTTGCACTGGACCCCTCACAATAGCATTCTTTTGTACGTTTTAGTAACGTATTTGACTGCTACTCGTAATTCTAATAACTTCAACGGTTATTTTTAATTGTTATACAAGTTCCACTTTCAGTTATAACAGATAATCTGATTCAGAATTCCCCCAATTTTGTGTTTAATCAACAAATTAAGGAAAACTTTTACGTCATTATTATTATCTTTCAGTAAAGTTATCTTTCCGTTTTAACATTTATAAATGAGTCAGTGCGTAACTGTAGTCCTAGTAAATCGATATTTCCTGTAGCTATTCAGATGAATAAAATGAACGAATGCGGCATTGGGGACCGCCAACCAACATGTCATATTCCGAACGGCGGGAGGTGGAGGAAGGAGCTATAAATAGCTACTTGGAATGTAAGAGGAGGAATGAAACAGAAGATGAATGAATTATTAGATGTGATGGATGACAAAGATCTGGATGTTATTTGTGTGTCTGAGACCAAGCAAAAAGGCAATGATGCAACCGATTTGCCTGGCAACCGGGTCGCTTTCTGGGCTGGGGTTCCAGAAAGTGAGCGAGGTTTCCAAGGTGTGTAGGCGTGTTGTTATCTTCTCGGGTGGTTAATGCAATGGTAGAATACAAGGTCATCAACCCGAGGCTTCTTTGGGTTCGCTTTAAGCTGGGGATAACAAAGTATTCTTGTTAGCCATTTATGCGAAAGTATCCTCAGCTCTAGTGGGCGAGTTCGAGGAGTTTTGGGAGAGTGTTACGGATGTTCTTAGTAGTGTCAGAGGTAGTTAAAAGTTGATAGTACGTAGAGTTATTAACGGTTGGATTGGAACCGCGCGAAGTGGTTACGAAAACGTGCTAAGCAAGTACGGTGATGAGAGAGTATATGAGGCTGGAAAGCAAATTTTGGAATTTTGTAAGGAGAGAAATTTGTTTGTAGCTAACACGATGTTTGATCACAAACAAATTCACATGTACAAATGGGAGCGAGCAGAAGAATGAAGTATGATTGATTTATTACTAGTGGATCAGCGTATTCGAAGCCAAGTTATGGAAACGCGAGTGTTTAGGGCTGCTGATCTGGGAACAGACCATTATCTAGTCATTGCGAGAATAAAAGGTCTGTTTGAAGGTTGGCGCCGCCACACGACGTGTCATAGGTTGAGGTCGAATTATCGCATAAGAATTTGGAAGCTTCAAAATTCACCGATCAGAGAGGAATATCAAGAAAGGGTTTTCAAGAAGCTTCAAAGCTGTGATTCTGGAAATGAAAGTACTGAAATATGCAGAACCTTAGAAATGGTATAGTGAAAGTAGCGACTGAGGTATGTGGTAAAAGGAAAAGAGGTTTTAGTAAAAAGCGCGATGAATGGTGGGATGATAAAGTGAAACACGCTGTGGAGTTAAAGAAGGAAGCATGGCTGGATTATAAAGCCTCTGGTAAGGACAAAAGTATGAGAGAGATAAGAAAAAGAGAGTACAAGCTGCAAAAGCACAAAACAAAAGCACTTATAAAGATGAAGCGTGAAAATTCTGAGAGAGAAAGGGATGACAGATTGACGAACAATTTCCGGGAAAACACGAAGCTTTTCTGGCGAGAAGTTAGTGGTTCCCGGGGTTGTTCGGTAACCTGTAGAATGAAAGGTGTGCTTTCGAAGAGCTGTAAAATTTCAACAGAGCAAGCACACGTTTTGCAGTCGTGGGCGGAATTCTACAAGGAGACGTATGAAAGTGAGAACGCCTTGGCTTTGAGTACCAGCAAAATGCTGAGTCCGGATATAGCCGATGGTGAAATCAGTTTGGAAGAAGTTGAGAGCGCTATTCGAAGCCTGAAATGTGGTAAGCAGTGTGCAGGAACAGATGATGTTACTGCCGAGATGATCAAATATTGTAGGCTACGCGTCTTGAAATTGTTCTGGTTTTTGTGCAATTTATGCTGGAAATCAGGGGAGGTCCCAGACGATTGGCGAGGTGCAGTCATCGTACCTTTGTATAAAGGCAAAGATTCACAGATAGACTGTGCAAGCTATAGGGCTATCAGTTTGATTAGCTTGGGCGGTAAAGTTTATGCTAAAATATTAGCGAGAAGAATGTTAGAGAGATCTGAAAGGCTGTTATGAGAGGCCCAAGAAGGTTTTAGACCTGGAAGAGGGTGTATAGATCAGATCTTTTCCCTTCGCATGAACAGGAAAAAAATTCTGCCCTAAACCAAAAGGTTTTCTATGCTTTTGTGGATTTGAAAAAGGCGTTTGACAGGATTGTGAGAAAGAAATTATGGGAGATACTGCCCCGATACAATGTGAGAGGCCCCTTGCTACAGGCTGTAAGGTCTCTTTACACAGATTACTCAGCCTGTGTACGAGTAGGAGCTGGCATGTCGCCCTGGTTTGATATCCAATCGGGTGTTAAGCATAGTTGCGCTATGTCAGCTTGGTTGTTCGATTTGTATTTGGAAAGACAGTGACATGGGAGTGAAAGTAGGTGACCTTAAGGTCAATTACTTGCTATATGCAGATGACGCAGTGCTCATTGCAACATCAGAATGCGATTTGCAGGCGTTGGTCACCACTCTCAGAGGTCTGTGTGAAAATAATGGTCTAAACCTGAATGCAGATAAGAGGAAGGTTCTGATATTTGAAAGAAATGAAGAAAGAACAGAATGTAAGATCAACGTGAATGGTAAGATAATAGAAAAGTGAATGAAGTGGTATATTTCGGAAGTATGTTTAGCAGAGAATGGATGTGGACAGGCGTATTGCTGCCTGTAACAGAGTCAACGTTGCTTTGGCTGCACTGTTGAGACTGCGAAACGTCAGCAAAGCTGCACGTTTGGCTGTACACAATGCGGTTTTGCTGCCGACCCTATTATACTTTTTTTTTTTTTCTATCACCTCCGGCTGCAGTGCCGCAGACTTTATTATTACAACTACACTTTCATACCAGTTCTCGCTATACATTCCTCTCGCACTTTCATACCGCATACTAGTTCTTTCTTTTATTCATCTCACATTCATTCTTTTTCCAGCTGGGACTGCTGACTAACTGTATTTTATTATATTTACTGTTACGACTATTCTATTATTGTATTTTGTACTAATAATATAAAATAAGTATTTTTATTCTTATTAATGTGTTTCTGATTTCAAGGGAAAATAAATTTTAGACACTTTTCTTTTACATTGTTGTAGGATAGACAATTACGGGGTAGGTGTTCAGGGTTTTACATTCTTAATTATAGTACAGTTGGACACAAAACACAGTTACATCTAATGCCTTAATACTATTTAACAGACAGAACGCTAACTTATTTATTACATTACTTTTATTTTTACATGGCCTTATTTGTTCTAATTCTATTATATCTATATATAGTTTTACGGTTTACATGTCTTATTATCTACGTTTTGCATCTCTATATGTTATACTTAAATATGTTACAATATTTAGCTAACATATTTTTTGCTTAACCTATTTGTTCTTTTTTTAACACTATTACTATTTTCTTACACAACTCTAAAAACTTATTACTATATTTGCTTAACCTAGTCATATTGATATTTCGTTTATCAAAGTCCTAGTCAGTCATCTGTACGGTGTCAAGTCTGTTTGTAGTATCTTTAAAAGCCCGGTCGAGACTATGGCTGTCAATGGTGCCTCCGAAGTTGGTCAAGTTGAATCCATTAAGCTCCGATAATTGGGCCATTTTCGCATGAAATTGGATCCAATTTGCTTTTCCGGTATTGTACCGACGCATTAACTGCCCAACCCCGACCCCATCCAATGATTTTGTATGTCTGTCCGTGACTTGTCCCACTGCACCGTGGTTGCCCTTAGCAATATGCGACCGAGGATCGCGCTAGGGCATCCCACCTCCTTCTTACAGGACATTGGTCGCTGAAGGCGTTGTGTGCCACCTGGTCGTGTTTCGCCGTTTTGCAGTTTCTGCAGCTCGGTTCAAGGCCGGCCAGCCAGTCCGGGCATGACTCCTTCAGGTGGGGGCCGCCGCAGAGGCTACATAAATCGGCAGTTTCTTGGCAATATTTTTTACTATGGCCGTAGCCCAGACAGCGAGTGCACTGGACTAGTGGCGACTGGTCCTCCGCTCTCACCCTCTGCAGGTGTATGTGGACGAATCCAACTGCCACGACCTTCTGCCACAGCCTGGGGGAGACCGAGATCACCACGTGGCAGGTGTGGGGATTCCTTGTCCTATTCCGGTACTTGATGTCCATTACTTTTTCCTCTTCGTCGAGCCCGCTATGAATTCCCCGGTTCTGGTTCCGGAATGCCCTGACGACCTCCTCATTAGAGTTTGCCGTCAGGACATTCCTTAGAATCAGAAGGGGGTCCTTATTCTTTGCTTCCTCGACCGTCAACCCCATTCCTTCCCCCCCTAGCCTCGCCTTAACTTTATCCCTATCTTCCTTGCTCCCAAATCCCATAATGACCTTTCTATCTTTTGCCTTCCGAACCCTTTCCACTCTTACCCATCCCTCTTTTGCGTCCACTGCCTTCCTTACCCTTTCCAGTACTTCCTCCCCAGTTTCCGTTTCTATTGATGCCACAACGACCGTATGCAGGGCGCTCCGCGTTGGTTGCGGGGCTCCTGCATCGACAGCGGTGACACTCGCGTAAGTTTTGGTCTGATTGATGTGCTCCTTTTGTTCGTCCATTTTTATATTAAGTTCGCTCATTCTACTGTTACTCTCCTCAATAAGTTTGGAGTGTGACTACATTTGTTTCCTGAGCTCCTTCATCTCCTTTCCTAGTCCCTGGTCCACTAAAAATGTAGAGTTATTAGGCTTGGCCGCTTCGTCCTCTCCTGCCGTTGTTCCGATGGCTCCTGCTCTGTCAATCGGTCTGGGGTCCTTCTCCGCGTCCTTCACCAATTGAAAGAGCCTATCCAGGACTTCTATTACTGCGGATTTGATCTCAGTTTTTATATTTCTAGAGTTACTAAGATGAAGCTTCCCTTTAGATAGGCAGGCCCTTGCCTCTGCCACCCTGCTGGGGTAACGCACCTCGGATGGTGGTGTGCGCACCTCAGTTGACACCGCACGTCGGTTTAAATCTAGTTTAAAAGGTCTCGCCGCGCTACAATCAGCAGCGAAAACCGCGTCCTCGTACGCCTTCTAGTTTCGGAGATAATCGCGTTTTTATTTTTCCAAAATGGCAGCCAATATAGCGGAAATACGATGAAAGAGGCTATATCTCCGGCTACAAGAGTGCGACGATAACGTGCTTGGGCTCGTTTATATCGTCTCGCTCCGCTCTACCCTACTGTGGTCCCCACTCTACATGTAGAGTCGACCGAAAAACACTCGCTAAAAAGCGGCTCTACTTATAGTCGGCGAGGAGCAGCATACAGTCCAGAAAACCCCGGTCTCGTAGCGTGATTAGCTACGGAGTTATACCCGTTTTAAATTTTCCAAGATGGCGGCCAATTTATTTACAGTTTTACTTATCTCTATTAATCTTATGCTAAGTCAACCGAGTTTGGGCTCAAATTAAAGGTCTTTTTAAGACCGATCTACTAAAACTATTATCAAAAAATTTGTTCCACCCCCCGATTTAATATTAGCAAAAAACATGAATTATTAACGAAAATATAAGTTTAAAAATATAAAAATGATTTTAAAAATCTAGAAAAATATACACTAATCTTATAAATTATGCTCTATTTTAACACATTAAAATAAAAATCCTATGTAAGGGGTTTGTGGCACCACGTGTCAACCCTTATTTTTCAAAAAATCATAACTTCGAAACGGTTGGCGACAAAAATTTAAAATTTGGCTTAAATCTAGAGCTAAATAGGCTCTGTCGAATAAAATAATAAAAAATTTGGGTCGTCGGTTTGCTTTTTGATTTATGATTTTTTGAAAAAACAACAAAACTTAAAAACCTTATAACTTCTTAACGGTTAAATATTTTTCCATCCAAACGGTGATCGTCTGGGCTCGTAGTGGTGCGTCTGAATCCGTCGTTCAAACCCGTGGCACGCCTCCGGAAGTCGGATCTCGTGGCCACGTGCGACTTGTTTTTTTGGGTTTTATTCCGCCTTTGTGGGCGGAAAAAATCCAAACTTGCACTTCGATGTTAGAACACCACAATAGGTACCCGAAAACATAATAATATCAATAGGTCACCGCTTTCGTTTCCGCAGCGTAATTTTTTAAAGTTTTGAAATTTATGAATTTAACGGTTTTTGCGTCAAAATCACTTCCAAAAGTTTTCCGATTTTCAAGCACTTTTCATTGTCGGATAAAGCGTAGTTTTACGCATATTTTGATGTATTGTACTACACTGCACTTGAACTTTTTACCACTTTTCACGAATTTTAAATTTATTTTTCTGACACTTAGGTAACGGAGCTGAGTTGTTAACGTGTTGTCGCGACTGCGGGGAGTGCGGAACTCCCTATTATACGTTAGCCAAACGTGGGTAACACAAAAGAAGAATGTAAGAAAGATGAATGCAGTGGAGATGCGATCTCTTCGCAGAATATTCGGGGTCAGTCTAGCTGACTGAATCCGCAATGAAGAGATCCACAGACTGGCAGGAGGAAGATGAAGAGAAGATGAAGAAGAACGTGCTGAGGTGGTTTGGGCACATTGAACGAATGAGTGATGAAAGAACGGTAAAAAATATTTATACAGGAAAAGTGAGCGGTAAAAGAGAAAGGGAGAAGGGGAAACCTTCGAAAACACAGTATATATGATACTGAAGGAAGGTCACCTAAAAATCATGAGGACCCCCCGGAGGGCTTGTATGAAGAGGTTGATGTCTGTGGCCGAGTTTTAAAAGGTAAGCAGGGCCCGTAGCGTTTGGCGCTCCGTCGTCTCTGGCTACCCCGCAAGGGATAGGGCGTGAAGCTAAATAATTAAATAAATATTCAGATGAAAGAAGAGGGGCTCAGCTCAACACCCGCCGCGCACGGTTGGCGGATCCTAGTATACCAAGTGCTTGTTATTTTTATGTAATATATACTCTATAGGGAGAATCTGTCGCATTAAATAATTTTATATTATTTTATATTCTTTGTACGGGAAAATCTTTTCTCATAATCACTGGGGATTCAATTACTTCTCACAATAAATAAAATGTATTGTTTTTTATCTATTCTTTACTCTCTTGACTCTTTATATTTATGAAAAATATATTCTTTGTAAGTCTTTACATACATGAAAAAAGCAAAACATTTAAATAATCTAATTCGAACAAATGCCTATATGTTTAGATAAATTCGCTGGGTAAAACTAATATAGCTAAGACACTTTTTGCTGAATACCTACTTATAAAAAATTGATAGTCTGAAGATTGAAAAAAAGGCATGCCACTACCAAACTGCAATATTATAATATTATTGTAGTATTCATCATCATTATCATCATTTATAATATTAAAATTATTTGTTTTTATTATGCAATATCTTCTTTTTCAATCTTTTATTATACAAAGTTACAACAACGGATTTTGGATGCAGTAAAGTGAAATATTTATAGTTTTCTTAAGAATACGATGGTAAAAATTGAGTTATAAAAAAAATACAAACAGTAAATTATTAAAAATGTTAAATATAATTGTTTGTTTTTATGTTTCAAATTCGATGAGTGTTGTCTTCCTTAATTTGAAAAATAAACATATCAACATAAATAATAGTAGGCCTAATAAAATTCAAAATGGAAACATGCATTTTACAATCCAAGCTTCTTTTTCAGCTCCAAGAAAAGGGATATATGGAATATATACAAACGTCTATAAAAAGGATAGAATTTTATTTTTTCTTCATTACATTGTGTCCATTCTATATCTGAGACTACATATTCCATGCCCCCAGAGGAAGGCCTTATTAATTTACTACCTTTTTTGTTAGCTCAACTACAAATGTATGAAAAATATAATAATATTTTATGTACTGACAATGTTGTGTTACTTGTAAGTAGTAAAATTGCAAAGAAATATTATTAAGTAGATTTAAATTAAACAAAAACCCGAAAACATGATATAGAAAATGTTTCTAACTACAAAATCCAACACTTATAATAAATTAAATTCTACTTCATTCCGTTGTAATTCAACATTACTTTCAGCAATGTTATAATTATGTTTTAAGAAATTCCTACTTCGTCATCATTAGTTTTGATGATATTAAGTTTTCACCTTAAAATGTATGATGTTTTAGCTTAATTTGAAAATGAATATTTACTTTAGAACAATATAGTGTACCATATTAAGTGATGTACAAATCTCGAGTAAGAAATGTCTTTGTAGGTTTTTCGTTTTCCTACATTTTTTTAAATAATAATTTTATCCCCTTTTTTAACCCTGAATTTCATAATATGAAAGAACATTTGATGGAAAACAATGGCATCTTCCTGCTACCTCTTCAAGAAAATACGAATTGGTAAATAAATTCTGGTTTTCATTGCATGATTTAAAATATTCTTATATTTAAAGAAATTATGGATAAATATTTGGTATAATATTTATTTGCATTATTAAATAAAAAATAAATAAGTTCAATATTGTCTATTGAAAATAAAATAAATGAGATTTTATTTTTGAGCATTCTTTCTAGATTACATAGTTTAGTAAAACCATCCTCTCTTAGAGAATTGATATGTACGAGTAGTAGTTACGGTAACTACGTATGCTGCTTTGACTATCGTATCTTATTCCTTTCTGGACTTAAAAAATATATCCACATCTCAAATGTTGCTATTGTGGGAATGAGAAACTCGACGAGACTTGAAAACGTTACTTTAGAAACCTTATGTGAAATACAATATGTCATACAGTTTGAGTTACATAAAAATGTTATTAGCATTAAAACTGATAATAGAATTATATTTAAAAAAGGAAAAATTTTAAGATTGTATAAATACTAGTGGATTCCCGCCCGCATCGCTGGGCACACTATTAGTTTGGATGTGAACTTAGACTGCTTGTATTTGGGAAAATGTTTAATTTATATTTAGTGTAATTTTTTTTTAATATATAGAAATATAATGCCATTCAGTGAATACACAGATTTTCACATCATCTATGAGGTTCTGTGTAGTGAGATACGTTCCCGTTATGTAATGTAGCGGGATCCCTAGTAGGCCTACACCACGGAAAAATTGCCAGCATATAACTAAGGATATTTTTTTTTAATTATAGATTTATTTTTTAAATTCAATTTTGTAATTATTTTTATTTTTACTTCCTTGATTTTTTATTTATGATAATTTTTAATTTTGAAAATTTTACTTTTTGCTCCTCCCCCCAACCTCATCTTAATACAGCTTGCATATCGTAACCGTTGTCGTAACCGTTGTCACATTATCCGTTGTCATGGTAACTATGGCTATGTAACAATTGGTATGAGGAATTAGGTGCATAGCTCCTTCAGGTTTAAAACTTGGCCAAATGCAAAAAGTTGAAAACCTTTGGGATAGCAATTCCGTAAAATCCGTTCTTAGTGGACGTCTAGGTAAAAGAAGTAACTATGTAAAATTTTAAGGTAATCGGACAGATAGTAAATATATATATATATTTATATATATATATAATAAGTGATATACTAAGTAACGAATAATAAAGAATATAATAAGATGTTGGTCATTACTATTGCCTCTGAC
The DNA here is from genome assembly GCA_918358695.1 of Melinaea menophilus ssp. n. AW-2005. Taxonomy (NCBI): domain Eukaryota; kingdom Metazoa; phylum Arthropoda; class Insecta; order Lepidoptera; family Nymphalidae; genus Melinaea; species Melinaea menophilus. Next base: position 15,508,081 of record OU911043.1, on the reverse strand, counting down.
ATGTTTTAACTTCGATCTTAAATATTACTTTTCCTTTTAAGTGTTTCGGAAATCAGGAGGCAATCTCTTAAAGATACTAATATACTAGCAACAATATCATATTAATAATAAATTCCTCACGGTAAAATGTATTATGTCAAACGACATTAAATAAACTTATCTTATAATAATAGACATCGCCAATAATATGTACAGATCTATTACTATCTTCAACCAACATCAGAAAGTTGCAAACAAAGTTTTTAGGTTTTAATATTTGAAAGTTCATAATAAAGTTATTGTCTAGCAAAGTTCGTAACATGGTTTGTATTTTTCTAACGGATACTTGAGATAACAGTATTATTGTGTAGTAGTTTACTAAAGTTGGACAGTTTCTTGTATTTTTTAAAGTCCATAAAAGCTACAATAGTTATACAATTTACAACATAATTTCAACATATAAGTGACAGATATTTAAAAAGCTGTAATTTTTAAATAAATGTAAACACTTATTTAAAAAAAAATCCGTGCCCGCAGGGGGACACGCGTGGGTAGACCTCGTGTGTAACTCATTTAAAATATAACTCACTACCTAAGAATAATACATGATGCCGTTGTTTACATCAAAATTTTTCATGCAAAAAGCGGTTTTAATTTTTTTTCTCGGATAAGGTATCTTTTTTGGAAATACTTTTGGTACTTAAATTTAGAGTAAAAAATAAGCTTTCTTTTAAAAATATTTGCGAGGAGGGAATGTTTACCAGAAAAAAGTAGCCGCGGTTTTACCTACCTAAAATTTACAAGCTAAAAGTGGTTTTATTTTTTTTTCTCGGAAACGGTACCTTTTACGGAAACACTTTTGATACCTAAATTTAGAGTAAAAAATAACCTTTCTATTAAAAATACTTATGATGCAAGAATGTTTACCAGAAAAAAGTTGTGATTTTTTTTCCAAAAATTTTCGGTTTTTTTACCCCCACCCATAAGTTATTGAAGTTAGGTTTTCGGTTTATCTACATTAGTTATAGGTATTCATCAAAGACGTCATATAATATGAACGCGATTGATCTTCTTTGTATAGGGAAAAAGTTATGGTCGAAAAACTGAAATCAGAAAAAGTGAGGCCCTAGCGCCCCCTGTGACCGGATTTCTCTGGTTAACGAACTTGACCTTCATTTTTGGATGGTTGATTTTTGTGCAAAGTTTGAAAGCGATCCGAGTGAAACTGCGGCCGCTATCGTGCTGACAAAAGTCTAATCTGGACGCACGCACGCATATATATATATATATATGCGTGCGTGCGTCCAGATTATATATATATATATATATATATATATATATATATATATATATATATATATATATAAATTTTTTGACCAATGGTCATTTCGGACTCAGGGGGTCATAAGAAGACCTCCTGTGAAGAAATTTTTCCAAAATTCGAAAGTCGGGTACAAATGAATGGGCAGACCGAATTCTTCGAGGTCTACCCAATATGGTCATTGACGTTTTATTCAAATAATTAATGTAGTAACCGTAATAAGTTTGCTAAGCCGTGATTGCTTTTTATTATTTTCATGATTGTTTTAAAACGAGTTCAATTTCGTACAATTACTTTGAAACATAGTTGCTTGATTGGCTAACATTCGGTAAATTTAGAAGCGATATCTATAGCTTCGTTTTTCCAAAATATTAAAGTAAAATTAACAAATTTTCCTTGCAACAGTTCCCGCAGATATATCGCCATAACAGACTCCATTACAATCCCGTCACGTCCATTTCAAATTCAATTAAACTGAATCTGAACGTGAACTTAAAACCCATCTCATTATCGATTGCTACCATTGTGAAATTATACATGGTATATATTTTTAATTTCATAGCAATTTTAGGTAGATTCCATAGATGAATCTACCTATTGCAATCGATGCGATGACGGGACCCAGACCCCAGAGTAGGGGCGCTACACCGTTTATGAACTGGAGATTGAGAATCCGTCGAAAAAAAAATTGTATATATCCCTCTATATATATATGTATATATGATCCATCAGTCCAAATTCAGCGTAGGCAAAATCTGACTTCACAGGTTGATAGGATAAATTAGTAGGACAAACGTAGCATCTTGTTTTTTTTGGAGAAAGTGAAAGGGAGGGCTGGGAGGGGGGGTGAAAGTGCAAACCTTTGGGACACGCTACAGGTCGCAAATATTGACGGAGGATATTCAAACTCGGTATACACATTCTTAAGAATAAAATGAAGGTTAAGTTCTTGAACGGGGGAAATCGGTCGGGGGGTTGGAGGGCTGGGGAGGTTGAAAGTTAAAAACCAAAAAAGTCACAGAAGGAGGCAAAATTTTGGCATCGGAAAAATCTTAGAAAATTAACAAATTAAAAGAGGAAACTTTTTTGTCCGAAAAATTTTTTGATGCGACCCCCCGTTAAGGAGATAGGAGTGGGAGGTGGTTCCCCCCTCACCCAATATATGCCGAGTTACCCCTCAAAAGATTTGTATTGATCAGTGAATACTACTGACTAGTTTTTTTCTCGTTCCGACCCCCCTCTTTTATCATACATTACATGTTTATCGCATTCTCCGTTTCATTGTTACCTTCGCATATCGAGAATCGCGTGACGGGAATCTACCTAACACGATCGACCCTGTCGAACGAATTATTGATAATAATATTTTTTCTAAAACACTTCACTCCACGTTGACTATAATAAAGTTGATAAACAATGTATAATTAAATCTGTATATGTGGCATTTTATAATTGGCCCTCTCCTTAACATACTCAATGTCACTACCATATAAAGCCCGTCGAAAGCATAAACAAAGTTTTACATAGCAAATAGGTAGAGCTACTATTCATCTTATTCATGTATTTAATATGAATCCTCTTATTTAGTTAATGTCATCTTAAATTAAAAAGCTATGTTTTGAAAGGTAATATAATTATAGAATTACATATTAATTACCAATTAACAATTCAAAACCGACTGAGCGCATTGTTAAAATTTGCATAACAGTTATAATGAACTAATAAATTTTTATATAAACAAAAGACAAAAATCTGATATCATTTGTAAGCAAGATTAATTTATAATAGTAATAAATTTTGATCAGATAAAAGTACAGCAGTATGCTAACAAACTATTTATAGTTCTATCAGATATATTCTCTACTACGGTGTTTATTAGATCACAATACCTACACTGAAGTAGAAGTAAAATAAAACAAAGATAAATATTTTAGAATATAAGACTTTATTTACTGAATATAAAAAAAAAGTAAAACAATCTAAAAGTTCTTTGATGTTTAAGAAATGAATGTTTGTAATATAATGTGTTAAAAATACTATACATAATGTAATTATATGCCTTTCCACTCATAATGTTACATGATAAAAAGAATTCTCATCTTAACAATGTCTGCTGCATGAAAATATGTAATTAGTTGGTTAAATCTCATCCATAATATTTTACAATATACTGGATAAATAGACATTTAGGATTTGAAATAAAACAATATCTTGACAATGAATATGTTACAAAACTATATATTTATATGGAAAAACAATTATTTTAGGTAATAGAAGAGTCAAACTGTTTTTTTTTTAAGAATAGAGATTCGTACATACGGTTAAATTTTATGTTATATAGTTGTCCAACGAAACATTTTTAACTAAAGGAAAATTTATTCAAGGATATTTGTGATAATACGGTACAATGACGGACCGCAAGAATGTGGAAGTTGATAATTTATAACGACTTATTGTTAAGTCAGCTTTACCTGACTGACCTACTTAATGATGGTTTCACAACGAATACATAGAGTATGAGTTTCAATTATGTTTAAACGAGTATCAAGGTAAGTAAACTGTTTGTATGTACATGACATATTTATTTAGAATAGTTGGTAAATTTATTAAATATTTAAACATTATGGAATGGTAAGGTTAAAAATTTATATTTTATGATAGAATATAGTAAAATAAACAATACTCTATTATTATAAAATATTTTTAATTATAATGAATGAGCTAAATATAATTTTTGATATAAAATGTATTTGAGCTCTACAGAATTATGACAAACGATACAACAAATAATGACAAACAAAATAAATCTTGTCACATCCTGTCCATATAACTCAGACTGTATCATAAGTAAAAGTAAAATATACTATTTTGTGGATAATCGTTATAACTTTTTACTGAAAGCCAAAAAGTAATTATAGTTATTCAAGTTATCTTGCTAAATTTTACGATAAATACAGTAGATGAAATGTTATTCAAAGATATATAACCGTTGAAATAAATCTTAGACTAAAGTAAAAAGATTTTCCAGCAATAGCGTTAATATAAAACGACAATGACATTTTTATAAAATTGTATATATTGTGTAATACTCTCAATATTGTACTCCATAAAAATAATCTTTCAAACTTATTTAAGAAATGTTTAATGGAATCAAATAGGAGTAACTGCTAGAACTGCTAGTCCTCTTGAATTGCAAAAATATTCAGACCCCACGGTATAATAAAAAACTGTCGCCAGATTTCCGTGATATTCATAATTACATCGAATGTATATAGAAATGCATGTTGTGTATGCAACGCTACATAACTAAAAATTATGATGTGGCGAATTATTTACATAAATATATTATATAAATAGTATTAATCTAAACAATGCTATTTCATATTTTCTATTATCTACAATAATGATTTTTACCATCAGCAATAGTAAAATTGCTTCATCATATTGACCATCATACCATCATTTAACTTAGGCTGTCCCCAGATTCTTATAAAATGTATTGTTTGTTATATCTTCCTCCATTTTGTTACATCGTTTTATTAATCTTGTCTTGTCATGAGGTACGACGTGATGAAATCGTCTGACCATTTATTTACTTATTTTTAATGGTTCGTCTTTTGTTAGTTTTGTGCTTTATTGCTGGTAAAGGTTCAGATTTACTATTATCTACTTAATAGAGTTCACAAATCTGGGATTTGTGATCAGTATTCTAAGTTATGTTATGTGTATTTTGTAGCTATAATTATATACATCGAAAATGGGAAAACAATCTTAAATATCTTTTGACGTTAAAATATCCGAATTTAATTATTTGAACTAAATGTTTAAATGAAAAATAAAAGGATTATATTTGCTGAACAACTTCCTTAATTTATTTTACCATAACTACATTTACTATTCCTTAAATTATCTGATTTAATGAATTGTTCTAATAAATGTGTGAAATAACATGTGTATAATGGAATAATCATAATATTATTATGTGAATTTAATGGTCTCTTTTGATGCCATTATCAGCTAATCAATATAGCGCAAGTTCGGAATGAGGAAGATAATCTGATACGCTTTCAGTTTGTGTTAACAAGCTTAAGATTTAGATTAAGGAGTAAATATGAGAATAAACACCTTGTTCAATTAATTCGAAGACGTGAAATAATAGTGGTATCAAAATGTAGAAAATAAAAAATGGTTTATGTAATTGAATTTATAATTACTTTATTCTTATTTAGGTCTAGCTAACTTTTATGTAAAAATACCACATATTTTCCTCATTAACAGATAAATACCGTTATAGGTACAAAATAACTTTTATACAATATATTTACAATAATTTACTTTTGACGTCTCGTTTAATACTACGACATTTTTTTTTAATTATAGCAGCGTAAAAACTTAGTATTTAGCAATTTATTCTTATCCTGCTAACCGTAGCTTACAAAAATATTTTTATGAACATTTACAATTTATATAAATCGTCAAAAATAAAAATATAACTTAAAAATACTTAAAAAAAAAGATTTTTACCAAGCGAATAAACCTCAACTATAGCAGAGAGCTCAAGAAGTTTATTGTTGTATTCTGTACTGCAACGTATAATCTTGGATGAAACCAAGAAATATGAATGATATTTCTAGAGAAAATTGCATAAAAGAAGAGGACAAAGTGCTAAAGTGTAATTCAAATATTTAACTGTATATTTAATACAGAACTTTTATCCGAATTTAATTGCCGTTAAGAGAATTATTAAAAAATATGCTTTTAGTTTATACTTTTTTAATAATTTAAAACAATTTGCAGAAACACTTTAATGTTATTACATATTATCTGTTAAAATCTCTCATAGCTTTACCATGTACTTAGGAATATACAACTACTATAAATATAAAATATATATTATCTGTTTATTGACAGATCCAAATAGGTAAACCACTCACATTAATAAAATGTTTTTCGCGTAAAAAAATATAACGAATTTCCAACCGTTTATCCGGATCAGTCAAAAGCATAAATTATGATTCATGTGCCCAAGACTAAATCAGGATGAAAGGCCAATAAGCATGTCGATTCTGACTGAATACTGATGCCATATTAATGAAACCGACGAAACCCTTTCAAGAATTTATGATTTATAATTTGAAGTAAGTATTTAATTTCATAATAAAAGTTTTTAAAATAATATAAACCTGCTCTAAAATACTAGCTATTTAGATCATAATATTTTATAACTGCATATATTTTGTTCAACGTATACTATATTATTATTTTTTTAAACACCGTTTAAATATTTAAAAAGGGTATTCTTTAAATTATAGGTTTAAATTTTCAATCTGTTCAATAAACCATTCTTTAATACCATTTGACGAACTACACTATCTCAGCTACAAATTTGTCTACTATCAAATGACAGTTAAAAAGCTCATAAGCGACTTCAAGTATTAAAGTTAAGTCCAGTAAATATTGTTGTTAATTATTTGTATTTATTTAAAATAGTTTATCGTATATTTTCTACTGTGTGAAGGAAATGGATTTTCATCAACTTCAACCACAATATCTCAATTTCATAAACTGAATATAATAAATAAAACAATATTTAGTAGATTATTCAACAACAAAAACTGTTTAAATTCATGGAAAGTTTACAGCTAGTTTATAGTTATCACATATAGTTGAATCTTTAAGTAGTAAGTGGGTTAGTCTTTCCATCTCATTTCATATATGTATATACACAATAAAATATTCTTATCAAAGGTAAAAACTACTTCAAAAGACTTTCATTTTTATATTTTCTCTCGTGAATTCAAAGTTTTGTTTCGCAAACAATGATGCTTTAATATCACAATGTCAGAGGCCTGTTTTTGTTATGGAAACAACAATGGAATAACTACAAAAACATATCTCGTTTTTTGATAAATAAAAACAAAATTTATATGTTTTTATATATTTATTGTAAATAAAAATGTAACATATTTCAATTAATGGTATTTAATTATAAATATATTATTTTTTTTTCAAAATTTTTATAACAATATAATACGGCTTATCACACGTCACAATACTAAAAGTTGTATTTCTAGATCCTGGTCTACAATATAGAACATTATTTTCTCTTTGATGTAAATAATGTATTATCCAGGCAAAATATAATTTCAAAATATATCTAAATACACAAGTCACTTTCCGTACATTAATATTTAATAATAAGAAAACTCCAAGCTACACACTGAGCAACAGTTCTACCTTTTACCTAATTAGGTTCGTGACTCAACGAATCTCGAAACGAAAGGGAAATAGAATGAAATTTTGTTTACGTAAACATATTATATATAATACGTCAGACAGTCTCAGCGGCGGATCAAGTGAGGTGAACACTTATATACTTATATCACATAAAATTAATAAAATAGTATATTAAAATCCTAAGAGTATTTTATCTCATTTGTTTGTACAAGAAGACAAGAGTCAAAAACTTTAAATTATTTTCTTCAGAAAATTTCTCAATATTATGAGGGGATCAGGAATTTAATATAGAAATACCACCAGAGAAAAGCTGCATGTCTTAGGCGACAATATATTATGTACCCTGCCATTGCATACTTTTCTAATCTTTTAAATTCAATATGTCGTACCTTAAGTTAAATGTTAGTAGGCTTCCCTTTCATTTAATAAAATAAGCAAGAGCTTTAGGAGTACTACCAATGCTTCATTTGCTATTAATTTTACAGTATTGATATGTCAACCTTTATCGGTTTATCTTGCTTATTTTTTCCAAATGTCCCTTATTTTCCTTATTTCTTATCCCTAGGTGAGATATTTATTGATTTTTGTATTGTATTAAGTACTAGACAATATAAATTTATTTATTTTCTTTTCTTTCCATACACCACAATATGGATTAATATGAAATGTACATTAATATACAAAGGTTAAATCTGTAATAAACTTTTTTCATTTTGTTTCACTCATTATATTTATAGAAAATAATAATTGGAATACAATTAAAATAACATTTCGAAGAACTGACAGTAATTCTTATGTATATTTTATAATAATTTATTAATTAAATATTAACGTCTGACAGGGTTGTGAGAAAGAAGTTATGGGAGATACTGCCCCGATACAATGTGAACGGACCTTTGCTACAGGCTGTAAGGTCTCTTTACCGAGATCACTCAGCCTGTGTGCGAGTAGGAGCTGGCATGTCGCCCTGGTTTGACATCCAATCGGGTGTTAAGCAAGGTTGCGCTATGTCAGCTTGGTTGTTCAATTTGTATTTGGATAGTTGTCTCCAAGGAGTGAAAGATAGTGACATGGGAGTGAAAGTAGGTGACCTTAAGGTCAATTGCTTACAATATGCAGATGATGCAGTGCTCATTGCATCATCAGAATGCAATTTGCAGGCATTGGTCACCACTCTGAAAGATGGGTGTGAAATTAATGGTCTTAACCTGAATGTAGATAAGACGAAGGTTCTGATATTTGAAAGAAATGAAGAAAGAACACAATGTAAGATCAACGTGAATGATAAGATAATAGAACAAGTGAATGAAGTGGTATATTTGGAAAGTATGTTTAGCAGAGACGGAAGATACGAAATGGATGTGGAAAGGCGTATTGCTGCCGGTAACAGAGTCAATGGTGCTTTGACTGCATTGTTGAGACGGCAAAACGTCAGTATAGCTGCACGTTTGGCTGTACACAATGCAGTTTTGCTACCGACGCTGTTATACGGCAGCTAAACGTGGGTAACACAGAAGAAGAATGTAAGAAAGATGAACGCTGTGGAGATGCGATCTCTTCGCAGAATATGCGGAGTCAGTCTAGCTGATCGAATCCGCAATGAAGAGATCCACAGAATGGCAGGTACTAGCGAAGATGTCACGGTGAGAATGAAGAAGAACGTGCTCAGGTGGTTTGGGCACGTTGAACGAATGAGTGATGAAAGAATGGTAAAAAAGATTTATATGGGAAAAGTGAGCGGTAAGAGAGACAGGGGGAGGCCTCGAGTGACCTTCGAAAACACAGTAGCTACGATACTGGAGGAAGGTCACGTAAAAAGCATGAGGACCCCCCGGAGGGCATGTATGAAGAGGTTGATGTCTGTGACCGAGACGAAAGAGGTATGCAGAGACCGTAGCGTTTGGCGCTCCGTCGTCTTTGGCTACCCCGCAAGGGATATGGCGTGAAGGTAAATAAATATATAAATAAATAAATTAAATTAAATATTACATGTAAGTTTATCTTCTGAAGTATAGAAACTGAAATAAAGAAAGCTATGTTCACTAATTTTTTGAGCGCACAATTAAGCCGGACTTATCTTGAGTAAGAAATTGTAAGTTATATAAAAAACCATTCGAATTTTAAGCATTATGCAATGAAACAGATAAGTGATAACGTTTGATTAGCACTTTTTTTTATGGAAGATGAGGGCAAACGAGCTGGCGGGTCACAGATGATTTGTGATCACCGCCGCCCATAAACTCTAGCAACATCCGAAGATTTACGAGAGCGTTGCCGGCCTATGAGGTGGGAGTAAGCGCTTTTTTTACCCATGGTACCCATGTCGTACTGATCTGGAAATACCACCGAAGGGAGTTCGTTCCATATTCGAGTGATACGTGAAAAAAGTGTACTTGAGAATCGCACAGTGGAGGATCGCAACGCATCCAGGTGGTACGGATGGTATTGCAGACGAAGGCAGGCTGTTGTGTGATGAAATTAGGTACTAGGCATCAGATTGAATAGCTTTTCGGAACACTCCCCGTGGTAAATGCGGTAGAAGACGCACAGAGATGCAACGTCTCTACGCAATGCCAAAGAGTTCAACCGTTCATAGAGCCCCGGGTTCCCGATCATCCGAATGGCTCTCCGTTTTACGCGGTCAAATGATAGAATCTAATATTGGGATGATCCGGACCAGAGATGAGAACAGTACTCCATTTATGGTCGGACCTGCGCTTCGTAGAGTGCAAGTCTTTGGCCAGGTTTGAAATACTGCATCGCTCTATTGATCATGCCCAATTTCATCGAGGCCAACATGGCCTTGCTCTCCAGGTGACCACGAAACTGACAATCGCTCGAAATGTCGAGACCCAGTATTCCGATACTTGGCGCGGCAATGAAGGGAGTGTTCTCGAAGAGCGGTGATACGATAAATGGGGTTTTCTTAGTCGTAAACGCGCAAACCTGTGTCTTCTGGGGATTGAACTGAACGTGGTTCAGTTCACCCCACTCAGAGACCATCCCTAAGGAAGTCTCTATAGAAGACACAAGTTTCTTTCGGCACTCGTCGTCGTTTTACAGAAAGAGACCTGCATAGCCGGAATATACCGCATCCCCAGTGCTGTCATCCGCATAACAATGTATGTTGGAAATATCCAACATATCATTGATGTGCAGGAGGAACAGAGTTGGGGATAGAAAGCAGCCTTGGGGTACACCAGCATTCACGGGCTTGGGGTCCGAGCAAAAACCATCGCGAACGACCTGTATGCTCCGCCCAGTGAGAAAGCTGGTGATCCACTTGCATAAACTCTCGGGACGCCCATAGGAAGGTAGCTTCTAAAGAAACCCCTTGTGCCATACACGATTGAAGGCTTGTGCCATATCCTGACTAACTGCCAGACCCTCTCCCTTGCTTTCAGTAACAGCTGCCCAACGGGGCGTAAGATATAACAGAAGATCACCAGGCGATTGACCAAGGCGAAAGTCATATTGACGGTCATTGTACGAGGTACGTTAGGAGCTGTTCCCCGGCTTCGTCAAAGCCGGTACCCTCCTGGGGTATTTTTTTAGGCATCGCTTTTATGTTTAGCGGAGGAGGGCTGGGCTTCCGGATTACATACATAACCAAATGAATTTCACGTCAGTCTTCTGTGAGAGAGTGGTCCTTCCTCGGTCGAGCCAGCCCAATACGAGCTCCAGTCGAATAACAACAGCTAGGCTCTACCACCTCAAAATACTTTCATATTAATTTCTGAAATTTCTATTTTTTTTCCAAAAAATGTAATATACACACACAATATAAACACACGAAATGATAAATAAATCATACTGAAAACACACTCCCTTAAAATCTCTTAAACTCTTTTTATCATTTTATCAACTCATGAATTTATAGAAGAAATGAACAAGTCCGACATTCGTATACTCGATTTCTTTATACTGAATGCAATGATATATCTACTGATAATCCTTTATCAACAGCAAAGTTTTTTTATATATCTAATATATTTTGTGTGAGATGATGTAAAACCCTCGGTGTGTCAAAATAGTGGGTTGGCATTGCTCCAGTTTGTGTCTACACGTGAAAGATTAAGAAGATACAAACGCTTGTATACTCTTATTTAAACTTTACATTACCTTTTTGCTCAAATTATTATGATTTAAAAATTTTTGCTACTTTGACAATTTCTTATAAAGTCGACTTTGAAGTTATGCAACATAAGTAAACATAAATATTTAAATAATATTTTATTCTTTTTCCTTATTCTTTTCGCGGCTTCTTTGCAACACGATATGTAAATATTTTACTAATTTAAATTAATTTATGAATTGTAATCAATCATTTAATTAAAATAAGGAAATAATATTCGTATGGCAAATAAGTTTAATAAATGTAGATCAATAAGAGTTAATAAATTAACAAGCAAATAAATCCACTAAATTAAAAACAAACAACTTATGAATCGTTTTTTTAAATTTAATTGTATATCTACCAACACACATTATTACAGAATATCTGCGTGTGTTATATTATTTAAGACTGTACAAATAAAGATGTCAAAATAATTAAGAAAATCTATTAATCAAGCTTTATTACACTGTCCAGTAAATAGAAAATATACAAAAGAACATTCGTTGGGACTAATTTAAAAGAAAATAAATCAATACCAAGTTACACATTCAATAAGTTTAAAATATACTAATAATAAAATAATATAACAATTCACAATTTTAACTCAATTGCTAATTACACAATAGATTTATACACACACAGTTACAACATCAAAAGTACGGAGTCTCTTAAAAATCAAATGGGGTTTCGTAGCTGTATTCATGTTTTAACAGCTACAATGGCGCCAATAGCCATTTATGACATTTGGTCATAATATTTAAAACATTTGAATAGCTTAATTACTGACAAAATAGTTATTCTGAATAATACTAAAATCACACATTTTTATTTAGACTATTTAAGTATACAAACATAATATTTAATAACATAAAAATGGCTTCTGAGAAAAGAGTAAAATGAATAACTTTTACCACTTTAATATAATACGATTAGTAATAATAATTGTTCCAAGAACTTATATTTTTTTAATAATTAGTACAATAATAATAAAGTTTAACACATTTATATTACGTAGCTTTACTATAACTAAATAGTTATAGAAACAAGGATATTATAGAATTGCCCACAATAAAAAAATATTAATCAATATTTAGGCATTAATACATATAACATAATAATAACATAACGGTTTTATACTTATCAGAGTTCAATTACGTATATACGTAACTGTAATATAAAAATATATTAATTTAATTCAATAAGGTAAGGTAAGACGGTTACGATGCAAATCCTTATCAAATGATATCGGAACGCTGCACAGAGTTTGTGACTATTATACGTGCCGAAACTAAGTCAATTTTAATAGTTTAGAGGTAAGGTGTAAAAGGTGTCAGAACTTTTGTAGAGTTTTTAAAGTTTTCACTAATATTTTCAAACTTATTCTCATAAATAAATTTATGAAATGTAACAGTAAAGTTCCCACATGAAGTTGAAGAGAAGAGTTTAAGAAAATATCGCTAAAATAAATATATATCCGGATCTGGAATATAATGAAATTCTGATATATTTAACTGAATAGGCATTGGATCAGGGTGCTAGTTTGAATATAACTTTAAAGAGATACGTATTATTTTTACTATCCGACAACAGCATATGGGAAACCTTTCAAACGTTGTAATTGTTTTTTTGCTGTCTCATCTAGCATATCGCAGGTCCTAAATAGATGAAGCTATTTTGATTTTCTAAGACACAAATAAATGAAATAAAATAAAAATTGCAATCCATAAAGATAAGTATTGACACGAGAACATTAGCTCCGTGATTAATATTTAATTTTGGAATAAAATGTCGAAATTTAATATTGAAAGTGCTTTTGGCGAGTTGTCCAAAAGAGTGGTGGCATTGGCTATGAAAATTACAGCACAATCAGCGCTGATTGAGTCTCAAAGCAAGAAAATTGAAGACCAGCAGCGGGTGTTAGATAATTATTCTACCACCACTTCTGAGCAAACGAGGGTAATTCAAGAATTATTATCGAAATTAAATACGATAGTGATTGCAAAGTGTGAAACGGACAATCAAGATGAGATGCCAATTTCTCAGAGCGTGAAAGAGACAATACTCAGTCCCGATGTTGCTACTGTATTGCCTACGATTGCTAAAGAAATGACGGATCGTGAACGTCGGGCCATAGAGCGAAAAAAATCTAAGTAGGCGGGTACATCACATAAGCGGATGGGAAAACAATCAGAAGCAAATCTGGAAATTAGGAATAAGAGTGACACCATGATTGAACTAGAGAATTGGATGTTGATGTTGATGATAGAAAATGTTCAAAAAAGTGGAAATATTAAAATTTCTTCCTTACAGGCGATTGAGAAAAAAAGTTTCTTACATGTATGGTCATTACATCCTGAGACATCGGAAGAGATCTTGTATCAACACGTCTCGGAAATATGTGGATCGAAAGATATAAAAATTGAGAAAATTGTTCCTAAGACAAGAAAAGACTATTCTTCTTTTATGGTTGGCGTACCAGAATCACTGTACGAGAAGATAAATCATGCTGATAGTTGGCCACTTCATGCCAAATTTAATGATGGGGTGTGGTTTCGAAAATACGGAAAGATCTCAAAAATTAGCGAAAACTGATTTATCAATTAAAGTATTTTATCAAAATGTCCGTGGGCTGCGGACGAAGACAAAATCACTTTGTTGCAATTTACAAGCTTCGTCGTGTGATTTATTTGTGTGATTACGGAATCCGGTTTGAATAATTCAATAAATGACGGTGAAATGGTCCCAAGTATACGATCTTACATTGTGACAGATCCGATGGACGCAAAAAAAGGAGGCGTAATGTTAGCTGCGTCTCCGCGATTACAATTAACACGAATTTCAACAATTAATGGGAACACCGCCTTATTCGAACTAGTTTGTGCTACCGTCAACTTAAATAATAATTTTTTATTTCTATGTTGTGTAGTTTACATACCTCCAAAGTGTAATTGTAATGAATATATGCAGTTATTTCATATTTTAGAGACTGTTCAGTATGATAATGTTTTAGTGTTGGGTGACATTAATATGCCTTCTGCAACACTCGAGATACAAAGTTATTTGGAATATGTGATCGCATTCTGTGGTTTTCGACAGTCGAACGAAGTACACAATAACAATAATCGTTTGTTGGATCTGGTGTTGACAACGTTTTCGGCAGATGAATTGAAGGTGTGTATGTCTGATGAACCGTTAGTTGATGTAGACATTCAGCATCCGCCGCTTGTGATATCCGCGAATCTGAGACGTCGTGTTAATCGTTATATTGGGTCTATGCCTATCGATGAGAACTGTGAACAAAACAAGTGGAATTTTTACAACGCTGATTTCTTTAAGTTGTATCATAGTATTCAATTAATTGATTGGAGTACCTTATATACGATTAGGATCCCAGATATGGCATTTAGTTATTTTTATAGTAAAGTAAACTAAACGATTAATACATCGGTTCCAAAAAAAAATTCAAATTTAAGTAAAAGTTAGTCTAAATATGTTTATCCCGAGTGGAACAACTCTGAGTTAATTAATATTTTAAAAAGGAAACTGAAATGTTTAAAATTATTTAAAAAAACAGGCCTGCAAAGTGATTACGAGGCATATTCTGGATGGCGGTCATTAGTCAAACGTAAAATTACATTAGCATACGTCGCATATCAATATAAATTGCAGTTAAATTTTTCTAATGATCCTAAATCATTTTGGAAAGACATTAAGTACTAGCAGTCTGAGCGGAATAAGGTACAAATTAACAACTATGGTCGTAGTTTGAAGGAAAGTGAATGTGCGGAATATTTTAGGTTGTATTTTCAGTCAGTATATAACACTGTGAGACCAACATTGGACCCGCTCAAAGCGGAAAGTGAGGCTTGCACGAAAGGCGCAGCGCGAGTCCAAGTGGACCAGATAAGCGTGCCAAAACTTCATTTGGTCTTACGACGGCTCAAGCCAAAGCGCCCACCTGGTCCTGACGGCATCCCACCCTATGTCGTGAAAGACTGTCGCCCAGCGTTTGAAGGTCCTTTAATATATTTATTTAATGTTTTAAAAAAATAATTATTACCCTGAAGAATGGAAGATTACGAAAGTAACTCCAGTACCCAAGAGTAATACAGCTACTGATGTGAGTGGTTACCGACCCGTGGCAGTACTGTCTGCTTTCGCCAAGGTGTTTGAATCTGTGCTTCAACACTGTATTTATAATCCAGTTAAGTCTCAGCTGACAGAGGCACAGCATGGTTTCAAATAGGGTCGAAGTACAAGAAGTAACTTGTTGTCGTTTGTGTCCCTCCTGGCGCCAGTCGTTGGTGTCGGAGGACAAGTGGATGCAACGTACTTCGATTTCCAAAAGGCATTTGATACTGTGGATAATGACATCTTACTCACTAAATTCGCAGCGATGGGTTTCACACCTCATATGTTAAACTTCTTTGCCAATTATCTTCGAGATCACAAACAGTATGTAGAGTACGCAGGATACAAGTCCAAACCATATTTTACTTTTTCTGGAGTAAGTCAAGGCAGTAATCTCGGGCCTTTGGAATTTCTTATCATGATTAATGATCTTCCGGCGGTGGTGAGCAGTACGAGGTATCCGTTGTATGCGGACGATCTAAAGATGTACATATCCGTAACAGATTCTTCCCATTGTGAGCTATTGCAGCAAGATATTAATAGTGTTTTATCGTGGAGTAAAAAATTTTTTAATGTGGAAAAATGCTGCGTAATGACCTTCACTCGTGCTAAGATTCCACTATAATTTAGGTATACGATGGATGACAAAATCATACCGCGAGTGGATAAAATACGTGATTTAGAAGTCGAGATGATGCCAGAGTTATTGTTTCGTAAGCACATTGTTGGGATCTGTAAGCATTCTTTTAGAAAACTAGGTTTCATTTTAAGGCAATGTAATGATTTCCAAAACACATATTTAATAAAAAATTTATATAACGCCCTTGTAAGGAGCCAGCTAGAAACGAATGCCTTTATCTGGAGCCCGCAGGAGTGTAAATATATACAAATGTTAGAAAAAATTCAAAACAAATTTACGAGATATTTATATTTGAAAGAGTTTGGTGTATATCCGTATTTTCCGCTGATGTATCCGAGTTTATTTGTAATGGGTATGGTCGGGTACAACAGATTGGACGTGCGGAGAAATGTTGCACTGGTTAAGTATATAGTTAGTGTATTACGCGGTGAGATACATCACCCAGATATATTAGACCTGGTACAGTTTAACATACCTAAACTAAGCGCTCGGCGTCGAACTGACGTATTCTGTTTACCATCAGCCAGGTCTAATTTGCTCAAGAATTTCCCTATGTCTCAAGCTTTGCGGCTGATGAATGAAATATCAATGCACATAGATATATTTTCGGACAGTATGTCGAAAATCACGGAAGTGGTCCAAAAGATAATGGAAGATTCTGCTTAAGGAATGGTAAAAACATTGTTATTTACTTGTAACATCGCATTAGTAGTAACTGTTAAGATGTTATAATTGTACGTGGATGAAATAAATAAATAAATAAATAAAATAAAAATAAAAGCCAAATGATACACAATACTAAATTCTGGCATTGCCATTGAAGTGATAATGTCAGCTATAACGGAGCAAAAATGAAAGTATACTGCTATAGTAATTATTTATTCTAGACTAAGGGGTAAAAAGTTAAAAGAAACATGACTACTTTATATGAATTTATTTAAAAATATATGAACAGTGTTGAGTCGGGAACGAGCAAATGGTGTACGTAATGGTAAGGAGTGCCATCACTAATGGACAACACCTTTCTCCCCTTATACTATCCACAGAATTACATTCCTACAGAAGAACTGGCTATTGTAACTTCGTTTTGTATAAACAGTAAGAGAGCCGGGTGTATAATTGTCGTTGTGTCTATTAGTTGCCTGTGATCAACATCAATTGCAATAAATTTAATATCAACAAATGTTACATTAATTATTTACTAAACCCGTCATATAATTTCTAACACACCATAACACACATGTTAAAAATCTCTCTGAAATGAAATCAGATTTAGGTTTCACAATTCTATTGAAATACCATAACCAGACATATTACAAAGTTTCTTGCATTTATGTATCTAATGAATATTGTCTATGTAAATTTTGAATATTAAGATTAATAGAAGGACACGGAGATTCATTTCTATTTTTCAAATCCGTAATTGAGTTTTCAATGTTTTATATTACGTAAGTTACTAATGAATTAGACAAAAGTCTGTACTATACTCTAAATGGATATATAATTTTTTGTTATGCGTAATATTTTTTATATATACATAAGTTTCATATTTAATATTGTGAAGTTGTTGCGAATGATGTTAATTATTGTTAAGTAGGTTATAATAACTGACCACCTACCTTGCAACTTAACATCGATTGCCTGAGCTTGCGCACATTGCCTCAGTTTATCGATATTATAATAAGGTTATATATCGCCTATTAGTAGTATTTTAATGTTCACAGTCACGGGATGTATTCAGGGACATTTTTAAACACAAATTGAACCACAAAAACACAGGTAACTAATTATATCCTATTTAAATGTGAGACGCACATGTAAATCGACCATGAGTGAAGTCAATAAAAAACCACAAAATGACGCCACCAGGGGCTATTGGCAATTGGACGTATTTTCTAGCTTCAGTATACAGTACAAGTAGTTAGGCAAACTCATTCCCAATAACAAAATTATTTATTATGCACATTATAAATTTATCGTATTATATCATATAAATATAGAATACAGAATAAGTAGTGCAGAAAATGCACATTTAATTATAATATATTTTAAAGGCTTGAGCACTTTCTACTAGTTTCCAAGTTATAATTAGCGATGCTAGGATGCAGCGCGGGAGCTGTAAGTTTAAAAAGATTTATCCCATTAATATTTTATAAAGGCAAAAATATTATTTTGTACATAACATTCTTTATAAAGATTAAATAATCTATCTACTTAAATAGATTACCTAAATGAGAATACAATATTTTCCATTCTTATAATATATTTCTCTTAACAGAAAATTGGAGATATTATGTGAACATTATATCATATCTGCGAAAAACCGAGGGATTGTCAAATTCTCGATGAGAGCTTAATAAAGTTACAAGTTATGTTATTACAATTCATATTGTTAAATCTGCTATTTGATTTAATAAACGAGAGAATTTTTTCTTGCCATTTCTTTGTTTTAACGGAGGAGAGGCGGGTTAAGAAGTATTATCAACGGTTGTAATTCAAGATATGAATAGAAATTGCTTTAATAACTAATACCAATAAGATGTTTTGACAAGAAACTGACGAATTTTTTTTAAATTTGATTCTATAATTTTAACTTCATTAAAATTTGCTTCCTATTAATGGCACAATGTTACTTATGTAAAGTATATTTAGATGATTATTGTAACAATTAATAATTTGTTGAAAGTGTAACATAATATATTAATATACTTTCAAAGTTCAATATCATTAGTATCCTGAGTACATTTTTTAGAGAAAAATAAGATTTTATTATTTTCTGTTTTTTTATGTAGCTACACTTATAAGAATAAAAACCATATTTTAGCCTTAGGAAAAGATTAAGAACATTTTTAATATACTCATAACTTATCGACATAAATATTCAAAAGTTTTTTCAAATTATAATCATTTTAACCAGACTCTGGATATATGACATACGCAAGTGGCAAACGTTGTACTTAATTCGTGGCAATAAGGAAAACGGTAAGCGACATTTAATTTATAACATCATTCAATTTGAAATCACCTTAAATGCTAGAGTAAGGAAGAGCAGTAAAAAATAATCTTGAAAGTGATTGATTACTTTGTCTCTCCGGTGACACATTATTTGAAAAATTGACAACACTTATGAAAAAGGAAGCAAAAAAGTATGATTGAGAAATAATGGTATTCCAAGTAAACGTCAGAATTTTTGGCTAAGTGATTTCGGAGTTGTAGATTCAAGGTTAAAAGATTTTTTTCAGGAACAAGGATCGAGATTAAATCCTGTATCGTTTTAAAAAAATTATGATATTTACATTAAAGTTTTAAGAACTGCTTTTTTATTACAGACATAAGAGCTCTAGGGATAGCGAAGAATCAAAAGAGAGGAATCAGAAGAGAGATAACTATACTACACTATTATTATTTCTGACTCTTATAATTAACAACCAAAAATAAATAATAATGCAGACACTATTAATAATAATGAATGAAATAATGACAAAAAATATTTAAATTATTGTCAACAATTTTAGAACATATGCACAATTACTTAAATCGTCTCAAATCCAATTCTCATGCAGTTCAATCCGTATAAATATTATTATTGCGACACAAACAATGAACTCTGTGACCAAATAATATTTCTTGTAATTAATTCCATAAAATTTCATGTGCATGAGATTGATACGAAAAACATGATATTACAACAACAAATAACTAGTGATATAACTAAAATTTAATATAATGATAATTTGATTTTATTGAAATGCTGTTCCCGTAGCATATTTTTAGATTTCAATGTTAATTGACAATATGTAACATGACCGTCAAGTTTGGAAACCTACTTTAAAATCGTAGTAGTAAATATGTAAGCAGTACTAAACGTTGTGTGAACTATATTTCATACTATATTTATTAAATACCTTTTAGCACTTTAATACCCAAAATGAAATTGAGCTGAGTTAATTATAACAGGATTCATTTATTTTTAAGTAAAAACCCTTCGTAGATTAGTATTAAATATAACTAAATGAGAAAGGTTTTTACCTAAAATGTAAAAAATCTAACTTTATTCATGTCACCATGTCTGATATACGTTACTAAATCTTTTTAACGTCTATTAGTTGTTACAATATTATTTAATATAATGTCATTCAAACTAAAATTATCTTTAGAGAACCGTTGATAAATACCTGGTCATATTAGCAAATCGTATTAATAAATTTCTCTAACATCTTTGTTCATTTAAATATTTTCTGATCTGTATGTTTTATCGGAGAGAAATACTAAGACTTTCAGAAATAAAGTAGCGTTATATATTTACTGTACTGCCGCCATTCTTTAATACAATTAATATTATATACGTGAAGAAACGAAAAAGCTTCTATTTAGTGGAAATCGAGTTACTTTACCCTGAATTAAGATAAATGTGTCTTCGAGTCAGCGGTTCAGTCTTTAGTATTTTTTTCATTTCCTTAATATAATAGAATCAAATAAAATAAAGGATTGCATTCCTATACTTAGGAATGAACCAAACCAAACCATTGAAAAGCTTAGAACAGGATTAGCAATTGCAGAAACGTCAATCCAAAAATTTATTGTTTTCAATAAACGTCTTAACATATTATTAAAATTCATGTTAATGTTAAAATATTCATGATAAATGGTTCATAAAAAACAATTTTACAATTTTACAATTTTACAATTTTACAATTTTACGTTTAATTGTACACATTTAAAAAATAAAATTATTGTACATTTTGCTATGGAGTTGGTAACGTTTGCTTTCTGTTCGGAAGAAAGGAATTTGCTTTATGCTACAAGTTAAAAGCTTGTATACGCAATCAGTAAATTTATACAATACATCACCTCAAATAAGTTCTTGGAATGAATATTATTTTTATATTTTTTATGTTATACAAATAATAATATATTACCAAATGGAACAAATCAATAACTTAAAATAAATGTAGTAGAAGAAGAAGAATGTTGTCATCATCTTCCTGCCATTATCCCATTTTGTTACTCGTCATCTCTGTACAAACTCTCTTCTTCTCCATATCGTCTTTCACGCAATCCATCCATCTTTTCTTCGGCCGTCCTCTACCTGTCCATCCCTCCACTACCATACCTAGCACTCTTTTGGTCACGTGCCTTTCATCCCTCCTCATAGCATGCCCATACCATGATAGACAGCTACCTCTATTTTTTCTGTCACTGGCGCTACTCCTAAGCTTCCCCTAATATACTTATTTCTTTTTCTATCCCTTCTTGTCACCCCACACATCCATCTTAACATTCGCATCTCCGTTACATGCAAACGCTTTTCATCCCTCACCTTCATCGTCCAGCACTCAGACCCATACATAACGACAGGTCTAATGAGGTTTTTATAGATTCTCCCCTTTAGGATAAGGGGAATTCGGGCATCACATGTCGTCCCAGTGACTTGTCGCGATTTCATCTATCCCGTGTTGATTCTATGCTTTACGTCCCGGTCAATATTGCCATCGCTTTGAAACAGAGAACCAAGGTAGCGAAACTCCGAGCAGACTGGTAACGGTACTCCGTCGAACAAAATAGAAATATAACCGGAGACACCACCGAAATCGCAGAACATGTGTTCTGTTGGTTCTGCTCACTTTCAGGCCGACACTCTACATCTTTTGTTGCCATTTTACCAGTCTACTCTGCATCTCAATTCCATCCTCGCCGAAAAGAACAATATCATCAGCTAATAGCATGCACCAGGGTGCCTCTTCCTGTATGTCCAATGTCAGAGCATCCATTATCAACAAGAAGATTTTGTAGGTGGTAGAGCCTAGCTGTAGTTATCCGACTACAGCTCGTATTGCCAGCCGGCTCGACCGGGGAAGGACCACCCTCTCACAGAAAACCGACGTGTAGTAACCAAATTCATTTGGTTATGTTCCGTCGGTGAGTGAGAGAATCCGGAAGCCCAACCTCCCCCCCGCGCCAAACATGAAAGCGATGCCAAAAACAAAAATACCCCAGGAGGGTACCGGCTTTGATGAAGCCGGGGACTCCCTCCCCGAGCAATCGGGGAAATGATTCTCGGATTTTGCTCGGGCTGCCTTTATTGCTTTATATATATGGCTTTCGCCATGGTCGATCGGCTGGTGATCTTCTGTTGTATCTTACACACCGTTGGGCAGCTGTTATTGAAAGCAAGGGAGAGGGTCTGGCAGTTAGTCTGGATATGGCGAAAGCCTTCGATCGTGTATGGCACAAGTTGCTTCTTTCGAAGCTACCTTCCTATGGGCTTCCCGAGAGTTTATGCAAATGGATCACCAGCTTCCTCACTGGGCGGAGCATACAGGTCATTCTCGACGGTTTTTGCTCGGACCCCAAGCCCGTGAACGCTGGTGTACCCCAAGGCTGCGTGCTATCCCCAACTCTGTTCCTCCTGCACATCAATGATATGTTGGATATCTCCAACAAACATTGTTATGCGGATGACAGTACTGGGGATACGGTATATTCCGGCCGTGCAGGTCCCACTCGGGAAAACGTCGACGAGTGCCGAAAGAAACTTGTGTCTTCAATAGAGACCTCCCTGGGGATGGTCTCTGAGTGGGGTGAACTGAACCACGTTCAGTTCAATCCCCTAAAGACACAGGTTTGCGCGTTTACCACTAATAAAACCCCATTTGTTGTATCACCGCTCTTCGAGAGCACTCCCCTCATTGCCTCGCCAAGTATCAGAATACTGGGTCTCGATATTTCGAGCGACTGTCAGTTTCGTGGTCATCTGGAGAGCAAGGCCAAGTTGGCCTCGATGCAATTGGGAGTGATCAATAGAGCGAGGCAGTACTTCAAACCTGGCTAAAGACTTGCGCTCTATAAGGCACAGGTCCGGCCACACATGGAGTACTGTTCTCATCTCTGGTCCGGATCACCCCAATATCAGCTTCTACCATTTGACCGCGTACAACGGAGAGCCGTTTGAATTGTCGGGGACCCGGTGTTCTGCGAACGGCTGGACTCTTTGGCATTGCGTAGAGACGTGGCTTCTATGTGCGTCTTCTACCGCATTTACAACGGGGAGTGTTCCGAGGAACTATTCGATCTGATGCCTGCCGCCGAATTTCATCACCGCACAGCGCGCCATCGCCTCCAATACCATCCTTACCACCTGGATGCGTGGCGATCCTCCACTGTGCGGTTCTCAAGGACATTTTTTCCACGTACCACTCGAATGTGGAACGAACTCCCTTCGGCGGTATTTCCAGACCTTCAAAAAAGGCGTTTATTCCTACCTACAAGGCCGGCAACACTCTTGTAAATCCTCGGATGTTGCAAGAGTTCATGGGCGGCGGTGATCACGTCCATCCGTGACCCGCCAGCTCGTTTGCCCTCCTCTTACATAAAAAAAAAAGAAAAAAAAAAAAAAAGAAGAGGTATGGACTCAGAGCGGACCCTTGATGTAAACCTACTGCCACATTGAACTTGTCGGTGTTTCCAGCGGCCGACCGAATTTGTGTACTAGATCGACTGTACATTGCACGAACCAAATCCACATACTTCCCAGGTATACCCTTCTCTTTTAAAGCCCACCATATCACATTACAGGAAACCCGGTCGTATGCCTTCTCGAGATCAACGAACACCATGTGCAGGTTCTTGTGGGCTCGTCTGTATTTCTCACTTAACTGACGAAGAGCGAATACAGCATCCGTCGTACCCCGACCAGGCATAAAACCGAACTGGTTCTCCGAAACATCACTCTCGTCTCGCATCCTTTTCTCTGTCACTATCTCCCACACTTTCATAGTATGTGGCATAACATATAACTCCTCTTGCACCTTAGCTCTAGCAATGGCTACAACTACTTTCGCTCTCTGCTTACATCTTTTATATAACATTTTCATCTCCTCTTTCATACTTTCATTATCATCCGGTACTTCCTGCCATTACTTAAAAGTATATTTCTTCTTTTTCAGAACCTTTTGCACATCTCCATTCCACCACCACGTTTTTTTATTTATCACACCTTTTCCTTTCGTTTCGCCTAATACATCCTTTGCCACAGTTTTTATCCATCCCGCCATTTCGGTCCAACTATCGTTCAAGTATTTTCCTTCTATACTACTCATATTTATAATTTTATCACTTTTTTTTTAATTTACTCGCACAGTCTTCCTTCTCTAACAAATAGCATTTTATTTTAGGTGGGGGTCATTTCTTGAATATATTTGTACGCACTATATCTTTAATTTTCATGATGAGGAGCCTATGCTTTGAGACTATACTTTCGCCCGGCAGTACCTTGCAGTTTTGACGCAATTGATTTTATTTCTTCTTATTAAGAAATAATCAATCTGCGTCTTATGGTGGCCACTTTTGTGTGTAATTAAGTGTACTTCCCTCTTTTTTAACCAAGTGTTGGATGTAGCCAAATCGAAGGCAAGCGCGGCCTCCAGCAAGGCCTCACCCTCGTCCTTACGGTGAACGAAACCCCAACCACCATTTATTCTTTCATAATCATCATTCATACATCCCACATGCCCATTAAAATCACCCCCTACATATATCTGCTCATTGTCCGGAACATCCATCACCACAGAATCAAAATCGTCCCAAAACTTCTCTTTCATCCTATTATCACATCCAGTTTGAGGAGCATACACATCTAATACATTAATGATTAAACCTTCTAAAATAATTTTCACAGCAATGATTCTATCACTCACCCTCTTTACCCCCGTCACACACTCTTTTAATTTTTCATCAAGCATAATTGCAACACCATTCTTTTTTCCATCATTTCCGCGATAATAAAATTTGTATCCCTCACCAATCTCTCTCGCTTTTGATCCCTTCCATTTCGTTTCCTGTAAATATGCTACATTTATTCATCTTCTCTTCAACACATCCGCAATTTCTCTTCCTCTTTCAGTCATCGTACCAACATTCCAACTTCCAAATCTCAGATTTACATCCCTTTGTGTCCGGGCTAGCTTCTTGCGTGGCACCGGTATTACCATACTGCTTTAAAGATTTGGCTTTGTTTTACGGCCGGCCGCCTGCCTGACGCCAACCCTCCTTGGGAAAAATAATTAAATTAAATTACAAAAAAATATATAACATTAATCACATAACAATTAAAAAAAATAACTGTAACAACAACAAGTTAAATATTTTCAATACATTAATTAATAACAATTACAAAAGATGCAAATAACAATTACCAAAAATATATATATATATAAATATTACAATTAATTCAATTCAATTCAAAATAATAATAATTAAAAATAATATTGAGGCTTTAATAATGTCAAAAAAGAAATTAGTAAACATTATTTTAATTTATTTTGTTATAAGCGAAATTGAGACCTTCACATTGTCTTTCATGAAAAACTTTCTTGTTTCTTCTTTCCCATTTCTCTTACTGTCTTTAAGTTATTTCTAATTAATCACTTCTTCTCTTGCTCGTTAATATGGTTTTGCAAAATTGTTTTATAATAAACTTAAATTATAACAAATAAAATATAAATCATAGTTTTGAAAAAAAAAAAGATGTTTGTTTTGGTAAACATGTGTTATAATTAGTGTTACTTTAATTAATATGGATGTTATATTTATATACTTCCAGTTATAGATTAAGTATCTGTAGATAACAAAAAAAGAAGTATTATTGAAACCAATCTTTCTTCAGTGACTTAGATTGATTCGATTTCTTTGTTATTATAAGACTTACGAGTATCTCTTGGGAAATTAAGGGACATGGATCTAATTTTTCGTACCTTCAGTTTAAAATTTGTGCATCAACAAATCTTAATTATGAAATTTAAATGAGTTGCAAAAATTATACAGTTTAAGAGCTCGCAACCATAAATGTATTAAAACAGATTTTATAAGATTTATACGCTTATTAATTGTGAAGAACAAATACAAATGTTCGCCAACGTTCTTAATCGCTTATTTTGTTTGAATTTCTCGTACACAAAACAAACATAACAAAAAACAGTTGCTTGTTTTTAATTTGTAAGTAGTCATCATACATATGACGAGAAATAGACAGACGATCTCCTGCTATGATTAAAGCTCTTTTGTGAGGTTATCAAAATGAACATGAATACTGATACGGGTCCTCACGTTGTACATATTTTAAACTGATCCCCTATTATATCAGATATTTTTTAAACTGGCAGTACATAAAGACACAAATAATAAATCCTATATACACGAATACTACATTCTTTTTTTACTTTTCAAGAAGATCACTGTACTGATAATACATGAAACCTGATGATAGCAAAAAATGTGGTCGTGTGTGTAATATGCCCGCTGTGTGCCAATTATAAATTTGTATCAGTTTGGTAAAAGCTGAAGTTCGGCAAATAACCATCTCAGTGCTCCAATTGCGGTCGAGAGGAACGCGTTAGTTTAGAATTTATTTAGATTATTTCAATATACAATTTATCTACATGTAGGTAAATATATTATATATTTTTATATCAATGGAATGTTAATTTTCAAAATTATTTAATGATTATAATATATTAAAAATACATTAGTAAAAATATTTCGGTCTAGCCTAGTGAATTTATTTTCCAGTTACAGACTGCTGAACTTTTTTCAGTGTCTTTTTATAAAATAAAAAAAATTGAAATATCTCGACTGAGCTCATTATATATCGCATTAGATCATAAAATAACGTTCTTCATCCCGGTTGTACAACTAGTCCAATTCCATAAGGCGTTTAAGGTGTCATATAAAAATATTTTAATATTTATAAAAAAAAATCTTTTGATCTTATACTATTTTCATTTTTTTTATGTATAGAAAAGAACCGATTGAAAAATATTTTGCTAGCATCGGTGGTCGTAACAAAATTTTACAAACCGAAATGGTTGGATAATAATTTTAGTTATCATATTTTAATGCATGATTTTATTGTTTTATATCAAAAATACAAAATAAAATACTTTCTTTAAAAAAAAATCCTTATTTAGTCATTCAACTGCAATTAATCAATTCGTTACAATTTGACAAATGATTGACCGGTAAAAAGCGTTAATAGATGATCATCAATCATCAGAACTTTTTCTCTTGATGTTTCTGCAATTCACGAAAATCACTCATATAATTTCACATACTCATTTTACTACTTACTCATAGACTTGTAGAAAAGTTTGGTAAATGAGATTATTTTAAAGTTATTATAATCATCAATACTAGCTATGTACAAAGAACATAAAAAAATATTATATGTTCTTAAAGGTTACATACTCGTAATTATATTATTACATAAAACTTTATTTACAATATGATTGCTGACAAGGGCTTAAATTTGAATAATTAATATTGCAAGATATACGATCCTGCCAAGATAACGTTACTGAAATTGCTTGTTTTTGGAGGATTTTGCGATAAGTCTGTGATTAATTATTCAAAAGGGTGTTTAATGATCAACAAGGTGTGGATTGAATGAATAAATGGAACATAAATGGTATAAATTTAATAATTTCATACAGAAAACACTAAATAGTTCCAAAATAATCATAATTGGATGATGGGAATATTTCACTGAAAAATACTGTTATGGGAAACTATAATTTTAGAATATTTAGTATTAGAATATTTGCAGTTGAAATATTGAATATACTTAATGAACCCAATAATAAGATTTATAAATTTATGATTATCTCCAAACATTTCAGTCATATTATGCTATATTTTAATTTAAAAATAAATTATTACTTGTACGCTATGCGTCGGTCCCTGTCATTCTGCCACATGAGCTATATACTCGTAGGTACCCGCATGGATACTGGTATTTCTTCGAGTATTTGTAAGTATTTTATTAGAATGTAACCATTAATAAGGATTATATTTTTCTTCAATGTCTTTTAAACGTAATAATTTTATAGGAGTCTTACAGATCATTTATATACCTAATAACTCATTAAATTATTTTTCAAAGCTAACATTATATTTAATCAACAGCTTATAGAAAAGTTTCTTTGTGTTTTTTTAACTAGAAAAAACGTTATGTTAAACCGATTGCTTGTATTGAAAACCATGTAAGAAATAATATAAAAATTACCTTTCTTATTTAAAAGTAATACAGACACAAATGGATACACGCACATTATCATCGCAGGTGGTTGATTATCCTTTAATAAAGGGTGAAACATTAAAGTGCCTCATTAATCCAGGAAATATAATTCTATTGATTGTTAAAAGCATGGAAGAAATGACACAACCTGTTATAATAATATTCTGTTGGTATATAGTATAATATTTTTAACGAATCTTTTTAAGATAGCTTATATTATTTCTATATTTATTACTCTTTTTCTTAATACGTTAGTAAAATCTTTAACTTCGTCTAAACATTTTTACTGAATAGTCTTGTGTTCACTTGCCACGTTGTAACATTTGAACATGTACACTTAAATAAATTTAAATATAAATGAAACCAATTCTATAAATTTATATAGACGATATATAGTTCTGTATATATTTCCACATATATATTATATATATATATATATATATATACAAGACTCGTTATTAGACATTTTTTTTTATATTTGTTTAATATATGAATGTTTTTCTTTATTTTTTACTGCAAAAGTAAGATCAAGACATATTCCTTAAGAGAAGGAAATTTCTCTTTGAAACAATCTGTTATAAATGATTGTGTCAAGGAAATATAAACAAAGTATAAATTGTTAATGTAATAATTTCTAATAAAATTTATCAAGAAATTTGCAATTTGTAATCTTATTGTATTATGCATATTTGTATTTCATATTTTGTTTTATTGGTGTAATTTGAATATTATTATTATTATTGTAATCACTGCCGTTTTAAGGCGTGACCCACTATGTATACTACGAAATGTAACTTATAAAAATTGTCGGAGAAATCCCGGAACATACACAAAAAATAGATTTAGAGTAAAACATCTTCCAGATTTCCTTTCTTTTTGAAAGTCAATTAAAAAAAAGTTCTCATTGGGTTTGAAAACATTTATTTACTTTAATATTTCAATAAAAATTTATAACTATTTTATTGTTAAAGATAATGGTTATACTGGATATGCAAGACATATATAATAAAAACAAGTTCCAGTATTCTAGTATTTGTTGAACACACTACTACTCACTACTTTACTACAATAATAAGTCCTATGACATCTCGATTTCAATGAAAACAATTTTTGGTGCGTAGTATGCACCAAATAAAATTTTTCTGTATAGTTAGTTTGTAGTATATGTTACATAATGAATACTTTAAAGCTAATAATATAAATCTGCAAATTTATTATTCAAATTAAATATATAAATTAACATTAAGTTTAAGAAGAGATAATTAAAAATTATTGACGACTAACAAGAATATCTCAACTTATTATTATAGGTATGTTATATCACTTATAGTTCTGAAAATGATAACTGATTACGGTTTTTCCAATGACATATAATATGTCTTGCTATCTACCTAGATTTTATAAAATATTACACATTATTGCGATTTATATTTTAATTTTAAACATCTAAGTAATCATATTTTATTGTGTATTTTATTTATTTTGTTTTAAGCAAAGGTATATTGTGTGTGTTTAGTAGAATCTTCCAAAAGTACAACAACGGAAGTCAGCCGACGAAGATTATATAAATTTATGTGGGCATTAGTCTGAGCTTGGACTGCGGTGTCACTGAGCTTGCCATATAAAGCATTTCAGGAGAGCCACCTCGTAAATCTAGCAAAAGGCCAAACCTTAATGTTTCAAAGATGACACTTACTACTGTTCACATAGTAAATACCATAATCTACACAGAAAAATGAACTTGTTACAATCTACAGCTCTTCAAATATTGTTTTTTTTTTGTAAGTTTTATTATAAATGTACGGGTTTTTAATATTTATTATTTTAATTATCATAATTTTTAATATTTACTTTTACTTAAACATTTAATTAATGCGTGCGGTTTTTTATTATAAAATATTTACCATATTATTATTTAATCACCTTTAATTACAAATTACCATAAATACTAGAATTCACAATTTATATTAAACACAAAAATATTACATATAATTAACAAATTTATTTTTGTAGACAAATGTATTATAATACATATTTAAGAATTGTTCATTTTTGTACAATGAAAGTAAACCGTATAAAAAAATAGAAAAATTATTTACTATGATCGTATTGACCCACTACCACATTGACTAAGATACTGCAGCAGATCAACATTATCACAAGGAAAATAATAAAGTGCGTGAAGGCGCTTTCTTACTCTGTTACTCTCTTGAATTACTATTCGTTTTCTTCGTAAGTAAGAATCTAGTCGGTAGTGTCGGTCGGAATGAGGAAAGGAAGTTAGGAGAAAAAGAAGAGGACATTATACTCTAACAGATACACTATTATAATGAGTGGGAAACAAACAACAAACTCGAATCCGACTTTGTATTCCTAAACTAAATTCAATAAATAAATTACGAAACTGGTTTCACTTCTTCATATTAAATGTTCTATTTT
Source organism: Melinaea menophilus ssp. n. AW-2005 (assembly GCA_918358695.1). Lineage (NCBI taxonomy): Eukaryota > Metazoa > Arthropoda > Insecta > Lepidoptera > Nymphalidae > Melinaea > Melinaea menophilus. Next base: position 15,477,147 of record OU911043.1, on the reverse strand, counting down.
GTAATAAATAAAAAAAAACTCACTCTAATATTACAATAATAACTTTAAAGGAATTCAGTTAAAAATAACATCTTTTCATTTATTGGCTCAAAATGAAAAGATGTTATTTTTAACTGAATGTGAATATGTTGAATAAATTAATAAAAGAACAACCTACAAATATATATATATATATATATATATATATATATATATATATATTTGTATATATATATATATATATATATATATATATATATATATATATATATATATATATATAGATGAGGTATTTATAGGCCTAGATATGAACAAGTATTTGTATCGCTACCAATAAACATTATTATAGAATGTCTGAGTGCAGCTGACACTATAGCCATGTCTTAAACCTTTAATTCTAAATAATGATATCATAGCCCTTAAGTTTTTAAAAGTCAAGTAACCATTCCAAATATTAAAAAAGCAAACTATTCACTGTATTGTACTAGATAAGATCACATAAGTAACAAGTAAATCCTATTGTTATATTTAAAATAATTGCTGGAAACAAAATTCTAAATAATCCTCTAATAATTGAGTGTGTATCCTTGCCAAACTCAAATCCATGTACTCAATCAAATCCATGTTTCTTATACGAGGTAAATATTATAATTATAACTTCCCTAAAATGAATAAAAAAATAATAAGCTCATACAGTTTATATAAAATATTAGTAAGAATAAAAATAGTAGAAGAGAGAGTCGCAGCTAAATTATGTTTGTAAGTAAATTAAAAAAAACTAGTGCCGCTACCTGTTGATGTAAGGGAAAGCTACATTAGCCATGACAGCTTTTCTGACTTAACGCCGCAAATTCCTCGAACGATGCTATAAAAACTTCTTACAGAAAACATTCCCTAAAAAAATAATTGTTATTTTAAATGATTTATCTTAACCTTAATCTAATCAGCTATTCAGTCTACGTAACTTCATTGACACTTTACTATCGATACAATAACATATTTCTTATATCTGTTCCTACTTCTATAGGTTATGAGAAAAAAATACAAATTGTGAGTTATAATACCAACTGGTTCATTTTCTAAGTAGCTCATGCCACAAAAATTGTTCTGATAATATTAATATTAATTTATATTTATAAGCAGTGCTTGGCTTACTATACGGAAGCTCGCTTTCCACTAAGTCAAAGATGAGCTGTTGGCACATCCTTGACTTATTGGATGGGTCATCTTTGACTAAACCTGTCGAACTGCCAAGCCTCGAATGGAGCATGATACTTTATCACTACTTACATCATTATGTGCAAAATTTGGTACAGTTTATTCTGTTCAAGATATGTGTATTTTTATTATTTTAAAATAAAAATGGATCGTCAGTAAAATTTTCTATTTAATAAATATATTTATATAACAGATTTATTAGACAAGGCAACATGAAGTCTAAGCGTTACCCACAACGAACTTGCATGATAACATTCGCTTAGATTATTGTAAAAAAAAAAACATCTGCAATAGTAAATATTATGTGCGCCAATATTAGACCAAAAATTTAAGTCTGATAAATATATTTAATATATTTGTATTAAAAAGAAAAGAATGTTGGTGAATATGCTTAAAAAATATATTGCTATATTTGTATAAACATTATTTTCCCGTATATTCTCAAGAGAACCAACGTGACAAGTCTGGCAGTTTAAGTAAAATAAACGAGCATCACAATAAATGCATAACAGCAAATATAAAAATATTATTCAAACGAAAAGAGAATATTTGCTAAAAAAGAAGAAAATGTTTAATTCTAAAAATAATCGACTCTTAGGTGCTTACCTAAACCAGTTTACTTAGAAATTAAAAAAATGGATGAATTGAATGAACCGTGGACGAAGGACGTGGACGCAACTACAAGAAGTCCAACGTGTACCTATTGATTATACAAAGCTGTTTGACATAAAAACTGTTATAAGGTGATTGCAAAATATATTCTTAATCATGTTGAATTTTAATAAGTGCTGTTATTAGCAGTCAACAAAACGAAGTATAATCACAAGATCTTTTAGCTTCACATGACACAATTATATAGTTAGAAATACCAAAAAATAGTTTTTAGTGATTTATAACTTGAGTTTTAATTTCTGTTTTCTAAACGTAGGGATATAGGCTGTAGCAGTTAGTTGGAAATAGTTTCCATGTATGTACAAAATTTCATATCCTTTGATCATAGTGTTTTAATACGATGTATACCAGATAATTTAGATCTTTATTATTTAACTATATTATAGTAAAAATATATAACAGTTATAATATAATACTGATTGCAATAATAACTTTATTTACTTAGTATAGTTATTCTCATTTCATTTTAATTTTACTTCATTACGTTGTTAGGACATAATAATAGGATGAGAAAATATAAGCAACTATACTAACATATTTATAATCTAATTTGAAACCATATTATTTTTAACGAAATTCAATTATATAAATTATACAATCACGATATCACGTATGTGTACGTTTACATGTAACTTAAGTTTAGTCATTGCATTAAATGCCAGTATGTTATTCCTTTTTCATTAAAGAAATTTACGAGGGGAGGTCCAAAAGTTTGTGGAATGGAGAGGATGGAGCGGGGAAAGGGGCGCTCGCTTGGTGTCATACGAATCGGAGACTCATCATTAGTATAAATACAGAGTTTCAATCCGATTGCGTCATTCGTTTACGAACAGTCGCCTTCTGAACAAGTCAATCCGGAAGAAAACTGAAACTATGGGGAAAATTAAACTTCGCGTTGTGATAAAATTCCTTACCAAGCAAGAAAAGAACGCTCAAACCATTTTACATGAAATGGGAGTCGTTTATAGGGAACAGTGCCCTAGTAAATCAATGATTTACAAGTGGTATGGTCTTTATAAACATGGTCAAGAGTCAATTGAAGACGTCCCCCGCACAGGAAGGCCAGTTAAGGCCACCACATCGGACATCGTCGAAAAAGTGGAGAAAATTGTACTAGAGGATGCCCGTTTGAAGAAAAAAAAATTATCTGCATTAGTTGGAGTATCAGATACCACTATTTTGCGAATCCTACATGATCACCTGGGTATGAAAAAAGTCAGTGCAAGATGGGTACCGAGAATGCTCACGCCGTTTCAGAAAGAGCAGCGCGTCTATGCGTCAAAGCATTTTTTGGAGTTGTATGGCGATAAACCTGCATAGATTTTGGACCGAATTGTTACGGGAAATGAAACGTGGGTTCACCACTTTGAGCCTGAGTCCAAACAAGAATCCATGCAATGGCATAAAAAGGGGACACAACCGCCAAAGAAATTCAAGGTGACGGAGTCGGCTGGAAAGATGATGGCGACTGTTTTTTGAAATTGTGAGGGGATAATCTTGATTGATTACAAAGAAAAGGGAAGGACTATAACCGGAGAATACTACGCAACGATATTAGAAAAGTTAAAGGATGCCATCAAGGAAAAACGGCGAGGAAAATTGACAAAGGGTGTGTTGCTCTTGCAAGACAACGCGCCGGTTCACAAGAGCAGAATTGCAATGGCTGCTCTGCACACGCATGGGTTCGAATGCCTAGTTCACCCACCCTGGAGTCCAGACCTGACCCCAAGTGGCTTTTTTTTATTCCCCAATTTAAAGAAAGACTTAAGGGGAAGGAAATTTTCCGCCGACAATGAGGTAAGGGAGAGGCAATTTCGGCTCATTTTGACGGCAAAGATAAACATATTTTTATAATGGTATAAAAAAATTAATTCATAGGTCTAATAAATGTATTGAGCTTAAGGGTGATTATATTGAAAAGGAAAAATAGTTTTGTTGTTTTATTTTATTTAGATCCCTTTCATTCCACGAACTTTTGGACCTCCCCTCGTATGTTGCGACTCGTAGCTGTTGTGACGGCTAAATTCCCAAGAGCCATTAAACGGAGCAATATTGTTTGAAAACGGTTCAGAGTATTCACAAACATGAGTAAATGTATAGCAATATCATTGTAATATATATATTTATATCTTTTGTAGATCACAAAGGATTAGAAAAGATTAATATAGCATTGTTAAGAAAATTCAAAAACAGTACCGAAACAATCAAGCTAATCTTGTGACAAAAATAATACTTTTGATAAATTTCATACATAGTCGTATTTATGTACCGATTTATAATCAATAGACGGATCAGTAATCATAATGGATGTAGAAGAATTCATTCATATATGTATGTAGAAACAAACATGACTTGACTACTCATGATGTATTAATATGTAAAACAATAGTAGAAATACACATCACATACTGATGAACATACTAACTAATTAGTATTAATAAATTGCGTTAATTAAAATAAAATACGTTCTATACACTGCAATAAGAATTTAATTAGTTTTCTGATTAATGGCGGCTACGATACGAATAAATAAAATATATTTGTGTTCAAAACAAAACTTCATTAAAAAGAAATAGTCTTAGATTTAGAGAATTCTGATCCATACATTTTTAACTGAACACGCAATACTCTTTTGTTCGGTTCATAATATCAAAGATTCTTTTATGAAATAAAATAATAGAATTTTATAGATAATAAAAATAAATTAATAATTGCATGTTTTCTTTCTGAATAACAAATAATAGTTTTGTATATATCTTTTATGTTTACTTTATCAAGCATCTAATCTGATAATAAGACTGGGATTGCCAAGGTAACAATTAACAGTTTTAAGTTACGAAGAAATAATGTCTTTATGATATCTGAGTACTTTTTATCTTTTAAGGTTGTCCCTATTTATGTATAATGCTTTCGTTTACAAACACATAATCAAATGCCTTTTTCGTTATCTGAAACTAAAACAACTTGTGGTCTAGCCTTTTATATGTTTATCCTATAATTTTGATTTTATCACCACAATATTTTTGCATTTTTCTTTTCCCACAGTGTTTTCGAAGGTCACTCGAGGCCTCCCCTTTCTCTCTTACCACTCACTTTTCATGTATAAATCATTTTAACCATTTTTTCATTACTCATTCGTTCGACGTGCCCAAACCACCTAAGCACGTTCTTCTTCTTTCTCACTGTAACATCTTCACTAGTACCTGCCATTCCGTGGATCTCTTCATTGCGGATTCGGTCAACTAGGCTGACTCCGCATATTCTGCGAAGAGATCGCATCTCCACAGCATTCATCTTTCTTACATTCTTCTTCTGTGTTACCCACGTTTGGCTGCCGTATAACAGCGTCGGTAGCAAAACCGCATTGTGTACAGCCAAACGTGCAGCTATGCTGACGTTTCGCCATCTCAACAATGCAGCTAAAGCACCGTTAACTCTGTTACCGGCAGCAATACGTCTTTCCACATCCATTTCGTATCTTTCGTCTTTGCTAAACATACTTCCCAAATATACCACTTCATTCACTTGTTCTATTATCTTACAATTTACGTTGATCTTACATTCTGTTCTTTCTTAATTTCTTTCAAATATCAGAACCTTCGTCTTATCTGCATTCAGGTTTAGACCATTATTTTCACACCCATCTTTCAGAGTGGTGACCAATGCTTGCAAATCGCATTCTGATGATGCAATGAGCACTGCATCATCTGCATAAAGCAAGCAATTGACCTAAAGGTCACCTACTTTTAGTCCCATGTCACTGTCTTTCACGCCTTGGAGACAACTATCCAAATACAAATTGAACAACCAAGCTGACATAGCGCTGACATAGCGCCTTGCTTAACACCCGATTGGATGTCAAACGAGGGCGACATGTCAGTTCCTACTCGCACACAGGCTGAGTGATCTCTGTAAACAGACTTTACAGCCCGTAGCAAGGGTCCGCTCACGTTGTATCGGGGCAGTACCTCCCATAATTTCTTCCTCACAACCCTGTCAAACGCCTTTTGCAAATCAACAAAAGCACAGAAAACCTTTTGGTTTAGGGCCAAAAACTTTTCCGTGATTGATCATGCGGAGGGAAAAGATCTGATCTACACACCCTCTTCCAGGTCTAAAACCTCCTTGGGCCTCCCACAACAGTCTTTCAGATCTTTCTTGCATTCTTCTCGCTAATATTTTAACAAAAAATTTACCACCCGAGCTAATCAAACTGATAGCCCTATAGCTTGCACAGTCCATCTGTGAACCTTTACCTTTATACAATGGTACGATGACTGCACCTCGCCAATCGCCTGGGACCTCCCCTGATTTCCAGCATAAGTGCACAAATACCAGAACAAGTCCCAGATGCGTGGCACACTATATTTGATCATCTCGGCAGTAAATTCATCTGCTCCCGCAGCCTTGCCACATTTCAGACTTCGAATCGCGCTCTCCACTTCTTCCAAATTGATTTCACCATCGGCTATATCCGGACTCAGCATTTTGCTGGTACTGAAGACCGAGGCGTCCTCACGTCTCATTCATACGTCTCATACGTCTCCTTGTAGAATTCCGCCCACCTCTTCAAAAGGTGTGCTGGCTCTGTTAAAACTTCACCGTTCTTCGAAAACACCCTTTCATTCTACAGGTTACCGAACAACCCCGGGAATCACTAACTTCTCGTCAGAAAAGCTTCGTGTTTTCCCGGAAGTTGATTGTCAACCTGTTATCCCTTTCTTTCTCAGAATTTTCACAATTCATCCTTATAGGTGCTTTCGTTTTGTGCTTTTGCAGCTTGTACTCTCTTTTTCTTATCTCTCTCATACTTTTATCCTTACCCGAGGCTTTATAATCCAGCCATGCTTTCTTCTTTAACTCCACAGCGTCTTTCACTTCATCATCCCACCATTTATCGCGCTTCTTACTAAAACCTCTTTTCCTTTTACCACATACCTCTGTCGCTACTTTCACCATACCATTCCTAAGGTTCTCCCAGCATACTTCAGCACTTTCATTTCCCGAGTCACAGCTTTCAAGCTTCTTGGAAACCCTTTCCTGATATTCGCATGCAACGATGATTGCAAGCAACCGTCGGCTGAGCGCACCCTGCAAACAGACCTCTTTTTCTAGCAACGACTAGATAATGGGCCCTTCCCAGATCAGCGCCGCTAAAGTTCCGGAGTTCCGCTCACCCCTCCAACGTGAGAACACGCATCCACAAGTTGATCCGCTATAGTTCCTGCAAAGAAAACATTTCAAAAATTAGTGAAAGTGGTTTTTTCGTAACGTATAGTGAAGTGCGATACGTCAAAAGACGCGTTATTTTACGCTCTATACAGTGACATAACTTTTATAAAAATCGGGCATTGTTTTATAGTGAAAATTAGTGAAAAACTATAAAAAACTCAAAACTTTAAATAAATACGCTGCAGAAACGCGATCGATGACCTATGTGGTTTTTAGTTCGTGCTAGAACGCATTTTTGAACTCTACCGTTTGGTGCAAAATTTGGAATTTTTCGACAAAAAATGGCTGAAATATGGCCAAAAAAACAAGTACCACGTGGCCACGTGGTACCACTTCAGGGTAGAGCCACTGCTTTTGACGAACACAATCGACGCATATAAGAAACGAAACACCCCATCGTTTGAAAAGTGGAAAAATATCTAACAGAACTCAAGTTATAGTGTTTTGAAATTTTGGTACTTTTTTGAAAAATTATATCTTAAAAAATAAATTGACAACCCCCCTTTTTTAAAATTGAATTTAATGGACATTAATTAGTTCTACAATTATCCAAAATTTCAAATTTTTACAATAAACGGTTCGGGAGATATGAATTTGTAAAAATTAAGGGCTGACGTGGTGCCAGTTAACTTGGACTTTTTTTTTATTTTTTATTTATTTATTTTTTTTGTTTTTTTTTTTGCATAGGAAATTAGAGTATATTTTTATTAGTTAAATAGAATTTCTTCACAATTTTTACATTTTTAAAATTTTAAGTGAAAATTTTCACTTGTAAATATAGTTTTTTCAAAAAATCTATTCGGGGGTGGAACATAAAAAATTATAGATCACATTTTAAGCAGCGTCTTGTCAAGCCCTACAAATCGAGCCCAAACTCGGGTAGATTACGACAAGAGATAAGGAAATAGGACAAATCAAGTGTTCTGAGAAATAGCAACGGCCGCCATCTTGGAAATTATAAACCTGAATAACTCTGCAACTAGAAGACCCACGAGGCTGAGATTTTAACTGCAAACCTCAGCACTACAAACTCTACGTGACAGACGAGAAATTGACTCTACATAGAGTCAAGATTTGACGGACAAATTTTTAACACATTAGGATAGTGCAGAGTTGCGTCAAGTGGGGGACCCCAGTCCCGTCAAAATCAGACCACGGACGGCGGAGATATCTCAGTGTAAAAATCTGTCAATATAGACGGCCGCTATCTTGGAAAACACTCAAACCAGTGTAACTCTGCTAATATTTATCGTAGCGAGCCGCGGTTTTTTATACAGTATAGAGCTGACATCTTCTCATATATAGAGATGGACTCTTCATAGAGTCCTAGAGTCACAAAATTATTTTTTGTAAATTGACGTTGGCAGTGCCAACTATTAAATCATACCTGCTTTATTGAGCAAAAACTTTATAAATTTACTTTATTTCAACTGACATAAAAGACTAACCAGGTTATTAAGCGAACGCAACCAACTGTAGGATTACCTACAATATTTTTAATTTTTACATATATTGACTTTTACATTGACATACCGACTAAAAGAATGTTCGGGTATAGGACCCCTGTCAGAAAAAGTGGGGAAACGGATTCCAAGTCCCCAACCAACACCACTCAGAGTACATCCCCCAGGCCAGCAAGTAACGTCAGGCGTAGCATTGGCGAATGGGAGGCCGGAAAACCGGAACAAGCAGCCCAGAAATCGCCACTTAAAACCATAAACATGACCAAGGCTCCGACGGCTCCAACTAAGGACAAGCCCTCCCTATCCCAGGAAGCCAAGACATGTCGACCTTCGGCGGATATTCCAGGATCGTCCACTGACACCAGGAGGATATCGCTCTACACAATAAAGAGCCTGCCGAAGGCCGCGACATATGCAAACCGTAACTTGGAAGCCAGAGCCTGCCTCGTCAAGGCAAAGACATCCTTTGGAACCGCAAAAAACTTGAAAACGGACATCAAGATCGACGTCACTTGGGTTATCGAGCGTTTGTACTATTTGGTGAAAGAGCCGGAACTGAAGAGAGGGAAGGCAAAGTCTATCCAGTCAATAGAAACGTCAATAACCCCGAGCCTTGTGTGCGATGAAAGAAAACAGAGGGACGACAGCCAAATAATGGCTAAAATGGAAGAGCACACCAGGCTGCTTAATGAGCAGAACAAGATTGAACAATTGAACGATTTAAAGGACGCTGTCGACCGATAGAGGGAGGCGGTTGAGGGTGCGCGAGGATAGCGGCGTCAAGCCGGACTGATCGACCAGACTTGAGACCAGCCGCACTTCACTCGGTGGTCATCTCCTCAGCCGTCGTTACCGAGACCGATGACGAGGTCCTGGAGAAAATACGAAGAGTTGTTGAGGCTAAATAGGGGTTGGACACAAGTAGAGAAGGTGCGGAAGGCCATAGACAGGAAAATTGTCGTAGGGTGCAACTCAAAAGAGGAAAGAAGCAAATTGAGCGAGAGACTGACAAACGCCGGCGGACTCGTCGTCGAGGAAGTGAAAAATAAAAATCCGCTCCTGATCCTAAAGGACGTCCTGCTGGTACATACCGATGAGGACGTCTTTCAGACTCTCAAAAATCAAAATCGGGACGTCTTTCACGGCCTAGGAAAGGAGGACGCCGGGGTTGCAATCAAATACAGGCGAAAGGCTCGAAACCCTCACAACGGTCACATCATCCTTAGTATCTCTCCTGCGCTTTGGAGAAGGGCCATTGAGAAGGGGAAGCTCCATATAGACTTGCAAAGAGTGGTGATAGAGGACCAGTCTCCCCTTGTACAGTGCACTCGCTGCCTGGGATATGGGCACGGTCGGCGACTGTGCAAAGAGTCCGTTGACCTGTGCAGTCACTGCGGCGGCCCGCATCTCAGAGCAGACTGTCCAGATATGCTGGCAGGGGTAGAGCCTTCGTGCAAGAACTGCACCCGGGCTAACTTGGCAAACAGTGCCCACAACACTTTTAGCAGTGAATGCCCGGTCAGAAGGAGATGGGATGCACTGGCCCGAGCTTCCGTAGCATACTGCTGAAGTTCCCCTATGACCACCCACCAGTACATAATTGGCCAAGCGAACCTTCAACTAAAATATTGTTTAAACAATGAACAACAAATAAAGATGGATATACTAGCACAAAGTCATACTGAGAAACATTTCGGTAAATTCTGGAAATCTACTAATAGACACAATGTGAAGTCGAGCTTACCTGTGAGTGTTGGGGGTTTCAGTGAGCCTAAAGACATTGCCCACCTATTCCAGCGGCATTTTAAAGTTGAGTCACCGTTACTAGGTGTGCAGCGGGTGCTCGACTCTGATATCAGTGCTGCGAGAGTACCTAACATATTCACGGTTGAGAATGTGGCCACCGTTATTAAAAATATGGTAGGAGGAAAATCTCCGGGGCACGATGGGCTCAGCGTCAAGCAACTTAAGTACGCTGGTCCTAATTTGCCGCGGGTCCTCGCTGTATTTTTCAATTTATGTGTGGGTCATAGATACCTGCCGCAGGATTTAATGTATACTGTTATTATACCTATTGTTAAAAATAAGACTGGGGATGCCTCTGACATGTCCAATTACAGGCCCCTATCTTTGGCTACTATTGTGGCTAAGGTGCTGGACAGTTTGCTTGACAAGCAGCTGGCTGAGTACTTTGAACCTCATGACGCTCAGTTTGGGTTCAGGCCCGGAATGTCAACGGAGATCGCCATACTGTGTCTCAAGCAAACTGTAGAGTACTACACGACCAGAAAAACGCCGGTTTTTGCATGTTTTTTGGACCTGTCTAAGGCATTTGACCTTGTATCTTATGATATGCTATGGACCGAATTGTTTATTGATACTACGTTGCCCCCTGACATAATTTCGATTTTTTCATACTGGTATCAAAACCAAACAAATTCTGTGAGGTGGGGTGGAGCATTCTCGGATAAGTACAGGTTGAAGTGCGGAGTGCGACAGGGGGGTTTGAGCTCGCCCCGGCTCTTTAATCTCTACATGGACCAGCTGATTGGTGAGCTCAGTAGCACCAATATCGGATGTCATGTTGACGGAGTTTGTATGAACAACATCAGCTATGCGGATGACATGGTGCTGCTGAGTCCATCCATTGGAGCTCTTCGTAAACTGTTGGCAATATGTGAATCATATGAAGTGGCTCACGGGCTCAGGTATAATGCTGTAAAAAGCGAGCTTTTACTTTTTAGATCCAGATCTAAGACCTATACCTCGTGTCCTCGTGTCCTCGTGTGACCTCGTGTCCAGTATAACGATGCATTCAGGGTTCTGAAGGGGCTGCCGCGGCAGTGCAGTGCCTCAGGCATGTTTGCGGATACGCGGATGACTTTTATGCTATTATGAGAAAACGGTGTGCCTCCATGTTAACCCGACTCCGCAGTGCCTCCACCAGAATGCTGAGTGTGTTTGTTGATCGGTGGGATTCGCCCCTGATGCATCAGTGGATTCGGTTGCACAACGGACCAAACCGTGGTACGATGTTATACACAAGAAAATGATTTTATATTTTGTAACTTTTTGATGGTACTAACACTAGTTAATAAGAAATATTGTTACTAATACTAAATGGGCTGGTCCTGAAAATAAATAAATTATAATTATTATTATTATTATATATTAACGGACCTTTTTTATGAGTGTTTAATGTACTCAAAACATTTCAATAAAGGATAATACTCTCAAAAACATAGTAAAATAAATAAATCAATCATTCACGTTGTGTATATACATATAATTTCGAATGAAAAACCTCCTTCTTTTAGTGAAAAACTGCTATAAATACCTTCCTACCTTATCCGTGAAGTAAAATAATTGAAATGTAATTTAGGAGAGTTGTACGTATAAATAATTTTGTTAAGCTTCGTTGAACGAGAAAATTTTCAAATCATGTGAGCTATTGAGAGCATCGCTAATGCATAAACAAAGAAACAGTTTGAAATGAGTTTGTTTCATTATTATTCGATGCATCTATTTCAATCAATCCAATTTGAAAACATTGTAATTACACATATACGAGTATAAAGGTTTAAAGAAAATTAATTCGAATTATGATTCTAAAAATTAAGACAAAAGAAAGGTTTTAGCCTTTAGTTAATAACTTAACACCTTACTAAGTTTCATTAAAATCCATTCCGTAGTTTTGTTATATTGTTTATATTAAATAGTTATATAGCCATAACTATTTGTTCTTACGTTGGAAAAAATCAAGAATTGCCTTGTTTTACAAGTCATGAGAATGAAAAGTAATAAGTAATAATATTTCTAACATAACTAAATACATAGAGCTTACACTTCCTAATGTAAAAATATAAAAAAAACACTTGCTCCTTACGAATGAAGTGTTAGAACCGACTAAGTCCACAAATTTCTTATGTATAACTTTAGATAAAAGCTTCAGTGGAACCTCAATCTTTCAACATTCACCAGCAAACTCAGCGTGGCCGTCTTTGTAATTAGAAAAGTTACTCAATTAACGGACGTTAATATGGCTCGACTAGTTTATTTTAGTTATTTTCATATTATTTTATCTTACGGTATTTTAATATGGGGCGGGCAGTACTGCTTAAATTAAATCTATATTTTACAAAATAGAACTGTACAGGCTATTTGTAACCTCAAAACTAGAGATTCTTTGAGAGGTGATTAAAAAAAATGATATTTTTACAGTTACTCCTCAATACATATTTAATAACATAATATTTATACTTACAGAATAAAAAATTGCTAAAAAGTTTGTTAGGTGTGTTAAAGATTTTGTAACGTTTTGTGTTTGTTCGAATTTTTATATAGTTGTGATAAATGTGCAGAGTTTTTTTGAAATATTATTATAATATTTTTTGATAATTGGCATTATTATAATATAAATATCCTTAACTGAATTATATGCTTTTATTCCTTCAAATATAGATTATATAATTATAATACAGGAATTATACTCGTGTGATCAGGAAATCTTAAAACTTTCCCTTTCCCGCTAGTTATTACTTCTAACAGACAATAAGCAAGACCACAATCCTTCATCGTGAAGTTTAATGATATCTCGACGTCTGAAGTCGAGATATCATTAAACTGACTGTGACTGATCACAGGTAGAAAGTTTTGCAATATGAGTGAAATCTTAACATAAGTTAAGGAAACATTAAATTAAACTGTTGAAAGATATTTTGCCACGTCTTGTACTTTCATAGCAACATATTTGAAGTCATATAACAAGTTTGTAAGAGCATTTTGTGGTATGATAGATGGAGTTTCCTTTGTCTTATTTTTTTCTTAATCTTAGCAAATAGCAAATTGTAATCAATAATTTCTAAGCTCGTACTAAAATTTTATGGGGTTTCCGGTTATCCATTTATAAATTTTAATAATTGTAATATTGTATAAATTGGCCAATATAGTCATCAAGGGTTTTGTTAAATAGAAAATATAATACGAACAAAAATATAAAATAAACAGCAAATAAAATAATGTAAAAAGAATTACGCAAATTTTAATACAATTTTTTTCTGTAAGAGCTACATTCATTAGCGTTTTTATTTAATTTTCTTTCATCAAACTTTGCGCTACTTATAACATTCTTTGTTTTTCTATTCTCTTTATCTATTATATACCATTGACTATATTCAGTTACCTCAGAGCCAAAATAATACTAAAATATTGCTTTACGATTTGTGATTACAAAAATTTTCCTGATTTTTATATCTATTAGTTACAAATCAAATACAACTGATAGATACACTTATGTAGAACTGATATACAACTACTTAGTTGTATATCAGTTGTATTTGATTTAAGGTTAGTCAAGTTAGATGATCCTTTTATCATCCTGTTGTATTACTGTATTGTAGTGTTGTTACAGATAATAGTCTAGTATTCTCTCGTGCAATTGTATATTACCGAGATAATTCTATTGATACTAAGAGATAACTGTTAGTGCTAGTCGCCAATATCCACCTACGCGTGAATATATCATGTAGAACAATTATGCTATTAAGTAAAACAAAATTAGCTATGACCTATGTCTTCATCTGCATTTGGAAAATATTATTTTAGAATTAATTTATTTTAATTCATACAAAAAACAACGTACTCGTATACCAAACCGCGAAGTTAAACAATATAAAACCACGAAACAGGAAAAATATTTACATAATGTAATGTATCCGGGAAAAAAAATCTGGTAATATGTTCGGCTTTGTGCTAATCCTATTAATAAAGTTGGATGGAAAGGCTATGGAAATTCATTATCAATATGAACTTACTGATTTATCAAGTTCTATTTCATGATATCACTCTTGCTGTTGTTGCAATTCACGGGTATTAAATTTTAAGCAATAACTATCTAGTTATTGCTTAAAATTTATTAGTTAATGCTGTAACAAGTTTATCTTTACCTCGTAGAACATTTGGAGTTATATTTAAGTAATTATACTATTTTTCTATATATATATTTATACATATTATCGATTAGATTGTTTACAATCAGATAGGAAATAATAATTACACCTTAATGTTGAAAGATATTGGATGCAGATGAATGCCCTTGCGAAATAAGCATTCAATTAATTTTACATTATAATAAGATCATTAAATTATATTAATGATTTATAATATCCTGCACTATTATTATAAAAAATGGCAAGAACAATCCTACAGGTATGTTAGAATATTTACAAGATAACTGGATTTTCTTCTTCGTTTTCAAAGTCAAGTATTACATTTAAACATGTTTAACAAACCTTTAAATTTTTAAATATAATATTTTACATTCCACTAACTGATTTTTAATCTTACTTCAGCCCAATATAACCTGATTTTTTATTGCAATACCATCTTGTTATTATTTTAATAAAAACCACTCACAATATAAATAATTATTTATTATTTGAAATTCGTAAAAAGAATCTGTAACAATAAGACAGTTACTCTATGATAGTAGTCTCCGAAAGATAAAAGAGAGCACTGTTAATAATGGGACGTTATTTATATTTGTAATGTTTACACTATAGAATATGCAACTTCTGTAAATCTTTGTCAAAAGTCATAACAATTACAGCCCTCTTTTAATTACAGCGTGCGTACTGTTTTTAGTATTACTTTTTAAGTTTTTAAATCTTTGTTTAAGCTTAGATTCAATTGTTATATTATAAATTTTCACTATGAATGAATTCATTACAATATTTACTTTATAATTAATTTAAATTTTGATATAATAATTAACAACTGCTTCACTGTATAACTATTTAAAAACATAAATTAAATAAAATATTTGAAAAAATAATCATAACAAAGGTTATAAATACTCAACTCGAGCTCAAGTTTTTGTTTATAAAAACAATAATATCAATGTTGCTGACGTGACATTGACAAATATTCATTAAATTGGGGTATATTCTTCAGCATCTTATTTTTAAAGTGGTTAATTTACTGGTTGTTAATGAGCTCTAAATTGTGAGGGGTTTTGAAAATATTAACTTGAGCTCCTTTAGTCACTATATTTATAGCAAAACTATAGCTTGTACAAACAGGGTTCAACTTACGAAATCACCATTAGAAACTTAAATAATGATTATTATTTCTTTTTCCTACAATTATTATATAAATTATTGTTTATTATTTAAAGTATATTTGGCAATACCCTATTATTTTGAATAATACTGTATTATTATGTGTAATAGTAAAATAATTAATTTTATATTAAAAGTATTTATATTAAAGTGGAATTTTATTTGGTAAACATGGAGACTCTACTTTCAGCGAACACAAATAAAAATAGTTATTCATAAAAAGGAACAAAAGAAGAATAATACTACTTGCTTTTGTATTTTTTTAGGTATCAAGCGTTACAAACGAGGCTCTGTGAGAATGCTAAAGAAACAGCAATAAAGGCGACAAAAATTTTGGTCAAAGGAAACTTAGCGTAGAATAAATTCTTTTTAGTGTGACGATATTTCACACAATTTAGCGAATCTCTTTAATCTTTTTTTACTTTTTTGGAAGATATTAACTAGACATATTTTTACTTTAAACGTAATCATTAATTTTAAATAATAAACACTTTTGTATTAATATAGTTGAGTTATATAGGTTTTAGAAAGTGGGATAATTCTGGATAGGAATGTCAGGGAAGTAGTCTTGGGATTCGTCTTAGTGACTTCGAAATTGACTCTAATTATTCATCAATAATCAGACATATTTTGTTACCTACTGGTTTAAAATTACTTTATAACATACATTCTTTTATTTTTTTATTTGAGAAGCTACTTTATTACGTTGGATTTCCCTTGTATCTGAAATCTATTTTGGAATATTTTTTAATATACTAATTGTTATGCAATTTCCAAATATTCATTCTACTTTTTATTAAAAGATTGACCTAGGAGGCTACCATTACTAAAGATTTTTTCTGTACAGAAAACTATATATAAAAATTATATAAAAACTAGAATCGTCACTAATATAATATATATATTATACACAGTTTGCGGATTTTCATTCAACAATTCTTCCTAATATGTTGTCAAAACAAACTTCCCTTGTTACAAAGTCTTGTTACAATTAAGCGACTTTAGATCAAACTTTTAAGCGATTATAGATTAAACTGGATCTGGCGAGTGTGAATTTTGATAATTGATATTCAGATAATATATATAATACATAAAGTGTAAGGGAGAATGGTAAAATAGAATGAAGTTGTTTGGGTTCAAATAATAAAAATAAGTCATTATATATGTCATATAATTTTGGATAAAAATTTTGGTAATAGTAAAGAATCGTGAAAGACTCTAAATCTAAATAAGCAAATAAGTATAATATGGCTTCCTTTATTAAAACAATTTAATTATTATATTTTTTAATATTATTTAACAGAAAATGTTATATTTTTTAAAACATATCTAATAAACCTGGCTATAGTAAATCAGTTTATTAAACAACAGTTGTGTTATCTCAAATCTCTGAGATAAATTCAATCTATGTTGCGAACTTTGCAAGACAATAACTTTTTTATTTAACCTATTTTTAAAACTTTTAATTTAAGCAGAATATAAAAACTTTAAGATTTACTAAAGTGCAAAATAATGTATTCTTAAGCTTATTTTTTTGCTAAAGCAACATTTTCCAAACTTTAACCTTAAATAATATTCTTTAATTTTTGCCAGAATAAGTTAGTCCATAAATAAGTGTAGTTTAGATTTATTAAAGTATATTAAATATTTCTACTATGTGTTTTTTTTCTATACTCGTACATTAAATACAAAAAAAAAATGTAAATTATTATTGTAAATTTTTTAATTTTTCCTTATTTAAACTTATTATATAATACCTATAATCTTTCGAAGAACTCAATAAATATTTTATATCTTTAATCTCACGTGTATTGCTTTCTTAGCTAAATTGCATTTTTGCTTTTGTTTAAAGTAAAAAGAAATTAGAAACGTAAGAAAATACCTATCGACATTAGAGTATTATGTTATTTTTAGCATATTTAATAAAACATCAAATTTAATTTTAACCACGTTATAATCATAACGTATTAAATTATTATTAAAGATATAATAAATAATAGACTTGAGCAAAACATTAACATTAACGCAATGGTAGTAATTAAAACATAATTAACATTACAAAAAGGTTTAAGACAATGTTTGTATAAACTTTAATTATCTGAAAGTGAACAAATTAAACAATGCTGTTAATTTCTTTTTTTTATAAACAACGTTTTTTTTTGTTACTTTAAATATTGTTTTATAGAAATCTTTTTGGGTCCCACACTAATCCTACAGAATAGGTAAAGTACATTTTTTTAAATCAAATTTATATTCTCGTTAATCAAGATTTTGTTGTAGGATCAGATATTTTGATGCAATACCATTCTCGTTAGTTTGAATTCAATAAAATAACGATGTCAATCCAAAAATACTCGGCATACCAATATTGCATTTTTGCTTACGACTCATTTCATTACTCATTTTAGACTGATATTAGCATAATATAAAAACAGTTTTTGTAATAAAAATAAATATTTTTAATACTATAAAAGAGTAACGAGTCATAAATACGTTTGAAAAAAAATACTGTAAATTTATTTGTATGTCTCAACTCAACACAACTAAAACGAATTGTTAAAAAGTATTTAACAACTAGACAAATTTTGATTAATTTTTATGTTTATCAGTTAGTACCTCAAACACAAATAGATGTATTTAACTGTCGAAAATAATTTACTAAAGACATGAATTTTGGATTTGGCTATATTTCCACTAAAACTAAGAACTAAAAAAAATATAATATAAATAAATAAATAAAATAGATAGTTTACAATATGAGCATGAGTTTCGGAAGTAGCACAGATCAAGACGCTAGCAGCATTTAGTTTCACACTGAATTTAAAAGTAGTAAACGAACTATTTTCAATTTGACATTTAATAAAGTTATTCTAGTTGACTGAATCTCAATTATAACACGCGCTGAATATGAGCCTCGACTTAATCAAAAGAGCTTGTTACTTAATTTTAAAATTACACGTTAATAAATGAAAACTATTTAATGCTGTGTGAAATTATTTATTGCGTAAATGGTATTAAATAAAGTTTTATTTCATTAATTAATGTTTGAATGTCTTTCTGGACTAATATATTTTTAATAGCTATTTTATATATATAAAAAGCATAATTGTATATTTAAAAATACTTTTATTTATGTCCCTACAAATATAATAATTGAAGAATAATAAGTATGATTACATGCAATCATATCATTGTGTCCATATATCGTTGACCTAGAAATATTAACCATAATCAACATAAACTATCACATCCCAAAAAAGACTTATGACAAAAACTTCCTTTAAAAACTTTATCTCTTAGAAATAACTGATTTGAATATAATTGTTTTCTAAAAAAAACTCTAGGGCCTTTAGGATAGTTATTGGAGAAGTTTGTAACTTGTGTATTTGGGTAGACATAAGTAATATGGCCCCATTTGGATTTTCAAAACATTGACTATTAACAAAACAGTGAACTATGGTAATAATTGTTTGACTGTAAGCTTTGGCAACTGGAGAAGTGGCTGCCACTACAAATAAGATTTTTATACATAATATATACAGAAGGACTTTCATAAGGTAACATACAATATAATGCATTAATTACTAAATAAATACAAATAAAACGTAAATTATATTTAACTCACGTGAATCAATTTTGTATTACCAGGATTCTGTGAGTGGAGAGTTAAGGAAAACACTATAATCTCAACATTGACTTTTTGTAAGAAAAATGTATAAAACTGTGAAAGACAACTGACATCTTTAGTGTAAATATGTCATAATTAGTGAAAATAAGAAAATAAATTACATACTGTCTAAAGATCAAAACAAAGTAGATTATTAAGCACAATAGTTGATAGTTGGATCGGGGCCAAATACTCGACCAACTGGTTTAATGTTCAACAACTTCTATAAAAGCCACAGACCACTACTTAATTTATTTTTGTAATATATTTTAAATAAAGCTGATTAAATTTTCTCCCTCATTTTATACATTGTACAGTGAATTTGTTGTTTGCATTAATTCTGTTGCTCAGCTTATTGTGTTTATATTTCAAGAATTTACATAAATAACTTCTTTTATCTACTCTATATTTTAGAGCCAGATATAAATTTTCATAATGTTTAAAATATGGTAAGTAATATCAAAATATATTTTTACAATAAATAAATAAAAACCAAAATTTTGGTTATTTTCAACAAAATTTATATATATATTTGTATTAATTCAATTGAGGGTGCCATAACAAAAACAGGCCTCTGACATTAACGTAATGCATTATAAAGCACCATTAACTTTTAAATATTGCATATATGTCTAAATGTACCATGACTTGGTCAGGTAAGCAGGGCGAGCGGGCCCGTCTTTCTCATCTCGCAACCGATTTTGTTTACATCTCAAAGTATTACAATCATATGTACCTCTATAAACATTTAAATCATTTAGCCAGCAACCATTTGTTTCTCAAGCGACACACAAGTAACGATTTCGGCAATTCTTGTATTTTTTTTTATTGTATATATTATTAATTTGGGGTATAATTACCAAATTTTTTATACCAGATTTATAATGTATATAGTACATTGCTTTCTTTTGCGGCTTTCAACACAAATCCAAATGAAATGAAATGAAAAACTGCCAGATTCTGAAAATTTTAAAGTTAGTTTTACTTTACAAATGATTTAAGAAATATAAATAATGAAATAAGATACAGAATGGACGAACCGCTAATAGCACAAAAGTTAGGCAAAGTCAGCGCAGAGCCATATGTACGACAATAGAATGAAAGCCCTACGTCATATTATTGGCTGGATAGTTTGTTACAAATGTATAATTTAATAGGATTTCTACAAGTTATTATAACATAACTTAATTACTAAATAATTATTTTTCTCAATAATTAACGACTGCAGTTGTATTTGTTGAAGAACCATTTTAATAATATAATAGAAATTATCATAAGATATGTTACATATGTCTCTTCTAGGATAAAGTATTTTAAACAAACAACAATACAAACTAGATTTAACTTTATTAGCTATCCGATGTTGTTTACGAACTTTTTAACTCTGACATTTGACAGCAGACAAAGTTTTGGCTCAAGCAGTGTAGTTTGTGAAGTGGTTATAAAACTATGTTCTATCGGATAATTGAAATTATAAAAGCATAATTTTTAGAGAACTTTTAAAAATATTTAAACAGAGTAAACAAAATGAAAACTAAGACTGTTTTTATTATACACAATAATGTAGCACTTTAATATTCAAAAATGCTAAATATTATATATGGCTAGTATCCTCCATCAGTATTATAGTATCTAATTTTATGGAATTGAAATTCAATGAATTTATTTAAAATTAATTAATCGTGAATTTTTAAAAGAGTTTTGTTGTTTTCATTAATGACATAAATCAATATTATTATCGACGTGCTTGTTGACCTTTCATCCTCACCCGGTCTTGAGGCACATGAATCATAATGATTGCACCTACTGATCTGAATAAAAGATCGGAGACTCGTTATATTTCGTTTTGACGAAAAATATTTTACTATTGTAAGTAATGTTACTGAACTGAACGGTTTTTATTTATCAATATAAATATAGTATATATTTTTTTTATTTAAGTAGTCGATTCTCACATAATATATTCTTATTAGTAAAAGCTATGAAAGATTTGAAAATAATAACTGAGACATTTTATGCCTTAACAAGTTTAAGTAGGAAAATCATACAGCAGATTTTTTAATATTTTTTATAATTACAATTAAATTCAAATAAGGGTTGTGTTGGGGTCGATTCCCTGTGCCTATCTGGTATAGTGAACTTACTACCCGGATGCTGGTTCAAATAAAATAATGGAATATATAATGTAGGTGTATTGGGGATCCTACTCTTGGATACTCAGAACACTGCTACTACTTATCGTCTAGGTGCCACCCAGATTCCGCTCCTGCCGTCCGGTACCCGTTGCTAGCCGGTGCTCGCGGCTTGTATTAGCAGGATAAGAATGAATTGCTAAAAACTAAATTTGACGCTGTTCTAACTGTGAAAAAAATGCCATTCTATCCTATGATTGAAATGTAATTAATAATTATATAATATATCTTCATATTTTTCTTCCTAGATCGTTACACCAATTATAAAGAAAACAAATATTCTAAGATAACTGTTTTAAACATTTGTCTTTAACCAAACTTGCGCAATATAGATTAGCTGGTAATGTAATCATAAAGTGGTAAATTAAAAACAAATCAAGATTACTAATAAATATTTAAATAACATAAAAAACGGGTAGTTTCATGCAATCCTTTTATAAAGACATAGATGCTTTTATTTCAATCAAACAGGTAAAAACTATCTCGACAAACATGATTTTCGATAATTATTATCAGAAACTATACCTTTAAAGCTGTAACATATTAACTACAGCAAACTTACTGTCAGATGTATTTTATTGCAATTTAATTTGTTTAAATAGCAACCCTATTATAAACGTTGTTTAGCACATGAACTCCTTTTTGTTCATTCACGAAACTTTTGTTTATATAATTAAACCTCGATATTTTAACATCAAAACATTTTTAGGAACCTCTTAGTAAATAGAATACATTTTTGAGGATATTTATATTTAAATTAAATACAACAAAATCTTAAATCGAATTATCACAATCAATTGAAATAGACAAAGAATACAAATTAAGAAAAATAAATGGTTAGAAGAATTTATCACGTCGTACCTCGTGGAAAAATAATGTAACAAATTTGAGAAGAAACCACAAATAATAAACTTTTACAAGCTCCGGGGACGGCCAAGTTAGGCAGCAATCTGATGGAACAATTTTGCCGATGGTACTTTTTTTTGTTTTTCATAATAAAAATATAAAAGTATCTATTGGAAAATATTTAAATTAAAATTTTATATATTATAGATATCTGGGTGTGGTGGATAAAGATTTCATTAACATGAATAAATCATATCAATATTCATATTTTTAATTATGCAACATTTTGTACCTATCTTGCATGGCTATAAAAATACATTCGATATAAATATTAATATCACTGATATGGCGGCTAAAGTAACTTATTATACTGTAGTGTCTCAATATTTTTGCAGTTTTTGCAGTGCATAAAATAATTAACGATAATTACTTTGTGGCTTTCAGTTAAAAGTTATAACGATGATCCACAAAATTATAAATTTTACTTTTAACTGCTGATACAGTTTGTATTACATGGAGAGGATGTGGAAAGATTTAAACTTTAGTCATAACTCTGTAGCGCTCAAATAAATTTTATATCAAATATTACATTTAGCTTCCACTCTCATTATAGAACTTGAGTTTGTGGTCGAAGAAAACATTCAAATTCACTTTTGTTTGTCAAAGAAAACGATAAAGTAAAATTGCGGCTATTTTAGAAACTTAATATTTTTATTCTTTAAACTAAAGCACTAAATGTGAAATATATTTTGTAATAAAAAGTTATTGCTTATTTTGCTATATTTTATGATATTAATTATTAATAGGTTATTTTTGAACCTTGTCGTACTACATTATTGCCTACTACATTTTCTGAATAAACACGTATTCAAAACAACCCTACCACTGTACCCCTTTGAACACAATTGAAACTCATATTTTATACATTCATCGTGAAATACGTCGTCCCATCAGTCGGATAAAGCTGCCTTACCAATAAATCGTTATGAATTACAAATTTCCACATCCTTGCGTTTCATCCTCATTGTACCGTATTATCCAGAATATTCTAGAACAAATTTTCATTTTGTAAAATATTTTTGGAAAACTATATTAATATAGTTGTTCTACAATAAAATTTTACAATTACATAAGATTATTTTCTTTTAAAAGAATCTGAGTTCTTGAGTTTGACTTCTGTTTAAATATAGATTCATAATATTTTCATTATCAAAACATTGATTTATTATTATTTATGTAATAAATTTAAAATATTGTGGAAGAGATTTAATAAATTTACTTATTATAAAACATTTTAAGCGAAAACGAATAAAAACAATTTGGAACGTTGCCTCTTACTTTTAATATATGCAAAATATTAATGATATAATTATAAATTATGGAATTGAATTCTATTGAGTTTTCTATATAGTTGTAATTTATATGCATCCGACCTTGTAAGTATGGATTTTTAATATAATGTAACACCTTATGAAAAACATATTTATATTATAAATTATATATTTGATATATTTCACCTCTATTTCAGTTTTGGTGCTACTCGTATGTGTATGTAAATACATTATAGAAAAATATGTTTATTAAATTTCTGCAAGAACTAGTTATTTCAAGCTAGTAAAGTAAATGAATTGAAAGTAATCTTCTTTTATTTTCATATCCGCTAGCAGAGTTTTCTCATCTAAAATTCCGTTACATTCTTAATTTACATAAGAATGCACGTGTAGTTGCGACGGCCATTCTTATAACTATAGATAAGTGTATATAGTAATTCCGAAAGGCCGACATAACTTCGAATGGCTTATAACGCACGAAAACCACATAACTATAGCATCTTCTATCCTATGTATTAGCATGTATTTGTTATGTTATTATATGTATTAGTTAAAAAATATTACTTTATTGAATTACATAATAATACAGGTTATAACGGCGAATAAAGAAAGTTGATAGATTAGACTGGTATAAGTTTTTATCATTATTTAAAGTACATTTAGAATAATTATAAACAACAAGTACTTTTATTTTATTATTTTCATTTAGAATAAACCTCAAAACGTTACATAAATGTATTTTTATGTTCGTAAAAATATTCTACATATTTTTGTATAATGTTTTACATTTTTATGCTACCTTTTTCAACCCAGACGCTATATATCCGTCACTACGATCGCATCTCATAAATTGTAAAATTATTTATTTATTTATTTAAACTTTATTGTAGAAACCTAAAACTAAGGAATACAAAGGGCGGACTTAATGTCTATTGGCATTCTCTACCAGTCGACCTGTGGTGTTGGTGAGAGGGTATAGTAGGTGCACACAATAGACGTTACTAACTAACGAAAATTAACTTAATTAAAAATACTAGTAATATTAACAATAATAGTAGAGTATAATTAAATAATAATAATACATAATAAAATATAATTCAAGAATAATAAATAATAATAAAAATAAATAAATTTAAATAAATATAGGTAATAATAAATGATTAAATAAAATGAAATAATCACAAAGTGTATGTGGGTAAATTTAAAATAATCACAAATAATCGCAAATTTTTTGTGAGTAAATTGAAAATAATCACAAATAATCATAAAGTGGATGTAGGTAAATTTAACCCTTATCGTGGCAAGATATTTTTTTTTTTAAAAATAAAAAAAATTATACATAGGTAGTTTCTTAGGGCTCTAAAAAACACCAAAAAAATAAATAAAAAAATCGTGTTATGAACATTTTGGAAAAACAAGACGTATACTATTCTATACATTGCTACACGTACAGTGATTATCGCATTTTTAGGAATGTATATTATGCTATACATTGCTATGTTTATGGAGAGTTCGGATGCTACTGGTAATTTTTAACATATACAAAAATTATTGGAAATAGGATGAATTTAAACAAAAATAATTGTCTTGGAAGTAAGCATGTTTAATAAAATAAATCTTTCTTGAACAATTTTTGTTTACAAATTAATATTATAATAATTCAGAGACCCTATTGCTTGCGGTGATATTCCAAAAAACAGTTTCGATTCTTTACATAACAAAGATGAACCTTACATTTTGTACACATCGTACTTGCCTGGTCAGCTTTGCAGTACTTGCAGCGCTGATATCCGGTTATTTGCGACCAATGGTCATATTTGTCATACCGGACACCATCACATGGCCGTTCAGATACCGGTTTTTTTATTTTTGCGTTGTCTGGAATTGAGTCTAAATCTTTTACAGAAATTATTCGACCTCGTTTCAGTAGGCCGCTGTAGATTTCATACCTAAAATTTTTTAGACGATCCTTCTTCCTAGTGGTGTTTGTCATTTTGTTATGCCTCCGACGTAAAAGCCAAGCGTTGTTGATGCATATATCCAAAAGCTGCGAGAAAATATTCATATACCACCTGTGCGATCTTATTCCTGTACGATATAATGCAATCAGCATGTTTGCCAAATCAATACCTCCCATGTGACGATTATAGTCTTTAACAATTTTAGGACATTTTACATCAACACGAGTTTTTGCTTCTCTGCTGAATCGTTTTACATTTTGGACAGGGTATGCATCAACATAAGAACTCACCAATGTGACCTGCTTATTATCAAACCATTTGATAATACTAATTTTATTTTTATTACAAACAACCTGACTGAAGGAACCTCTTCCTTTCTTTTTCAAAGCCTTTTCAGTTAGCAGTTTAGTAGCAGCATCTTTGAGTCTATTTTGTCTAATTGTACCTAAACTAAATATACCATAATTTTCCCTCAACATATGTACCAACTCCAAGGAAGTAAAATAATTGTCAAAATATACCACACTTGGTTTGTTTTTAATAGGTTTAGATAAAGCTAAAACTATTTTACTTCCAACACCCATAGTCTCCTCCTCTTCAGTGAATGTAATACCTCTAAAAGTGTCATCTCCCGCGTAGAGCAAGAAGTCGTAAATGATACCAGATACACCGGCCCTGACTAAGTTCTTGAAACCCCATTTACAAGGCTTATTTGGGTTATATTGACGACGACTGCCTGCTTTCTTCCCTTTGTACGGTATAACCATTTCGTCAATACTAAAAGCATTCTCTTCTTCTACGGATAAACACTATGTTGGAATGCTATCTATTACAGGACGTAGTTTATAATATCTATCTGATGTATCGGCTTCAGAATTATTGGTAAAATGTAAAAATCGCCTGACTTGTTCAAATCTTTTTAGGGACATTACATTTGTTTTTTTTTTTTTTTTTTTTTTATACCCTCTGGGTTAGTGCTTGACTACATTCCACCTGATGGAAAGTGGAAATGTAGTCATAGATGGTAAGGCGCATTAACCCAGTAACCTATTCACTCTTTTCTTGAAGACACCCACATCGTATTGGGACGGAAATACCGACGCAGGCAAGCTGTTCCAGTCCTTCGCTGTGCGAACAAAAAAAGACGAAGCAAAGCGCTTTGTTCGGACAGGGGGAATGTCCACAACGTAAGGATGGATATCTGCCGTGCGTCGGAACGTCCTGTGATGGAAGGGGGATGGAGGAATTAAATCATGTAATTCCTGCGCACACTCACCAAAATGTATCCTATAGAATACTGAGAGGCTAGCAATTCTACGCCTGTGTTCAAGGCTGTGGAGGTTGGCTTCAACCAATTCAGGGTCGCCTATAAGCCTCTTTGCTCGCCTCTCAATTGAGTCCAGAACCGCAAGATGAGACTTAGCGGCACCAGCGAATATATGCCCACAGTACTCCACACACGACCGGATCTGTGCTTTGTATAATACAAGTAGCTGTCCCGGTGTAAAGTACTTACGGACCTTCGCAAGAACGGCAAGCTTTCCTGCAGCTGCTCTTGCTCTGGACTCAATACACCGACCAAAGTTGAGGTTCGAGGAAATCTCTAAGCCTAAGCCTAACAACTGAAGCCGGTCACTGTATTCCAAAGATACACTCTGGAAAGTAGGAGCCAAGGTGAAAGGGCTCCTTTTGGCGGTGAACAGACACGTCTGCGTTTTGGTGGCGTTGAATTTGACAAGATTGGCTTTGCCCCATGCGGAGACTGCCTGAAGTTTGTCATTCAAACGTTGCACCATGGCTTCTCTTTCAGACTATACTTGATCTCTACTAGCCCGACTACTCGGCAGGTATCTTTCTACAACTGTGCTGTCGTCTGCATACCCATAGATACCGGGCTTCAGCAGATCGTTAATGTGCAGCAGAAATAGAGTTGCAGAAAGAACGGACCCCTGAGGCACTCCGGCATTTATTATCAAGGGTTCCTAGGAACACCCGTCGACAACTACTCGGAGAGATCTTTGGTTCAGAAAGTCCGTTACCCAACCGATCAGACCAGGAGATATACCGTATGTTGAAAGCTTGCTTATAAGGCTCGCATGCCAGACCCTGTCAAATGCCTTCGAGACGTCAAGAGAGACGGCGACCGCTTCTCCGTTCTTCTCGATGGCCTCGCCTAAAATGTGCGTAGCGTACACTAGAAGGTCCCCAGTGGACCTATTTCGGCGAAACCCGTATTGTCGGTCACTGAGGAGATCGTTACCTTCAAGGTACGCTAAAAGGCGCGAGTTCAATAAACGCTCCATAATCTTGCAGAGTATGGAGGTGATTGAAATCGGTCTATAAAAGGCAGGATCGGCACGACTGCCTTTTTTGGGCACTGGTTGCACGTTAGCAAGCTTCCAAGATTTCGGCACTATTCCAGACTTGAAAGAGAGACGATACAGACGTGTCAATACAGGAGACAACTCAGCTGCGCATGTCTTGAGCAGAATGGCTGGTATACCATCAGGGCCACTGGCTTTATTCACATCAAGACGACACAATGCTCTCCATACCTCTTTGTTAGTGATGCGGATTTCAGGCATCGAAATACCGCAGTGAGAAAGATGCGCTGGAGAAGCATTGCCAGTGTCTAGATATGAATTATCAGCGAACAGAGAAGCAAATACATTCGCTTTCTCTGTCGCTGTATGGGCCAGAGATCCATCCGGCTTCAGCAGAGCAGGTTCGAAGTTCGACTCGATCGCTTTGACAAGAGACCAGAAAGCTCGACTGCCAGTAGGTCTGACAGAGAGCTTTTCGCCATTCTTAGCAATACGATCGCGACGAACCTTCCGTAATGCCTTTTTATAGGACTTGGCAGCTTGGTTAAAGGCTCTCTTCTTTAAACTTACATCCGGAGCTTTGCAGCTTCGAGCATCAGCCCAAATTAGGTATGCCGAATGTTTTCGGTCTTCAGCATGACCACATTCGGCATTAAACCATGGGCGAGCTTTGCCACCGATGGGTACGTCAGCAAAAGGAATGAAGTACTCCATTGCCTGATGTACCACATCGGTTATAGCATCCGCGCAACTCGACGGATCCAAGGAAGAGAAGCAGACCTGCCGCCAAGGATAAGACGCAAAGAAGTGCCGCATCTCATCCCAATCTGCTGACTTGTATTTCCATACTCGCCTAACACCAGGTGGTTCGAAAGATGGTGGGGAATATGTAAATACAGATTTCTCCAAACAGTGATCGGAGGTTCCCAAGGGGTACCTCAACACGATACCTGTCCGGATCAGTTGTCAGCAAAAGGTCCAGGCAATTGGCTGTATGGCCAACTACATCTGGTACCCTTGTCGCTTGCCTCACCAGCTGAAAGAGGTCGAAAGACAACGCAAAATTCCGCGCTTCTCTTCCAGCATGGTCGGTCTTCTGGTACGGGAACAGCCAGTCCTGATGACAGGCATTAAAGTCCCCCAGAAAGACGAGCTGCACTGAAGGGTACTGATGCAGAGCCATATCAGCAGCCTCACCGAGATACTCAAATAATTTAGTTGTCTCCTGATCACCGCTGTGCGAACGGTAGACACAGCAATACAGGATTTTTTCGTTTCCTGTGTCTACTAAAATCCATAAGGAAGAAAAAGTGGGGTCTTCAAGGTGACGGAGACGCAGGATACAGAGGTCGTTCCGTGCGTATACACAGACCCCGGCAAGTGAGCGAAAGTTGTACTCTATCCAGTAACCGGGATGATCCAGGTACGCAACGCTTAGAGGACATTGTATCTGTGTCTCCGTCAAAAAGAGCAAGTGCGGTTGCTCTGTCTCCAGGTGGTGGTGGACAGGTAAGAGATTAGAGTGCAAGCCCCTGATGTTAGTGAGGTGCACTTTAAATGAGGAGGAGTGCAACCGCTGTAAAAACTTCTTCTTTTTATTGGTCTTTTTCATAATAAAAAATAAAATAAAAGAGTGAATAGGATGAGAAATGGCAGTTGAACGAGGCGGTACGTATCAAACCCGGCGCCGAAATTGGTGATGTCATGTCACTGGGAGGCTAGTCTGGAGACTGCGGGGACGCCCGAACCCCCCCAGGGATCGCCATCGGGCCTCCTCATCTGGTCGCCAACCAGCACGATGGAGCCACCCTGGGATTTTACGCAGCTGGCGGGGCAGCCTTTCATGGGTGGCTGGCCCACTAATTGGGCCCCCAACTATCTGCGGGCGGCCAGCGGAAAGCCGTCGCTTCGGATCCCGCTACCCTCCTCGACTAGGCACTTGACACAATAAGCACCAACTCAACGCCAAACCGGTTCGCCAACGCAACGCAACTGTTCAGACCCATTTCCCATGTAGACGGCTTCATCGAACAACGTGCCGGAACACGACTGACACGGACTTTGCCCGATGGGTGGTAACCTTGCCGGCGACTCGATGTTATGGTCTACCACCTATGGTCTACCACCATCTGCCACCTTTGCATAACGAAAAGACTTTTGCCAGTAATCTTTGTATGATGGCAAAACTACAATACCCATGGTGACATTTATTGCCAGAAAGTCTAGTATTTCTTCCCTTGAAACTAATATGGATCTTCCTGTTTTTTGTACGCTGTATAAATTTGTGTGAGTGGTAATAATATCTACTAAGTCTTCAGTAAAAAATCTATAAAAATAATCTAAAGGTGACCAATCAGATGGCACATTTTCAAAAAATGTAGGTTCTGCTATTGCTGCCTTGTGTTGAAATTGTGCTTTTTGCCACCTAAAAGATAATTTAATTTTTCTGCCACACTGTCTTTTTATTTTTCGTGCTGCAGTTGCAGGAGTTTTGTATTTCATTCTTTGAGCGCGCGTCAAAGGTGTGCCGATAGGCGATGCAAGTGGATGATTTGAAGGCAAAGATATCAAAGATGAAATTGAGGGTAGAGCGTCATAATTACTTTCTGTTGGATTAGGAAATACCTGAGTAAAAATAGGTGTAAGAGGCACTTCGGTTGTATCGGCATAAATATCATCTGCACACGTTCCTATCTCATCATCAGAATTTAGGAGGTTTAACCTTTCGAGACTAGAATTTATCGATGGCGCTGGAGAACTTTCTGTTGATCCAATCATCTCAGCTTCATCACCGCTACTAGCTCCGTCACTTGTGTCAGAGTCAGCATTCTTTTCGGGCACTAAGGATAAAATGCGCCCAGCTCTTTCACTCATAGCAGTCTAAAACCAAAGAAAAAGAAACATGCAAAAAACCATCACCATAGTAAAGCCAAACCATATTGCATTATATGTAGATAGGTAAATAACCTATGTAATGTTATTTGTTATTTATATAGATATAATACTAGTATTTTTTGTGGGAATCCAACCCACAATTTTATATGTCGTTTTCTAAAACCACTATATCAACGAGGCAGTCAAACATCAGTAGCACTGTCTTTTAAATTGTAATAAAGTTGTACATAAGACACTTACAATAAAAATTTTATAGTAAAGTTCAAAAAAAAAAATGATCCCGTGAAGTTAGCAATGTATATTATTCTATACACTACCACCGAAAGGTAAATTACTGCAACGGCGGCATTGTATAGTATAATATACGTTAGTAAAAAACACGACCAAAACATACTAATTCTAATAGGGACAGCAGCATATATATAAAGATGTGTAAGAACAAACATTTAGGGATATGAATATTATAATAAACATACATATTTAAATGTACAAACATAAAAAAAAAAAAAACTTACCTTAGCTAAACCTGAGCGACGCATCTTGACGGTTATTTTTCACAACTGATTTAAAATTATGACAGATAAACGACTATTTTTATTTTTGAAGTATATATAATAAACGTTTAGAAATGTTATGTGTTTAATGAAACTAAGTTAAAAATTATTTTAAAGTGATCGTATATTTTTATGAAGTTGTATGTATGGTATACTATACAAAAAGAACATAAGGGTTAAAGTAATCACAAATAAACACAATCAGTATGTGGGTAAATTGAAAATAATTACAAACGGTATGTGGGTAAATATGAAACAATCACAAATTGTATGTGGGTAAATTTAAAATGATCACAAATAATCACAAACTGATTAATCAATCATAGACGTCATGAATCTGATCTATATACCCGAACTAATTAATTTGTCCTGCCGATTACAGATTCTGTTTCCTGTTTAATATTAAGACCAGATTTCATTAATAACATAACTTCATGTAAACGTACGATATACTACACGTGTATTAGTTGTTTAGAAACAAAGAGTATTAACTTAAATTAAAATTAACAAATAAAGTAATATTTATGGTAGATACCAGTGAATACGCATTTATTGTAGTAGCAACCCCATAGTACGTTTAACATAGCACCATATAAGGAATAATTACTAAGTCAACAAATACCGCCATGTGTTAGAATCGTTTGGAGTTAACTGACTATTGTGACTGCCAAATAATAAATAAACAATTAATAAAAATTCAATTTAAACTTTATTTAAGACACAAGAAACGATTTACTTATTACAAGGAATTTTGAAAAAAGACTTGTGCGTGAAAAATCCTACAATCTCAAAAACTACGTCTTATATTAAAGAAAATAAACATCTTTTAATCTACAATTAGTTAATAAGAAGTATGGAAATAAAATGGATACTCTCTAAAGGTTGGAACGCGGTCAAATACTCGACCAACTGATTTAATGTTCAACAACGTCTATAAAACCCATAAACCGCTACTTAATTTATTTTTGTAATATATTTTAGGTAAAGCTGATTAAATTTTCTCTCCCATACTATACATTGTACCGTGAATTTGTTATTTGGATTAATTCTGTTTCTCAGACAGTAAGTATACTGTCTGAGAAACACAGTAAACACAGTAGTGTTTTTATTGCAAGATGCATATTTTAGAGCTACATATTTATTTTGAACTACATATATAATTAATAGGTGGTATATAATATAATGTTTATTAGAAATTGACGAATGTTGTCGTGATATATATTATTGCTTATTGCTAAGATAAATATTGAAAATAAAAATTCTTGACAATATTCTATTACTAATGTCATAAAGATCTGTATATCTTGAAGGTGGCTGCTTTTATTTAAATCAAACGTAGCACAATGATTTTGATTAAAACAAAACACTTATTAACATATACTTTATCTCTGAATATTTAAAACCTCAATATTACTATTTAATTTATTGAAATAGGATTATCAAATCATCATAAATTTAAATAAACAATAAAAAACATGTAAAGTATTTCACACGCTTGAGTCAATTCGTAACATATATTCCGCAAAACTTTATTATAAATGTGGTTCAGCATATGAATTCTTCTGCCTTCATTCGTGAAACATTTTTTTACTATGATTAAATCTGAATATTTTAACATCGTAACATTTTGCAGACAACATTTTGGTGCTATTCATATTTTCGAAGATTTCTGTATATACAAGTATTTACAATGTACAACATACATATAACAAAGATTACAATATGAATCGCAAATTAAGACCTTTACCCAGGAATGATGTACAAAACTTAGCTGTTATAATAGCATATAATACTAAAGTAACGTAAATAAAAATTGAGAAAAATAAACATTAAAAAATAAGAAAAATAAATGTTCAGAAGGTTTTACCACGTCGTACCTCGTGGCAAGAAAAGATTACTAAAATGATGTAACAAAATGGATAAAAAAGTTGCAAACAATAAACTTTTGTAGGCTTTGGTATCAGTCTAAGTTAAAAGGCAATCTGATGAAGAAACTTTACTATTGCCGATGGTAAAATTTATTGTTATACATATTAAAAAACAAAAGTGTATATATTACTTTTTTGAATTATAATATTCATGTTATAGTGTAGTTGCAGTGGCTAGCGATTTTAGTAAGTCATAATAATAATTAATCATACCATAGTTATGTAACGTATTATATAAAATTTTTATTGCTATAATAATAAATTCATATACCGTAGTGTCGGCATCACAATGCTTTAGATTTTTTTTATAAGTATCATTGTCATTTCATATGAACGCTATTACTGAAAAAAATTTTTGCCTCAACCTACCTAACATATTTCAAGGGTTATATATGTTTCAATATTATTTTATTTAGTATAATAATCATAAAGTTTTCCATGATAAATCTTATAACGGTTAATTTATTTTTTGTGTTTATTAAAAAGTTGTAATTAAGATCCACCAAATTATAAATCTTACTCTAAACTGCTGATACAGTTTGAATTATATGGAGAGGATGTGAAAACGATGTTTCATCGTATTATAGTAGAGCTCAAATAATTTTTATACCAAATATTACATTTAGTTTCCTTTGTCATAATAATACGTTTACTTACTTTTTTTTACGCTTTATTATTCTCTAACAATGATTATTAGCTTATTACGTTTGAACCTTGCCGTACTAAAATATTGCCTTGAAATAAATCATTTATGTGTACAAAATATTTAACATACCCCCCTTTCACCAGAATTGAAACTCATATTTTATACATTCATCATAAAACCATCACTTCAGTCGGGTAAAGCTGCCCTACCAATAAGTCGTTATAAATTACAAACTTCCACATCCTCGCGGTTCGTCCTCATTGTACGGTATTATCCAAAATATTCTTGAATAAATCTTTCTCTTTCTAATTATTTCTGGTTCGATAATTATATAAAATAAAATTTAACAATACATACGATTATGTTTTCTTAAATAAAAAACGAATCTAATGAGGTGCCAAGTTCGAATTCTCATTACCTACGACGTTTTGTTTTTTTATAGATTCATAACATAAGGATTTTCAAAATATTATTTTATTGAACTTAATTAATTAACTAATTAATTAATTAAGGAATTAACAAATATATATTCCAGTCTATAAAATATAAGAGTGTACATAGAATTTAACTATAGCTATTTGAAATAAATATTTTGATTTTGAAGGCATATTAAATAAAATATTACTAAGACGCTTCAAACATGAAATAGAAAGTTATAAAGATCACCGTATACCGCAGCTACCAGTATATTCTTATAAAATGTATGAGTGTACCAGTAATTTAGTAAATATTAATAAAACAAACGCCTAGACAATTTCAATATAGAAAAAATATTAAAACAATTTGTCTGCGAATATTGAATACCAAACACACCGGGATCCATACCTTATGATTTCCGAAGGAACATAGGAATGGGCAAAAAAGGGAGTAAATTGAAAAGCTATCAATAGAATAATAAGATTCGTGAACAATGAAATAAGTTTAAGTTTTAATATTAAAAAAAAATTATAAGATCTTTAGTTCGGTCTATGCACTTTATTTTTATTTTTATATTTAAATTGTGATTCAAGAAAAAAAATTTTGCTTATAATAGGTTTAGGTTTAAAGAATTTATTCTCAAAAAAGACAGATTCACTTACATATTTATATTTATTATTTATTTAGCTTCACGCCATATCCCTTGCGGGGTAGCCAGAGATGACGGAGCGCCAAACGCTACGGTCCCTGTATACCTCTTTTGCCTCAGCCACAGATATCAACCTCTTCATACATGCCCTCCGGGGGGTTCTCATGCTTTTTACGTGACCTTCCTCCAGTATCTTAGATACCGTGTTTTTGAAGGACACTCGAGGCCTCCCCCTGTCTCTCTCACCGCTCACTTTTCCTATATAAATCTTTTTTACCATTCTTGTATCACTCATTCGTTCGACGTGCCCAAACCACCTGAGCACGTTCTTCTTCATTCTCATCGTGACATCTTCGCTAGTACCTGCCATTCTGTGGATCTCTTCATTGCGGATTCGATCAGCCAGACTGACTCCGCATATTCTGCGAAGAGATTGCATCTCCACAGCATTCATCTTTCTTACATTCTTCTTCTGTGTTACCCTCTTTTGGCTGCCGTATAACAGCGTCGGTAGTATAACTGCATTGTGTACAGCCAAACGTGCAGCAGTCAAAGCACCGTTGACTCCGTTACCGGCAGCAATACGCCTTTCCACATCCATTTAGTATCTTCCGTCTCTGCTAAATATACTTCCCAAATATACCACTTCATTCACTTGTTCTATTATCTTATCATTCACGTTGATCTAACATTCAGTTCTTTCTTCATTTTTTTCAAATATCAGAACCTTCGACTTATCTACATTCAGGTTAAGACCATTAATTTCACACCCATCTTTCAGAGTGGTGACCAATGCCTGCAAATTGCATTCTGATGATGCAATGAGCACCGCATCATCTGCATATAGCAAGCAATTGACCTTAAGGTCACCTACTTTCACTCCCATGTCACTGTCTTTCACGCCTTGGAGATAACTTTCCAAATACAAATTGAACAACTAAGCTGACATAGCGCAACCTTGCTTAACACCCGATTGGATGTCAAACCAGTGCGACATGCCAGCTTCTACTCGCACACAGGCTGGGTGATCTCGGTGAAGAGACTTTACCGCCTGTAGCAAGGGTTCGTTCACATTGTATCGGGGCAGTATCTCCCATAACTTCTTTCTCACAACCCTGCCAAACGCCTTTTCCAAATCCACAAAAACACAGAAAACCTTTTGGTTTAGGGCCAAAAACTTTTCCGTGATCATGCGGAGGGAAAAGATCTGATCTATACACCCTCTTCCAGTTCTAAAACCTCCTTAGGCCTCCCACAACAGCCTTTCAGATCTCTCTTGCATTCTTCTCGCTAATATTTTAGCATATACTTTACCGCCCAAGCTAATCAAACTGATAGCCCTATAGCTTGCACAGTCTATCTGTGAACCTTTGCCTTTATACAAAGGTACGATGACTGCACTTCGCCAATCGTCTGGGACCTCTCCCGATTGCCAGCATAAATTACTCAAAAACCAGAAAAAGTCCCAGACGCGTGGCCCACCATATTTGATCATGTCGGCAGTAACTTCATCTGCTCGCGCAGCCTTACCACATTTCAGACTTCGAATCGCGCTCTCCACTTTTTCCAAACTGATTTCACCATCGGCTACATCTTGACTCAGCATTACGCTGGTAGACAAGACCGAGGCTTCCTCACTTTCATACATCTCCTTGTAGAATTCCGCCCATCGCTGCAAAACGTGTGCTAGCTCAGTTAAAATTTCACCGCTCTTCGAAAGCACCCCTTTCATTCTACAGGTTACCGAACAACCCCGGGAACCACTTACTTCTCGTCAGAAAAGCTTCGTGTTTTCCCGGAAGTTTATCGTCAACCTTTCATCCCTTTCTCTTTCAGAATTTTCACGCTTCATCTTTATAAGTGCTTTCGTTTTCTGCTTTTGCAGCTTGTACGCTCTTTTTCTTATCTTTCTCATACTTTTATCCTTACTAGAGGCTTTATAATCCAGCCATGCTTTCTTCTTTAACTTTACAGCATCTTTCACTTGATCATCCAACCATTCATCGCGCTTTTTACTAAAACCTCTTTTCCTTTTACCACAAACTTCTATCGCTACTTTCACCATACCATTCCTAAGGTTCTGTCAGCATACTTCAACACTTTTATTTCCAGAATCTCAGCTTTCAAGCTTCTTGGAAACCCTTTCTTGATATTCCTCTCTGATCGGTGGATCTTGAAGCTTCCAGCTTCTTATGCGATAATTCGACGCCAAGCTTAGACACGTCGTGCAGCTGCGCCAACCTGCAAACAGACCTCTTATTCTAGCAACGACTAGATAATGGTCCGTTCCCAGATCAGCACCCCTGAACACTCGCATGTCCAAAACTTGACTTCGAATACGCTGATCCACTAGGAATAAATCAATCATACTTCATTCTTCTGCTCGCTCCCATGTGTACATGTGAATTTGTTTGTGATCAAACATCGTGTTTGCCACAAACAAATTTTTCTTCTTACAAAATTCCAAAATAAGCTTTCCAGCCTCCTTTACTCTCCTGTCACCGTACTTGCCTAGCACGCTATCGTAACCACTTCGCGCGGTTCCAACCCATCCATTCATATCTCCACATACTATCAACTTTTCATTATCCCTGACACTACTTAGAACATCCCTGACATTCTCCCAAAACTCCTCGAGCTCGCTCATTTGAGCTGAGGATACTGGTGCATACACGGTTAACAAGAATACTCTTGTTATCCCCAGCTTCAAGCGAACCCAAAGAAGCCTTGGGTTGATCGCCTTGTATTCTACCATTGCATTAACCATGCGAGAGGACAATAATACCCCTACACCTTGGCAACCTCGTTCACCCTCTGGAACCCCAGCCTAGAAAGCGACCCGGTTGCCAGGCAAATCGGTCGTATCATTGCCTTTTATTATATTTTATTTTATTAACATAATACTCATAAAATTTATCGTAACAAAATGATGTTAAAGTCATTTGTTCGTGACAGTTCTGGTTAAAAAATATTGTTTAAGATAAATTAAGAAAGTTACAATTAAGATTTCAATAGAGTTATAGTTAGAAGCGGTAAGTAAATTAAATTATCTTATGTTTATTTTGAGTTATGGCATATATTACATGCGTAGATTGTTAGTTTTCACGTTTTGTATTTTGAAAAGTCACATTTCAACCTAGCTGAAATATAGGATGCTAGAATACGTCCTTGAGATAAGTTTACATAATATCCAAATTTGGTTTATGCAATTACTTGACTAAACTTCATCACTTCGTTTTATCATATGTAAGTTTTAGTTGAATGGTAGTATGCTATTACCCGGACAAAAATTAAACAATAAAGAACAGCGAAAAAGTACATTACTCTGTACCTAAAAACAAAATGAAGAAGTTGCTTAAAGAACTTTGAAAATAAAGAAGAACTTTGAAAAGAAATGGGTCAAATTCGTTAGACACAGTCGGATTAGAAACTTAAAAAAA
Organism: Melinaea menophilus ssp. n. AW-2005; assembly: GCA_918358695.1. Taxonomy (NCBI): domain Eukaryota; kingdom Metazoa; phylum Arthropoda; class Insecta; order Lepidoptera; family Nymphalidae; genus Melinaea; species Melinaea menophilus. The sequence continues at coordinate 15,438,615 of OU911043.1, read as the reverse complement.
AACGTATACCTATGCACGTATACGTTCATTGTGGAAAAGTTTTGAAAAGCAATTTCGGAAAATTCAAGTGGTAATTAGAAAAAAACATTAATTAAACACATGTTTACGTACGCAATGAATGAGAAATCTCTCTGAATGATTTAAATATTTAGTTGAAAATAAAGTTTTTTTTAAATAAACATCACAAAAGATTAACGTTGTAATGGAGTATTAAGTACTAGGTCACGCAAGCGGGGTCGTGAGCTGAGCTAACTTTTGCTCTGTGCACGGCAGGCTATTTACTAGGATGTTCTTTAGCTTAGTGCTTACAAACGCCACGAGAGTTAAATGAAAATATAGGATATTATCAATAAATCATTTGCCAAACATGTCAAGCTTGATATTCGTTTCAGGTCTTTAAATGGAAATTTTTCTACAGAATTGCTCATAACACCCTTCTTTTCGTAATGGCATCACGCTGAAATCGTTAATCGACTGAGCAGTTGACGATGGCCACACTAAGCGATTCGTTACTTGTTGATCAGTTGTAACATATGGCAAATTAATAACTGCAGTTTCAACTACGTTATCATCTTCGGTAACGTCGTCCATTCCACTGTTTCCTTCTTCTGCATATGTAAGGAGGCTTGTTACATCTGTATCATCAGACGGTAGCCTGTCCAGTTTTCTCAAATCAATCGGAATGTCTTGATAGAATTCGTTATTTTGTTTCAGCCACCGGAGAGCGTCGAGCACTTTCTGATGTCTTACACGAAAGTCTTGGAAGTCTGTTGCTGCTTCGCGTCGTACAATGATTATTTGCAGATCTGCAAATCGTTGAGGAAGTACAGTTGCCATCGTTTGAATTTCTTGTTTGACGTTTAAAATAATTCTGCATAACGAAACTGTCCGGGCCATCTGTTTGCCCTGAGCCGATACACTCGCATAATTGGTTGTATGCGTGCCATGGGCACAGTTTCGATCTTGTTATTGTGGTGGCACTGCTTCAGGATCCATAAATTTTTCTGAGGTGAACATTCATGTTGTTCGAATGGGACAGCATGCCGAGCAAGAATAGGGAACTCCTGCTTCTTTTAAATCGGTTCTTGAATATTTAGAACAGGAAACGTATGCCAATTTTTCAATTTTTTTATTGAATCGACGCTTATTAATATTAATTAGGAAGCGTAATATATGTGGCTGCACTCTCTCGATACTCTCGATACTGCTGTGAACGTACAAAAGTTGCTTTGTATCGCGATATGCGCCTTGCACACGTTCTGCCTCTTCCTCTGCCTCGTCCACGTTCCATTTTACGATAATGGGATGATATAATAAGATTGAGCAATAATTAAATGGAAGCTTGATGAAATAAAAGTGAAAGAAAATATTCGGACGGAACCTTGCCTGTTCGAAGCCCTCACACGCAACTGAAGCATTAGTTCAGTTGTTCCTTCTATTTTGCAATTCTTTTAACTTAAGGCGCGAACCGGTATGAGACATTCCATATGATAAGTCTATGGACAATTTTCTGGTGAATTTAAACTTTTTTGCTGTAATTCGAAAACTTACCATTCTTTTAGTGTACCTTGAGTTCAATGTGAACTGCATTCTGACGAATTTATAGTCAGTTCTGTTATCTATGAGAGTAGTTACAAACTCTCTTATATTTCAATCCACTCGTAACTCGTGCATCGAGCAGGCGCGCGCTGGTTAGTCACTAATCGAACTAAATTAGTTCTGTTAATTGTTCAGGATCTATCGATCGAAATTATCCGAAATTTGGCACAGTCATAAAGCAATGTAGCATCAAACACCATGCCGAGTTTCTAAACTGTGGTATGAGTAGTTTTTGAGCTAGCACGTAAATTGTCCTAAACTGAATTAGTAAATTATATGGAATTCAGAATTACGATTTTTAAAAAATTAAATGTATGCTTAGCGCTTTATGTTCGCAAACATTGTGGCGAGTTTCGTTAACGTAGCTCTAATAGTTTTTAAGAACAGAGAGTTCGCATTTTTTGCGATCTGACCAGTAAAGAGCTTCGCTTCGCTCAGCTCAATCAAATTTATAGCAAAAGTAGCGATTAGATCTTGTTTGAGCTCCTGGGTCTTCTCAGACATTAGAGACTTCGTCGACTTGAACGTGCTGATGGAATTGGGAAAGTATCAATGATTTGTAATGTTTACTTTACATTATATCGCTTTAACATATATGTAGAATCATGTTACGCCTATTATTGTGGCCGAAAGTCGTCAAATATATGACATTATTCCACATATTGCCCATTAGAATAATTAAATTAATTTGTAATATTTAACGTATATTGTTGTTTCGCCTGTGGTAACACCTGTTGTGATCCATTTCCCGGGGGTTGAATGATAATAGATATATAATAATATAAATCATTTAACAAATACGCTATCAAAAAATATATCTTAAATCTCTCAAATAATAAAATATTGGATATAATCCCATCCTCGAAAGTTGCAAGACTTCATGGGCGGCAGTGATCACGTATCTTTGACCCGCAAACTCGTTTGATCTCCTCCATCATAAAAAAAACAATATCTTTAAAATATTCAAAATAGTTATGCAATTAGTGAACGATGATTTAGCATGGGTGGTTACATGTATCTGGAGCCGTTTTAATGGAAAATGAATTTTGATTTATGTGATGCCAAAACTATATAGAATGCCAAATAGATAAGGTTTACTAAACAAAGAATTTTATCGGATATTTATTCAAGAAAGAAAATATTTAAACTGTAGAACCACGTCGTGGAAATCTTTTTTTTTACAGTATATTTATTAATTGAATATTTAGCATTTGTGTTACTATAGAAATTATTATTTGCTTGGATATCAAATTTGCAACCAATACAAATTTTATATTAAGCGTCCGTATTTTTTTTTAATATAATGTGACCGGACCGGATAAGAAGAATGATGTAAATTCATATTATTACAAAATATATATTACAAGTACAAAGTTTCGGCAAACAAGACATTTATTTCAGAAATAATATGTTAAATAATAAGAATATAAAATTATTTAACGAAATTGTATCGCGTTATTAAAAACGAAATTTTCCTTTTATGTAAAGGTTGTATACGGGAACTGCTAATAGAATCTTTGCCTAATAAGGTACGAGTATAGTGAAAGTAAAGTTACAGTTCGAAAATTAAGAAAAAAAAAATTATATAACTCAACAAACGCCAATTAAGGAAGAAAAATGAGATACGATTTGAATGATAATGAAATATCAATATACTTATATTTCGGACATAGAGCACTTTGTGGTATATGTGGTAGTTATGTCAAATAAAATACGTACTAATTCTATCCATGTTCTAGAAATAATCGTGGGTCAGATTTATAATATTATAACCCTCTTTTCATCACAAAGTTATTACAATCTAAAATGACAGTAATTATATATGATATAAAATGATGTGTATAGTGGGTGTACTGTAATGTTTCATGATATACAGAATCTCACTTTTGTGATTTAATACTCAATTACCTTGTTGTGGTAGGTTGTTAAAAAAAAATCAATTAAATACAATTGATTATAATCAGTTATCTACCTCACAGCCAAAACAACACTAAAATATTGCTTTACGATTTTTATATTTTTTATTTACAAATCAAATACAACTGATATATATAAGTAGCATCAGTTGTATTTGATTTGAGGTTATTCAAGTTAAACGAACCTTTTATCATACTGTTGTACTATTACTGTACTGTTACTTGTACTGTTGTTACAAATAATACTCTAGTATTATCTACAATTGTATATTATCGAGATAATTGTATTGATACTACGAGATAATTGTTGGTGCTAGTAGCCAATCTCCATCTACGCGTGAACATGTCATGTAGAGCAATTATGCTATTAAGTAAAACAAAACTAGCTATTGGGTATGTCTTCATCTGCATTTGGAATATATTGTTTTATAATTAATTTATTTTAATTCATACAGAACGTATACCAAACCGGGAAGTTAAATAATATAAAACCATAAAACAGAAAAAATATTTACATAATTTAATGTACCCTGGAACAAAATATAGGGTAAACTGATCGGCTTTGTGCTATTCCTATGAAGTAAGGCTACGAAAATTCATTATTAATATGAACTTACTGATTTATAAATTTTTACTTAATGATATTACTCTTGCTGTTGTTGCAATTCACGGAGATTAAATTTTAAGTAATAACTAGATACTTATTATTTAATACTGTATCAGGTTACCTTTTATTATTTGGAGTTATATTTAAGTAATTATACATTTTTTTTTAGTTTTTTCATCAACAACACTTTTTAAACGGAAAACTTGTGTTGTCATTTTCGAATATCGATTAAATTAATGACAATTAGGTAGGAAATAATAATTACACCTTCATGTTTTAAGATGGTGGATGCCATCCCATTAATTCCCATGCGAAATAAACATTTCGTTTATTTTACATTATAATTAAATCATTAAATTATATTAATGATTTATAATATCCTGCACTATTATTATAAAAAATCGCAAGAACACTCCTACAGATAGGTTAGAATATTTACAAGATAACTGGATTTTCTTCTTTTTCAAACTCTAGTATTACATTTAAACATGTCAAACAAACCTTTAAATTAATTTATACAATATTTTACATACATTTAACAGTATCTTCCACTAGCCGATTTTGAATCTTTCATGGGGAAATGCGTTACGCATACCACTAGCCACAAGGGGGGAGGCGGATTGTTATGTGGGACTCTCCAAATGAATTTCAGCATACCTACTAAAAACCCCATGGTGTTCCACCTCGTCCACTTTTTAGCGAGGCAGTGAGAACGTATGACTCATTCACTGTCCCGCCTTGGATCACCCGCCACTCTTTGGCGGCGGCCCTCCTCGGGGTGAAGGGTAGGAAAGGAGTCCTCCTGCCCTTCCAGTCGCACGATTTTTAATCTTACATCAGCCCAATATAATTTGATTTTTTTTTGCAATACCGGCTTGTTATTACTTTAACAAAAACCAATCACAATATAAATAATTATTTATTATTCGAAATTTTTAAAACATCATAACAATAACAGTACTCTTTTGATTAAAGCGTGAGTATTGTTTTTAGTATGACCTTTTAATTTTTATTTAAGTTTATGTTCAAACTTATATTCAATTGTTATAGTATTAATATTCAGTGAAAGTATGAATTCGTTACAATATTTACTTTTTAATTAATTTCAATACAACAACTGCTTAACAAGTGCTGCATAAAACCATAAATTGAATTAAACAATTGAAAAAATAATCATTACAAAGGGTGTAAATACTCAACTCAAGCTCAGGCTTATAAAAACAATGATATCAATGTTGCTGACGTGACGCTGATGAATATTCATTAAATTGGAGTATATTCTGCAGCAGTTATCTTTACAGTGTTGAATTTACTGGTTATTCATGAGCTCTAAATTGTGAGGGTTTTGAAAATATTTATCTGAACTCCTTTAATCACTTATATTTGTATTAATATAAGTATAAATATAATTTATGACTTATTGATATAGGGAACTATTAAAAAAAAATAACCTTAGAAAGTTTAATATTGATTATTATTTATTTTTCCTACAATTATTAGATAAATTATTGTTTATTATTTGAAGTATATTTTGCAATACCCTATTAATTTATTAATTAATTTATTAATTTGAATAATACGGTATTATTATATGTAATAGTTTTTTTTTTTTTTTTGCGGGTATTTCAGACATAAAAACAACAAAATTTTTCGGTCCTTCGATTTTATTTGATTTTAATTACTTATTTTAATATTTAAAGTCTTAGATGTTATAGACATAACTAAATAGCAAACCTACATTGCCCGGCACATTAATTTAACTAAACAACTCATCTATTAAGCAATATGGACTTACATACTCAACTTAGCAAGAACATGGAGCAGATAGTAATACTATTTGAGTCTCGTATGAGCCAATTTGACACGGCACTGACACAAGCACAGCCACAATCATCCAAGTCTTCCTCTGGAAATCTGGAATCTCTGATCGCTGATTACACAGTCTTCAAGGAGCTGATGTGGAAATCCCTCTCCATGCTGCGTCAACAACTTCAGCTGCTTTCAAATGGATTTGATAACCATGAAATGCTTTCTCGCAGGAAAGTGCTTTTATTTCATGGACTTCCAGAAGACAAGAGTGACATCTATCAGCAAATTAATGCTACTCTGTGCAACCAGATGAAGTTATCAGATCTGGACAATTCTTGTCTTGATATATGTCATCGTCTGGGTATTAAGGGAAGCAAACCAAGGCCTGTTTTAGTGCGTTTTTCTAGTTTGAAATTTAAGAATACTGTCTGGAATGCTAAAACCTCCTTAAAGAGTACAGGCATCACAATTACGGAATTTCTTACGAAGCCTAGACAAGAAGTGTTTGTTTCAGCCAGAAAACACTTTGGTATGAAGAACTGCTGGACTTCGGATGGTTTTATCATCATTGCTCTGCCAGATAATACTAGGAAAAAAATTACTAATTTACTGGAACTGCAGAGTATTATTGGCACTTATCCCCAAGTTGAACAAGCTTCGCAAGATCCCAAGCCAACAAGATCTCGTCGTGTTATTAAAAATTCGGGTAAATAATGCTTCCAAACGCAATTTATAAAACTGTTTGTATTTCTTTTTTAGTAAATATTATTGTGTCGGTAGTTCCACTAGTAATATTTGTTCTCTGTTGTATCATTATTATTATTATTATTATTATTATTGTTATTTATTTATTTTCTTGACAATGAATGGCTTTTATTATTCACTATTATTAAACTAATATTGAGTTTGAGACAATGTTATTTTGACAGTTGTTATTCATCACTGTCAATATTATGTTAGCGCAGGTTATATAAAATTTTCGTTCAGTAATGTTGTCATACTTAAACGGTGTTTATAGTTTATAAAAGAATTTTATTTGTTATTGGATTATTAATTTAGGACTTCTTCATGGTGTTTGGTTATGTTCAATTTTACTTTTTATTAATGTGCCTTTCGTTGTTTGTTTTTTTTTATTTTGTTTTCTTCTAACATTTATAATAATGATACTTATTATTATTATTTTTTTTTTTCTAAATAATTGCTTGATGATTTGTATCACAAATTTTGCCTGGTAGTGTAGGACAATTATAAGTGACCTATAGAAAAACTGTTTGATATTATTTTAGTGTTGATATTTTATAGTATTTAGGAAAACATATATATTTTATTTTAATTTTAAATACATTATTATATTATTTTATTGTTATATATTATTATTATTATTATTATAGTATTATTATATATGTCCACTTTATCTATATTAAATATAAATGAGGATTATTTCTCATGCTCCTCTTCTGATGATTTCCATAGCGCTGATAGTACTTTATCTCCAAACGACGATTCTTTTTCTCCTCTTGATTATAAGCTTCGATCTATATTTCCAAACAACGTTCATTGCCTTAATCTTATCCACATAAATGCACAAAGCATTCCGGCCCACTTTCCTGATCTTCTCGCATCTGTTGACAACGTACTAGTTGATGGCATATTGGTGTCAGAGTCCTGGTTAAAACCTTCTCTGTCATCTACACTTTATTCTCTTCCAGGTTTTACGTTGATACGTAATGATCGCACTCTTAAAAGAGGCGGAGGTGTATGTATTTTTCTCAGAGATAGCATACCGTTCAGTGTTGTCAGCCGATCCCCTAACACTTCACCTGACCAACTTGAATATTTATTTCTTGAAATATATGCCTCCCATTCTAAACTTCTTCTTGGCGTTGTATACAGTCCTTCTCTCACTGTGAGCTATTTCAATGATTTTGATATTATTCTTAATAAATTCTCGCCACTTTATGATGATGTAATTATCATGGGTGATCTAAACACCTGTTTATTAAAAAATGACCAAAGGTCTAAAAAATTAAGTTCACTTGTATCTTCTTACAGTATGTCTATTCTCCCTCTTTCAGCTACACATTATTGCCCAGCCTTCAATTCGTCTCTTCTGGATATTATCATAGTTCTTGAGCCTGAGAAAGTGCTAACACACGGTCAATTTAATGCTTCCTTTTCTTACCACGATCTTCTTTTTCTTCGCTATAATCTGTCAATTTCTAAGCTTAAGAGAAGAATAATTCTGCGCCGCAACCTTAAAATGATGGACAAAGAGGCTTTACATCGTGATGCCTCTAATTTAGATTGGTCACCCATTTATAACTCATCGACGGTAGATGAAAAGGTGGATGCTTTTAACTCGATACTTACTAGTTTATATGATTCACATGCACCGCTAAAACCTGTAAGGGTCAAACATCTGCCTGCGCCCTGGCTAACTCCTGTGATTAGGCAAACTATGCTGAGACGCAACAGAGCCAAAATTAAATGTAAGAAAAACCCAAGTGATCTGAACATAGCTGCCTACAAAAAGCTGCGAAATCTCTGTAATAGGATGTGCAGAGACGCTAAGCGCCGTCACATTTTTTCCTCTATCGAAAAATTTTCTCCTTCACAGAAGTGGAGGTTGTTCAATTCATTAGGTGTGGGTAAGTCAACTGCTAACTTATCTAAACAGACTGACTTAAATTCACTTAATCTCTACTTCTCCTCCTTACCTATTACAATCGACAAATCGCTAAAGCTTTTAACTCTTCAAAAACTGTTATCTGACACCCCATCTAACTGTGATATTTTTCGCTTTCATGATATTACGGAGATTGATGTTAAAAGGAGTATTCTAGCCATTTCGACGAAGGCAGTTGGTAGTGATAGCATCAGCCGAGACATGCTTCTTCCCATCCTTGATATTGTAACCCCGTTAATCACCCATATTTTGAATTATTCCCTCTATACTAAAACTTATCCCGAAGCCTGGAAATTGGCACATGTCATTCCTCTACCCAAAACGTCTAACCCTATCTCTTTTTCTCAATTCCGTCCTATCTCAATATTACCTATCTTATCAAAGCTTTTGGAAGATGGGGTGTACAAGCAACTCACCTCTTTTCTAGCTCTCAATAATCTATATAATCCTTTCCAATCCGGCTTCCGTCCTTTACATAGCACTACAACTGCGTTGCTCAAAGTAACTGAAGATATTCGCCATGCCATGGACAATCAAAAGTTAATCGTACTCATCTTGTTAGACTTTAGCAATGCGTTCAATTCAGTCGACTTTGACGTAATGCTAGGAATATTACGCTCTTTTAATATCTCATCTCCAGTAATTGATTGGTTTTCCTCTTACCTTCATGGATGCCGGCAGAGGGTCTGCACAGATGAGAACTTCTCAGACTGGGCAGATGTCTCTGCAGGTGTGCCACAAGGCGGTGTATTATCTCCTCTTCTCTTTTCATTGTTTATTAACGAAATCACAAAAGTCATTTCATGTCACTACCATCTCTATGCAGATGATTTGCAGCTTTATCGTCACACTACAATAAAAGATCTGGCTTGTACTATCGAAGCTCTTAATAGTGATCTCAGTAGAATTAAGAAGTGGGCTGATGAATACGGCCTCCTTGTTAATCCAACGAAATCACAAGCCCTGATTATAGGTAGCAAGCAATTGCGCAACAAAATTATTACCTTAAATTTACCTTCCCTGACTTATGATTCTAATTTAATACCATTTGTCGACAAATCTAAAAATCTGGGAATTATTCTGGATTGTAATCTCTCATGGTCAGCTCAAATTGATGAAGTTAGCAGGAAATTATATTACTCACTTCACTCACTTAAGCGGTTGCAGAACTTCCTTCCCTTAAAATCTAAAATAATGCTAGCACAAACACTTCTCTTACCATTGCTCGACTACGCTGATGTCTGTTATTTAGATGCATCTGAGGAGCTGCTAAATAGACTCGATCGACTTCAAAATTTATGCATCCGCTTTGTATACGGACTGCGTAAATTTGACCATATATCTCAATATCGAAATCAATTAAAGTGGCTCCCTATCCGCCTTCGCCGGAATGTACATATTCTCTCTCTTCTTTATAATATCTTACATAACTCCTCTCCTTCTTATTTACGTGAACGTTTTCAACTAACCCCATACAGAACAAGACCACATCGCTCGTGTGTCTCATTAAAATCTCTGGAAGTGCCTCACTTTAATACTTCTTTTTATTTAAATTCTTTTACTGTCGTCGCGGCTCGTCTTTGGAATTCTCTTCCGGGTAACATATTTCATGGAAATCCAACTCTTAGCTCATTCAAGCTTAGACTGAAACAATATTACCTCTCCTCTTCATCATAAATAATATATTTAAATTAGTATGTAATTTTTGTATGCCAATATTTATATATGTATAATAGTATATGTATGGTATGTATATATAGTGTGTAAAAATATATATTCATATAATGTTGTATAGGGTATGTGTTAATTTATACGTATTATATATTATATATATATATATATATATATATATATATATATATATATATATATATATATATATATATATATTAATTGTATTGTAGTATTATATTAATAATACTAAATTTGCTTAAATTTTTTATATTTTTTTTACATGGTTTTTTTATACATTTTTTTATTTTTTATGTTTTTAACGTACCAATCCGCATTGTTATTTTAATTTTTCCTTTTTGCCGAAGGGTAACTGGCAGAGATCTCTTAAAGAGATAAGTTAAACCTTTGTACACTTTTTTTTTTGTCATTGTATATTTTCTGTTCTGTAAGTTAATGGTACATAAATAAATAAATAATCAATTTTGTACAAAAAAAAATATATTAACCCATAACGTGACACGTAGCTCAACCCACCTGGGCGACACTAGAAGTATGGCACACTCACACGTTTCATTTTCTATATTTACTACAGAAGTTGTTGCAAAAGTCATATACATACTGCGGGAACAGTATATACCATATATATAAAATAACTACATCTGTATATAAACGGAAAAAAAACAAAAACCTATGCATAATATAGAGGTCAAATAGAAAGTCAGTTCAGTCTTCAGTAAATCCTATGCAACTTTTATAACTCATTGGGCTAGGTACCGCGAGTATAATTATCACAACGAAATTGAACAAAGTGGTTCTCATAACGTGAAAGTAACAGAAACAATAATAATTATTGGTAATACGTACCTAGTAATTTCTTTCTGAAATCAGACTTCTTTCTCGCCATCCACACTTCGTCTTATATCCAAAAATAACTCCTAGGAACAACCATTACTTACTCAACTAGTTGAAGTTATTACTTACCTAAAATGAAACTTTTTATCTCTCTTTCTATATTATTTTTTTTTCTCTTTATCTATCTTAGGGAACGAAACTAGATATATGATTTAAAAAATTATTCAACTTAATTTTTCCCTCCAAAATTGGTCAATTGCTCTTGGGCGAGAGTGAAATAAATGCATATTACCTACTTCAAGAACTGAATGATAACTTTTGAATATTACTAAAAATACTTCTACCATATAAAAATACTTGCAAGTCAATATGAGTGAAAACCATCAGTAAAAAAGTCGTCAGTTTTTCTGTTTACAGCTGACTAGTACACATGGAAGGCAATATTTTCTTGAACCCTCCAGATAGGCTGGTAATCCACAGCAAACACATTTGAAGTTGGTGTACCGATGTTTTCGATAGTCACAAAAAGAGCAATATTTTCTCTTCTCCAGGCGATCGTTGCAGTCAGGGATTTGAGCATTAGGAAGCGAGGTTTGTTCAATTTTCAAGATCTTTTATCAACATTTTTACATCGGAATTTATTTTCGATTAAGTAGTCGATATCGAATATGAGGTTCGATTAAATGCAAGGCCAGTTTCTCTATAAAGTTGAATCTGGATTCAAGAGCACTACTCTCAAACGATTTATGAATGATGAATGAGTTAACCAAAGCTATATTAACCATATCATTAAATACACACATGGGCCATCTTTCATCTCTCCTCTGAGTGCAGTAAAGAGCACATTTGAAGTTCATCGCATCGACTCCTCCTTTTATACAATGCAATACTCATCAAGGGTGTACATCAACTGGCTGTTCAATACCATATTTGTGAATATCTCTGAAATGGCAGCTGCTGGATCGCTTTTCTTTCTTTCTTCTCGGGTAGCTTTGACATCAAAACGAAGAGTTTCTTTCAAAACTGTAAAACGTCGATATGACCTAATTGCCCTAAAAATGGGATGGCCCCTGTATCCAGAAGCAAAAAGGAATTTCGCACTCTCCCTATTTGACTTATAGATTGAAGTAAGCAGCAACAACCCCATAAATTCATTTATTTCGTCAATCGAAATGTCGGTATAATTTTGAATGTTTCAACTACTTACGTTCAACTTGGAATCCTCAAGATGAGCTTGACTGCATTCGAAAATTTTTTTGAATTATTTCGTCATCAATAAACTGTTATTAAACATCCAATTCAAACGGTGCTAATCCCAAACGACTGAATGCTATTTTAGTTGGTCCAGGGCACTTGAACTTCAAAATGTTGTATGTAGGAGGTCGACTTCTTCGCTGTGGCTCCTTGGAAATCCACCTTATCCCACCTTTACTGCAGTAAATTATTTTTTCTTCAATTATTTTTGATTGAGACGAGGTGCTTATCTCTTCTGCACTAACTTCATCACCTGTATCGTTATTGGTACATTCGCACAAGCTTCGCTTGAAAACAAAGGACAATAGTCAGAATGTGAGGATGAGCCTCCTAAATCCTCTGAAAATGAAGACTGCACGTTGTGTATGCTAGAAAGATTAGCAATTTCATTGGCAGAACCATGGGAGCAACCCGGTTCTGGAAAATGGCCTTTTCTGCTTGTACTAGCTTCTTCTTCCTCTTTGAAATTGAACTTTACTATGCAAATATTGAAATAAAAATTCGCTGAAACTAAGGTTGATACGTGAGTATATCAGGCTCACTAGGCACCAAGGTGACACCAGGAGTATGGCATACTCACAAGGTTATGGAAAATTGTCATTGACCTTGAAACAGGTAGTCTGTACGAAACGGGCCCAACGGTGATTGGTAGTACACTGCCCTGCCCGAATTAACGTGAACGTGAATTCACCTTCAACGTAAGCGGAGTAGCCACCTCAACAACTCGAAATTCCCGTATGTCCCACACTCATGTGTCGCGTTATGGGTTAATGTGGAATTTTATTTGGTAAACATGGAGACTACACTTTTAGCAAACACAAATAAAAATAGTTATTCACAAAAAAAAATCAAAGGAAAACTAATACTACTTGCTTTTGTATTTTTTTTAGGTATCAAGCGTTACAAACGAGGCTCTGTGAGAATGCTAAAGAAACAGCAATAAAGGCGACAAAAATTTTGCTAAAAGGAAACTTAACGTAGAATAAATTCTTTTTAGTCTGACGATATTTCAAACGATTTCACGAATGTCTTTAATCTTTTTTACCTTTTTGGAAGATATTAACTAGACATACTTTTATTTTAGACGTTATCATTCATTTTAAATAATAAACACTTTTGTATTAATGTAGTTGAGTTATATAGGTTTCAGAAAGTGGGATAATTCTGGATACGAATGTCAGTCAAATAGTTTTCGGATTTCTTAGCGACTTTAAAATTGACTCTAATTATTCATCAATAATTAGATATATTTTGTTACCTGGTTGCTTACAACTGCTTTTTAATCTGCTACAGAGTTTTATTTTTTTACTTGAGAAGCGACTTTATTGCGTTGGATTTCCTTTGTATACTATATCTATTTTAGGGTATTTTTAATATACTAATTGTTATGCTATTTCCAAATCTTCATTCTATTTTTTTATTAAAAGATAATTATTGACGTAGGAGGTCACCATTAACGCAACTTAATAAAAATGCTTTTAAATAACAATTATTGAATTTTGTCTGAACAGAAAATTATATATAAAAAATTATATAAAACCTGGAATCATCACTAACATACTCTTACACTTACACAGTTTGCTGATTTTCATTCTACAATTATTGCGAATATGTTGTCAAAATATACTAAACTGCAGTCCTGTCACGTTTAAGCGACTTTAGATTAAACTTTTAAGCGATTTTAGATTAAACTGGATCTGACGAGTGTGAATTTTAAGCGCAATTCAATTTTGATAATATGATTATATACCCTACATTAAGTGCTAAGGAGAATGGTAAAATAGAAAGAAGTTGTTTAGGTTAAAATAATAAAAATAAGTCGTTATAGGTTTTATATAATTTTGGATAAAGTTGTTGGCAGTAGCAAAGAATTGTGAAAAAGTCTAAATCTAAATAAGCAAATAAGCATAGTATGGCTTTCACAATTAAAAACTATTTAAAATATTTTTAATATTATGTAACAGAAAATGTTTTATTTTTTAACACATTACATATGTTTAAAATATAAAACGGTTCGAGTAAATTAGTTTATTAAATAACAGTTCTGTTATCTCAAATCTCTAAGATAAAGTCAATCTATCTTGCGAACTTTGCAAGGCAATAACTTTTTTATTAAACCTATATTTAAAACTTTTAATTTAAGCAGAATATAAATCTTTAAGATTTATTGAAGTGCAAAATAATGTATTCTTAAACTTAATTTTTTTGATAAAGCAACATTTTCAAAACTTAAATAATGTTCTTTAATTTTTGCCAGACTAACTCTGTCTATAAATTATTTAAAAAATGTAGTTTAGGTTTATTAAAGTATATACAATATTTCTACTATGTGTTATTTTCTATACTCGTATATTAAATACAAAAAAAAGTAAATGTTTATGGCATGGCATAATTTACTCTTATTTAAACCTTTTATATAATACCCATAATCTTTTGAGGAACTCAATAATTTATTATTTATTCTCTTGATAAAATAGGTTATTAATAACATTTTTCCATTATTCTTAGATATTATCCTCATTTTATTCAATTACCAATAAAAACTTGATTACCATAGATGTCAGAATATAATTATATCGATAGACGTAACATAAGATATCCTTATTAGATGATAATATTTAGATTTATAACCCAGAACAATCGCTTGAATTCAATGTCAAGGCTATAGTAAATAAATAATCAATAATGTTTTATATCTTTTCACTTATGTGTAATGCGTTCTTGAAGAAATTGCATTTTTACTTTTTTTTACCGTAAAAACAAATTAAAAATGTAAAAAAATGTTATTTTTAGCATATTTAATAATATATCAAATTTAATTTTAACCACGTTATAATCGTTATGTATTAAATTATTATTAAAGATATAATAAATATTAGACTTGAGCAAAACATTAGCATTAACGAATTGGTAGTAACTAAAACACAAACAACATTACAAAAAGGTTTAAAAAATAAAGTTTGTAAAAACTTTAATTATCTGAAAGTGAGCGCATTAAACAATGCTGTTAAATTACATTTTTTTGAAACAGAACAATCTTTTTCGTTATAACTTTAAATATTTATTTATTTATTTATTTAATTCTTCATTGCACAATACATAAAATAATGCACAAAAGGCGGGCTTAATGCCACAAAGACATTCTCTACCAGCCAACCTTAGGATATACATGAGAGAACAGTGGTAGGCGTGCAAAAAAAAAACAAAAAAGCTAAAAATATAAAAAAAAATCCAGAAATATAACTATAATCATATATTATAATAACAAATACAATTCATTAAAATAATACTATATTATATATATATATATATATACGGATATATATTATATATATATATATATATATGGATATTTTATTATTATATATATTAATATACATAATAATAAAATATCCATAATTTATACATACATCCATACATAACATACACATTATAAATTATTCATTGAAATAAAGTTGTTGTACTTGGCGTTTGAAGGAGTCACGAGACGGCGCTTTTCGTATATGTTCGTTTCGTATATATATATATACATATATTAATTATTATATATATTAATATACATAATAATAAAATATCCATAATTTATACATACATCCATACATAACATACACATTATAAATTATTCATTGAAATAAAGTTGTTGTACTTGGCGTTTGAAGGAGTCACGAGACGGCGCTTTTCGTATATGTTCCGGTAACTCGTTCCAAAGTCCGACGGCAGTTAGAGCAAATGAGTTGGATAAGAAACCAATCCGATGAAGAGGAGTGTGGAGCAGTAAATTGCTAGAAGAACGAAGTAATCTGTCATGTATATCTGCTAAGAAGGAGAAATTGCATTTTAAATATGTAGGAGTAGAAGGATTGAACAAAATCGAGTAAAGGAGACACAAAACTCGTACATTTCGTCGTTTACGTATTGGCAACCACTTAAGTTTTGATCTATAGTCGGAGACATGGTCAAACTTACGAAGGCCGAAAATGAAGCGGGTACACGTATTAAGGAGGCGATCTAATTTATTTAGGAGTATTTCATTGGCATCGACATAGCACACATCAGTATAGTAAAAGATTGGTAGTAGGAGCATGTTAACCACCTGTATTTTTGCTCTACAGGGTAGAAAGTTTTTTAGCCTTAATAATGGGTGAAATGTTTGATACAATTTTCGAGACAGTTCTTTAACCTGATAATGCCAACTAAGAGAACTGTCCAGAAAGATTCCTAAATTATTTACTTCGGAAGAGAATGGTATTATGTTGTTGTTATAAATCACATTCGGTAAAGAATTCGAGTCAATAAGGGCCAACTGGCGGTAACTACCAATAATGATTGTTTGGCACTTACATGGGTTAACTTCTATACCGAAGTCATTAGACCAACGCAACATTCCCTCGAGCGCCGCGTTTATTATGTGAATTGAATGCTCAATTAACCCAACTTCTGTGTATAAAGCTGCAAGTCGTCGGCATAAAGATGATAACGACAATTTAAGATAGAGATAATGGAGTTAATAAAAAGAGAAAATAATAGAGGAGACAAAATACCGCCTTGGGGGACCCCAGCAACTACATCGCATCAATCAGAGAGGCTCTCATCAGTGCGAACGGCCTGTTGATACCCTCGAAGATATGAGGTGAACCATTTGTTTGCAGAAGCCGAGATATTGTGCTTGGACATCAACGCAAGTAATAGGTCATGGTCAACAGCGCCGAATGCGTTACTGAAGTCTATCAGTACAAGAACGGTAACACATTTGTTTTCCATTCCATGGCGAATGTCTTCAGTGACTTTTAAAAGTGCTGTACTTATGCTATGTCCAGTGCGGAAGCCTGATTGCAACGGGTCCAGCAAATTGTACTTTGATAGGAATAGGGAAAGCTGGGAGTGAACGATGGATTCAATTATCTTGGATAAAAACGGTAATATTGCAATGGGACGATAATGAGAAGTTAAGGTGGGATTAGAGATTTTTGGAAGTGGTAGAATGTGAGCTTTGCGCCACAAATACGGATAAGTGTTTGAGGAAAAGGAAAAGTTAATTATTTTGGAAATAGGAGTAATTAGGGTATCCGTAACAAATGTTATCATAGTACGATTTATTCCGTCACGACCAGTAGCTTTTGATGTTATAGCTAAAAAGTGCTTCTTAACCTCGGCTTCCTCAACAGGTGCGAAGTAAAATATAGGAATATCGGGTTTAGGCAAACAGAGAATGCTTGAAAGGGTGTTAGCTTTTTTTTTGAGTATCAATGGTTATAGTACAAGAGAAGTGGCGATTAAGAGAATTGACATCCACAGAAGAAGAGCTATCCAGATGTTGAGATTTGCTAATACCCAAAGTCTTAAGAAATTTTAAAGTTTCCACTGCAGAGGAGCAGGTTTTGTTGAGAATATAACGGCGTTTGAGTTTACGACATAATTGGTTACACCTATTTCTAGCAGCTTTATACACAGACCAGTTAAGTTGCGATCGATCATTTTTAAATTTCCGAAAGGCTCGATCTCTCTTCAACATGGCTTTTTTCACGTCATCGTTGAACCACGGGGCGAAACGGTGACTTACTTTTATTCTACGAAGAGGGGCATGACGGTCAAAGAGATCTAAAATTAATGTGTTCAAAAGTTGAACCTTTTCTTCAATTGTTGCTAATTCTTCTATCGCGTCCCAATTTAAATTAAAGGAATCCATGGCAATAGCATGTCTATCAATGTCAGTGTAATTGCGAAGAAGAACATACTGAGGTTTTACTTTAGGCACTTTAGCTCGATATGAGAGAAATATTAAATCGTGGTGCGAAAACGCAGGAGCAGGTATCTGACCAAACTTACTGACACTTTGTGTTTCCGAGCAGATAATAAGGTCCAATAAAGTTGACGAGGACCTGGTGTGGTGTGTAGGACCGAGTGCTAAAATTTCCAAATTGAGAGAGTCAGTTATTTGTCGTAATTGGTTAGACCTGGAATCTTGTCTGAGCAAACAAATGTTGAAATCACCCATGACTATGAGATGTGTGTATTCTGAAAGCAAATCTTGAAAAACGCTTTTAAGTATAGAGAAGTAGGTTATATTGGGAGGGGAGTAGACAACGCCAATAACGACTTTTTTGTCAATATTCACCTCAATAAAAAGATACTCAGGCGAATCATGGAGAGAAGAAGAAGATTGTAGAATGATTTTGTAATGAAAATGACTAGGAAGATAGATGCAAACCCCACCTCCGGCTTTACCAATGCGGTCGTTTCTGATAAGGATGAATCCAGGAAGTGAGAAAGAAGTGAAAGAGAGAGATGGCTTTAACCACTGGATTCGGTAACTAGTACAGCATGAACTGAATTAAGGTTAAAAGTACTGAGGAGATCTAAATGATGAGATGGAATGCTTTGAGCATTTATGTGACCGATGTTAAAATTATTGTGGAATGGTTTCAACTCATGTGCAATAAAATTTTGAATAGGTATGAAATCATTATCAAGACTGTTGAAAGAACTATACTCATCAGCTGTGTGATAGGAATCAGAGCTAGACTCCATAACCAAATAATAAAGTTATACAAAAATTTATGAATAAATTAAATACCATGAAATATATATAATACAAATTAAATAAAATCTTTTAAAAGATGTTTCTTAAACAAAAAAAAAACGTAAAATAAAAATATAAAACCTATATAAAAACTTATCTAAAAATACAATAATGATAAGGTGCTTATTTGCACATCCTGCTGGCTAATTAATATAAAAGTAAAAAAAAAAGTAAAAAACGAAAAATATAACAATCACACACAAAATAAAAAATAAAAAAAAGAGAATGTAAAAATAATACAACAGAACGAAAACTAGTTATTACAATGATTTAAGGAGCGGTGTCAAACATAGTATATAGTTAATATTAAACCGGTAAATATTAAAAGCATCCAATAATTAATAAATACTACTCTAATGTTTTTAATAAATTAATTGATTAATTAAAAATATTAATAAATTTAATTATTTATAAAACATAACCGAGGCTGCATTGCTATGCAGCAAAATTGTGAACAATTGTCTTAACATACTTGTCAAACTGACAAGTGTCAAATAGAGAAAAGTAAAGTTAAGTCTTATGTTTTGTTTTTAAAAAAAAAAGTTTATACATTATAATAATAATAGAAGTAGTATACCAATTGTACAGGAATTGAAAATTTTAGAAACACTAGGACTGTACATATAAATGGTTACAAAAAAGTTCTGAAGTGTAAATTAACAAATATACTTTGAAAAAGAAACAAAATGTTTAAGGTTTTTCAAAACCTGTTTACGTGTGACTGGCCGACTGATGAGCTTCGATGAGGCCGTCGGGGTCACTTTACGGAGCTGCAATGCGGTAACATTTGTCTTGGACTGATTTGCGTGGAGGTTGGAAGGAGATGAAGTTGTTGAAATGTTGGGATGCTTCGCCATTAAGTCTTCTAGAAGTCGTGAATCTGTAACACGCTGTACTTCGTTATTTGGAAGCTTTATAAACACAGCACCAGAACGTGTCCAGCATTTGGTTAAACCAAAATGCTTCTTGGCCCTGACAAACAGATCTTGACGCACTTTTGTCTGAAACTCATTTAATAAAACTGGAGATGTCTTAAGAGCCTTTTTATTATTGAAGATAATATTTCTGACATTGAGACTATTGAAGTACACTAGGATGGGACGATGCCGTTTGTCAGATCGGGCTCCGAGCCGAAGGCAATGTTGAATAGCACTTGATTGTACATCTGACAGACCCATAAGTACCTGAACTGTACTCAGTATTGTGGAAGTCAGATTTTCACCCTCCTTCTCTTCAATACCACTGAATAACAAGGCATTTCTACGGGTTTGGTTATCCAAATCATCGACTTGAGCAGCTACATTTTGTATTAGAGTTTTCAGCAATTCTAGTATATTCCACACCGAAGATTTAAAGTTATTGTAATCACTCAGTAGCTTTTCCAAACTACGCTTACCCATGTCAGTAGATGGTGATGTGGATTTAAATTTTTCTTCAAAGTCAGTCATGCGCTTACCCAGTGATTCAGCAATGTTTCTGTGCATCTCAACAATATCTTGTAACTTTGCCATTATAAATTACTGTGTTATGATGTGATGTAGTGTATTAAGATAAGGCCAGCAGGTTTGTGCAAATTTTTTAAAATAGACTACACATCTAAATATAGTCTTTGAAAATGAAATGCTTTGAACTTTATAATTAATTATTAATTTTCTATTAACACTTAACACTGTTAAAAATACTGTATTCAATTTTAATTATTAAAATAAAGGAAGAGCTTAATTTTTTTGGCCCTAAACCAACAGGTTTTCTGTGCTTTTGTGGATTTGGAAAAGGTGTTTGACAGGGTTGTGAGACAGAAATTATGGGAGATACTAACCCGATACAATGTGAGCGGACCCTTGCTACAGGCTGTAAAGTCTCTTTACAGAGATCACTCAGCCTGTGTGCGAGTAGGAGCTGACATGTCACCCTGGTTTGACATGCAATCGTGTGCTAAGCAAGGTTGCGTTATGTCAGCTTGGTTGTTCAACTTGTATTTGGATAGTTGTCTCCAAGGCGTGAAAGACAGTGACATGGGAGTGAAAGTAGGTGACCTTAAGGTCAATTGCTTGCTATATGCAGATGATGCAGTGCTCATTGCATCATCAGAATGCGATTTACAGGCATTGGTCACCACTCTGAAAGATGGGTGTGAAAATAGTGGTCTAAACCTGAATGTAGATAAGACGAAGGTTCTGATATTTAAAAGAAATAAAGAAAAAACAGAATGTAAGATCAACGTGAATGGTAAGATAATAGAACAAGTGAATGAAGCGGTATATTTAGGAAGTATGTTTAGCAGAGACGGAAGATACGAAATGGATGTGGAAAGGCGTATTGCTGCCGGTAACAGAGTCAACGGTGCTTTGGCTGCATTGTTGAGACGACGAAACGTCAGCATAGCTGCACGTTTGGCTGTACACAATGCAGTTTTGCTACCGACGCTGTTATACGGCAGCCAAACGTGGGTAACACAGAAGAAGAATGTAAGAAAGATGAATGCTGTGGAGATGCGATCTCTTCGCCGAATATGCGGAGTCAGTTTAGCTGACCGAATCCGCAATGAAGAGATCCACAGAATGGCAGGTACTAGCGAAGATGTCATGGTGAGAATGAAGAAGAACGTGCTCAGGTGGTTTGGGCACGTCGAACGAATGAGTGATGAAAAAATGGTAAAAAAGATTTATAAAGGAAAAGTGAGCGGTGAGAGAGAGGCCTCCCCCTAGCCTCGAGTGACCTTCGAAAACTCAGTAGCTACGATACTAGATGAAGGTCACGTAAAAAGCATGAGGACCCCCCGGAGGGCATGTATGAAGAGGTTAATGTCTGTGGTCGAGGCGAAAGAGGTATGCAGGGACCGTAGCGTTTGGCGCTCCGTCGTCTCTGGCTACCCCGCAAGGGATATGGCGTGAAGTTAAATAAATAAATAAATATATATATATATATATATATATATACTATAAATAAATAATAAGAGCTTAATTTTTTACAAATTTAGTTTTTATGCACCTACCCACTATGTCCTACGGATATTGTTCTACGGATATCTTTTTGGGTCCCAAACTAATCCTACACCATGAGTAAAGTATATTTTAAAAAGAAATTTATATTCTCGATAATCAAGAATTTATTGTGGGATCAGATATTTTGATGCAATACTATTCTCGTTAGTTTGAATTCAATAAAATAACGATATAAATCCAAATACTTGTCATACCAATAGGTATTCATTGATATTGTAATATTGCATTTTTGGATATGTCATTTTAGACTGATATTATCATAATTGATATAAAATCAGTTTTTGTATTAAATTTTATTTCATTTTTTAATAAATATATTTAATACTATAAAACAGTAAAGAGTAAAAAATACAGTAACATGAAACAAAATAATTTAAATTTATCTGTGTGTGTAAATACATAACACAACTAAAACGAATTGTTTAAGTATTTTGTTTTTTTTTTTTTCATTTCGACAAAGCAACTAGACAAATTTAGATTTATTTTTTTATGATTATAAATTAGTACCCCAAACACAAATCAGATATTTTTAAGTGTCGAAAATAATTAACTAGTGACAAAAATTTTGGAATTGGTAGTATTTACATTAAAACTGATATGCATACTGATATATATATATATATACAATAAAAAAAGATAGATAGCTTACAATATGAGAATAAATTCCGGGAGTAACACAGATCAAGACGCTGCACAGACGGGACATTTACCTCTAAAATCCGGACGAAAGTGGATTTTTCAACATTCGTTTTATCGTACTACTACTAATGTTTGAGATATAGGATTTGATGGTAAACATAGAGCCGAATTGTATATACCTCCACTCCGCCTGTTAGGACAAGTGTCATTTGAAATTCAATTGTCTTACACAGTACGCGTAGCTGCTACCGCAACGTTTTATAAGTGCAATTTTCAAAAGTTTTTTTTATATTTTATTCTCAACATTTACATTCTAAGGCAAGTATGAACAATGTATCTATAATATAATTTTTATTATATCATTTATTATTTTGTAGAAAAAAATTCTAAACATTTTTGAATTATATTTACCTTCAAATTTTATAAAAGTTAAAGTTTTTGTTATACTTCTAGATGAGTCCCGGGTATATATTTAGCATTATATTGTAGAAAAATAGCTTCTATTATTATTTCAATAGAAAGCTATTCCAACTTTGTCCAAATTGTTGAGTAATCGACTAAAATGTTTATAAGCTATATAGCGAGTGTGAAAATATAACAGAAGCTTTTACGGATGAATATATCAAAATTTTTATTACTATTTCTACATCTATAAGCTAATTATTTACAGTTATCATACTACTTTACAACGTTTTCTATCAAACTATTACTTAATTTTTTAAGAAATAACTTGAAAAAGATTAGAATATCGTCATATTCGTAGTATTTTAAAACTAAATTTTGTTTATTAATATTTTTAAAATGTATTTTTTTTTGTCAAAAAATGTGACTCATAAAATGTCGTTTTATGAGTCATTTCCAATGTCATAGGTTGTTTTAAATATTGAAATAATTTTGTCCGAATTTTAGATACAAATACTCCTATTTGCGCTGACAGCATCTAGTTACACAGTGAATTTAAAAGTGGTAAGCGAAGTATTTTCAATTTGGTATTTAATAATCGTATTTTGGTATTTGCCTAATTTAAAAATTACACGTTAATAAATGAAAACTATTTAACGCTGTGTGAAATTATTTATTTTATAAGTGGTATTAAATAAACTTTAATTTCATTTATGAATGTTTGAATGTCTTTCTGGAATAATATATTTTTAATAGCAATTTCAATACATCAAAAAAACAATTGTATATTTAAAAATAGTTTTATTAATGTACCTACAAATATAATTATTGAAGAATAATAGTACGATTACATGCAATCATATCATTGTGTCAAATATTAACCAAAATCAACATAAACTATAACATTCCAAAAAAAGCTTATGACAAATACTTACTACGTATAAGAGAGGGTCTTATAATTCATGGGTCATATTAATGCTTTTAATTTCGACTTGAACACACGCACTGTAATATCAGGTCTAAAATTAGGAGCTTCACCTACACCAATGTTGTTAACTATTTCTGACCATCTTGGATTGCAAGTCATTGTAATAAATAAGGAAGGTTTTCCGTAATGTTGTACAATTGACATTGCAACTAAATAATTCTGATACATATTTCTTGGTGATCCATTGAATGAAGATGGTAAAATTACTCTACGGCCAACATTCCTGGCATTCATGTTCAATTCTAAGTAGTCTGTTAAATTGTTATAAATTTCAGACCTAAGACTTGTTTGATTTTGTCGAATGAAATGTAATCGTGAGCCCTCTATTCTCACATACATATCAACAATCCACTGCAGAAATAGTTTTTGTGAATGGTGTAACATACTGTGGCTGTATACTGAAGCATGGTTAATTTATTTCTGGGTGCTCTTGAATTAGATGTAGTTGGTGTATTATGAGCAATATTGACATGCCACCCAGTATCAAAGTTGGGAAAAAGCAGTGGGTACGCTAAAGGGTCTAATGATGAGTCCAAAACTGAGATATTCTTAATTATACCATTAACTTTTGAAAAACAAATCATATTTCGTTCAAAAGGTGGCTCACCATCAACTGTACTAAATATTACTGCTACATCAGTTTGAACTGCATCATTAAATCGGCGTAGATCTAAATGATGATTTACTTTAATGAGCATACAAATTTTTTTGTTTTGATTTTCGACTCTCTGACAATGATCTTTCATTGCAATGAATGACCGCACAAAAGGATTACTGCGTTCCTATTCCAGTGAAATTTCACGCATTATGTTGTTGTTACATGTTTGATTAATACGTTCTTGTAATCTATAATTAATGGCAGTGTCAACATAAAATTATAATTGTGCATAACATGGTAAGCGACCATATGCGGCAGTCATTGGGCCTGATCTGTGATAAAAAACATCATGTATTTTGAAATGATACACTCCACTTGTAACTGCCTCAGCAACTTTGGCTTCTGCGCTAACCATAGCAAAACATGAATTATATTTCCTAATATTTTCAAAATAATTTTTTTATTTACTTTTTATTGAAGGTTCATTTGAAGTAAGTCCATCATATAATGATATAAAATATTCATTTTGACTTAAGGGTGGTAATGTTGCTTTACCCTTGTGACAACATGAAGTGAATGCAGTTTGGTCGCCTAAAGTCACTTTAGATTCAAAATGTTTCGCATTGCAAAACCTGCACTCTAAATTCATTAATCCACAATCATAACTTAAAAACTCATTTGGAATGATATTAAGAGCACACTTAAATGCATCTCTCAAAATCATATTACTATCTAATATTTATTATTCCTTCCTCTTAGAGAAATATTCTTTCTTCTTTGTCTCTCACTCCGACTCGTTAATGTTCTATGTCGAGGCATAAGCAAAGTTCTTTCATTAGATTACTGAAATCAAGAAGAGAAAAAGTTTTTACCTGTATGATGATTTCTTAATTCTGATAATTCGTACACAAAATCACTTATTTATCCTAAAGTATATGCAATCACTGAAATCGTAAACTACAATAATTGCTTTGAACCAATAATTAATTTAATGAGGCAAATTAAACTTTTTTTTTGAGTACTCTGTCTATGCACAAAATGAAAAACAAAAGAAACCATTTGACTACAGAGTATGTATAGCAAATATTTGTGATATGTCAATGTCAGTAATCTAAGTCTATGGACATAATGAATATAAAAAAAACATATGTGTGTGAAATGCATGGTAGTGTGGGTAATGCTTTATTTATTGATTTAATGTACTTTATAAGCATTATTATTGAAAAATATTAGCGTTCTGCACTTCTCCTGTACATAAACTATAAGTGTGCCAAATTTTATGCTCCTGCGTCCGCGCAATTTTCGTAAAAAGGGGTCCAAAGTTTTGGTATCACGTATTAATATATAGATATATATTATAATATGTTTTTATCTCAACTTGGGTATTGGGTATAAGCAAACTATTAACAAACAGAGAATTAATATGACTATAAGCTTTGGCAACTGGAGAAGTGGATCCCCCTACAAACTACTGCTACTACTACTACTACTACATACTAAATATAAAGGAATGTACAACAGCAAAACATTATTAACCACTTAATGCACACCTCCGTGACATATACGGGCAACGTTTAATGGCAGAATTGTGCAGCTCCGTGAAAGTCACTGTAACTGTAATTTTATAAGTCTCAAAATATTACAGCTCTGTATGGGTCACGGTTAATATAGAAATATATTTTTTTAATATGGAATAATATTTTTTAATATTTTAAGTCCGTATCTGTCACTTTGGATGGTAGATTATTGGCATTCTCGGAATTAATTAAAAAATGTGCATTAAGGGGTTAACTCACGTAAATCAATTTAGGATTACCAGGATTCTGTAAGTGGAGAGTTAAGGAAAACACTATAATCTCAATATTGATTTTTTGTAACAAAAATGTATAAAACTGTGAAAGACAACTGACATCTTTAGTGTATATATGTCATAATTAGTTAAAATAAAAAAAATAATTAAATATTGTCTAAAGATCAAAACAAAGTAGATTGTTAAGCACAATAGTTGATAGTTGGATCGCGGCCAAATACTCGACCAACTGGTTTAATGTTCAACAACTTCAATAAAAGCCACAGACCGCTACTTAATTTATTTTTGTTATATATTTTAAATAAAGTTGATTAAATTTTCTCCCTCATTTTATACATTGTACAAAGAATTTGTTGTTTCCATTAAATCTTTTGCTCAGCTTATTGTGTTTGTATTTCAAGAATTTATATAAATAATTTCTTTTATTTACTCAATAGTCTAGGGAAAAATATATATTTTCATAATATTTAAAATGTGGTTAATAATATAAAAATATATTTTTACAATAAATAATGTATAAAAACCAAAATTTTGCTGATTTTTAATAAAACTGAGATATATATTTGTATATTTTTTTTTTAATTTAAGAAGAGGGCAAACGAGCTGGCGGGTCACGGATGGACGTGATCACCGCCGTCCATGAACTCTTGCAACATCCGAGGATTTACAAGAGTGTTGCCGGCCTTGTAGGTAGGAATAAACGCCTTTTTTGAAGGTACCCATGTCGTACCGATCTGGAAATACCGCCGAAGGGAGTTCATTCCACAAGCGAGTGGAACGTGGAAAAAATGTCCTTGAGAACCGCACAGTGGAGGATCGCCACGCATCCAGGAGTTCATGGGCAACGGTGATCACGTCAACCTTTGACCCGCCACCTCATTTGCCTTCCTCTTAAATAAAAAAAAAAACTTAGTCAGAAAAGTAGGTCGAGCGGGCCCTTCTTTCCCCTCTCGCAACCGAATATAGTTTCCATGAAAGTATCACTATCATATTATGTACCTCTATGAACATTTAAATTACTTAGCAACCATTTCTTTCTCAAGCTATACAAGAGCAGAGATGTAGTCAATTCTTTTATTTCTTTTTATTGTATATATTATTCATTTGGGGTATAATTACCAGAATTTTTTAACCAGATTTATAATGAATGTAGTACATTACTTTTTTTCGCGGCTTTCGACACAAATCCAAATTGGAACAGCTGTAAGATTCTGAAATTTAAAATGTTAGTTTTACTTTAGAAATGATTTATAAGATGCAGAATGGACGAATCGATAATAGCAGAAAAGTTAGGTAAAGTCAGCGCAGAGCCATATGTACGACAATAGAATGAAAGCTCTACGTCATATTATTGGCTGGATAGTTTGTTGCAATTCTATAATTTATTAGGATTTCTACAATTTATTATAACATAACTTAATTACTGAAATAATTATTTTTCTCAGTAATTAACGACTGCAGTCGTATTTGTTGAAGAACCATTTTAATAATATAATAGAAATTATCATAAAATTATCTGGCATGTCGCCCTGGTTTGACATCCAATCGGGTGTTAAGCAAGGTTGCGCTATATCAGCTTGGTTGTTCAATTTGTATTTGGATAGTTGTCTCCAAAGCATGAAAGACAGTGACATGGGAGTGAAAGTAGGTGACCTTAAGGTCAATTGCTTGCTATATACAGATGATTCAGTGCTCAGTGCATCATCAGAATGCGATTTGCCACCACTTTGAAAGATGGGTGTGAAAATAATGGTCTAAACCTGAATGCAGATAAGACGAAGGTTCTGATATTTGAAAGAAATAAAGAAAGAACAGAATGTAAGATCAACGTGAATGGTAAGATAAATAGAACAAGTGAATGAAGTGGTAAATTTGGGAAGTATGTTTAGCAGAGACAGAAAATACGAAATAGATGTGGAAATGCGTATTTTTGTCAGTAACAGAGTCAACGGTACTTTGGCTGCATTATTGAGATGGCGAAACGTCAGCAAAGCTGCATGTTTGGCTGTTCACAATGCGGTTTTGCTACGGACGCTGTTATACGGCAGCCAAACGTAGGTAACACAGAAGAAGAATGTAAGAAAGATGAATGCTGTGTAGATGTGAACTCTTCATAAGATATGCGGAGTCAGTCTAGCTGATCGAATCCGCAATGAAGAGATTCACAGAATGGCAGGTACTAGCGAAGATGTCACGGTGAGAATGAAGAAGAACGTGCTCAGGTGGTTTGGGCACGTCGAACGAACTAGTGATGAAAGAATGGTTAAAAAGATTTATATAGGAAAAGTGAGCGGTAAGAGAGATAGGGGGAGGCCTCGAGTGACCTTCGAAAACACAGTGTCTATGATACTGGAGGAAGGTCACGTAAAAAGCATGAGGACCCCCGGAGGGCATGTATGAAGAGGTTGATGTCTGTGGTCGAGGCGAAAGAGGTATGCAGGGATCGTAGCATTTGGCGTTCTGTTGTCTCTGGCAACCCCGCAAGGGATATGGCGTGAAGCTAAATAAATATCATAAAATATGTTTTATATGTCTCTTCTAGGATAAAGTATTTAAATAAACAACAATACAAACTGGATTTCACTTTATTAGCTTTTTTTTAGAACTTTTTAACTTTGACATTTGACAGCAGATAAAGTTTATAAAGCTATGTTTTATCGGATAATTGAAATTTTAAAACCATAATTTTTAGAGAACTTTTTAAAAAAAATAACAAAGTAAATAAAATGAAATCTAAGTTTGTTTATACTATACAAAATATTTCAGCACTATAATATTAAAAGTTGTATAGTATAGTACTAGTATTCTCGGTCACTATTACAAATATTATTTAATTTAATGGAATTGAAATTCAATGAACACTTATTTAAAATTTTTTAATCCAGAATTTTTTAAAGTGTTTCGTCGACCTTGACCTTTCCTCCTCACCCGGTCTTGGGGCACATGAATCATAATCGTTATATTTCGTTTTGACGAAAAACATTTTACTATTGTAAGTAATTGGCTGAACTATTTTTATATATCAATATATAGATAATAGTCTTTGTAATATAGCTGTATTGGGGATACTACGCTTGGGTACACAGAATAACCAATAATAAAAAATGCGAATAGGAGCGTGTGCAAAGTCGTTCTAATGTTCATGCGAACACTGCTATTACTAATTGTCCAGGTGACACACGGGCTCCGCTCCTGCCGTCAGGTACCCGCTGCTAGCTGGTGCTCGCGGTTCGCTTCTAGAAGCAACGTAAGGTGTTACTCACGCGTTTGCATCAGGTAATGTTTCACAAAATTATTTTTAAAAACTAAGAGTTGCATCGTGTCTCATAAAGTATTAGCAGGATAAGAATGAATTGCTAAAAACTAAATTTTACACTGTTATGATTGTAAAAAAAGAAATACCATTCTATTCCACGTTTGAAGTGTAATTAATAATTACAATATGATCTGCATATTTTTTTTGTAGATCGTTACACCTATATAATAAATAAAATATTTACAAAGTCGCTTGTGCAATAAATTTAATTTTAATAAATTGCTTAATTTTATAGTTACTGATAATATGTTATAAATTACTTGAACAAAAAAAAATATCTTAGTATCTTAGACTGTTGAGCAAGCTGCAATTATTTTACTTCTGATAATGAACAGGTTCCAGACATAGGTGAGTTAATTATAGTCTTATAAGAATAACTATTGGTCCATGATTCATGAACTGACTACTAAACTAACTGTTTTAACTTAAAATATTGCCTGAGATCCTGTCACTAGTGGCAAGAAGAGCTGTAGTTTTGGAAATAGATGCTTTTATTTCAATCAAACATAGCTAAAAACTACCTCAAAAAGCATGGTTTTCGATAATTATTATCACAAGCTATACCTCTGAATCTTTAATTTTTTAACTACACCAAGCATTTATGTTATTGTCAGATGTATTTTCATTTATTTGCAATTTAATTTGTTGAAATAGGAACCTTATTCACGTTGTTCAAATGCAAATTAATTTCTTTTTGTTCATACACAAAACTTTTAGTTTATAAGTTTAAACTTCGAAATTTCAACATCAATACATTTTTTTATGTTCTTTGTTCTATTCATATTTTTGAGGATTTTATATGTATACTTTAAACCAAATATATTAAAAAAATTTAAATCGATATATCACAATCAATTGAAAGAGACAAAGAATATAAATTACGAAAAATAAATGGTTAGAAGAATTTATCACGTAATACCTCGTGGAAAAACAATGTAACAGAATTGGGAAGAAGCCACAAATAATAAACTTTTACAGGCAGGGGACAGCCTAAGTTAGCAGCAATCTGATGGAGCAATTTTACTATGGCCAACGGTATTTTTTTTTAGTTTTACGTAATAAAACTATAAAATTATCTAATAAAAATATTTTAATTGAACTAATTTACATTACAGATTTTTGCTTGTGGGTAGAGATTTAATTAACATGAGTAAATCATAAAAAAATATTCATATTTTTAATTATGCAACATTTTATACCTTACTTGCATTACAACATCGACTGTATTAATTAATCCTGGAATTTGCCAACATAAAATGAATAACGATAATTACTTTGTGGCGTTCAGTTAAAATTTATAATGATGATCCACATAATTATAAATTTTACTTTTAACTGCTGATACAGTTTGTATTACATGAAGATGATGTGAAAAGATTTAAACTTTAGTCATAATTCTGTAGCGCTCAAATACATTTTATACCAAATATTACATTTAGTTTTCATTCTCATTATGGAACTTGAGTTTGTGGTCTGAGAAAACATTAAAATTCACTTTTGGTTGTCCAAGAAAATGATACAATGAGTTTTCGCTACTTTAGAAACTTGATATTTTTATTCTTTAAACGAAAGCTCTGAGCTTTAAATGAAAGCTAAATATATTACGTAATAAAAGATTATTGCTTATTTTGCTATATTCTATTATATTAATTATTAATATATTCTTTTGGAACCTTGTCGTACCACAATGTTATCTACTAACTATTCTAAATAAACACGTACACAAAACAATTTACATACCTCTGTAAATTGTTTTGTGTAATTCGAACACAATTGAAACTCTTATTTTATACATTCATGGTGAAATACGTCGTCACTTCAATCGGATAAAGCTGCCTTACCAAGAAATAGTTATGAATTACAAACTTCCACATCCTTGCGTTTTGTCCTTATTGTACGGTACTATCCAAAATATTCTAGAATAAATTTTCCTTTTGTAAAACATTTTTGGACACTACGAGACTTATAATATTACAAACAATTATTTTCTTAAGAAGAAATCTGAGTTCTTAAGTTTGACTTCTGTATTATTATAGATTTATAACATTTTCATTATTACAACATTGATTTATTATTGTTTATGTAATAAATTTAAAATATTGTGGAAGAGATTTAATAAATTTATTTATTGTAAAATATTTAAGCGAAATGGAATAAAAACTATTTTGAATGTTGCCACTTACTTTTAATATACGCATAATATTAATTAATGATATAATTATAAATGATGGAATTGAATAAGATTAAGTTCTCTATAAGGTTGGTATTTACATGTATCCGACTTTGTTGAGTATGGATTTTTTATATAATTTACACTTATAAAAAAATTAACATATTTATATTATAAATTATATATTTGATATACTTCACTAGTTCAGTGTTGGTACTACTCGTATGTGCAAGTAAATACATAAAAGAAAAATATAATTATTAAATTTCTGCAATAACTAGTAATGTCAAGCTAGAAAAGTAAATTAATTGAAAGTAATCTGCTTTTATTTTCATATCCGTAGCAGAGAGCTATAAATCGTTTATCAGCAAACTGCTGTACTTTTACCCGATCAATATTTATTACAATCACAAACTTATCTTGCTTATAAATTAAATCAGATTTCTAGATTCGTTTGAATAAAATTTGTTAGTCAAATATAACTGTTATGCATTTCTTAAATGTTATCTCTAGTCTATTTTGAATTGTTTGATATTAGAAAATATACAGAATTATTAATTCATCTCATCATCTTCTTGACCTTATACATACTCCCTTCGTCTTCATACCGTCTTTTACGCAATCTACCAATCTTTTCTTCGGCCGTCTTCTACCTGTGCATTCCTTCATTTCCATACCTAGCACTTTTTTGATTATATGCCTTTCATCTCTCCTCATAACTTGCCCATACCATGACAGACCGCTACCTCTAAATTTTTCTATCACTGGTGCTACTTCTTGGCTTCACCAGATATACTCATCCTACACTTCTTATCCTACCCTTTCTTGTCATCCCACACGTTTATCTTCACATTCGCGTCTCCGGTATATGCAAGCGCTTTTCATCAATCACCTTCTTCGCCCGGCAATTAGATCCACAAATGACGACAGGTATAATAATATTTTCGTTCTTCTTATTATCAGGCCAAAACTCAACACCCGTCTGTTGCCATTTTCCCAGTCTGCTCTACACCTCTAGTCCATCATCGCCAACAAGTATAATGTCTTCAGCAAATAGCATGCACCACGGTGCCTCTACCTGTATGTCCGATGTCAGAGCATCCATTATCATCAAAATAGAGTGTCATATTGAACTTGTCGGTGTTTCCAGCGGTCGTCCGGTGGTATACATTAGATCGACTGTACTTTGCATGAACCAACTCCACATACCTCCCCGGTATACCGTTCTCTTTCAAAGTCACCACACCATATTACGAGCAAACCGATCGTATGCCTTCTCAATCAACGAACCCCATGTGGAGGTTCCTGTATGCTCTTCTGTACTTCTCACACAATTAATAAATATAGCAATTGTCGTACCCCGATTAGGTATAAAACCGAACTGATTCTCCCAGACATCACTCTCGTCTCGCATTCTTTTGTTTCATTACTTTCTCCAACACTTTCATAATATGTTACATAAGCTTCATTACGCGATAATTGTTAAAGTCTTGTACATCAACCTTATTTTTTTACAAATTGGCACTAGAAAACTATTGAACCATTTTATTATATACTTATCATGCAACAACTTATTGAAAAACAAAACCAGCCACATATTTTTCAAAACTCCACTCCTATCACTTTCTTTATTCATCAATGTTTCAAAATATACCTTTAATCTCTTTTTTATGTCCTCATCTCACTTCAACATCTTTCCAGCATCAACTTTTATGCATTATTATATGCATTCATTCTTTCTCTATAATTTTATCAACCATTCTTTTTTTAAAGTTACTTATACATTGTTTCTCTCTTCTAACAAGTACCATTTAATATTAGGTGGTTGTCATTTATTAAACATATTTGTACGTACTGGACGGTTATTTACCATGACAAGGAGCCTATGCTGTGACAATACATTTTCGCCTGGCATTGCCTTGCAATTTTTTGACGCAGTTT
Organism: Melinaea menophilus ssp. n. AW-2005; assembly: GCA_918358695.1. Classification (NCBI taxonomy): domain Eukaryota; kingdom Metazoa; phylum Arthropoda; class Insecta; order Lepidoptera; family Nymphalidae; genus Melinaea; species Melinaea menophilus. Next base: position 15,404,769 of record OU911043.1, on the reverse strand, counting down.
ATTTTCTCCTTATTAAGAAATAATCAATCTGCGTCATATGGCGGTCACTTTCGTAGGTGATTAGGTATTTACCTCTATTTTTAAACAAAGTATTGGATATATCCAAGTCGTTGGTCTCCAGCAAAGTCTCACCTTTATGATTATGGTTACCGAAACCCCAACCAGCGTGCACTTTTTCATTATCTTTATTCATTCATCCCAAATGCCCATTAAAATTACCCCCCCAAATATATGGTCGTTGTCCGGAACATCCATCATCATAGAAACTTTATAACAATATTTTCACAGCTATTATATATTCATATTATTCAACGTCTTTACGCCCGTCATACACTCTTTTAATGTCCTACTCGCACCATTTCTTTTTCCATAATTCCCGCAATAATAAAACTTGTATCCTTCCCCAATTTATCTTGCTTTTGATCCATTCCATTTCGTCTCCTGTAAAAATGCTACTTTTATTCGACTTCTCTTCAACCTGTCCACAATTTCTCTTCCTCTTTCAGTCATGATAACAACATTCAAACTTCCAAAGGTCAATCTTACATTCCTTTTTTTCCGACCCAGCTTCTTTCGTAGTAACGGTATTATCACACTGCTAAAAGATTTGGCTTTTCTTTACGGCCGGCTGCCTGTCTGAAGAAAACTGCCGCCTTAGAAATTGCAGAATTATTGTTTATGAAATATGAAAAAAAAAAAAAAAAAATTTTGTTTTTCAACAAAAAACTTTGTCAACAAATAATGACATTTACCAAATTAGAAGGCCCATATTAATTTCATAAGCAAGATGATTTATAGCTTTACCTAATTGTTATAAAACACTTCGTTGTTGGTTTAATAGTGGTCTCGGGCACATCAAGGAGAGGGCAGAAGATGGAATTATGGAAGATGCCACATATACAGATTTCAATATTAATTATAAAAATCAGTATGGTCTGTTACGCAAGCACAGCCAGGGCAAATTCATATATTAAAGATCAAGTCAATTCCCACGATAAAAGTGAAGAATTAAAATATTGACGCAGCACCTGAATGTGAAATCAAGGTGACACCGCCGGCGTTGCAGCTTTCGGTGGGTAAAAAGCTACTGGTACTACAGACATTCTTGGGTCAATCGCTGACCTTGAATCACCTTTTTAGTATTAAGTAATTATAAGTTTTAAATTGTATTTCTTTATTATAACTTTTGAAATTTATTGTTTTTCATTGCAATCTTCGCTGCCACCAAAACATAATTGGTCTAAAGTATTTAAGATAAAATATTATTAAATAAAATATATAATATATTATTAAATAAATATATATAATATATTATTACATAAAAATATATAATATAATATACTATTAAATAAATAAAATATAAAATATATTTTTATAACTTCACAATGCAAGCAATCAGAATTGCGATGAGTTTTAAGTTCACGCTTGTTAGATCCAATTTAATCTAATTTGAAATGGACGTGATAGGACTGTAATGAAGTCTGTTATGACGATAAATCTGCAAGAACTGTTGCAAAAAAAAAATGTTAATTTATTTTAATATTTTTGAAAACAATTGTGATATGAATACAGTTTGTAAATTTTCCTAATCTTTTAAAACTTTTTTAAAACTAATGGTACAAATATAAACTCCATTTGAAGCGAGCATTAAAAATTTCAAAAAGAAATTTTGGTTTAGGATAATATATAATATTTACTAATTAAATTTTTTGTATCAATTAACAATTTTTTATCCTTAATCCTTAGGGTTTAAGGTTTAATTATAACAGATAGTACAAGGATTGGGACTCAATTCATGAAATCAATAGGTTTTTCATAAAATCATTTCTATTAGTATTTGGAGTAATGTAAATATCAAAGTAAAATCGAAAAATATATTTTTGTCATTTTATTTTTTGAAAAATGTGATAAATTTGCTTTTGTAACCTAATTAAAAACTAAAAACTTGTTTTTAAAATATTATTTTTAAATAATGTCATCAAAAACTTCGACTAACTTTAGTTATCGTTTAGAAATCAATCGCTCATGGTATTTTTTGTAAATGTAATTTTTTACTTTTTTGTTTTAAAATAAATAAAATATATTTATTCAACTAGAGTAAAATAGAAACGTAATTTCAATTATTTCAAAAAATCGTGAGAGAAGAGCGAATATCTTATTAACATTATTAGTATAAATATTTTTATTTCTCCAATAAAGTAAATATACTTTTTTTACATTCAAAATAATAATAAACCTTACAAAATACATTTCGTTGTCGAGGTATCTGTTTATTTATTTTATTATCTTCATGCCAAAATTATTCCGTTTCAGGTTTTTAAGCATTACAATATGAGAGAAGTTATTAATATTAACTAAAATCATACACCGTAATAACATTATTATAGTGATTACAAATTTCGAATATAATGTAATATTAAATAATTTATATTGTATTCTTCTTACATAATATTTTAAATCATAGTCATACTAATAATAATAGGCCCCCAAAATTTTAGCTTACGGCCGAGTCGAACATTAAACGAGGAATGAACAACGCGTACTATAAATACATATTTTCACGGCAAATAAGGCAAAAGTAACCCATATTAACGGGGCTTCCTTGGAGCTGACGCTAAGTGTCGTAGCATAAGATTTGTAGGTGGAGAGGATTTGGGCAGCCGACTCTCACCGTGTCACCTGAAGCATTCATTAGAAGTCATTAGAAGTAATATACATTTAATATTTTTCTTATTTTAGCATAGGTGTAAAACCTATTATTTGTAAAGACTTGTTACTTTACTATTCCTAGTAGTAGTTAGTAATATTTAGTTCTAAAATAGTTTATTTAAACACGGAAACATTATTTTAACTTTCGTTCCAAATACACAACACTGTTGATAGGTATCAATTCTTTTAAAAATATATATTTAATTTATTTAACAATGAAAATAAAAATGTGTTCTGAACGATGAAAGCTTTTGCTAAATTGATTGTGACATTCGTACAAAAATAGTTCAGTGCACATGGTATTTAAAAATATTGTATTTGATATTCTTTTTCGTACAAAAAATATAATTTGCTACGCGTCGATAATATTATATAAAATCGAAAGTGCTTTGTTATTAAATAAATGAGTCCAACAGTTTAAAATGATAAAATATATGGTTAATGTATTGTAGATACTATTTTCATTAGAGCCTTGGAATATTAGGCAGCGCTATCAAACAGATAGCGTTTTTATAGCTACCAAAAAATATTAGCTTCAGGTTTTACCTTAATTGATCCATATTAAACCATTTGTAATATAAAGTTTAGCGAATGAATTATTGCTTGCACTGCACTAACCTAAAGCAAAAAAATACAACCAAGATAACAAAATTAACTTGAGACGTATAACATTCTTCGATATGGGCACTATTTCGCATTAGAAAACTAGAAAATAAAAACTTCAAATTTAATCAGTAAGACAACAGTTATTTAACTCTTTTATTCAGATATTAATCTGAGTGCTGAGGTAAATTAGGATAACCTTGTAATTAGACTTACAGGCTATAGAGAACATTAATTAATGACGTAATGTGAAAATGAAAATTTTAACACAAGATTTGGGAGGCCCTAACCAGCAAATTAATATTTATGGAAATAATATTAAGAACTTTGTAAACCAAAAATATTACCAAATAAACGATATGATTATGATTATGAGTATAAAACCTTGACTTTTGCCATATTAAATAATCCAGCTAATATTTAATATATTAATGCTACTTTTACAACATACAACAGAAGAATATATAATGGAATACAATGTACTTTAAACATATATATATATATATATATATATCTGAATTTTTCCACAAAAATATATAAGATTTTGACTTTGACTTAATATCAGACAAAGAATCTTGTATTTGCTCTGCGAAGAAAATTATTTTCTGCATCTCGGCAGTGAGATGCGCACATCTCAAAAGTACGAACGTAACTAAGACCTCTTAAGAGTCTCGTCCTGCGAAGTTGCCTTAATAATAAAAATCATGACAATATTGTTTTAAAATTACAAATAAAAGACATGGACGAATGTCGTCATAATCATCAATCATCATCAAAGAAAATAAATAAAGTTATATAGTTGAACTTCAATACAACAAAAAAATCTATACATGTCAAAAAAAAGGATAAGAAATAAGGGAAATAAGGGATCTTTGGAAACAATAAGAAAGAAAAGAAAAAAAGTTAAATTAATAGCAAATGAGGCGGTAGTAGCACCCCTAAAGAGAAATAACGTTACTCAGACAACCTTGGGTATGATATTTTGAATTTAAATAGTTTTTAATACTTTATCGAACTCTTAATGCTTTATTCTGAGTTTAACTTTAAAGTTGAATTATAAAAAAAAAATTGCCGTGGTAGGTTACATAAATTGTTTTATAAAGCATGCAGGTTTCCGTGAATGGTCTCCTTTTGTTACATTCTCGATCCTCACATAATATTGAGAAATTTTCTGAAAAGTAGATTTAAAGACTTCGTTTTTGACTGCTTTCTTTTGAACACACAATTGAACAGTGAATATGGCTTTAATCGTGCATTGAGAGTGACTCTTGGGACTTTAAGCTTAGACTAGCTGACACATTAAATTTTATTATAAAGGTGTCAGAATAATGTTGACTCCTATTAATCCAAAAAATTAAATATCATAAATATAGTGTATTTTTAACCCACACAAGAACTACAAATATTTTGTTAAATGAATAATATTATTACATTTAATATGTTTACGTAATACGAAATTTCATTGTTTGGATATTACCTTTCGTTTAGAGATTTGTGGAGTCACGAATCTGATAATGTAAAAGGTAGAACTGCTGTTGCTTAGTTTGTATCTAGGACTTTTTCTATTATTAAATATTAATGTTCGAAAAACGACTTGTACTTAAATAAATTTTGAATATATATTTTACCTGCATATTATATTAAGTACATAAAAAGAATGTAATATCAGATATTATAGACAAGCGTCTATAAGTATATTAACGTTTATGGCAATAAAGACAATTAGTTTTTACATTACTAGCATTGTAATAAATATAGCATTATAATAATTCATGTCATAGTTATAAACGTTAGTTAATTAATAAAAAATACTTTTTAATTATGATTGACATTTTTTTTTAATTTTGCCCAAAAAACAAAAAGTTTATAGTACCATCAATTGAAATATATAACATTTTTTACAATAAATAATGTATTAAAACCAAATGTCGTTTATATTTTTACAAAACAAATGTTTTTGTATTAGTTCCATTATTCTTTGCCATAACAAAAAAGGTCTTTGACATTGAGATATTAAAGCTTCATTGTTTGTGAAACAAAAAATTGAACTCACGCGAGAAAATATCAAAATAAAATCTATTGAAGCAGTTGTTACCTTTGATAAGATTTTTTTTTGTTTTTAAGATATGTATACATATACGAGCTGTTGTTATTTGACTGCAGCTCGTATTAGGCTGGCTCGACCGGGGAAAGAAAACTGTCTCACGGAAGATCGACGTGTTGTAACCAAAAATTCATTTGGTTTTGTTTCGTTGGTGAGTGAGAGAAACCGGAAGTCCAACCCTCCCCCCTCCGCCAAACATAAAAACCATGCCTCAAAAAAGTATGCCCCAGGAGGGTACCGGCTTTGACGAAGTCGGAATATCCCTCCCCAGCAAAATCGGGGGAATAATTCTCGGATTTTAGTCGGGCTGCCCATCGTATCTGGGGAAGGCAAAGTATCGCCTTTTGTGTTTTTTGAGGGCAACCGACGAGTCAACCTTGTGGCACCCCGACCCACTCTAAATGTGAACTTTTGCAACATCCGGGGACTTCATTCCAACTTGAACGCCGTCTACTATCGTCTAGAGACGGCGCAGCCGGTATTATTGTTTCTGACGGAGACGCAGATATCTCAACCTAGCGACACATTGTACCTGTCATACCCCGGGTCTAAAATAGAACATCATTTTATATCACACGCCGAGGTATCTGTGTTTGTAAGGGAGGATATTTGCTACCGTCAGATCAGCAAGGTAACCGCCTGGCACGCGCAAGTTCTGGGAATGACTCTTTGGCTCACACGGCAAAAACTCATCCGAAAAGCCCTCCTTTCCTTGGAAGTTCATAACTCGAGTGGGCCAGATGGTATCTCTCCAATTGTGCTAAGAAAATGTGCCCCTGAGCTGACATCAGTGCTAACGCATCTATTTCGGTACTCCTACCTTAAAGGCGTAGTCCCGGTCTCATGGAAGCGTGCCCTTGTCCATCCGATCCCCAAAAAAGGTGATATCTCGGACCCAGCTAACTACTAACCTATCGCCTTTACCTTCTTTCTCTCCAAAGTAATAGAGAGCATTATCAACAAACAGTTCCTACCCTACCTCGAGGTTCACCAGATCCCAAGCCCGTAAATGCTGGTGTACCCCAAAGCTGCGTGCTATCCCCAACTCTGTTCCTCCTGCACATCGATGATATGTTAGATATTTCCAACACACATTGTTATGCGGATGACAGCACTGGGGACGCTGTATATTCTGGCCGTGCAGGTCTCATTCGGGAAAATGTCGGTGAGTGTGGAAAGAAACTTGTGTCTTCAATAGAGACCTCCCTGGGGATGGTCTCTGAGTGGGATCAACTGAACCGCGTTCAGTTCAATCCCCAGAAGACAATTTTGCGCGTTTACCACAAAGAAAACCCCATTTGTCGTATCTCTACTCTTCGAGAGCACTCCCCTAATTGCCTCGTCAAATATCAGAATACTGGGTGTTGACATTTCTAACGATTGTCAGTTTTGTGGTCCAAGTTAGCCTTGATGAAATTGAAAGTGATCAATTGATCGAGGCGGTATTTCAATCCTGGCCAAAGACTTGCATTCTACAAAGCGCAGGTCCGGCCACACATGGAGTACTGTTCTCATCTCTGGTCCCACCCCACTATCCCAATATCAGCTTCTACCATTTAACCGCGTACAACGGAGAGCCGTTCAGATTGTCGGGAACCCAGTGCTCTGCGAACAGCTGGACTCTTTGGCATTGTGTAGAGACGTTGCATCTTTGTGCGTCTTCTACCGCATTTACCACGAGGAGTTTTCCGATGAGCTATTAGATCTGAATATAATTGGCCTACCGCCGAATTTCATCACCACACCGTGTGCTATCGATTCCTTTACCATCCCTACCACCTGTACATAGAAAGTTATATATATAGAATATACGTAGATAGTTACTTAGCAACCATCAATTTCTCGTGTTATATATTTTTTGTTTACAATTAACATTACCGTAATCATTTTTTAAATCATAATAAAGTTAACACATTACTATCTCTCTTATCTTTTGGCAAGACTCCAAATTCGAACAAATTTCAGATTCTGAAAGTAAAATTTTTACTTCAAAAATTATAAGTCGCAGAATGGACGAATCGATAACACCAAAAATATTAGGTCATTTTGAAATGAGCGCCGAGCCAGATGTATGGTAATAGAATGGAAGCCCTGTATTACCTTTGGCCGGATAACCTTTTCTAAATCTATAATTTAAAAGGGTTTGCATTATTAAAAAAAAACTTAAGTTCTGTAACAAATATTTGTGTCAGTTATAAGGACTGCCGAAAAATTGCTAAAGAACCATCTCAATCATATAATAGAAAATACCTTAAAATACTTTATAAACTATATTATTTTTAAAACAGAATTTTACTTTAATAGTGGTCAGAAGTTGTTTACGAACTTTTTAACTCCGTCATTGGACAGTAGATAAAGTGGTAGCTGAGGAAGCGTAGTTCGTGAAGTGGCTTTAAGAAACAATGTTTTATCGGATAGATTGAAATCTAAAAACCGTTCTTTTTAAAGTATTTTAAAATATATTTAAGGAGAGTAAAAAAAATTGTTTCTGTTAAAGAAAATATTGTAGTTATATAATATTATAATTTATATAGCTATGATTCTCGAGGACTTTTATGTGATCTATTATATATTATGGAATTTAAATTCAATGAACAGTTACCTCAAATTTTAAATCATGAATTCAGAAATGGCTTCGTTGGTTTTATTATTTTTTTTTAAATATGTATGTCATCTGTATTCAGTATGGATATGCTTATCGGCCTGACAATCTGACTCAGTTTTACGGCACATGAATCACAATTAATGCTTCTCACGGATTCGGATAAACGGTCAGAAATCAATAGTATTTGCGTCAAAGATAATGGCACAAAGTAGTGCCATTTTCTTTAGAGATATAAATAATATATTTCGATTTTCATTTAAGACTATACGCAATACAGAAGGCAACATATCTCTTTGTAGGGTATTTTTAAGTTTTATTTTTATGTATGACGAAACAAATCGTAATGGTTCACATAAGTATTTTTTTTAATTTTTTATAGGTTTATCAGGATAAGAATAAATAACTAAAAACTAAATTATACGCTAAAATGAAGTTTTAAAAAAAGAATGGTTGAAGTCTCATTAATATTTATAATATGATCTCCATATTTCCTTTGCTTTTCTTAGATCGTAATTTAAAAATTATAATAAAAATACCATAAATTTGTTTTCTAAAATGACAGTTTTAAAATTTACTAGACATAAATAAATTAAAATTACTAATGAAATAAATATAAATATAATTATTAAAGCTCCTCTTAATGTTCTATATTTTTTGGAACATATGAATTAATTTTATTTTATTTTCTTTATTATCACTGTTATATTATTTCAAGCCTTTGAATTAATTAACCGAGTTGTATCTTATCAGATATACTTCATAGCATATATACAGGGTGGGCCATGAATTAGTTAACATTTGAAAAAATCGTATAAAAAAAACCATTTAACATATTTTAGAAATAGTTTATTTACGAGAAAGCTAATTAGTTGTAATTTATTTTTTAAAAATTATTTCGTCTAAATGACCACCGTTTCGGTTTTTGCACTCATCTAAGCGAGTCTGCAAAGAGACCGCGAGATCGCCGACATCTCTTCGATGATTTTTTCTTTAAGTTGACGGAGTGTATTCGGTTTATCAATGTAGACACGACTCTTTAAATAACCCCATAAAAAGAAGTCTGCTGGGGACAGATCTGGACTTCTGGGCGGCCATGGGATGTCACCTCGTCTGGAAATCAGCTTTTCCGGAAACATTTCTTTGACCACCGGCAAGGACTCGTTCGATGTGTGACACGTGGCTCCATCTTGTTGAAACCATGTGTTACGATTATAGCCAGCAAATTCCAGTAGCATCGGTGCTAAAAACTCCCGTAACATTTTCACATACTCGGCAGCATTAACAGTAACTGAACGGCCTCGAGAATCTTCAAAAAAGTAAGGTCCGATGATTCCTTTTGCTGAAATTGCAGCCCATACAGTTACCTTAGGAGAGTGAAGTGACTTTTCATGTTTAGCTTTGGGATTTTCGCTGCTCCAATACCTGCAATTCTGTTTGTTTAAATGTCCATTTAGGTGGAAATGGGTTTCGTCAGAGAATAAGATGTTGTCAAAATTACTGAATCGAGTTAACATTGTTTCGGCATATGACTTACGCAAATTTAAATCATTAGGGTTTAGTTCTTGCACTATCTGGATCTTATATGGATGTAATTTCAAATCTAATTTCAAAATACGGCGTAATGATGTGCGGGATAATCCTAATTCAGCCGAACGTTTGCGCGTCGATAAATCTGGATCACGTCGAACAGAAGCGGAAAATTGCTGCACGTTCTCTTCGCTTCGAGAAGTCCGCGGGCCGCCAGTTTGTTTCATATTTAGTGTAGATCCCGTCTCTTTGAACTTCTTCACCCATTTCTTTATTAAAGGAGCACTTGGACACTGACTTAAGTCGTGTAAACCATATTCAACGCGAAATAAGCGTCTCACAGTAATGAGCGAAAAGTTGTTTAAATAAAACTGTTTCACACAGTAAGCGCGTTGTGGCCCCGTGAAGCGATCCATTGCGACTAAATTTCCAAGAAGCGAGCTATTGCCCCCGCCCACGCCCGCGCCCCGCGCGGCAATAGTTTGCGTGGTAAGTTACATTTAAATGTTAACGAATTCTTGGCCCACCCGATATAATATTAACCTTGTTTAATCTAGATCCAAAGCTTAACACTAAGCGAAAGTGTCTATCAGATTATCTTCCTTATTCCAAACTTGAACTACATAGATTAGCTTCTAATACAGTCAATAAACATATTTAATATAATAATATGATTACTCTAGTATATATATATCGTTGTTCGTAAATTTCATTCTTTATGAGAATAATATTAAAATTTGAATACATGTGTTTATAGTACATATATTAATGTATTAAATGGGGTAATTTAAGAAATATTACTGTCAGTTAGTGTAAGAAAAGTTAAGATGTTACGTTAAGAAGCAATTAAATATATAGTTAATATATATATTCAGAAGAGACAAGTGGTCAAATCCAGTAAGAAAATTATTTAAATAAGAAATAAATAAAAAGCAAATCAAATATACTCATAACATACTAAAATGACTACTTTTATGAAGGAACGTCAATTTCATTTAGTCTTCTTATAATATCTAAAATATTGAATAAACTTTATTAAATAAAGCAAAAATAAAGTATATAATAATTTTAAAGTATTTCTTTCATTAAAAAAATATTTATTAATATACTGTCCAAATTCCAACCTCTCGCACAAAGTTAATCTAAAAATGTTTTTGGGTATTGTGATTATAAAATTTAATTATTTATATGTTAAAACGATTTTGTGGAATATTTATTATACAATAGCCTGAAATTATTTGTATAAATGTGAGATTAATTATTGGACAAATATATACAAATCCGCTAACGTGATATAAATTTAATGACTTTGGTTTAATTAATTATCACCGATAATATGATTTAAGTTATTTCGATAACAAATCAGGCAAAGTAGTTTATACGCTTAAAATAATAATATCCTATTATAACAAATAGCAAATAGTGTGTGTAAGCTTTGGACCGCTGAACAACCTAAAGTATTAATTTTCCTCTGATGCACTGATGCAGCTAGGTGATTATGGCCGTATAAAAATAAACATTTTTCCTTTAAAATCCCCGATACTATTGTCTGACATCCTAGTGCTGTATATTACAGAGATAGTTTCTTTCATTTTAATCAAACATAGCTAAAAACTTTCTCGACAAACACGATTCTCGATAAAGAAAAATATTTACGTATAAACCACATATCTGGAAATTTTAAACATTGACTAAACGGATTTTTTTGCATAATCAGATTAAATTTAATTTCCTTTACAAATTTATTAGTTGAAATAGGAAATATATTACGAAATATCTGTAGTATGTATATAAATAAACAATGAAAAACATGTAAAGTATCTCACACGTTTGTAACAATTCGGTACATACTAGGTCACTAGATAAGTTTTGCAATATAATATTTATTATAATCAATATGTGTGTTCCAAAATAATTTCCTTTGCAGTTAGTCATACGTAAAACATGTTACAAAAAAATTCATTCCATTTTTCTTCTGAAAGTTCTGATCGTGCTGGGTCCCACGCTGCCAATAACTGAGAGTCCCTCGCAAAACTTCCTACCTTTGAGCTGATCCTTGAAAAATTGAAAAAAAGTCACAGGGAAAAAGATCTGGACTGTAAGCTGGATGGCAGTTTTACACTAGTGTTCTTCAATAATTCAACAATCGCATGTGCACGAAGCGCACGAGCTTACTTGTTGTTGTTGTTGTTGCTGTTGAAAATGCCACTTATCCACTCATGAATCTTGAATTTCTTTTAGTTACTGTACAAATTCAGACAAACATGCATTTGTAAACCAAGGGGCAGTAACTATGTGCTGACTATCCAAAACAACTCATTAAAATCTACCTCGTCTAGTAAAAAGTACAGCTATCATTTTCTTCTTCACTGATCATACATCATCAAAATCATAATAGTACATCAAAATAGTAAAGCCAGACTTCGTCGTCCGTAACGATGTCATTGATATGAGGTGAGTCCCATTTTCGTAAATCTTAAAAAAAATATACACCAATTTACTCTCACATTTTTTTGCCTTTCACGAAATATTTTCTTTACATTTATAAATCTGGATTTGAACATCAAAATATTTTGGAGACAACATTTTTAAACTATCAAAATTTTCGAAAATTTCTGTTATAATTACTGTACACAACACATAAAAGAAAAATTCCAATATGAATCACAAATATGGGTCTTTACAACTTTGTAAAGGAGTTCTAAACGAAGCACAAAGCATAGCTATTATAGGAACATACTCGTATAACACTGAAGTGACATAACTCAAAGTGAGAAAGACTAACAATAAAAAATATTTCATTACATAGATCAGATCAGATCAGATAAGATTAATGAAATGATGTAACAAAATGGAGAACAAAAGCCACCAACAACAAACTTTTGGGGTCTAAGTTAAAAGGCAATCTGATGAAGCAATTTTACTATTGCCGATGAAAAAACATAAGTGTACATACACCATTATTTTGATTAATAATGTTTATATTATAGAGCTGGCTGTGGCTAGCGATTTTATCGACACAAGTAAATCATAAAAATATTCACCACACCATAATTCTTACTTATGTAGGTAGCATGTCATACCCAAATATACAAGTAGTAATATATTCGTTATAGGTTTATATTAATATCACTGAAATTTAACAGCATAAGCGTAATAATAAGAATATTATACCGTAGTATTTCAATATTTTTGTAGTATAAAAGGTTTCCAGTATGAGTTCTTTTTTATGGTAAAGGAAGAAAAACCAGCTTGCGGGCAACCGATAATACGTGATCACCACCGCCTATGAACCCTTGCAACATCCGAGGATTCACAAGAACGGTCTTGAAGGTAGGAGTATCTCCTATACTTATTATATTCTAGTGATTCCATTAATGAATACCTAAATAAGGCCAAAAGTTATTATTATTCAGTACCATATCAACAGCAATAAACAATGCTTTACACTTTTGTATAAAGGCTATTACAGAAAACTTTTTTATATTGAACTAAAGTTTATTTAAGGAGTTAAATAAATATGAATAACATTTTATCTATTATATTTATTGTCAAAGTTTCCAACATTAATTGAATAGCAATAATGACTTCGTCACCAATGTGTACAAAACAATTTACAAACCTCTATTCCCTTTTAAACACAATTGAAACACATGTTTTATACATTCGTCCTGAAACCAATACTTCAGCCCTGGAAGTTTGTTATTGTTAACCATTTATTAGTATAAATGATTAAGAATTACAAACTTCCACATCCTGCGGTGCGGTGTATAGTTTTATCCTAAATATATATCTTTAATGTACAAATGTTAAACACGCAAAAAAATTATATAATTTGTAACTTTTGTAAATCAGAGAAGTTTTAGATTATTTTGGTTTATGTCACTTCTAATTTAGTATTAGTATTATGCGCAATTAAATACATTAAATAAAGACATGATAATCCTATTTGAATTGAAGGTAGCTTTTATTGTCATATCCGTAGTAGAGCTTTCTCATTGAGCTATAAATCGTTTATCAGCAAACTTCTGCGCTTTTAGCTGATCAATATTTATTACTACCATAAACTAATCTTGCTTACAAATGATATTAGTTTTCTAGATTTGTTTGCACAAGAATTTATTGGTTAAATATAACTGTTATACAGTTTTTAAGATGAAGATGTTTATGTTTAAAATTGTTAGTAGTTAGAAAATATTTCTGCAGAATTATTTACGCGAAAATAATATATATATTAATATTTATATTACTTTCCAAACTAAAAGGTGTTAAGTTAAAGAGGTATTTAAAGAGGGCCCGCATTTAATGCTTGAAAAAGATGATTTGTAGCTTTACGTATTTGTTATGTAATACTTTGTTGTTATTTTTGAAGGCGTTGATAGTCATCTCGGGCTCCTAAAGGATAGGGCTGAAGATGGAAAAAATAATGCTACATATACAAATTTAATTACAAACTGTTTATCAACACAATCACAGTCAATATAGTCTTAAATGTTTTAGGTAAAGTATTATTATATAAATTGCTAATAATTAAAAATATATGTATAATTTCACAATGGTAATCAGAATTGGCATCAGATTTATGTTCACGCTTGTTAAATTCAATTTTATCTAATTTGAAATGAACGTGACAGGACTGTAATGAAGTCTGTTATAACGATAAATCTGCAGGAACTGTTGCAGGAGAGAAATTTTATAAATTTTTTACTTTCACATTTTTGAAAACGACTATGAGTATGAATATCGTTTGTAAACTTGCCAAATCGATTAAAGAAAACTTGATTCAAAATAATTATACAAATATAAACCCCATTCAAAGCGTAGTAACAAAATATATTTAAAAAATCCCAGCTTAGGATAATTTATCACAGTTACTACATTAATACGTGAGTAATACTTCAATGGTCCTATTTATGTTTATTATTGACTAGCTTTTGCCCGCGACTTCGTCCGCGTTTCCGTCGTTTTTCGAAAAAAAATTAGCAGATGTCCTCCCTCATAGTTTTGACGTAACAGGCAGATTCACTTTCGTATTTTAGAAGGGCAATAGTAATATAATATGCCAATCCACAAAACTGTTGAAAAATATAAGTAACCGCAGAATATTATAATATACCCACGCTATACCCACGACTCGGTCAGCGTGTAACTCCTTGTTTTTTATTAAGATAATATATTGCTAATATTTTTAGATCAAATTAAAATGTTTCAGCGCAAAGCTTCTGGGTAGACTATGTTAAGAGTCGACCCGTCCGGCACGTGAACGTAAAGATTCCTAGAATTGCTAACCCGGGAAAGAGCGACGTATAATTGACCATGCGAGAAACAGCTAACACCGAGATCTACTCCAGCAACACGAAAAGTCTGCCCTTGAGCTTTATTGATAGTCATGGCATAGCACACCGATACTGGGAATTGCGTTCTTTTAAATTGGAATGGAAAATTATTTGGTATTATGGGAATTCTGGGAATAAAGACAGTTTCTCCTGCACCGCAACCTGTTAAAATTTGAGCCTCGATTACATTTTGTTGCAACTGGGTTACTTTTAGCCGAGTTCCATTGCAAAGTTGAGGTGGTCTTAAATTTCGGAGCAGAATTATCGGTATGCCAATTTTTAAACAAATTATATGAGAAGGTAGTCCAGGCATACTTAAAGAATTTAAAAATTCTATCGGGTAATTAGTGGCTTCTTGTTCATCAACCATTCTATTTATTGAACTATAAACTTTGCTTTCTCCCTGTATATTAGACAGTATTTTATTATTAATTTCAGATGCCTGGTCATTGCGAGGAGTCAAAATGGACCTTTCGCAAAGCCAAGAATTGTCCCTATTTAATATAATTGTTATGTCACCGTAAACCGAAGATATAAGATGTTGTTGGGATTGCACTATACAACATAACTCAGGTGTCAGAATAAGTTTTCCTTGGTGTAGTTGTGGATAGGTACCTTCACCAATCTTCAATAATGTATCAGAAAATTCACGATTATCTGCGTTGTCTCCAGTTCTCACTCGCATATTTATAGTCAAATGCACCGATTGTATATCACGCCACAAATAAGAGCTTTTCAGGCAAGCCCTAATCTCATCAGCTCGGGTTCCCCGTGGTATTATCGGTAAGGTTTGTCGGAAATCACCACAAAATAAAACCGTAATACCGCCCATTGGTCGATCATTTTGTCTTATGTCCCTTAGAGTTCTGTCTACTGCTTCTACTCCTTTTCGATGGGCCATCGTACATTCATCCCATACGATTAAATTACACTCACGCAATACCTTAGCTTTGTCGCTATTTCTTGAAATACTACAGGTTGGACTTTCCGTGCGATCTAAATTAATTGGTATTTTAAACATAGTGTGAGCAGTCTTACCTCCTGGTAGCAATGTTGCAGCTATACCTGATGAAGCCACGGCAAGAGCGATTTTACGCTGATTTCGAACATAAGCTAATATTAATTTAGTCAAAAAAGTTTTCCCAGTTCCTCCAGGTGCATCTAAAAACCATATTGTTCCTAAATTATTCTGCACACTCTCGCACACGCGATCATAGACTAAGCGTTGTTCTGCAGTCATCATTGGGACACCGTTTTCTAATGTTACCAGCAGTTCCATTGGGTTGTAACCAATCTCTGCGGAATATTCCCTATTGGTAACCTCTCCAACTGAGGTTGGCGTTGGCAAACCATATTCACAAAGTGATTTACCGCCTACTGCTGTTAAGTCTTCCTGAAGAGCTAATAAGCACTGATTTATAGCCAGATCTCGAAAATTATCATTAGTTGCGCCTTCATTATTGTGAGATAAATTCCGAAGAAAGTCTTCTGCAAATTTTTCTTTATATTTTTCCCATAATTGGACAGGATCAGATAAATTACAAAATGTGAGTAATGTTACAAATAAATGGCGTAACCGTCGTGGATTATCACTAACACAGGATTCTGCTAAAGCATCATCCCAATGTTGATCATTTTCAAGCAAATGACGCGCTTGGCAAGCTGCATGATAAGTTGGATAAACAACATCGTCTACTTTTCTCAAATCTATAAATGATGTTGGTCCTCGCACTGTATGTAATAATAATCTCAAATAAAAACACTCTGCGTTGTTAGGATGAACAGTATACACTCTACCAAGAACATGTTCTTTGAAAATACCTGTCTCGCCATCTACAGGCCTGCCTCGGCGTCTACGGTTAAAGACACCTCGTTGTTTATCGTAGGTATAATACGATGGAACTTCTTCATACAAAAGAGACTTTGCGAAATTATCAGTTTGGCAAAGTCGAAAGAATGCCAATAAAGTTGTTTGTCTAGGGTTCTCTAATCGTTCTGTAACATTTTCGGCGTTAAAATATATACGTTGACCGCCTTCCAGATGAACATCCAGATGGGTCACAGGTGGATATCTTTCGTGAATATTAAAACTTAAGATCCGCCACACAGCTTCTGAAGAGCTGATATATCTGCCTGACTGAAATCTAGTAACTTCATCATGTTCATTTCTTAACGCAAACGTAGCTTGGTCACTGCCCTTGTTAATGTACTTACAAATATATTTAATTGACTCTACACTATTACACATTTCTACATTTATGTGAGCTTGAAATGCTCTGGACAATACAGGCGAATACGGAACGACCCACCTATTATCTAAAGTAACCTGTTGTCCAGACATTCGCTTTTCAACAGTAAAACCACCATTGTCTCTTGAACGGCGACGATATAATGGGTATCCATCATGTCCTGTTACAGTTTCATCCACTAATGCTTTTGGATACCTTTTAGTGCAACGACCGTCTTGCATGCAAGGAGCATTTGCGTTAAATGCACCACATGGACCATGTATCATATGAGTTTTAACAATGTCGTATAACAGGGGATCTGCAGTCGGATCTGGAATTTCAGCACTGATTAATCTGTCTACATCATTAGGTCGAACCTTATCTTTTAACCAAAGCAAGATATGTGCGTGAGGTAAGCCGCGTTTTTGCCACTCAACACTATACATATAACACAATACTTCTCCAAAAATGTTATCTTTGGTAAGAAGATCTATCATTGATTTTAATTTTAAATGAAACACTCTTGCAATAATATCATGGCGGTCATGCGGTGCCTGACCCTCAAGAAGCTCCCGAGTGATTTCATCCCACTTGGGATTGGTAGTTACAGTAACAAATAAGTCGGGACGTCCATATTTTCTTACGTAACAAAAAGCGTCTTGAGTACGTTCATGCATGTAGCGTGGACCACCAGTAAAAGAGGGTAAAATAACTAAACGACCCATATTCACTGTATCGTTATCTTGCTGCATGGCATCGCGAAGGTGCACGTATTCTTCAGCGCGCAGCTGCCTTTGATTAGATCGTATATAAACTAATCTTTCGGTTTCAATTTTTGCGTACATGTCAACAATAAACTGATTAAATAAGCCACGAAAACGTTGAAAGTATACCAATCTATTCCGTCTCACTTGCAGGTGGTAACAATAAAATTGAAGGCATGACACCTTTTTATTATAATTAGGTGCGCCTGTGCGCGGATCGGTTTGGTATACAGCGAAATTATAACCATCTTCCCCTCGACAGTATATCATAGGATATTGCAAACTGTCGTAAGCCCTGTGGGTTTCGAAAATACGTTGCAAACGATTGTCTCTGGAACGTTTAACGATATCACGCCTATCACATTCCTGGTCGACCAGTACTACAGCAACTTCATTCGTGGATGGAACGTTATGACGCCCAGGGTGTTCCTGAGTTGGACGCTTATCGGCATTTATAACAATTTTATAATTGTTATTACCATCTTGAGAAAGGGCTTCTAATGCCGATTTAAAACTGCATACGTACGAATTAACCTGATGTAACATGTTCTGAAGTTGTGAAATGAGTTCAGTATTTAAATTCGGAAAATATTGATTTCTTATATTCGACTGTTCGTTGTAATCGGATACAAAATATATTTGAAGAAATTTAGGTTGTTCTTCAGGCAAAAGGGTACCCTATCAAATGGTAAACCTGACCTTGTACCTTAAAAGTAGGCATGAAAGGGCCTTCTGAGATTTGTTTAGCACCAAAGGATGTCATTTGGAATGCACTATTATAAGTGCGAATATTATCTAAAAACTGTTTGGATTGCAAATGTTCCCCTAAAAGTAGTGATTTTAAAGGTTCCGGTGGGTCTTCGAACGAAGGCAAATTTATTTTACCTCCAGAACAACAGAAACCAGCAGACTCCTTCCTCCACTTCGAAGCATTACAAAAGGAACATACTACGTTCATATCGCCTATTTCAGAAGATGATCTGTAATCAATTGTGAGGTTATAAGCAAACCCACTTTTATATTTATCGGACCACGCCACCGAATTTGTAGATTGATCTACCACGTGTATATCTAAGTCATTAAGACCATGTCGAAATCTATCTGCAGTAAGACGGGCCTCTCGCTGTTCTTCTGTTTCAAGCGACCGAATATTTTCAATTCTTAATCTTTCATTAGATAAAGTAATCAATTGTTCTTGTCTCAAAGAATTGTAATAATCGCGTCCCGACTCTAGTCGTTGTTCATGCTCATGTTCATCTTCAAGAGATCGAATCATGTTATGGTGCGCCCTATCATTTGTCAAACGGTCTTGATATTGAGTAAAAGTTTCAGATTCTCGAGACAAAATATGACGTTCGCGATCAGCTGTAAGCCGTAATTCCCTCTCAGTGAAGGTTTCGGACTCGCGAGATAAAATATGACGTTCGTGGTCAGCTGTAAGCCGTAATTCCCTCTCAGTGAAGGTTTCGGACTCGCGAGATAAAATATGACGTTCGCGGTCAGCTGTAAGCCGTAATTCCCTCTCAGTGAAGGTTTCAGACTCGCGAGATAATGTATGCCGTTCGCGGTCAGCTGTGAGTCGCAATTCTCGTTGTAAAGCAGTTTCAGCTTCTCGGGATAACGCATGTTGTTCCCGGTCAATGGAACGCCTTAGCTCTCGTTGAGAAGAGCTTTGAGAAGCCCGTGTTGTCGCTCGTCTCGCTCTTTCAGCTGCTAATCGCATCTCTCTTTCTGGAGAGCTTTCATTAGCTCGAGATGTTGAGGCACTAACTCTCATAGAGTTTAACCGATGTGCTCTTTCCTCTTCCGATTCTTGAGAACGCGTCATTCTCATTCTCCTAGCTTGACTCGAAGTTCGAGATAAAGATGGTCGTTTTTTAGGTGGCATCGTTTATTTTATTTTTAATCGACGGTAACTTAAATTCTATTTAGTTACCCAACAAAAAACTTACGTCAGAGGTCCTAACTATAGCTAAGTATATAATAAATAGAATATAAATCTAAGTGCCTATTAAAACTAAAATAATATTCTAATCGAATTATAAATATGTACGTAGGTACCTACAAATTACAAAAGAATAAAAAATTAAAATAAAGCTATACTTAATGCGTGTGCAATACTATCTACACTTACCTACTTCACTTAAAAATGAATAATAAGAAATACCTACAACTACTGTAATTAATCAAAGTACCTATGCTAATACAAAAAAAACCTTAGATGTTCTAAGTACAGCTGCTATATAATAAAAAAATATAAATCTAAGTGCCTATTTAAACTTAAATACCTAATATTCTAATAGAATTAAACTAAGAAATATGTACCTACCTACCTACAACTTAGGTACAAAAAAAAAAGAAATGAAAATAAAGCTAAAACACGTGTGCAGTATAGGTAGATAGTAGGCAATATCTACCTATACCTACTTCACTTAAAAATAAATAAAAAATACCTATGAATACTATAATTAATAAAAGTACCTACCTACGCTTTTATCTACTCAATACAAAAAAAACTAAACATAAAATGCCCAAAACTAACCTATCAGTAACTAAAAATCTAACAATAATCTAATCTATCTATCTATTATCTAATCTAAAAATCGAATCTAAATCTACTTAAAAAGAAATAAAATAGGAACTATTAATAGTTAAGAATTTAAACAAAACTAAAACTAATTTAGAAAGTAACAACAAAAGAAATTAAAATAAACTATTTAAAGACAAAAAGTCGCGCTGATAAGCACGGTTTATAAAATAACAATTATTGTCTGTCAATAAAGTTCAACACTCTGAACGCATCAACAGCCAAATATTGAATGACGCTTGCGCTCGCCTCCCGCCCCTTTTATACTCTGCCGCCGCGAGCCCCGTCGAGCGCGGCAACCGTTACGCAAAAATAATCCTTATAGCTTGATTCACTATTCACGCGCGATGTCTTGTTGGCGTATTTCATGTAAGTAAGTATAAGTTTGGTGTTTCTATACCGATTTCAATGATTCTTTTTTTATTGAATTGGTGCTAATGTTTATTTTTTTTTAATTAGGAATGATGGTGAGCATTATTGGTTTTATAAACGTAAAAGTAAACAAATATAATAAGAAATCTCCGAACTGCTAAGCTATCGAGAGTTATGCGTGTTATTGTGAGTTAACTATAAAAGGTAGATATATGCTGTCTTGGAATATTTTTCGTGTATTTTTATGTAGAATATTTCCGTTATACATAGTTTCTATGTAGCTCTAACCATTAAGGCTGCACACGCGACGGAAGCTTAAAAAATCAAGCAACTTCTCCCATTTTCTTAACATTTCCTTTCACTGCTCTGCTCCTATTCATTGTAGTGTGATGAAAAGTATACTATTACCTGCCCAGGAGTATAAAGAATAATTGTACTAAGTTTCGTTAAAATCCGTCGAGTAGTTTTTTTTTCTATAAATAACATACAAACAGACAGACAGACAGACCGACAGACAAAAATTTTTTTAACTGCATTTTTGGCATCAGTATCGAACACTAATCACCCCCTGCTACTTATTTTGTAAATATATTTCATGTACAGAATTGACCTCTCTACAGATTTATTATAAGTATAGATATCATTACAGACGTACTTTGGAATCATTAGAATAGAAAGGACTTAAGGTTACGTTTTAATACACAGTAATGGAGTTGGGAACACTGATTTATTATATTACTGAAAATGTGGATCCTCCAGTTGCTTATAATATAAATATATCTATGTATATATATTGAACAATTTGGTACACTGACCCGACTTGGCCTGAGGAAATTTTACTCGTCTTCCAAAACATTATGTTAAAATACTTTAACAGGAACCTTCAACTTATTAAACCTTTAGAAATCAATCGCTCATAGTACAGTTATACCCCTATAATACAGTAGATTCGTTCCGCGTTATAAGAAAAAGCATTGTAGGAAAATTCTTGTATAACACGCTTATATGACCGTATAACGCGTTATGTACAAATAATTCACGATTTAAATTTTTTCTTTAAATGTGGTTTAAATGGAATATTAAGAAAGAACTTAATTTAATTTATTTTTAATTTATTTTATTTAATTTTATAACAACACAATGTTAAGCGAAATTAATGATGAACTGTAAAAAAAGTATAAATTTCATAGTATAGAAATAGATCGTGAGAAATGCCCGCGTAATATGGGGGAATACACTTGTTATACGAGGAACTGAAATCGCGTAATATGAAAAAGCGTTATAAGAGTACCGTTGTTTTCATTATATACTTATGTATTACTAACATTTATAATATTTTATAGTAATATTATATACTTATAATGTTCATATAGTTAAAAGTATTATTCGAAAACACGTTTTTTTCGAAATTCTGAAGATAACTCAAATATGACATATTGTTAAGCACTAGTTCCAAGTTGGATCGACGCCAAAGACATGACCAACTAGTATAATGCACTACAACTGCTGCAAATATTTAATTCAATATAATATTGATATGTGTGTGTGTGTGGTTCACAGTTCCACATACTGGTTGCATGGGTGAGAAATAATGGACAAGAATACGTAAAGAATACAATTCATTAAAGTTTAATTTTGCAATAATTGTGATTACATCTTATTATCCCATTATCTGCTATCTGGTTTGCCGACACGGGACCACGCAACAAACAGTTCTTCATCTTGAAGTCTGGTTGCTCGCCTCTCTGCTGGTTTCGTGTTACGTGCTTGAATGGATTCACTCTGTTCATCTCCCGTACAGATCCTGGATCCTTCCGTGTTCCGAGTACGACGACCCAAATTAGATGTTTTACGTAGCGTTATTTCGGTTTTCCCTGGAAGAGAAAGAACAAATAAGATTATAAAGTTTCACACGCTCTCACATTAAAAAACATGAAAGGTAAGACTTTAAATTTTTTTTGTCACGAAACACTAATTAGAAAAAGAAAATTCACATATGTCTGTGGCTGTTATTAGTAAATATTGCGTCCGTTTCAAAAATAGCAAAACAAATCAAAAGCGATAAAATTGTTCAAAACATTCGAATTTTAAGAGGGAGATGTGCCTTGCATAATTAACACTACTTAACGTTTTACTTATCGAAGTTTTCATTAAATTACTTAGAGACAATTTAGCAAAATTATAAAAGTTAAAAAAATTACAAAGTTCGATTAGAATTTTAAAAAAATAAATAAAAATGGGATAAAATAAGATAAGATAAATAGCTAACAACCATCTCTGAAATGGGCAATATTTTGTGAAAGCAATTTTTGACTTTATGAGGCGTATAAAAATCAACAGAATATATATAATATATGTTGGCGGATCCTAGTTTATATACATTTTCGGTTATTGTCACGTTAATTAAATCGCGACGTGAATTGCCTGCATGCTGCTGATCCGTCGTACCCCAAGCTTATATTTATCGACCCACCATAGTTTCGAATTATTCTGGCATATCCGATTAATTTAACGCTATTACAACTAAGTAAAAGTAAATACTTGTAAGAGAAATACTAAATAACAAATACTGATAATAAAAATAGTAACACATTCCTTTACATTTTTTATTTTACATCAAATCATAGCTATCGCGAAACAATTAAATGGTTATTTATAATTTTTTAAGGAGCTTTACCAAAACAATGTATTATACTCGTAGAATTAAAATGTGTGATATTAGCGAAAGTCTCGTCAGACTAATTTCACGCTGTCGAATTTAGTTTAAAGCAAATTGCTGCACAAAGGTGGTAACGCAACTGCAATGTTTCCTGTTTTCAATAATATAATAGCTTTGACTACCAATATAAATAAGAATAATGTATTTGAATAAAATAATCGTAACAGAACACAAAAAAGGACAAAGTTTTTACAAAAAAAAACGGAACGGAGGAGTATGAAATTTGACAAAGTTAAAGTTTATATGGCGAAGGAGTGCAGAAAGATTATATTTTGTATAATGACGCTATATAATTTTGTTAAAATGTCAATATATAAATATCAATTAATAATTAAAAACGTTAAGTATGTCAAAAACGCAACGTGACGGGAAACCGTAGATTTTTGAGTGGTGAAAGAGAAGAAAATTAAAAAAAAGAGGAATTTCCTTTATGACCACTAGTTTAAAATACAATTACAATATAATGTCAACCAGTACATAATAAATATTAAAAATATATATTTAAAAGAATAAAATTTTATCTTTATAAAAAGCCAATATAGTGTTACGATATAATTGTTATGCAATAACATTATGTTTATTATGACTAATTCATTACATTTTTATTTAATTTCCTGCATTAAATTATTAGTATACAAAACGTAATAAATGCACCACATCTTTTTTCTATAAAGAGATGGAATGTAAAAAATAGACATCCAAATATCAATTCATAATATTCCAATAATTTACTAGAATCATAATTGATAATCTTAACTATTACATAGCAACAATAAAGCTATTTAGTTATCCAAAAATAAACATTATAAGGAAAATAAACATATATTTATAGAATAATGGGTTACATTCCAAATATAGTAATTAAAAAATAATAACAATTAAGAATGCTGATAGACAACGTCTGAGTCCTGTTAGAAAGTGGATGTCCCTGATGTCAACATATTTCATAATAAAATTTAGATGCGAGAAGTAATCTAATATTTTTTTTTCTCCAATAGGTCGTTGATAGATTTTGCAAATCATAATAAAAACTAATTATATTGCCCTTAAATGATTTTCGTCTTACATGTAGTTGAGACACTATTAATTCACAAATCGATGGGTACTCTAAATATAGGATTGTTTATAGAATGCATTATGAATTCGTGTGTAATCAATTAGATCCCACTAATCCTCATCTGTTGGTGGCTAAAGTTAGTTACTTGTAAATTAAGTGTAATTTGTGATTATTGTTTGTAAATATTTTTCACAAGACAGGCTTGCATTTTACAGAATAATAGTTTTTTTAAATTTTATTTCTAATAAATAAATAAAATGTTGTTATCAATTCCTTCTTTTCTTTCAAGTCTTCATTAACAAAAAAATATTAAATATTACGACGAGCTATTTGATTTGAGGCCTGCCAGCAAAATTTCATCACCACGTACGCCACCACGCACGTCAGCGACTGCAATACCATTCGTGCTCTAGCATGCGTGGTGATCTTCTACTGAGTGGTTTCCAAGAACCTTTCTTCCACGTTCCTCTAAAATGTTTTTTTCTCCATCGATCCGACATGGATAACTTCAAGGTCAGCAGCGTTCCTCCAAATTTTCAGATGTTGCAAGAGTTCGTGGGCGCCGGTGATCACGTATTAAGCATCTGCGATCCACAAGCCCGCTTCTAACATAAAAATAATGCTGCTGTCAAAATATGTGTTATGGATGTTTATCATTTACTAGGGCCGTATCAATTTGTCTTAATGAAAATATTTATTTATGTTACTTGTGTGTACCAGTTTAATTGTCAATAATATATTTCCATATTTCATAGCTAAATTAAAATATATATATACTAATTTAAAAAGCAAAACTTTTGTGCATGCTCCTGTATGCAGCTGACGCTTAACTACTATTAGTAGCTCATAATTGCCAGCTAACACTATATTCACTTTACAATAACACAAACTCACCGCGCTTGTTTGTGCTTCAATTTAGGTTTCCGACATTTCATATAAAGATTATTATTGATTAAAATAGAAAAATAAAATTAAAATTAGCTTTGTTTTATTGTACAGTTTGAATATATATATTATATATATTTACTTATGTTTTATTTATTGAATGAATTATTGATTAAATTTTAGATAACCAAGGTTTAAATAAATTTAGATAATATATTAAATAATATAAAAAGTAATAAAAATACATGCGTCGTGCACTCTTTAGAAATTGTATAATAATATAATAATCAATTGTTGTATTTTGTATTGTTATTATTATTTTAATGTTATCTTCAGTAAATAACTTTTATTGCTATCGTATACAAAATTTATTTGCTGGGTGTCATTTTTGTTATTATTTATAATACCATTATTATTAAGTAGGATCCAAACTACTACTTCAATAATGCTTTTACTTCATGTTGCTTTGTTTTATAATAATAATATAATAATTTTGGAACTGTATGATTAACTAACAAACTTTTTAAAAGAAATACACATTTTTATTCAATATTATAAGTTGCTCCAAAATAACTAATTAAGTAAATAGAGTCAATTTTCGTACTGCATTAATATTAGTATAATCTTGTTGGCACAGAATTATGTAAACAATGATTAAGTACCATAATGCAACCATGGTTTTACAGACGGGTAGGCTTAGATGTTGGCTCTTCTTTGACTTACTCGTAGTACATGGCAAGCTCTGGTATTACAAGTACTTCATATTGGCTACGTAAATTAATATTCTGAGAATCACTTTCAGGTCAACAGCAACTTAGAAAAAGAATCAGCTTATATTATAAATGACAAGTAGGAAGAGATGTAGTCGGAATATTATTGTAAATAGAGAAATGTAATATAACTCTTCGATGATCCTTTTTATATTACAATAATTTAAGCATTTTTAATCATAGAAAAACATGGCAGACTATAGAGCAGACATGTTTAAATGTAAAATAGATCATTTAAAATAACAATAATTTTTTTGGACTAGATTATTTCAATTTTTTAGGAAATAAATAATAGAATACATAAAAAATATATTTTTAAGTAGAAGGAAATATTAAGAGAAAACCATTACTGATAACGAAAAAAAGGGAAATATAAATTATACATAATAGTATCTCTACTGCGCAAACCACTTTTATACCGATTCAGAATTAATTTTTATAGCATCGTTTGGGGCGTCTGCGGTGTTTCCTCAGAAAAAACGTCATGGTTAACGTAGCTTCCTCTTTCATCAAGATATAGCTGCACTAGTTACGTTTCTGCGACAGTCTCTTCTCATATTTTTATCCTTAGTAAGAATTTCTATAAACTATAATAATAGCATCATTTTATGATTTTTTTAAATTGTAATATCTGCCTTGTATGAAAATCTCCATACTTGGATGTGAGTTTCATGAGGATACATAGACCACAGTCCATTATTATATAGAAATTTATTTTCAGCAATATGTCTTAAAGATCAAAATAGCAAAGGATTTACTTATACTTTTAATGTTAACTAGTATAATACAGTAAATAGTTTGTTTTCAAAATTTGGGAATGGTTAGATGACTTTTTAAAATGTTAGGGCTACGGAATCATTATTTCGCAAAGGATTAGGACATTTTTTATTTTTAGAACTTATTTAGAATACAAATATTGTTTACTTATATTATTAAAATTATTAAATACGATTGATTGATTTTTGATTGATAATTTAAATTAGAAAATATATATAAATCTCAATCTCTACATATCGTGATGCAATGAAGCTGGAAAAAAAATAAGAATAGTTTATTCTTTAAATACTTATATTTTATAAATATACTTCAAATTTATTTCTCAAAGTATCCAAAATATTTAAAAATATTAAATAAAAATAATATAAGCAAAAAGGGTATGTAAGATTTAAATTACTGTGTACAAGCGTTGATTTCTTCTATATCTTTCAAGTGGAGACACAAATTGGAGCAACGCCAACCCACTATCTGGACACAGCGCGGATCTTACATCACCTCACACAAAATATAGTAGGAATAAATCTTAGCTCATGAAAGAAGATTATCAGCAGATATATCTTTCAGAAATCAAATTTGACTAAATTTTCCAAACCTAATATAAATTTAAATGAGAAATCCAATCGCATTTGTTTGTTGTCCTGTTTTAGACGCATTACAATTACTAAAATTTTTGATTAGTTCTCAATACAATTTCTAAGCACAGGGTAGATACTATCTATTAATAACACATATATCCTTATAACCAATCATTCCTACCCACAGCAAACACAATGCATTATTAATTTTTAAAACTGTCTTAAACGCTAAACATACGTTATTTTCTTAAAGCATATGTAAAATATGCCTTAATGAGATGCTTGATAGATCTTTTAAAACCAATAGGTGATAAAATTACTTAAAAATCTTACTCACCTCTCTCAATGTGTTGTATGTTAGTTCGAATTATTATGTTTTGCCGAAAATTCTTACTGTAAATCTTTTATTGAAACAAATACCTTAAAGCTTGTTAAATAATTTAATTTTAGGAAAATATATTTTAAATAGTTAAATATACATGTGTCAAGGAAACAAGATAATTTTAGCATTAAGAGAATGGAACAGACTGGCTCACTGGGACTTTTATTTCTTATTTATTATATTTGGTATAACAAAATTTTGCGTCCACAACCGATTTTATTCATTTATCATTATCATGATTCAAATCTGGTGATTCTGTACCACTGAAAAATAGTGGTAAAGTGTAATACCTTGGTATATATAAAGAAATCAGTTTAAGGATCGAAAATTAGCTAAAGACCAAACCAAATTTATTTAAATTGTATGCTATTCCATCCTGGGATGTTACAAAGCCCGTATTATGTATATGAACGTAACCTTTAGTATGCCCTGAATAACTCTGTTGCTTCACACCTGCATCCTCATCAAAAAACGTGAAGCCTAACTGATTATATAAAATTTATAAAAGTTAACAGGATCTCCATCAAGTAACCTTAAAGGGTAAAGACTGCTAAGTTATATTAACAAGGACTTAGTTATTTTCATTAAAAAACGAATAAAACGAATAAATCAATTCATCACGACAGTGCATCAATCTAAATTTTCTGATCCTTTGGTGATTTCCATCACTAAATAAATTATACTTAGATGTTATTATGATTTAATTTTCTTTGATTTCAATTGGGTTTCTAACAAACACATTCTTTTAAAATAGATGTTTCTGTGTCAGTTTTTGTTAACATTTGAAGTTAAGTAAAATCTAGTTAGCGATTATAAAATATATTTATTTATTTATTCATGTACCAGATTTCGTAATAACAAAATATTCAGAAACATGAAAAACATTGGATGAGCTTATCTCTAAAGAGAGATCTCTACCAGCTACCCATGAGAGTGACAAACTTCAATTAAATAATTATATTTAAAGAAAATTCCTTTATATATAATTCCTTTCTTGCAACAAATCAATAAAGCTTCTGACACGCAAAACAAGTGAGTATGAGCTTATGTGACACAAATTACAAGGTTTGACATACACAAGGTACGTAGATATCGATCAGACATTTTACACCGCTTTTTTTAACAATGTTATTTTTGTTACAACTCCAACAAAGTATTAGGTGATGGTATTTGTTAGATTGAATGTATACTATACAAAACTATTAGATATTAAAGTACCACCGGTGGTAGAGCCTAGCTGTAGTTATGTGACTACAGCTAGTATTGGCCTGGTTTAGTCGGGGCAGGACCACGGAAGATCGACGTGTAGTAATCAAATTTTTTTGATTACTACACGTTTGTGGGTTAGTACACGTTAGTACACGTTTGGTAGTTTGCGGGTACTCATGTATATGGCAAAGTCACAGGAACTAACGCTTAGTGTACATGTAAGTTCTGTTCGCTTAATTAAATATTTATTTTTAAATTAATTCTATATTTTAATTTAAGCATACATAGAACATGACAAACATATATGAAAATATTCAAACATTTATAAATCTTATTATTTGTTATATCTTATTATGCGATAAATTAAATGTGTTCATAATTTCAAGTACGAATATTCTAATACTAATTAATGTAAAATAATAGTTTCCCTTAACAGTATTTTTCAATGAAATATTTCCATCATCGGATTATGATTATTTGAGAACTATTTAGTGTTTTCTATATAAAAATATTTAATACACAAAATTTATACTCCATTTATTGTATATTAATCCAATCCACACGTTTTTGATCATTAAACACCCTCTTGAATAATTAATCACAGACTTATCACAAAATCTTCCAAAACCAAACAATTTTAGTAACGTTGTCTTGGCAGAATCTTATATCTTACAATATTAATTATTCGTATTTAAGCCCTTGCCAGCAATCATATTATAAATCAAGTTTTACGGTATATTATTATTATGTAACATTTAAAAACACAAAAAAATTGTATGCTCTTCATACGTTAGTATTATTACGTAACTTATAAATAACTTTAAAATAATTGCAATGAAAAAAAGTTATACCTAATTTTAGCAAACTTTTCTACAAGTCTAAGTAGTAAAATTTGTAAAATGAGTATGTCAAATTATATGAGTGATTTCCGTGAATTGCAGAAACATCAAGAGAAAAAGTTCTAGTGATTGATGATCATCTATTAACGCTTTTTACCGGTCAATCATTTGTCAAATTGTAACGAATTGATTAATTGAGGTTGAATGACTAAACAAGCATTTTTTTAAAGAAAGTTTTTTATTTTGTATGTTTGATAAAAAATAAGAAAATCATGCATTAAAATATGATAACTAAAATTATTTTCCAAGCACCAAATAATTGTGAAATTTTGTTACGACCACCGATACTAGCACAGTATTTTACAATCGGTTCTTTTCTATACATAAAAGAATGAAAATAATATAAGACCAAAGATTTTTTTTATAAATATTTACCTTTTTTCAAGGCATAAAATATTTTTGTTTGACATCTTAAACACTATTAGAAGTTAACATTCAACTGATATAAACATATATTAAGATGTATTAACATGTAGATAAATCGTATATTGAAATAATCTAAATAAATTCTAAACTAACGCGTTCCTCTCGACCGCAATTGGAGCACTGAGATGAAAATTTGCCGAGGTCCAGCTTTTACCAAACTGATACAGATTTATAATTGGCTCACAGCGGGTATATTACACACACGAGTGCATTTTGTGTTATTATCAGTAAAGTGACCTTCATGAAAAGTAAAAAAGGATATATGTCTATTCGAGTACTGCCAGCATAAAAATATATCTGATATAATAGAGGATTGGTTTAAAATGTGTACAAGGTGAGAACTCGTATCAGTATTCATGTTGATTTTGATAACCTCGCCAAAGAGTTTTATTCATAGCAGATCGTTTTTCTATTTCTCGTCACGTATATAACGACCACTTGCAAATTAAAACCTACCAATTGATCGTTGTTATGTGTGTTTTGTGTTCGGGAAATACAAACGAAACAAGGGATTAAGATCGTTGGTAAATGTTCGTATTTATTCTTCACATTTAATAAGTGTATAACTGTTATAAAATCTGTTTTAATATATTTTTGGTTACGATCTCTTAAGCTGTATAAATTTTATAGAATCAATAATTTTATTGTATCAAAAGAGAAAGAAGAAGAGTTGGAAAAAAGAGAAGAGAAGAGAAAAATATAAGACTTCATAATTAAGATTTGTTGGTGCACAAATTAACCCCGTAATTTCCCAAGAGATAAGTCTTATGATAACAAAGAAGTCGCTGCAATATAAGCCACTGAGGAAAGATTGGTTAAAATAATACTTATTTTTTTGTTATCTTCAGGTATTTAATCCATAACTATAATTATATAAATGTTAAAACAATAATAATTATAGATAGATGGAAGGAAGAGTTACTATAGCAGCGGTTACCATAGCAATGGTTACCATACCAATGTTTATCATAGCCACAGTTACCATGAAAACGGTTACCTTGACAACGGATACTATGGGAACGGTTACCATAGCAACGGTTACGATGACAACGAATACTATGACAACGGTTACCATGGCAACCAGAGTTTAGATGAGGTTGGAGGGGTGTTAAAAGTTGAAATGTGAAAATTGAAATTGTCATAAATAAAAAATTAAGGACGTAAAAATATAATTGATTACGAAATTGAATTTCATATATTTGAAAAATAAATAAATATTATTAAAAAAAAAAACAAAATTTGTCCTTAGTTATATGCTGGCAATTTTTTCGTGGTGTAGGCCTACTGGGGATCCCGCGACATTACATAACGGGAACGCATCCCAATATACAGTACCTCATAGGCAATGTAGAAATCTGTGTATTCACTGACTGGCATTATAGTTCTTTATTTAAAAATTAAATAAAATACACTAAATATAAAATAGAAAATAAACATTTTGCCAATAAGAGAAGTCTAACTTAACAATCAAATAGTGTGCCCAGCGAAGCGGGAGGGAAACAGCTAGCTATATATGTCGGATCAACCATGTTCTATTGTATTTAAATAGTGCATACCTATATAAAACGAATTATATTATTTAGTGGCAAGTTTTTAAAAGCGATCTTTGTACTTTGCTTGTAAGATATATTATATATAATTTATAAAGTTCTACACAGCGCAAACCAATCCAGAGAATATGTTGTGATGCTTTTCTTTACGGACCATTGTTGAAATATAAAAAAATATGTTTTTATGGAGACGAAAAACGTTATCTGTCAACTTACGAAAATTATGAATAACTTAAAGACCATATTTTTAAATAAATAAGGAAAATATGAGAATCTCTTGAATAAACTTTCTGCTATGATCATACCGCGTAGTAATTACTTCTATTATCTTCCCATATTGCACGGTCGACCTAGCCTATAAACGAGCTGCAGTTATTTTTTTACAGTACTGTACCATATTAATAAAGTCTAATTTCATACAATAATATAATGTGAGGTCTTATACTAGGGCTATTTTTATTTCTTTTATAACAAAAACAAGTTCTCTTAACTTTAATTTACATCACAAAGAAGACCCGATATGGTTCAAAATGTGTCCAAACCACGATAATTTAAAATTATTATGTTAGGTATCATTTTGAATAAATGTTTTATACCTAAAAAATATAATTAACGGGTTTTAACTTTTGTATACTTTTGACATTTTAACTCTATGCCGACATTTCAAATAATTTGCAGCAATCGTGTAGTGTTAGAAGATGAGTAACCGACGAGTTAGGTAATTTTTTATCTACTTCCAACGTTTCCTTAATTTTCGACATAGATTAAAGAATGCCTGAAACATTCACTACTAATGTCTTTTATTGTGTTCACAGACTATTTATCTATATACTACAGATTTTGACATATATTTCACGTTTGAGATTAGTTAAAGATATATATATTCACCTGGGATATGTTCAATGTCTTCTATTTTTTATTAATTTAACAGATTTATATTTCCTAATATAAAAGTGCCATTTTTTTCTCATTTTATACATTTTTGTTTTAGTTGGTTTAAAACATTAATAATTCATTAAATTATTGCACACGTTTATAATAATATATAAAAAAACATATTATCATTATAACATGTATATCACATTACAAAAGTAATTTGAATAGTCTTGATGCGCAATTTGTAAAAAATGTATAAATTCAAATTGAATTGTAGCGAGATAAGCATATACTCGTAAATTTATCTATTTTAATAATATTCCTAAGAATACCCAAATACATCGCAACATATCCAGAAGGAACATAAATAAATTATTCACACGACATTCTTCTACGTTTATTTTAAGTTATTGATTTGTTCCATTTGTTATCTCACTATATTACTTGTGTTACATAAAAAATATAAAAATAATATTCATTCAAAGATCATATTTGAGGTGACGTTTTGTATAAAATTATTGATTGCGTATACAAACTTCTGACTTCAAGCATGAATGAAATTCCATTCTTCCATGAAAGAAAGAGATTGTTACCAACTCCATAGCAAAGTGTAGAACAATTTTAATTATGAATTATATATATCACAATGCAAAATTACAAAAACGAGAAATTTGTTTTTATTCCGATATATTGAAACAAAAATATTTTTATGAACACTTAATTATGAACCTACATGTCTTTTTAATAATATGTTAAGACATTTATTGAAAACAATACATTTTTTAAATG
This sequence comes from Melinaea menophilus ssp. n. AW-2005, assembly GCA_918358695.1. NCBI lineage: Eukaryota > Metazoa > Arthropoda > Insecta > Lepidoptera > Nymphalidae > Melinaea > Melinaea menophilus. The sequence continues at coordinate 15,371,020 of OU911043.1, read as the reverse complement.
ACATTTCTGCAGTTATTAATCCTGTTCTAAACTTTTAATTTGTTAGATGGTGGTTTGGCTTATTTCTAAGTATAGGATGCCATGTATGTATGCCATCCTTTATTTTATTTAATTTTATTTTATTAAGGAAATGAAAAAAATACTAAAGACTGAACCGCTGAATCGAAAACCCATTAAACTTAATTCACGATGAAGTAACTCGATTTCCACTAAATAGAAACTTTTTCGTTTCTTCGCGTATTTAATACTTTTATATTAAATGTATTAAAGAAGGTAAGCAGTACAGTAGATTTAAAACACTAGTTTATTTCAGAAAGACTAATATTTAAATGAACAAAACTGTTAGAAAAATTCATCAACAAGATTTGCCAATACGACCAGGTGTTTTGTCAACGGTACCCCAAAGACATTTTTAGTTTGAATGACATTAAATTAAAAAATATTGCAACAAATAATATAGGTTAAAAGATTTAGTAACATATATCAGACATGATGACGTAAATATAATTAGATTTTTTACATTTTAAGTAAAAATCTTTCTCATTTAATTATATTTAATACTAAATAAAAGGGTTTGTACTTAAAAATACGTGATCGAAGAAAAGTGTTAAATGGAATTTAATAAATAAATTATGTAATATTGGTCATACAACATTTAACATTACTTACATGTTTACTACTACGATTTTAAAGTGGGTTTCATAACTTGAAGTTCATGTAAATATATAACATATTGTCAATTAACATTGAAATCTAAAAGTACGCTACAGAAACAGTTTTTTAATAAAATTAAATTATTATCATATCAAATTTTAATCATATCCTTTAGTTATTTGAGTTGATAAATTGTTTTAAATAAGTTGTGTTATCGTAAACAAATAATATTATTCATCATGTTATTCGTAGCAATCTCATTCACATGAAATATTATAGAAATTATTAATGCTCTAGTTATTTATTACAATAAATATTATTTGTATTCGGTCATAGAGTTCATTTTTAGTGTCGTAACAATAATATTTATTTCGGTAGATCTGTATGACGAATTACTATGAGACGTTTTAAGTAATTGTGTAATATGTTCTAGAGGAAATTGATAACAAAAATTTAAATAATTATTGTCATTAATTCATTCACTATTAATAATAGTGTCCGCATGTTTGGTTATAATAATTATTAATTTTTTGTTGATAATTATAAGAATCAGAAATAATCACTTAGCCAAAAAATTTGACGTTTACTTGGATTACCATCAATTCTCAATCACACTTCATTGTTTCCTTTTTTATAAGTCTTGTCAATTTTTCAAATAATTTGTCACCGGGGAGACAAAGTAGCCAATCACTATCGAGATTATTTTTTATCCCTCTGCCCTATTCTAGCATTTAAGGTGATTTCATAAGTGAATGAAGTGGTAAATTTAATAGTGCTTACCGTTTTACTGATTGCCACGAATAAAGTACAACGTTTATTACTTCCGTATGTCATATATCCAGATTTTGGTTATAAAGGACTAAAATTTTAAACAAACTTATGCGTGGCCCTGTCGATAACTTATAAGTATATTAAAAATGTACTTAATCCTTTCTGAAGATTAAAAATATTATTTTTATACTTATAAATGTGACACTATACTGTGAGCAAAAACAAAAATAATAACATCTTATTTTTCTTTAAAAAATGTTCTCAGCACACTGATGACATTAATAACTTTGAAAATATATTACCTCATATAATATATTTATTTTTTAATATATTATGTTACACTTTCAACAAATATTAATTTTTAAAATGTATTTAACTCTATTTTTCTTTCACATTTCTCAATATTATAGTTTATTCAGAAAATATGATAAATTATAAGCAGGTTTAAATTCCGAGTAAAACTAAGATTAAATCAGCTAATAAAAAAAGAAATTGAAAATAAAATGAAGTGGATATTATATATATATACTTTAAATTACTAAAGATGATATGCCTTTTACCTTTATAATAATAAAAATATTTATAATTTAATTATATTATTTTAAACTTATTTTAAACTCGAGTAAAAAATTATTTTTATATTTTTAAATGAATTTGTTCAATAAAAGATATGTTAATACAGATATTGTGTACACACTTATATTTATTTATAAAATCACTATAGGTAACATCAAAACAAAATATATAAATAAATATATATATTACTAAATTTATTCAAATAAGTCACTATAGTGTATAAAATAGTATTAAATAATAATTATCTAAATATAGCTTACATAAGAAACATTAAACTATAAATAGAAAGCAAATTTGGAAATTGTCGTCAGTTTCTTGTCTAAACATTATTATTAAAGCAATTTCTATTCATATCTCGGCAGTAAGAGGTGCACGTCTTGAATTACAACCGTTGATAATCCTTCTTAACTCGCCTCTCCTCGCTCCTCGCTGTTCTAAGCATTTGCTCCAGGCTTGTATAATAATATATAATATATATAACAAATACACAATAAAAAGAAATAACAATGTATATTTATTTTTAGAATTTATCAAATAATTTTATAATAATTTTAAAACAAAATAATGGCAAGAAAATAATTCTCTCTTTTATTCAATCCTACAGTTTTATTTTTGTCAAATGGCAGATTTAACAACATGAATTGTAAAAACTTAACTTGTAACTTTATTAATATCTCATCGAAATTTAACAATCCCTCGGTTTTTTCGCAGATATGATATAATGTTTAAATAATATCTCAAATTTTCCGTTGAAAGAAATATATTATTAGAATATAAAATGTTATTTATAATATTTACATAAAAAAAACCTTGATTTCAATATTATTTTATTTTTTAAATAATTTTGAGATACCGTCCTGTATATGTTTTCTACTTTTTTCATAAAAAAATGTCAAGAAGTAATGTACAATTTTTATTTTTATATAATTTTTTGTTTCTCATATTTCAGCCCAGTGTAAATTGAATAAGAATAAAAATAATAATAATGCTATTTCTAATATAAGATAATATTTTTACAACTTTATGTATAAATATAGTTGGCCTAAAATTACTTTAAATTCAGTATTATAAATACAGCTTATTCTTCTTTTTTCTCCTGTTATTGTGTTCTCATTTAGGTAATCTATTTTAATAGGTAGATCATTTTATCTTAGTAAAGAATGTTATGTACAAAATTATATTTTTGTCTTTATAATATTAATGGGATAAGTCTTTCTAAACTTACAGCTCCCGAGTTGCATCCTAGCATCGCTAATTATAACTTGGAAACTAGTAGAAACTGCGCAAGCCTTTAAAATATAATATAATTAGATGTGCATTTTCTGCACTAATTATTCTGTATTCTATATTTATATGATGTAATGCAATAAATTGATAATGTGCATAATAAATAATTTTATTATTGGGAATGAGTTTGGCTAACTACAAAAACTGGAAGCTAAAAAATGCGTCCAATTGCCTATGGCCTATTGCCTGGTGGCGTCGTTTTGTGGTTTTTTACCATATTGACTTCGCTCATGGTCGATAAACATGTGCGTCTCACATTTAAAAAGGATATAATTGGTTTCCTGTGTTTTTGTGGTTCAATTTGTGTTTAAAAATGTCCCTGCATACATCCCGTAACTGTAAACATTAAAATACTACTAATAAGCGATATATAACCTTTTTATAATATGGATAAACTGAAACAACTTGCGCAAGCTCAGACAATCGAAGTTAAGTTGCAAGGTAGAAAGGTGGTCAGTGACCATAACCTACTTAACATTAATTAACATTATTCGCAACAACTTCACAATGTGTAATATGTAACTTATGTATATATAAAATAATAGTACGCATAACATAAATTTGTATCTCCATTTAAACTATAGTACAGACTTTTCTCTAATTCAATCATAATCTACGTAATATAAAATATTGAAATCATAATTACGGATTTGAAAAATAGAAATGAATCTCCGTGTCCTTCTATTAAACTTAATATTTATAATTTACATAGATAATATTCATTAAATACATAAATGAAACAGACTTAGTAATATGTCTGGTTATTGTGTAATAAGCTTTCAATAAAATTGTGAAACTTAAATCTGATTTCATTTGAGATAGATTATTAACATATAGGTGTGTTAGAAATAATATGACGGGCTTAGTAAATACTTAATGTAACACTTGTTGATATTAAATTTATAGCAACTGATGTTGTTCACAGGCAACTAATAGACAGAATGACGTATTCACAAGAAGGAAAAAAGTTATACACCCGGCTCTCTTACTGGTTATATAAAACGAAATTACAATAGCCAGTTCTTCTGTAGGAAGATAATTCTGTGGTGAGTATAAGGGGAGAGAGGTGTTGTCCATTAGTGATGGCACTCCTTACCATTACGTACACCATCTGCTCGTTCTCGGCTCAACTCTGTTCATATATTTTAAAATAAATTTCTGTAAAGTAGTCATATTTCTTTTAACTTTTAATGACCGCTTAGTCTAGAAAAAATAATTATTATAGTATACTTTCATTTTTGCTCCGTAATAGTTGACATTATCACTTCAATGGCAATGCTAGAATTTAATATTGTGTATCATTTGGTTTTTATTTTTATTTTATGTCATTTATTTATATCTTAGAAAATCGAAATAGCTTCATCTATTGAGGACCTGCGACATGTCGGATAAGCAAACAACCAATTTCAACTTTTGAAAGGTTTCCCATATGCAGTTGTCAAATAGTAAAAATAATACGTATCTCTTTGCAGTTGTCAAATAGTAAATATAATACTGATCCAATGCCTATTTAGGTAAATATATCAGAATTTCATTATATTCCAGATCCGGATAGATATTTATTTTAGCGATATTTTCTTAAACTCTTACCTTCAACTTACCTTACCTTCATATTGGAGCTTTACTATTATGCTTTATAAATTGATTTATGAGAATAAGATAGGAAACATTATTGAAAACTTTAAAAACTCTAAATAAATTCTGACACCTATTACACTTTTACATCTAAACTATTAAAATTGACATCGAAAGAACATCGAGTTTACGAATGTCGGACTTGTTCATTTCCACTATAAATTCATTATTCGATAAATGAGAAAAATTTTTAGAAATTGTTTATTAATATGAAGGTATGCAAATCAAACGTCATCATTTATCTGTTTCATTACATAATGCTTATAATTCGAATGGTTTTTATATCACTTACAATTTTTTGCACAAGATAAGTCCGGCTTAATTGTGTGGTCAAAAAATTAGTGAACATAGTGTTCTACATTTCACTTTCTATATTTCAGAAGATAAACTTACATTTAATATTTATATTTAATATTATAAAATATACATAAGAATTACTGTCAGTTCTTCGAAATATTATTTTAATTGTATTTCAATTATTATTTTCCATAATTATAATGAGTGAAACAAAATGAAAAAAGTTTATTACAAATTTAACTTTTGTATATTAATATACATTTCAGTTTTCATGATTTAACCACAATATTAATCCTGATTGTGGTGTATGGAAAGTAAAGGAAATAAATAATGTTATATTGTCTAGTACTTGAATACAACACATAAATCAATAAATGTCTCACCTAGGGATAAGAAATAAGGAAAATAAGGGACATTTGGAAAAAATAAGAAAGATAAACCGATAAAGGTTGACATATCAATACTGTAAAATTAATAGCAAATGAAGCATTGGTAGTACTCCTAAAGAGCTTACCTCTTCCTTATTTTATTAAATAAAAGGGAAGTTTACTAACATTTAACTTTAGGTATGACATATTGAATTTTAATATGGTAGATTAGAAAATTGTGCAATGGCAGGGTACATAATATATTGTCTTCTAAGACATGCAGGTTTTCTCCGGTGGTATTTCTATATTAAATTCCTGATCCCCTCATAATATTGAGAAATTTTCTGAAGAAAAGAATTTAAAGTTTTTGACTGCTGTCTTCTTGTACAAACAAATATACCATTTTAATAAATATTATGTGATAATTAGTATATAAGTGTTCACCTCACTTGATCCGCCGCTGAGACTGTCTGACATATTATATATAATATGTTTACGTAAACAAAATTTCATTCTATTTCCCTTTCGTTTCGAGATTCGTTGAGTCACGAACCTAATTAGGTAAAAGGTAGAACTGTTGCTTAGTGTGTAGCTTGGAGTTTTCCTATTATTAAATATTAATGTACGGAAAGTGACTTGTGTATTTAGATATATTTTGAAATTATATTTTGCCTGGATAATACATTATTTACGTTAAATACAAAATAATGTTCTATATTGTAGACCTTTTAGTTTTGTGACGTATTTATAATTAAATACAATCAATTGAAATATATAACATTTTTATTTACAATTAATATATAAAACCTTATAAATTTTGTTTTTATTTTACAAAAACGAGATATGTTTTTGTATTAATTCCATTGTTGTTTCCATAACAAAAACAGGCCTCTGACATTGTGATATTAAAGCATCATTGTTTGCGAAACAAAACTTTGAATTCACGAGAGAAAATACAAAAATGAAAGTCTTTTGAAGTAGTTGTTACCTTTGATAAGAATATTTTACTATATATACATATATGAAATAAGATGGAAATACTAACCAACTTACTACTTAAAGATTCTACTATATTTAATAAATATAAACTAGCTGTAAACTTTCCATGAATTTAAGCAGTTATTGTTGTTGAATAATCCAATAATATTCTTTGAATCTTACTGGTCAAAAGTGTTTCGATGTTCGCCTAAGCCATTTGAGCTAGAGCTTTAAAATTTTGCATATGCATTCAAGAAAGTGTCTCACTCGTTTAGCAATTCTTTGGTGACATTGGTGATTGTAGATTTTGATTAAATGGTCAAAAAGTGTCCCATAGATCAATATATATTTTCTTAACTTAGCAATTCTTTATAACATAAGTTTGCTATAATAGTTGTGACAGATGTCAAAATATAATAAATACATATTGCACAGGACCACTCACAAGGACATTCTTTTGTACGTTTTAGTGACGTGTTTGACTGCTACTCGTAATTCTAATAACTTCAACGGTTATTTTTAATTGTAATACAAGTTCCACTTTCACTTATAACAGATAATCTGATTCAGAATTCCACCAATTGTGTGTTTTATCAACAATTTAAATTTTTACGTCATTATTATTATCTTTCAGTTAAGTTATCATTCCATTTTAACATTCATAAATGAGTCAGTGCTGTTTCATAACTGTAGTCTTAATAAATATATATTTCCTGTAGCTATTGAGATGAATAAAATGAACGAATGCGGCGTTGGGTACCGTCAACAAACACGCCAAGTTCCGAACGGCGGTAGGTGGAGGACAGAGCTACAAATAGCTACGTGGAATGTAAGAGGAGGAATGGAACAGAAGATGAATGAATTATTAGATGTGATGGATGACAAAGATCTGGATGTTATTTGTGTGTCTGAGACCAAGCGAAAAGGCAATGATGCGACTGATTTGCCTGGCAACCGGGTCGCTTTCTGGGCTGGGGTTCCAGAGAGCGAGCGAGGTTTCGAAGGTTGTTGTCCTCTCGGATGGTTAATGCAATGGTAGAATACAAGGCCATCAACCCGAGGCTTCTTTGGGTTCGCTTTAAGCTGGGGATAATAAAGTAATCTTGTTGGCCATTTATGCGCTAGTATCCTCAACTCTAGTGAGCGAGCTCGAGGAGTTTTGGGAGAGTGTCAGGGATTTTCTAAGTAGTGTCAGAGGTAATGAAAAGTTGATAGTATGTGGAGATATTAATGGATGGGTTGGAAGCGCGCGAAATGGTTACGAAAGCGTATTATTAATAATTATGAATATATTATCTTAACAACTTATATTATGAAATTGAACACTTAAGGCAAATTGTAAATCATAAATTCTTGAAAGGGTTTCGTCGGTTTCATTAATATGGCATCAGTATTCAGCCAGAATCGACATGTTTCTTGGCCTTTCATCCTGGTTTAGTCTTGGGGCACATGAATCATAATTTATTTTTTTGACTGATCCGGATAAACGGTTGGAAATTCGTTATATATTTTTTTTATCTCTCAATAAACCGATAATATATATTTTATAAACATAATAGTTAGACTATCACATAATATATTCCTAAGTCGATGGTAAAAGCTATGAAAGATTTTAACATGTAATATCTGAAACATTATAGAAGCAGAATTTTAAATAATTCCCTTAATTAGAATTAAATTCGGATATTTGTGCGTTTTTAAAGAAAGTTAAATATTTGAATTACACTTGAGCAGTACTTTGTGCCAACATCTTTTACGCAACTTTTTTGCTGTAATTCAACTATAAACTTCTTGAGCTCTCTGCTATAGTAGAGTTTTATTCGCTTGGAAAAATATTTTTTTAAGGTATTCTTAAGTTCTATTTATTTATTTATTTATTTAGCTTCACGCCATATCCCTTGCGGGGTAGCCAGAGATGTATTTATATATTTATATATGTATTTTATTTACAGATGTATATGTATGTATTCTTAAGTTCTATTTTTATTTATATATAAATTGTAAATATTCATAAAAATATTTTTGTAAACTAACGTAATAGGTTTAGCAGGATAAGAATAAATAGCTAAATACAAAATTTTTACGCTGATAAAATTAAAAAAAATGTCGTGTATCCTAGGGTTGAATTCTAATTAATAATTATAATATGATCTCCATATTTTTTAGAATTTTATTTTTCGTAATTTAAATCAATTATAATAAATAAATGTTCTAGAATAACACCTTTAGGAATATTTGTTACGAGACGTTAAAAGTAAATTATTGTAAATAAATTGTATGAAAGTGATTTTGTACCTATTACGGTAAATATCTGTTAATGAGAAAAATATGTGTATAAAATATTTTTAAATAAAAGTTAGCTGGACCTAAATAAGAATAAAATAATTATAAATTCAATTAAATAAACCATTTTTTATTTTCTACATTTTAATACTACTATTATTTCCCGTTTTCGAATTAATTAAACAAAGTATATATTCGCATATTTACTCCTTAATCTACATCTAACGCTTATTAACACTAACTGAAAGCTTATCAGATTATCTTCCTCATTCCGAACTTGCGCTATATTGATTAGCTGATAATGGAATCAATAGAGATCATTAAATGCACATAATAATTTTATGATTATTCCGTTATACACATATTATTTCACACATTTATCAGAACAATTCATTAAAAGAGATAATTTAAGGAATATAGGTAAATGTAGTTATGGTAAAATAAATTAAAGAAGTTGTTCAGCAAATATAATCCTTTTATTTTTCATTTAAACATTTAGTTCAAATATTTAAATTCGGATATTTTAACATCAAAAGATATTTAGGATTGTGTATATTTATAGCTACAAATTACACATAACATAATTTAGAATACTGTTCATAAATCCCAGACTTGTGAACTCTATTAAATAATTTATAGTATATCTGGGCCTTTACTAGCAATAAAGCACAAAACTAACAAAAGGCGAACCATTAAAAATAAGAAAAATAAATGGTCAGACGATTTCATCACACGTCGTACCTCATAGCAAGACAAGATCAATGCAACGATGTAACAAAATGGAGGAAAAAGTCACAAACAATAAACTTTTGCAAGCTCTGGGGACAACCTAAGTTAAAGGTCAATATGATGAAGCAATTTTACTATTTATTGCTGATGGTAAAATTCATTGTTGTAGATAATAAAAAATATAAAAGAATATATATAGTATTGTTTTGATTAATAATAATTATATAATAGAATTACGGATGTAGCTAGCGATTTTAGTAGCATAAGTAAATTATAACAATAATTAACCACATCATAATTTCGTAGTTATGTAGCGTTTCGTATCTAACTTGCATTTCTATATGGGTAATAATATATTTGATGTAAATATGAATATCACGGAAATTCGGCGACAGTTTCTTATTACACCGTAGGGACTGATTTTTTTTGCAGTTCTAGAGACTAGCAGTTACTCCTATTTGATTCTTTTAAATATTTCTTAAATAAGTTTGAAAGATTATTTTTATGGGTACAATATTGAAAGTATTTCAAAATTTAATACAATTATATATGAAGATGAAGATGAAGTTACTGCCGAGATGATCAAATATGGTGGGCCACGCGTCTGGGACTTTTTCTGGTTTTTATGCAATTTATGCTGGAAATCTGGGGAGGTCCCAGACGATTGGCGAAGTGCAGTCATCGTACCTTTGTATAAAGGCAAAGGTTCACAGATAGACTGTGCAAGCTATAGGGCCATCAGTTTGATTAGCTTGGGCGGTAAAGTTTATGCTAAAATTTTAGCGAGAAGAATGCAAGAGAGATCTGAAAGGCTGTTGTGGGAGGCACAAGGAGGTTTTAGACCTGGAAGAGGGTGTATAGATCAGATCTTTTCCCTCCGCATGATCACGGAAAAGTTTTTGGCCCTAAACCAAAAGGTTTTCTGTGCTTTTGTGGATTTGGAAAAGGCGTTTGACAGGGTTGTGAGAAAGAAGTTATGGGAGATACTGCCCCGATACAATGTGAACGGACCCTTGCTACAGGCTGTAAGGTCTCTTTACCGAGATCACTCAGCCTGTGTGCGAGTAGGAGCTGGCATGTCGCCCTGGTTTGACATCCAATCGGGTGTTAAGCAAGGTTGCGCTATGTCAGCTTGGTTGTTCAATTTGTATTTGGATAGTTGTCTCCAAGGAGTGAAAGATAGTGACATGGGAGTGAAAGTAGGTGACCTTAAGGTCAATTGCTTACTATATGCAGATGATGCAGTGCTCATTGCATCATCAGAATGCAATTTGCAGGCATTGGTCACCACTCTGAAAGATGGGTGTGAAATTAATGGTCTTAACCTGAATGTAGATAAGACGAAGGTTCTGATATTTGAAAGAAATGAAGAAAGAACAGAATGTAAGATCAACGTGAATGATAAGATAATAGAACAAGTGAATGAAGTGGTATATTTGGGAAGTATGTTTAGCAGAGACGGAAGATACGAAATGGATGTGGAAAGGCGTATTGCTGCTGGTAACAGAGTCAATGGTGCTTTGACTGCATTGTTGAAACGGCAAAACGTCAGTATAGCTGCACGTTTGGCTGTACACAATGCAGTTTTGCTACCGACACTGTTATACGGCAGCCAAACGTGGGTAACACAGAAGAAGAATGTAAGAAAGATGAATGCTGTGGAGATGCGATCTCTTCGCAGAATATGCGGAGTCAGTCTAGCTGATCGAATCCGCAATGAAGAGATCCACAGAATAGCAGGTACTAGCGAAGATGTCACGGTGAGAATGAAGAAGAACGTGCTCAGGTGGTTTGGGCACGTTGAACGAATGAGTGATGAAAGAATGGTAAAAAAGATTTATATGGGAAAAAGGAGCGGTAAGAGAGACAGGGGGAGGCCTCGAGTGACCTTCGAAAATACAGTAGCTACGATACTGGAGGAAGGTCACGTAAAAAGCATGAGGACCCCCCGGAGGGCATGTATGAAGAAGTTGATGTCTGTGGCCGAGGCGAAAGAGGTATGCAGAGACCGTAGCGTTTGGCGCTTCGTCGTCTCTGGCTACCCCGCAAGGGATATGGCGTGAAGGTGAAATAAATAAATAAATAAATAAATATATATATATATATATTTGTCATTTCATATGAACGCTATTACTTGAAAATATTTTTAACTCAGCCTAAAATTAATTTAAAGGTTTATATATCTTTGAATAACATTTCATCTACTGTACTTATCGTAAAATTTACCAAGATAACATGAATAATTATAATTACTTTTTGGCGTTTAGTTAAAAATTTTAACGATTATCCACAACATTATACATTTTACTTTAACTTATACAGTACAGATAGAGTCCGAGTTATATGGAGAGGAAGTGAGAAGATTTATTAAGTTTGTCATCATTTGTTGTATCATTTGTCATAATTCTGTAGCGGTCAAATACATTTTCTACCAAATATTGAATTCAGCTTCCACAGTCATTATAATTGAGTTTATATGGTCTGAGATAATAAATTAAAATTAACTTTTGTGTGTCTAAGTAAAGTAAAGTAAATATTAGAAATTTTACTTCGACATCCATCCTAGAATAACTTTTCCTTTGTTAAATATGTTTCGTTTGACAACTATATAAAATAAAATAAATTCTAACAATATATACGATTACCTTTTTTTAAAAAAAAGAATCTCTGAGGTGTTCATTTTGAGTCTTCTATTACCTAAAATGTTTTGTTCTTCCATATAAACATATAATTTCATAACATATCCTTTGTCAAAACATTGTTTTATTTTATTAAAATCCTAAATGACTATTTATCTAGTATATTGTTAAATATTCTGGAAAAAAGTCACAGAATGAGGCAAAATTTTTCCGTTGGGAAAATCTTAGGAGATAGGGATGGGGGGTGGTTCCCCCCTCACCCAATATATGCCGAGTGATCCGTCATAAGATTCGTAATGACCAGTAGAATACTGCTGGCTAGTTTTTCTTTGTCGATCCGACCACCGCCCCCCCCCCCCACAACTAAAGTAAATCATTCATTCTAATCATTGGTACCTTGGCATATTGCATATCGAGAATCGCGTGACGGGAATCTACCTAACACGATCGACCCTGTCGAACGAGGTATTTTAATAGTTACGGTATGCAAAATTTACTTCTTAGTTATAAATATATATATATATATATACTTTATACATATATATAAAGTAAGTATATTACATTAATTTGAATATTATCATTAAATCTCATGTAGCGTACTACAAACTGATCAATAAGCTATTTAACACTAAAAGCTGTTGCGGTGTCGTGGTTCAATGTTCAATATTTTTATACTAAGTATGCAGTGCTTAATAAAGCAAAGTTATACATATTACCGTCCATAGCTGATTAATTATAGTTTAATGTATATTGTATATTTTTTTGTTTTATAAAATATGATAATTAATAACCCTACTTGGCAGACAGTAATTCATAATAAAATATATCTGTAAGTATAAAAAACTATCTACTTTTAAGGAACAGCAAGAAGCATAAAGATAGGACATTAAGAAAGGAGCTCTAAAAATCTTAAAATCTCTCTATCTTCTGTAGAAAATCAAATACAGCTAGGGTATCAGAGGTATAAAAAAAATATTATTATATTACAAATACAGTAATCATAACGAAGTGCTTTCATATCTATTATTGCAACTTGTTTTAATTAAAATATTACGTTTGCATTTGCTTCATTTCCTTCCCCCTTTAGAATCAAATAGTAATATGTAATAACTTAAAACTCCATAAAGCATTCCATATGATCAATCGGATTTTTAATCTAATAAACAATGTGCACCATCAAACTTAAGTTGTATTGTTATTTTTATTATTATTTATCCTATCTATTTTTTGTGAATTTAAGAACATTTTTTAAATACTAAATACTCTTTCTGTTTTATCTTGTTTTAATATTATTTTACATAGAGATATTTATATTAAATACAGATAAAATGTTTTACAATACCTAATCCATATTTGTTAATACGATTAAATCGGCTTCTCTAGAGATTTCTTTGTAAAAATTAACAAGCTGAATTTACTATAATTTTACAGCGTACAATTCACAGAATCGGAAACAATACATATGTTTTTTTTTTAATTTTATAAATAAAATTATAGTACTTTTTTACAAAAAATAAATAAACCATATATTATGACACAATGTTTAAAAAACTTCACAACAGACACATTTGTAGCCAAGGTCTATCTACAAAAGTATTAGTGAAAATAAGAATATTTTTAAGACAATTTACTAAGTTTTCACACAGCCCAAATTACTTATTTAATTTTGATAAATTAAATGAGTTTGTTTTGCCTTTTTAGGAAGATGGTTCGATGTGACTCAACGTGAGCCCCGGTAGTCGTACCCGAGAAACAATAATATACATGTATTTTTCGATATTATCTCTTTATAAATGGGTTACCCTTTACCTTTGTTTGCCGTGATGGTATTTGTAGAACTCATTGCTCGTGCCACAAGGTATGATCGTGAGATAGAACTTTGATAAGATTTTTAAATTACGTAAGAATAAATCAATATAAATTATTTAACATTACACTATATTATACATCATGTTGTTAAGCCACTTGGAGTACTCTCGATTGCCATAAATTAATTTGGTATTTGTTAATATTAATAATTTTACTATATTGTAATATTTTAAAACCTGAAATGAAACGTTTTTCGCGTGAAAGTAATAAAATAGATACACAGATATCTCGAAAACAAAGTTTTATCTTGAAATGAAATTCTATATTGTGAGGATGATTTTTATTCTATAACTTGAACAATGGTAAATATGGTCATTGACGATTTATTCAAATAAGTAATGTAGTAACTGTAATGAGTCTCCTAAGCCGTGATTTTTCTTAATATTTTCATAATGGTTTTAAAACAAGATCAATTTAGTATAATTACTTTGAAACATAGTTGCTAGATCGGTTAATATTCGGTAAACTTACAACCATTTATTTATACCAACATTTTAGAAAATGTTAAAGTAAAATGAACAAAATTTTCTTCTAACAGTTCCCGCAGATATATCGCCATAACAGACTCCATTACAATCCTGTCACGTCCATTTCAAATTAAATTAAGCTGGATCTGACAAGCCTGAACTTAAAACCCATCTCATTACTGATTGCTACCATTGTGAAATTATACATTGTACATATTTTTAATTTCGTAGCAATTTTTTTAATAATATTTTTTCTAAAACACTTCTGTCCATGTTGACTATAATAAAGTTGATAAACAATGTATAATTAAATCTGTATATGTGGTACCCTTCCATTTTATCATCGGCCCTCTCCTTAACGTACCCGTAGTCACTATTAAGCTCTTAATAAGTTTATAATAGTAGTAAAATACTGACAAACTATTTATATTTCTATCAGATATAATCTCAGTGGATGTGAAAGTAAAACAAAAGTTCTATTACTTTCAACTCATTTCCTTTTCTAAATTAAAAATACTAGTTGTTGTACAAATAAAATATTTTTTAATGACCTTGACCGTAATACCTACACTTTAGAAGTGAAATAAATAAAAGGAAAATATTTTAGAATAGAAGATTTTCCTCACTAAATATAAACAAATATTAAACCAATCTAAAACTTTTCTGATTTATAAGACAACAATCTATATAATTTTTTTTATGTGTTGAATATTTGTAATATTATGTATTAAAGATATAATATAATTATGTGTCTTTCATCTCATAGTGTTACATTATATAAAAAAATATACATTAACAATGTCTGCTGCATGTAATATATAATTATGCAATCAATTCAATACATTTTTTTAAAATTATATAATTAATTCATATATTTCAAATATTAATAACGAAAACACAATGTTCAAAAAAGATAGAACTTCAAAATATTTTCAAATAAGCTAGTTGGTTAAATCTTATCCAAAATATTTAACAATATACTAGATAAATAGTCATTTAGGATTTTAATAATAATATATATAAAGTATATATATATATATTTATAATATAAAGTATATTTATATATTTATAACTAAGAAGTAAATTTTGCACACCGTAACTATTAAAATACCTTCGTTCGACAGGGTCGATCGTGTTAGGTAGATTCCAGTCGCGCGATTCTCGATATGCAATATGCGAAGGTAACAATGATTAGAATGAATGATTTACTTTAGTTGTGGGGGGGGGGGGCGGTGGTCGGATCGACAAAGAAAAACTAGCCAACAGTATTCTACTGGTCATTACGAGTCTTATGATTCACTCAGTCACTCGGCATATATTGGGTGAGGGGGGAACTACCCCACATCCCTATCTCCAAAACGGGGGGTTGCATCAAAAAACTTTTCGGACAAAAAAGTTTCCTTTTTTTAATTTGTTGATTTTCTAAGATTTTCCCTTCGGTAAAATTTTGCCTCCTTCTGTGACATTTTTCGGTTTTTAATTTTGAACCCCCCCAGCCCCCCGAACCCCCGACCGAATTCCCCCATTCAAGAACTTAACCTTCATTTTGTCCTTAAAAATGTGTATACCGAGTTTGAAAATCCTCCGTCTATATTTGCGACCTGTAGCGTGTCCCAAAGGTTTGCACTTTGACCCCCCCTCCCAGCCCCCCTTTCACTTTTTCCAAAAAAAACGAGATGTTACGTTTGTCCTACTAATTTATCCTATCGACCTGTAAAGTCAGATTTCGCCTACGATGAATTTGGACTGATGGATCATATATACATACGAGTATATATATGTCGGGATATATATATATTTTTTTTCGACGGATTCTCATGCTCCAGTTCATAAACGGCGTAACTCTGGGGTTTGGGTCCCGTCATCGCATCGATTGCAATAGGTAGATTCATCTATGGAATCTACCTAAAATAATAACATGTTATGGTAATCATTATTTTTATTAGATTATATGACATAATATAAATAATATAATTTCTAACATTTGATCTAGTATATTAAAAAGTAAATATACATAATATACACAACAAATATACATAATATTGCAAGATTCTACTATATTAATAGTTTTTATTTACACCGAAGTGTAAGAACCTTATAATACTAAAACAGAGATATACCTAGTATGTTACTAAATATGACTAATTACTTGAGCTACTCGTAGTTGTAGCAAATAATGCGATTATATTTTAAAATAAGTGACTGCATTTATTTTAAAATGACAGATATTTAAATATCTGTCACTTATATATTGAAATTATGTTATAAATTGTATAACTATTGTAATTTTAATGGAATATCAAATAAAAAATATATAAGCCACTATCCAACTTTAGTAAGCTAGAATACAATAATACTATTACCTCAAGTATCCGTTAGAAAAATACAAACCATGTTACAAACTTTACTAGACAATAACTTTATTATGAACTGTCAAATATCAAAAGCTAAAAACTTTGTTTGCCAGTTTCTGATGTAGGTTAAAGACAGTAATAGGTCTGTAAGTATTATCGGTGATGCCTATTATTATAAGAGAAGTTTATTTAATGTCGTTTGACATACGAGTAATACATTTTACCGTGAGCAACTTATTATTAACATTATACTGTTGCTATTATATTAGTATCTTTAAGTGATTGCCACCTAATCTCTGAAACTCTTTAAAGGAAAACTAATATTTAAGTCGATGTTAAAACATGTCAGAGGTAATTGTAATGATCAATATTTTATTATATTTTTTATTATTCAATACTTAGTATATCACTAATTTGTTATCCAATACAAATAATCGTTGTTCAAAGATTTTGTAAGTGATGGCGAATCTAAGTGAGTACCACTATCTTATACTTTACATTTCATAAAGTTGCTCTGTTAAATACTAGTGGTTTCAAATCCAAGTCTTTAAATTTAACTGATCTACTCACTACAAATTTACGATAACATTAAGAGTGATAAACATAAATAAACACCTAATCGGTATAAAAATTACATAACATACTGTTAGTTTTTAATTAAAAAAGTTATTCTAATTTTAAAATACTGCATATTTATGGCCAAACCTTTTAAGCCTTTATAAACAAAGTTTGAATTCGTAGAATAAAATTACGCACAAATGATTAGGAGACAAATCTTGTAACCCATATATAGTATCAGCTGTTTAGTAACGAAAAGAATACAAAACAATCATGCTTACAATTTTTTTCGGTTTTTCTGTTTATCTGTGATTTTGTTCGTTATAATCTCTAGAACGAATTATCTGATTTAAATGCGATTTTCAATCTAATGTCTTTCTTTCACTTAAATTTTGTGTTTATTTTACATAATAAATTAATGAGTACAAAAAAGCCAGTTAAATTAAAAACTCATACGACACGCGGAAGATACCCATATGATGTTCATATAGTTAAAAGTATTATACAAAACACACTTTCCTCAATATTCTAAAAATAACTTAAACCTGACATATTTTTAAGTATTGGTTCCAAGTTGGATCGGCGCCAAAGACATAACCAACTAGTATAATGTACAACTGCTGAAAAATCCCAAGCCCACAAATTATTCTTTTTTTTTTTAAGTCTTCAAAAATAATAATAATAAATAATAATTTAATAATAATAATAATTTATTTTCTCAAAGATAACTTTAATAACAATAGATTTATTAAAATCCTCTTTGAAGCATAAAATGCCTGTAAAGTAAAATTTGTTAAGGTTTAATAATGTTCAATGATCTACTTTTGCACTTATTTAATTAAATATAATTTTGAGGTATGTGTATGTGTGTGCGTGTGTGTATGCGTGTGTGTGCGAGCGTGCTCGCATTTATGAATATCTGTTTCGATGCTAGAAGATGACATGCTGTAGGAGTGCTATGTAATGTGCAAAATGGTATACATTTAATCTAAAATTATTATCTTTTTTTTTTGTATTATATTTCAATTTTTATTTTATTAAACTTTGGATATAAATAAGAATTTTAGTTTAGTTTGATTAGATTGAATAAATATATTTATTTAAGAAAATATGTCGGTAGTAACAATTTTAATATGGTGTAATACAAAACACATTTTATGTGTAATATTTTTCCTTTTTGCAATGTTTGATTGTCAGAACTGTAACCGCTCTTACCTACGCAAAAAAAAATTAAATTGTTTGTATGACTTGTGAATAGAAATTTAATTGTTGACAAAAAGTTATTATATAAAATTAATCTAGTTTTGCTTTAAATATTTTTGTAATCACAATTCATAGCATCATAGGTATATTGTATTCACGACAATAGCAACATTTGAGATGTGGATATATTTTTAAGTCCAGAAAGGAGCGAAGGCAGCGTACGTAGCTACAATAGTAAGTACATGACAATTTTCTAAGAGAGGATGGTACTACCACTCACCTATTTTAGTGGACAAACTTTCAGAAAATTCGTGTCCCAATTTTTGTTTTTCATGTTTATATTTTTGGTTGTATGGGGCAAAATAGGCAAAAGCAATATTTAATTTCTTAAATGCTTGAAAAGTGTAAATACAAAAAATCAATAAAAAATAAAATCATTTATATTGTTTTCAATAGACAAATGTAAATTGAATAGAACCAAGTATAGGAACCGATGAAACCGTAATAAAAATAATGTTACAATTATAATTTTCTAAATTTGTTTTACTGTTATTAACGTATCAAAATGTCTATATTTTTTATTAAATAAAATATAAAAAAATATTATATGAAATATTTATTTATAATTTCTTTAAATGTAAGAATGTTTTAAGTCATGCCATGAAAATCATAATTTATTTAACAATTCATATTTTCTTGAAGGGGTAACAGGGAGACGCCATTATTTTTCATCAGATGATCTTTCACAATATGAAATTGAGGGGTTAAAAAAGGAGGCAAAATTATTATTTAAGAAATTGTAGGACAGTAATTGTAAAATACAAAGACAACTTACTCGAGATTCAAGCATCACTTAATACACTAGATTGATAAGGCTGCTTCAAAAGCAAATATCCATAATATTATATTATTGTCACGAATAAACCATCATACATTTAAGGTGATAACTTAATATAAGCAAAATAAATGATTAAAAAGGTGTAAAAGGAACGTTATTAATTTGGAAGGAAGTAGGAATTTCTCAAAATATAATCATAACATTGCTGAAAGTAAAGTTAAATTACAATGGAATGAAGTAGAATTTAATTTATTACAAGTTTTGGATTTTGTAGTTAGAAACATTTTCCATATCATATCTTTTGTTTAATTTAAATCTACTTAACAATATTTATTTGCAATTTTATTTTTAATAAGTAATACAACATTGTCAGTACATAAATTTAATATATATTTTTAATAATATATATATATATATATATATATATATATATATATATATATTTTTTTTTAATAATATATATATATATATATATTTTGAGCTAACAAAAAAGGTAGTAAATTAGTAAGGCCTTCCTCTGGGGGCATGGAATATGTAGTCTTAGATATACCACGGACACACTGAAATGAAGAAAAATAATATTCTCTTCATAGACTAGATATTCTTAGATATTCTTTGTATATATTCCATATATCCCATTTCTTAGAGGTGCTTAAGTAAAAGGCATGTTTCCCTTTTGAATTATATTAGGCCATCATTACTTTTCTTGATAAGTACATTTATAAAATTAAGGAAGACAACACTCGTCGAATTAGAAATAGAAAAACAAGCAATTATATTTAACATTTTTAATAATTTCCTGTTTGTATTTTATTTAATTCATGACAAGAAAATTTATCATTACTAAGAAAACCTATAAATATTTCACCTAAAATCCGTTGTTGTAAAACTTTGTATAATATAAGAACGAACAAGAAGTTATTGCATAATAAAAACAAATATTTTTAATAGTGTAAATGATCTGTTTAATACAATAATATTATTATAATGCTGTTTGGTATAACTATGCCCTATTTTCAAACTTCGGAGTGTCAATTTTCTATAAGTAGCTTTTTAGCAGAAAATATGTTAGTTGTATTAGTTTTACATAGTTTTAATTTAGATAACCTTATAGATATAGGTATATCGGCTATAAAACCTTGACTTTCCTTATATTAAATGGTCCAGGTAATATAGAATAAGAATCAATGCAGTTCTTACAAAATACAACAGATTTTTTCACAAAAATATATATATTTTTCATAACTTTGACCTAATAATAGATTTATAATTTGACATTTGCTCTGCGAGGAATTTAATTTCCGGCACCTCGGCAGTAAGAGGTGCACATCTCAAACGTAGCTACAACGTATAACGTCATTTCAAATATACATAAAGCTTATATAAGACTGTTATCATCAATTAATCTATTTTTGGATCTAAAAATGTATTAGTGGAAAGAATAATTCTTAATATATTTTTTTTGTAAATTCTATTTCTAGTTTTTACGGTTCTTAGTGACCGGTAAAATACTTTTGTTTGCTCTGCATATTGTAATTTAAGCGACCGTGAGAAATACATGAAAATTATGTATAACATGTTAATAGATAAAATTATTTAGGCTCTGTTATACAGAAATATACGACACGACACGACACGACGAAGGTAATATGCTGACCTAACTATCTGGAAATCATATGTGATATGCCGCTTTTCTTCCCCTCAACCCACGTTACCAGTGGTCGTTTGGATCTACTTGATTCTAATTCCTAACTCCTTGCGAGACACTCGTATAATTCATCGTATCAAAATAAATAAGTAAATAAATCTATATATTAATAGATTTATATAAAGTGATAATTAATGTTCTTTTTTTAAACATAATTAGCGGAATTTTATATATATATATATATAATTCGAGTCGATACGAGACTATACAACACGACACGATAAAACACAACACAACAGGGTACTACACGATATAATACGGTTACATAAAACAGATGACTCAGGTGTTCTTTTGTCCTTGTTTAAACAAAACAAAACATTTACACAAGCGTGACTAAGAAGTGAAAGTATTTAATTTCATTAAATACAACATTTAATTTAACTACTTTTATATCCTATTTGAACATAATAAAATGTAAAATACCATCAGTTTTTTTATTTGAAATAAATAGTATTAACCATAATTAAACTAAACAATTTAACCTTTTATAAAAAGGTTGATTTTGAATTAATTTTAATTTTGAATATAGTAATAATTCTGTTTAATTAAACATATTTGAATCACTTACGAAACTAAAATTTTTCTTAGTGCTGCAATAAACAAAACATATAAAAGAATAAATAAAGAAAATGAACTATATAATCCTAAACTTTACTTCGTTTCACTGCGTCATAAAATGTTATATACTGTCCCTTTTCAAGAAAAGTTATAGAATAAAAAGAAATAAAACTTATTCACATAAAATCAGTATACTTAAACTACAAATAAATGAATCCGAATACAAATCTCGACTCAAAGCGAAAATTTTGACCTAAACAAATATAAATATAATAAATTTGTATAAATTGAAAATGATGATAAATATATTGCTTACAATTTGACTTATTGAGATAAAGTACTAATTGATGCTCGTGCGACCCATTTAAGTCCAGTGTTACTTCGTATTGCAGTGCAGTGAATGTGATAAAACTGCAGTGAAGTTTGTTTTGACAACATAATAACTGCAGAAATTTTTATGTAAAAATATAGAAATAATATAAGTTTATTCTTTAGTTTTATAAATACTATGAAATCAACTATGATAACGATGATCAAGTTAACCCAATAATAGGTAAAGATGTCGCTACCCTATACTGTCGGCATTCCACATTCTCAAAATTAAAACATGAGTGATATTTTAATAAAACCATCATTTCTTTTAATATTTAAATGATTTTGACTGCTTAATTAATTAAGGAAAAAAAATCCCAAAAAATATTTTATACATTTTATTTGACGGACGGAGGAACTTTTTCTCTTGAGATATATTGTGTGAAAATGCTTTTCTAACAATAGAGTAGGAGTTATTGTGAAACTACCTTTTCAAAGTTTTCACCTTTTTATTTTTGTGTCTGTTTAGATTTAAACCGCTCCAAAACAGTCTTTTGTCTTAGTATAATGGAGCCATTGTTTTGGGTCTTGTACTGTTGGTGAAAATGTTTTATTGAACAATAATGAACCACGATGGTAATTACAATAAATATACACTTTTATATATAAAAATCCCGTATCACGATGTTCGTTTGTGTAATCTTAGAAAAAATATGATATATAGCAGGCAGAATATATCAATAATTGTAGATTATTTTTGTCTCCTTAATATAAAAATTAATAATCAGAGTCAAAAAATCCTAAATTATAGATTATTTCAATTTGAGGCATATCATCATTTTATTTATGAAACTAAACTTTTCCAGTGCTATTGGAGGTAAAGTATATAGCGCACATAAAACTGCCATAACATAGTGTTTACGGGCGATCTGTTCCACTTCAGTGCAACCCCCGGGGGGATGGCGGATAGCTTTCAAATAGCTGTTCGCTTTTACATACATTTGATTCGATTTTATTTATTAAAACTTCAAAAAATATATATTGGGATAAAATTCTCATTCATTAAACTATGATTAATATTTTAAAAGTTAATATAACTACTGGTACATAGTATATAATTCAGTATACTGGAATATTTACCCGGAGAAAAGTATGGTAGAGAGTATAAATGAATGTATAAAAAACAATTATCTAAATAGTTATATAAATGCAATCATACATTAGAATACACGTTTCTAATAAACTGTATTTAGACTTACAAAACTGCATACTTACAATGTAAAACTTAATGATTAAGTACATTTTGTTCAATTTAAATTTTGATACTTTATTTAGAACAGAGATTTAATTTGAACATTCAAACTGAACTGCTGTTTGAACTTATTCAAATCACAAAAGTAATTATAAGAAAAGAACAAGATTGACAAGTACTCGTAAACAGCGACTACGAGTTTTTTGTAATTTACTCTAATTAAGAAAGACGTAAACGTCCAACATTAAATTAAAATACAAAAGTGGGCAATTCATAGAATTTATATATTAATTTCATTTTATTATTGTCGGTTATTGGTCTGCCTACTGATAATTGATTGTAACCTTGCTTTATGAAAAGCAAGATTCCCCTTTTTGAGTTCCTCGAATAGATTATTATTTAATCATATTCTACTGTTATTGTTATTATTACTATTATTTTTATTATTATTTAATTATATTCTACTGTTATTGTTATTATTACTATTATTTTTATTATTATTTAATCATATTCTACTGTTATTGTTATTATTACTATTATTTTTATTATTATTTAATTATATTCTACTGTTATTGTTATTATTACTATTATTTTTATTATTATTTAATTATATTCTACTGTTATTGCTATTATTACTATTATTTTTATTATTATTTAATTATATTCTACTGTTATTGTTATTATTACTATTATTTTTATTATTATTTAATCATATTCTACTGTTATTGTTATTATTACTATTATTTTTATTATTATTTAATTATATTCTACTGTTATTGTTATTATTACTATTATTTTTATTATTATTTAATTATATTCTACTGTTATTGTTATTATTACTATTATTTTTAATTATTTATTATGTGCACCTACTAAACCCTCTCACCAACACCACGGGTCGACTGGTAAAGAATGCCAATAGGCATTAAGTCTGCCCTTAGTTTTAGGTAAATACAATAAAGTTTAAATAAATAAATAAATTATTAGTGCTATGATACAATATTATAAAAAAATTCTAATAGTTTTTTAAATATATATAAAAGTAATTCACTTAATTGATAAAAAAAAAAAAGTAATTTAATAATTTATTTGATGTTACTGATTGCCAACCCGTTTATAAGCTTATAATAAGTTTATATTAAGCTTATTAAATTATTTGCGATTTCGTTTATAAATTTAGTATCAAATAAAAAATATTAAGGATGTTTTGTGTTTAATTTATTTATCTATTGACACTAAGTGAATAGTAATACATTTTTTATCATTATGTAAGAAAGCAGATCCTCCAACCGCAATCATTGAGTGAATGAAATGGAATGTTATGTCAACTAACCATGTCAGTTTAAATTGAAAATAAATATATATTTTTAATAAACATCACACTTCATTTTCTAGGTTTTGTATTCACACTTGAATTTTATATGTGTTTAAATGTACTTACATACATATAAATAAGTAAAATTGGTGATTACAACCCAATCGTTTCTCCTAAAATAATTCTCCGTATTTATCTACACTAAAATAATTTCAGTTAATCTGACCTCCAATGTCGCTATGGCACAGTTCTCGTATATTCTAAAATTAACAATGTATATTTCAGGTATATATTAATCAATTAGGTGAAAATATATAGACAAGTAAATTTAATACAGACAGAATTGAAAAATGTGGCTTTAATTGATGTTACTTTATAAAATTGGTGGTTTATTAATGGAAAAGGCTA
The DNA here is from genome assembly GCA_918358695.1 of Melinaea menophilus ssp. n. AW-2005. NCBI lineage: Eukaryota > Metazoa > Arthropoda > Insecta > Lepidoptera > Nymphalidae > Melinaea > Melinaea menophilus. The sequence goes on along the minus strand of OU911043.1, from coordinate 15,345,961 downwards.
GAGAAAGGCTTGTGTGGAACATCGTAAAACAAAAAAGTACGCTTAGTTTCTTATGAAGTTATGCTTTTCGTCTTTATTGCAAAGTTTCTAAAAGTTAGGCAATATCTTTTTTCTAAAGACAAAAAAATTGAAAAATTTTTACTTTACGATGTTTTAAAAAGCATAATTTACATTACTATCAGGCAGTGCAATAATAATTAATTTTATTATCACCTATCAATTCCAAATCAATAAATTGCAATTTGTCCCGCAATTTGAAATAATATGTGTTTAAAACTAATTTACTATTTACATTCAATACTTTGTGATAATTCATAATCTATTTCATAAATCGCTTTCACCATGAATTTTGCTTAAATGTTAAAACTGAATTAACACTAATAAAATGACAATGTAACATTTGTTTCATGTCAAAATGTAATTTTAAAGAATACATTGTATCAAGGAATGTTAATTTTACATAGATAATTAATCGATTGTATTAAAAATATGATGTCTATAAAATAAAAAAAAAATATCATAACTAGTCTTTGGGTTAAACCAATGTAGTTTTACTACAATAGACAATCCAAAATCACAATTACAATTTTAAAAAAAAATAAAAAAACCCGGATAAGGTGTATTTCAGAGTGATTAGAAAATTTCCAAATTTTCCTTCTCCTTCTATTCCTCCCTGTTCCTACAGGATATCTACAATGGTGCAATGCCTAAGGTTTTTGATGTACCTTACCAGCTTTGACTGCATATCTGATGGTGTATATAGTAAGGTCCATTGTTCCCTATAACAATTAGAGGAAAATATTTGTAAAGCAGGTGTAACGTTTTACTAAAAATGTAATTCATTACTTTTTTAATCATTTTTAAAACGTTTTTAACATGTTTTTCATAAAACCGAATTGTTTGAAAGTTATATAAATCGTTAAATATATTACTAGTCAATTGGAATATTTATTGCATTTGAAACTACAGTTCATTGTTAGTTCTTGTTAATGATTTTTAACTGATGTTATAAGTTGTTATCAACAGATAAAATTATGTTGATTTATCATTCAATTATTCTAGCTAAATCGAGAAGTTATAGAATAATAATTAGTTAACATATAGTTATTTCTGTTATTATGTTTTATTATTATCATTTATGAAATTATTATAACACAATCATGTCCAGACTACAATCACTGTGGATTACTTATTAATGTTCTCCATCATTCCTTCGGAAAGAATTCTAGCACTTCCTATTCTGTCGCTATGATAAAAAATTCACTAATCCTACAAATATTCTACGATTTATTTTTAAGATTTTTTGAGATTGACGGTTTTAAAGAATGGAAGAACGGTTTTTAAGGTACAAGCATGAATTAATAAATAATTCTTAATAATTCTAAATGAACAACGTCATTATTACAATTCAGTATTTTGCAGCGAATGCTACGAGAGTGACCCCAACGCACTACAGGTTTCAGATTCACAGATAATAAAAAACATAGGATTGATTATTAAAATACATTACTAATACGTCTGCAATCAAATCCCAGGTAATCAAATACACTTATTCCCAGCCTTATTATAAAGTCAGTCATTATTATAAAGTCAGTCCTTTCTTAATTAAATATCTGTCAAGAGCAATTTCAAATTTTTGTTTATAAATATTTTTTACACGACAGGCAGACTAAAAGTGTATTTTTTATAATTGTTTCTAAAATATCTAACTAATGATTTTCAATTGAAAATTATAATTTTGATATTATTCCTGACTTATAATAATAATGTGACATTAGGGATTGATTACATAATTACTTTTGACTTATATATTTTTTATCTGTTCTTAATTAACTTAAACTTATTTAATATCCTAAGTTATATTTCAAAATGATTAATTTATAATTGAAAACTTTATCGACCTTAAAGTCTTACCCTCATTATACTACGTAATTAAAAGTTCCAAAAATATATTTAATATTTTGTAACTTAACAGGCAACCGTCTGTTATCTGTTTGTATGTCTGTCATATATATATATATATATATAATCTTATTTTAGCTACATCTACAAAATCAATACATTTAGTTTATTGCAAGCGACGTCTTGTGTTAATAAAAGTAGCAGTCAGCTCTTTTTCGCAAGTAACACAATCAAGCGACGTTCTCAACGGTTATGCAATAATCTTGATTTTATATGATTGTGCTAAGTATCTAAATACTTAGTAAAATTCATCGTCACAACAATGTGAATAATATTCAGTTAGAAGAATTTATTATATTAATTTTTATATTAAGGATTTATTATAAGAAATTAATAAACGTTATACAAATAAAAAACCTCTATCGTAGGTGTTATTTTGTATTTCCATTTACATAATTTATAATTTAAGTATCTACGTAAAAATGAGATACATAAGTAAATAAATAAAAATAAATAAATTTATTTTAAGAAGTACATAAATTATATACCTTACCTTTGAAACAACATCAAAGTGAAAGCTCACTCAGGTTACGTCTCACGTCCTAACTGACCTTGAGCTCAGCGCTTCTAACTTTAGGATTAACAGATGTGCGGCTTTATTTAAGTACTAGTTGTTGCCAACGACTTTGTCTGATCTTTGTCTTTTGACTCACCCCATCCTTTGCAGTTTATAATCCATCTATCATCACTTACATTCTGTACAAATCGATACATTTCAGAGCTTATACGCGAAAATAAAAGAATTCTTCGAATTAAAAAAATGATCTTACCTTTTAACTTACATAATAAGATAAAACCACTTTAAATTACAAAAAAATACTTCAATTTAGTGAACCTGTTAAATTGTAATAATAGCCAAATTAACTCAGTCTTTAAGAGAAAAAAAATCCAGGGATAAAAACATCCTCATAACTTTAATAAAAGGCATTTAGTAGTTTGGTTGTATTATAACCTTAATTTTTTTTACCTATTACAATAACAAATTTCGTTACGTCCCTCCAAGTCCTTGCTTGATGTTCGTAATAATAAACAAAAAGATTAAAAAGTATTATTTTAAGTATAGTTTCATGTAGTGAACATATAGGGTATGGGTATTTTTACATTTTGAGTGAACAAATTTTATCTGAATACTATACATGAGATTGTCGAATTATAATATTACCTAAGAAATGCATCTTGAGTCTTACAGAGTAAAATTTTCATCTTACAAAATTGATCCTTATATTCTATTGCAATATATTATTATGAAAGCTTGATATTGATATATTGATTGTGAACTTCAATGACTTTTAATAGATGTTGGTAGTCTTGAAGTTGGATAACTTTTGTGTTAGTAAATAATCTGTTTTATTAGCACCAAAGCAAAAACTATCACACGGAGTAACGCTGATTGCGTAAAACTAACAAAACAATGACCGCTCTGGCATCTTGGCTAAGCCGTTTACGAGGAGTTCAGTAGTAAGTAATAGAATATATATCTTATACTTTAAAACTATTGTCGATTTTTATTGTATTTAATGAAGTTCAAATATTCTTACAGGATAATTAAACATTAACTTAATATTTTTATATTTTTTGTACTGACTATTATTATTCTCACTGTAATACTATAATAGATACAGAGAATAGCAAAATTAGCAAAACAAAGAATGTTATAAGTCGCGCAAAGTTCGATGAAAGAAAATAAATAAAAACGCTAATGAATGTAGCTCTTACAGAAAAAAATATTATTAAAATCAGCGTAATTGTTTTTACATAATTTTATTTGCCGTTTATTTTTATATATTCTTGTTTGTATTATATTTTGTATTTAACAAAACCCTTGATGACGATATTGGAAAATTTATACAATATACAATTATTAACATTTATAAATGGATAACCGGAAACCCCATCAAATTTTAATACAAGCTCAGTAATTATTGATTACAATTTGCTATATGCTAAGATCAAGAAAGAAATAAGACAAAGTAAACTCCATCTATCATACCACAAAATTCTCTTACAAATTTGTTATATGACTTCTAATATGTTGCTATGAAAGTACAAGACGTGGCAAAATATCTTTCAACAGTTTAATTTAATGTTTCCTTAATTTATATTAAGATTTAACTTATATTGCAAAACTTTCTACCTGTGACTGAAGTCGAGATATCATTAAACTTCACGATGAAGGATTGTGGTCTTGCTTATTGTTTAATAGAAGTAATAACTAGCGGGAAAGGGAAAGTTTTAAGATTTCCTGATCACAAGAGTATAATTCCTGTATTATAATTATAACAGGTACCGGAAAAAGTAATTTACGTTTTTGTGTTTTAATTTGTTTGAATAAATTTTTATATTATATATTTATATTTTTCTAATGCATTCAATACACCATTTGATAGCTTTTTTCATGCTCTTTCTAACAGTATATATATTTTCTCCACACGTTATATTTAACCCATATATTTTTCAGTTATAAAATGGTATACTCTAGCTTAATTATTCGTGCAAATTTGTTATATGAATATAAAAATCAGCTCAAGGCAGCAGAAGCAGCACGTCGCATTCGTAATGCATTTGGAGATGATGCTGTAAGTGATGAGGTAGCACGGTTTTGGTTTCGACGCTTTAAAAGTGGTAATGAGTGCATTGAAGATGAGCAACGTCATGGTCGTCCTGAATCATGTTCTAACGACGAAATCAAGAAATATCTGTGTGAAAATCCTCGTGCAACATGTTCTGAAATAGGGCATGCATTAAACTGTAATGAATCAACTGTTAGAAAACGATTACATTCAATTAACTACATCAAAAAGTTAGATAAATGGATTCCACATAAATTAACCGAAGATAACAAAATTATGCGCTTGTCTATTGCTCAATCACTACTTGCACGGAATGCAAATGATTCTTTTCTTGATCGAATTGTTACATGTGACGAAAAATGGATTGATTACGACAATTCACGCCGGTCTGGACAATGGGCAGAAGTAGGTAAACCTGATGGAACAATACCTAAAAAAAGTCTTACACCGAGAAAGATTTTAATGACTGTATGGTGGACTTCTCGTGGCATTCTACATATTGACTATCTTCCAAGAGGCCAAACAATCAATTCAACTGTCTACTGTTCGCAAATTGACATAGTTCATCAAAAACTGCTTCATAGACAAGCTTCTTTAGTCAATAGAAAAGGTGTTTTGCTTCTACATGACAATGCAAGACCACATGTCGCATTAGAGACCCAGAGAAAGCTTCAAAGTGTTAAATGGGAAACATTACCTCATCCACCGTATAGTCCCGATATTTCTCCATGTGATTATTATTTATTCTTGTCTTTGTCTAATTTTTTAAGTAATAAGCGGTTCACTTCTGAAGAGGAGGTTAAAACTGACGTCGATTCTTTCTTTAATTCCAAGAACCCTGATTTTTTTTCTCGTGGAATATATTTGCTTGTAGAACGTTGGAAAAAAATTGTAGATTCTAATGGTGATTACTTTGTTGAATAAAAATTATTTTTTAAAAAGTTATCTTATTTTAAACTTAAACGTTAAAAACGTAAATTACTTTTTCCGGTACCTAATATAATCCATATTTGAAGGAACAAAAGCATATAATTCAGTTAAGAATATTTATAATAATACCAATTATCAAAAAATATTATAATAATATTTCAAAAAAACTGCACATTTATCACAATTATATAAAAATTCGAACAAACACAAAGCGTTACAAAATCTTTAACGCACCTAACAAACTTTTTAGCAACTTTTTATTCTGAAAGTATAAATATTATGTTATTAAATATGTATTGAGAAGTAACTGCAAAAATAGATATTTTTTTAAAACATCTCTCAGAGAATCTCTAGTTTTGAAGTTACCAATAGCCTGTACAGCTCTATTTTGTAAAATATATATAGTTTTAATTTCGGCAGCACTGCCCCATAATAAAATACCGTAAGATAAAATACTATGAAAATAACTAAAATAAACAAGTCGAGCCGTATTAACGTCCGTTAATTGTGTAACTTTTCTAATTGCAAAGACGGTCGAGCTGAGTTTGCTGGCGAATGTTGAAAGATGGAGGTTCCACTGGAGCTTTTTATCTAAAGTTATACGTAAGAAATTTGTTAACTCAGTCAATTCTAACACTTTGTTGTTAAGGATCAAGCGATTTTTTTTTTATTTTTACATTAGGAAGTGTAAATTCTATGTATTTAGTTATCTTAGCAATATTATTACTTATTATTTTTCAATCTCATAACTTGTCATTCAATTCAAAGCAATTCTTGATTTTTCTAACGTAAGAGTAAATAGTTATGGCTATATAAATATTTAATGTAAACAATGTAACAAAACTACCGAATGGATTTTTATGAAACCTTATAAGGTATTAAGTTATTAACTAAAGGCAGACAAGAGAAAGACGCTTGTCTTAATTTTATAATTATAATTCGAATTAATTTTCTTTAAACCTTTATATATATATATATATATATATATATGTTATTACAATATTCTCAAATTGGATTGATTGAAATAGATGCATCGAATAATAATGAAATAAACTCATTTCAAACTGTTTCTCTGTTTCTTCATTAGCGATGCTCTCAATAGCTCGCATGATTTGAAAATTTTCAAAATTAATTATACGTACAACTCTCCTTAATTACATTTTTCATTATTCTACTTCACGAAAAAGGTAGGAAGGTATTTATGGCAGTTTTTCTCTAAAAGTAGGCAGTATTATATGTATAAACACAATGCGAATGATTGATTTATCTATTTTACTATGTGTTTGAGAGTATTATTCATTATGTACGATGGTATCCCATTACAATTTCATTGATTAGTTAATCTCATATCCTATAAATCTTACTAAATTTTGATTAGCCTCGAAGCATAAGTGTTAAATTACGAATACCCATCAACTCATTAAGTGCCTTTAACGGCAAAAATATTGTGGTTATAAAATCAAAATTATGGGATAAACATATAATAGGCTAGACAATAAGTTGTTTTAGTTATAGCTAACGAAATAGGCATTATAGGATAATGTGTTTGTGAACGAAAACATGCATAGATAGGGACAACCTTAAAAGATAAAAAGTACTGAGATGTAATAAAGACATTAGTTCTTCGTAACCTAAATCTGTTAATTGTTACCTTGGCAATCTCAGTCTTATTATCAGATTAGATGCTTGATAAAGTGAACATATAAAAGATATATACAAAACTATTATTTGCTATTAAAAAAATTTACATGTAATTATTGATTTATTTTTGTTACCTATAAAATTCCATTATTTTACTTTGCTGGTAGTATGCTCTTATGTTAAAAGATTTATTGATATTATACAAACGAATTTTTCTTGTTTAGGTAAAAATCAGAATTCTTCAAATCTAAGACTATTTCTATTTAAATGAAGTTTTTTTTTAAACACAAAAGATATTTTATTTATTCGTATCGTAGTGGTGGCTGCGATTGAATTGATTGAACAAAAAAGCTACATAAATTACTTATAGTAGTGTATTATACATTTTATTTTATTTTAATTCATTAAATTAAAAATACTAATTAGTATCTTCAGCCCGGTATTGTAAATGTTTGATGTGTATTTGTACTATTGTTTTACATAATACATCATGAGTAGTCAAGTCATATTTGTTTCTACATACAATGACTCGATTCTTGTACATCCATTATGATTACTGTTTTGCGTATTTATTACGAAACTGTACATAAATACAACTGTGTATAAAATTTCTCAATTATGTTTTATTTTAGACGCAATGTTAGCTATTATTATTTCAATACTGTTGAAATAAAGTGCAGTTTTAGAGATCTTATTTAACAAAGCTATTTTAATCTTTTCTAATCCTTTGTGATTGTGATCTACAAAAAATAAATATATAAATGAAACTGTTATTGCTTAACATTTATTTATGTTTGTGAATAACCTGAACCGTTTTCAAACAATATTACTTCGTTTAATGGCTCTTGGGGATTTAGCCGTCACAACCGCTACGAGTTGCAACATAAAATTCTTTAATGAAAAAGATATAACGTGCTAGCAGTTATGTATGGTAAAAAATTCAATGACTTAACTTAAGTTAAGTATATGTAAACGTACACATAAGTGATATCGTTCGTATTAAAACATTATGATCAAACAATATGAAATTTGGTACATACATGAAGAATATTTCTGACTAACTGCTTACTTCCCTTGATTTAGAAAATTGAAATTAAAACTCAATTTCGAACTCACTAAAATCCAATTTTTGCTATTTATAACTATATAATTGTGTCATGTAACACTAGAAGAGCTTGTGATTACACTTCATTTTGTTGATGGCCAATAATTGTAGCAACTATTTACATTCAACATGATTAAGAATATATTTATAAGTAATTACTTATAGCAGTTTTTTATACGAAATAGCTGTGTATATACATCACACACACTGTAGGTACACGTTGGACTTCTTGAAGTTATTCGTCGTCCACGATTATTCAATACATCCAATTTTAAAGTTTCTGAGTAATGCGGTTTAGGTAAGCACCTAATGGTCAATTATTTTTAGAATTTAACATTTGCTTCTTTTTTCACAAATATGCTATTTTTATATATTTCGTTTGAATAATATTTTTATTTTGCTGTTATGCATTTGTTGCGATGCGATGCGATGCTCGTTTATTTTACTTAAACCGCCACACTTGTCACGTTGGTTCTCTTGAGAATATGCGGGAAAATTGTGTTTTTATAAATATAGCAATATATATTTTTTAAGAAATTCGCCAACATTCTATTTTTTTTAATATACTTATTATTAATAATATTTACCAGACTTATATTTTTAGCCTAATACTGAAGCACATAATATTTACTATTGAAAACGATTGCAATAACCTAATCGAATATTATAATAAAATTTTATAGTGGGTAACGCTTATACTTCTTGTTGCCTTGTCGAATAAATCTATTATATAACTATATTTATCAAAGAGAAAATTTTACTGACGATCCACTTTTATGTTAAAATAATAAAAATATACATATTTTGAACAGAATAAACTGCACCAAAACTACACAGAATTATGTAAGTAGTGATAAATTATCATGCTTCATTCAAGGCTTGGTAGTTTGATAGGTTTAGTCAGAGACGAGCCTTCCACTAAGTCTAACTCCACTAAAAATTAATATTATCAGAACAAATTTTGTTGTCATCAATCAGTCATACTTGGAAAACAAACCAGCTCGTTATAAGTTTCTATTTTTCCAATTTCTATTATAAATAAGAATTTCTATTTTTTCTCATGACCTATAGCAACAGATATAATAAATATGTTTTGTATCGATAGTAAAGTGTCAATAAAGTCACGTAAACTAAAGAGCTGACTGGTTTAAAGGTAAGATAAATCATTTAAAATAACAATTATTTTTTAAGGGAACGATTTCTGTAAGTAATTTTATAGCACCGTTCGGGGCGTCTGCGGCGTTAACTCAGAAAAGCTGTCATGGTTAATGTAGCCTTCTCTTCTATCAACATGTAGCTACAGTAGTTATTTTTAATTTATTCACAAACATAATTTAGCTGCGACTCTCTTTGCTTATATTTTTATCGTTACTAATATTTTATATAAATTAATAATAGCATAATTTTATTTATTTATTTTTCGATTCATTTTAGTGAAGTAAAAATTATAATTTCTACCTCGTATGAGAAAAATGGATTTGATTGAGTACATGGATTTGAGTTAGACATTTTGGTTCCAGCAATCCATTGTAAATGTAATAATAGGATTTACTTGTTATTTACGTTGCTTTTTTAATCTCTGGAATGGTTACTGGACTTTTAAAAATGTTAAAGCTACGAGATCATTATTTCGAAATAAAGGATTAGGATATGGCTATAGTTTTAACTGCAGCCACATATTCTCTAATCATGTTTATTGGTAGAGCTACATATATTGATCTATATTGATACATACATAGCTCATATATATATTATAGGTTGTTCGTTTTTTCATTTATTGGACCTATTTGCTTGTTAATTGCTATTAACCGATTAACATTTGTTAAACTTGTCATACGAATATTGTTTACTATTTTTTTTTATTTGTATTTTCTATTGTTTTCACGTTTAGAAAAATTAAAGCAACGCAAACCCGCCATTGGGACACAGTCTGGGTTTTACATCACCTTAGATAAACTATAATAGAAGTTGAAAATCTTTGTTCCTGATAATAGATTTGCAGCAAAAATATAATTTAGAATTAAAGTGAGACCGCAGATTCTATACTTATTGTTATTTTAATAAAGAAATTAAAATACTACTTTTACACTTTAACGTTAAATTTAAGACAATAATCTGAGAAATGAAATGAAAAAATAATACTTTTAATTTTAAAAATACTATCGTTTTATATCCTGCTATGTTTTTAAAAGGAACGTACTCAATACGTGTTCCAATATTGAGCCAAGAAAAGAAAACCTAGATGTTATTTTATCTGAATTTCTTTAAAGCTATTATTGTAATATTAGTATGAGTTTTTAATTAATATATTTACAAAACAAAACATTTAATATGAAGAAGTGAACCCAGTTTCGTAATTTATTTATTCAATTTAGTTTAGGAATACAAAATCGGATTCGGATTCGAGTTTGTTTTATCATTTTTCGCTTACCACTTATTATAATAGTGTAATGTATACATACGTTAGTTAGTTAGTTACGTAGGATGAGGACATTATACGTTACAGTATAATGTCCTCATCCTGTTTTTCTTCCTTCCTTTTATCATTTTTACCGACTAGATTTTTACTATGAAGAAAACGAATAGTAATTCACGAAAGTAAAAGAGTAAGAATGCGGCTTTACGCACTTTATTTTCCTTGTGATAATTGTTGATCTGCTGCAGTATCTTAGTCAATTTGGTAGTGCACCAATACGATCATAGTAAATAATTTTTCTATTTCTTTACACAGTTTTCTTTCATTGTGCATAAAAATGAAAAATTCTTAAATATGTATTACAATATAATTTTTTACAAAAATAAATTAGTTAATTATATGTAATATTTATTTATTTATTCTTTTATATGATAATTAGTAATAAAAGGTGATTAAATAATAATCTGGTAAAAATTTAATATTAAAAAAATCGCAAACTTTAATTAAACATTTAAGTAAAAGTAAATATTAAAAATTATGATAATGTAAAATATTAATATTAAAAAACCGTAAATTTATAATAACACTAAGAAAAAAAAAATATTTGAAGAGCTGTAGATTTTGAACAAGTTCATTCTTCTGTTTAGATTATGGCATTTACTATGAGAACAGTAGTAAGTGTCATCTTTGAAACATTAAGGTTTGTTCTTTCGGTAGATTTACGAGGTGGCTCCCCTGAAATGCTTTATATGGCAAGCTCAGTTACACCGCAGTCCAAAGCTAATACCCACATAAATTTTTATAATCTTCGTCGGCTGAATTCCATTTTTGTACTTTTGAAAGATTCTACTTAACACAAACAATGTACCTTTGTTTAATAAAACGAATGAATACAATACACTTTTTAACAGATTCTGCTTAATTTTTGGCTTTTCCTACAATAAAATATGATTACTGAGATGTTTAATATAAATAACAATAATGTGCAATATTTTATATAAGCTAAGTAGACATTATATGTTGTTGGAAAAACCCCAATCAGTTATTTAATTTTTATTGTCATAAGTCATATAACACGCTATAATAATATGTAGAGATATACTCGACGGTCGTCAATAAAACCTTAAATTATATATTCTTAAATTTCATTTTTTTTAATGTAATATGTAACTTGAAAAATCAAATTACAGAGTGATTACAATTATTGGTTTTAAAGTATTTATAACTTAACATGTACTTTAAAGTAAGTTTTTTTTACTTTTAACAATCAATAGAATTATATTTCCTGGATTAATGAGGCACTTTAATGTTTCACCCTTTATTAAAGGATAATCAACCACCTGCGATGATAATGTGCGTGTATCCATTTGTGTCTGTATTACTTTTAAGTAGAAAAGGTATTTTTTACATTATTTCTTACATGGTTTTCAATACAAGAAATGGGTTTTACATAACGATTTTTCTAATAAAAAAAACACACAGAAACGTTTTTTTATAAGCTGTTGATTAAACATAATAAGCTGTTGATTAAAAACAATTTATGATTTATTAGGAATATAAGTAATCTGTAAGACTCCTATAAAATTCTTACGATTAAAATAAGTATTATTATTTTAGAACTATTTAGTATTATTCTCTATATCAAAATATTTAATACACACCATTCATACTCCATTTATTGTATATTCCTCCAATCCACACCTCGTTGATCATTAAACACCCTCTTGAATAACACAGGCACACAAAAAAAAAAATCGTCATGAACCAGAGGGGAGACCCCATTATTCCTAGGTTTTTGGGATCGCTGAAACCGAATATGACAATAAAAACTAATTTTAAATGCCAGTTTTCCCGCTAGCACCCCCTTACTACCTCTTAAGGGGTGAAAATTGAAATTTTTGTAAAAAATCAAGATAGATGTGTCTTTCTACGTTTCTTGGGATGCTGAAACCGAAAATGATAACTAAAAATAAATTTATGACCACTATCACCCCCTACCATCCCTTACAGGGGGTGAAAATTTCATTTTTTTCTATAAAATCAAGACAGATGTGTATTTCTACGTTTCTTGGGATGCTGAAACCGAAAATGATAACTAAAAATAAATTTATGACCACTATCACCCCCTAATACTCCTTACAGGGGGTGAAAATTTCAATTTTTCTATAAAATCAAGATAGATGTATATTTCTACGTTTTTTGGGATGCTGGAACCGAAAATGATAACTAAAAATAAATTCATGACCTCTATCACCCCCTACCATCCCTTACAGGGGGTGAAAATTTCATTTTTTTCTATAAAATCAAGACAGATGTGTATTTCTACGTTTCTTGGGATGCTGAAACCGAAAATGATAACAAAAAATAAATTTATGACCACTATCACCCCCTAATACCCCTTACAGGGGGTGAAAATTTCAATTTTTCTATAAAATCAAGATAGATGTATATTTCTACGTTTTTTGGGATGCTGGAACCGAAAATGATAACTAAAAATAAATTCATGACCTCTATCACCCCCTACCATCCCTTACAGGGGGTGAAAATTTCATTTTTTTCTATAAAATCAAGACAGATGTGTATTTCTACGTTTCTTGGGATGCTGAAACCGAAAATGATAACAAAAAATAAATTTATGACCACTATCACCCCCTAATACCCCTTACAGGGGGTGAAAATTTCAATTTTTCTATAAAATCAAGATAGATGTATATTTCTACGTTTTTTGGGATGCTGGAACCGAAAATGATAACTAAAAATAAATTCATGACCTCTATCAACCCCTTACTACCCCTTAAAGGGGGTGAAAATTTCAATTTTTCTATAAAATCAAGATAGATGTGTATTTCTACGTTTTTTAGGATGCTGGAACCGAAAATATGTGAATTTCTATGTTTTTCAAGATGCTGAGAGAAAAAATGATTATAAAGTATGTGGTAACCTTATTGTATGCATATATTTGTTATTATGATACTAAGACTGAATCATGATTTTTGTCCTATTCTTAACAAGTTGTTTCATTTTTTGTTTTTTTTTTTTTGCTTTCTATTTAATTCTGTTTATACTGTTATCCATCCGGCAGTCTTGTAAAACGCTTAAAAGATGCTGAACCTAATTCTATGCCTCCGAAATAGAAAGGTTACTATTTTTCGGCCAATTTAGGAGACTATAGTGAGGAGCAAGGTGAAAGGTTCCATCAGACAGGATCTTAAGACAATGGAACAGCGCTATCAGGGTAAATGTGATGTCAATATGTTAGCAGACTACTGTTGGAATTTAAAAAGAGATTTGCCAGAACAGAAAAGAACCAATAAAAGGCAACCACTTAGAAGAACTTTTGACAACAAGAGAGTTCGTTATCGTAGAAACAGGTAGACGCTGAATAGTGAGAGGTAAGGGGACTCACTTTAATTCAGCACCCCGGATAGTGAGAGGCAAGGGGACTCACTAATCTAGCACTCCAAAAGGGAACAGAAATCTACTACGTCCACGCCGTTGTTCCTGGGTTACGCTAAGAATAGAATTAAATCATGAATATATATCAGATACTTCTGATCGATAAAGCATTTGAATTTCTAATATAAGAGCTAAGAGTAACTTCAAACTAGTTTGATAAACATGTCATTTACTGTAAATCGTCAAAACATATATTTCTTCATACATCTTGATTTTATACAAAATTGAAACTACCCCCACCCCCTCCCCCCCCCGTTAGGGGTAGTAAGGGGGTGGTATTGAGTAAAAGAGGTATCAAATTCATTTTTGGTTGTCATTTTCGGTTTCATTATACCAAAAAACGTAGAAATACACATCTGTCTTGATTTTATAGAAAAAAATGAAATTTTCACCCCCTGTAAGGGATGGTAGGGGGTGATAGTGGTCATGAATTTATTTTTAGTTATTATTTTCGGTTTCAGCATCCCAAAAAATGTAGAAAGACACATCTATCTTGATTTTTTACAAAAATTTTAATTTTCACCCCTTAAGAGGTAGTAAGGGGGTGCTAGCGGCAAAACGGGCATTTAAAATTAGTTTTTATTGTCATATTCGGTTTTAGCGATCCCAAAAACCTAGGAATAATGGGGTCTCCCCTCTGGTTCATGTAATTTTTTTTTTTTTGTGTGCCTGTGTAATTAATCACAGACTTATCGCTAAATCCTCTAAAAACAAGCAATTTCAGTAACGTTGTCTTGGCAGGATCTTATATCTTACAATATTAATTATTCGTATTTAAGCCCTTGTCAGCAATCATATTGTAAATAGAGTTTTATGTTATATTATTGTGTAGTGTAGCGCATTTTAAGATAATATAATAATTTGTTATACTCTTAGTACGTAACTATTATTTATGAAGTATTATACGATGAAATAGAAATGTATGCTCACTCCCTCTTTAAGATAATCTAAAAAATATGGTTAAGTATAATTCTAGTAAACTTTTCTACTAGTATAAGTAGGAAAGTAGGATTTTTAACTTAGAAGCAAGTAAATTTATGAAATGTGTATACGTGTCAAATTATGAGTGAATTTCGTGAATTGCTGAAATATCAACAGAAAATTTTCTTGTGATTGATGATCATCTATTAGCACCTTTTTACCGGTCAGTCATTTGTCAAATTGTAACGAATTGAATACTGAGCTTGGATGAGTGAACGAGGAATTCTTTTTCTGTTGAAATAAATCGTTTTATTTCAACGTTTTTCATTTTTATAACATGAAAGATACATAATTGGATTATATTTTCTTTCCTACTACTTAATAGCGGAATAGAAATGGCTAACCCATTTCTATTGTTAGTGAATATAAAGAACAAATTGGGGAATTTTAGGCATCAGATTTAAAGAATAGTTAGTGATTTGAGTGATTACTGATATAAAGTAATCTAAAATAATAAATACAATAATCCTCACAGATTAGCATCTCACCGCTTGTGATTTAATTGCAAAATGATTTTTTTTCCCCATCTCAGAGTTAAGAATTAAATATCGATATTTGCATAGCTATTCCTATAATTTTGTTTACAACAAATGTTTAACTTTAGGACACGATGCAAAAAACTGCCTAATAATATGATAAGTGTACATATAGTAAAGTTATAATATAATATTGTATATTCAGTTATTTTTCTATGCATACAAAAGGTTAATAAAATAATATAATTTCAAAAGCAGTTTTTTATAAATATTTATCAATAATAAAATACATTTTATATATCATATCATTTCAAGTTACATTAATAGAAGAACCTTTTAAGTTATAAAAAATATAGTATGTCCATTTATAGGATTTTATATCTGATAAACTATTTTTTTTATACTACAAGAGCAATACATTTTTTAAAGTTTCACTAAAGGTAGAATAGAATAAGCGAAAACAAAATAAACAGTAAGGCTCAGAATTAATTCACAGCTGGTCCGCCAGTCGGCAACATAGTGTTAATGAATAAA
Organism: Melinaea menophilus ssp. n. AW-2005; assembly: GCA_918358695.1. Taxonomy (NCBI): domain Eukaryota; kingdom Metazoa; phylum Arthropoda; class Insecta; order Lepidoptera; family Nymphalidae; genus Melinaea; species Melinaea menophilus. Next base: position 15,329,890 of record OU911043.1, on the reverse strand, counting down.
ATATTGAGCTACTATCAATGTTTTACAATATTCAACTAAGCTTTTAATACATTTTTACTTCCATTATTGCTGTTATTTTATTATACTATTATTCACTAAAGACAATTTGTAAAACCTTTATCATATAGCATATATATTTTAAGGAAAGCTCAGGTGTCCGAGGACAGAGGTGCTGTCGACGACGACACGGAAATGTTCAAATGTAATCTCAGTGACATTATTTCCTTACCAGACAGCGTTTTTAGATTATGAAATAAAATAGGAACTTTTGTAGTACATAAAACAAATTTCAAACATACAAATTATCTAAGTTAATTTTAAAACAGGTTATACACAAAAATTTTAAAAATAGTACGAGTATTACCGAATACAAGATAAGTTACAACAAACGTGTCCCATAATTTCCCAAAAGATGAGTCTTATGATAACAAAGTCACTGAAGATAAATTGGTTATAATAGCAATATTTAAAAATTGTATATATGTATGTACGTATGTAAAAAAATGATCTCATAAAAAATTAAGGAGTTATTGATTTAAAAAATGAAGAAATCAACAAACAAGTTAGTATTACATATAACTTAAATAGATGATTAACTCTGACTACGTGATCGAAATCGGTTTTTTGGTAATATTAAAAGTATAGATAGAGATGTATAAAATTTACTAATTCATTATGCTTTCAGATTGTTGCACTTCGTTATGTTTTTATACGTATAAATTTTTAGATCTTTTGTTTTTTTGTAACAGTAATTATTTGTAACAAAATTGTTTTATAAATAACACGTTTATACTTGAACAATTATATACCACTTTGGAATTCTTTTATTATAATTTATCGCTTGACAGTCGTAGTTGTAGTTATTACTTTATTGCTTGCCACTTAACGGCAATTCTATATAACAAGCAAGACACTTGCCAACAAAACGACTGCGGTTAATATTTTTTAGTAGTTAGTACTTGGACCACTACTAACACAATATTAATGGTTTCTTAGTTTCCGGCTTATAGTTAAGGATGCATACAAAACGCAAAACAAAACTAATAATATCTTCTGGTCTTGTATTGTGATCACAGATGTGATATCTTATATTAATCATTTGAGGGTACCAGGTGTTAGATACCTATCTAACCATCTATTGAAACTGGGATATTTTTAATTTCACTTTTGAAATTCGAGTCTATGACTCGCTATTCATTCCAGGAATAAATATATCATTATAAGATTCTTTGTTTTATCAAATCATAGATAATGGTTGGGATTACATGTTGTATGCTTATACACTGTAATAAGCATAGGTTATATAACATGCTATAATTTTATATGTAATATGTAACTTGAAAAATTAATTCACACATTTACATTATTGGCTTTAAAGTATTCATATCTCAACATATACTTTTAGGTAAGTTTTTTATTGAGAACTAACTTTAGAGAAAATATTATATTTTTTATACTCACAAAACGTATAGTAAGATTTAAATCTGGTGCGTTGTATAAAATTGGTTTTCATAGAAATCGAGACGTTATAGGACTTATTATTGTAGTATAGTAATGGATGCTAGTATGGTATGAATCTAGGGATGTTGGCATTGGACGGATAAGTATGAACTAGGTATGTTTGACAAGCTCAAGCGGTACAGGTTCTGATAGATTTGCATCGCTGCTAGTGGTGATATAAGGCGTGAAGAAAAATATTACAATATTATGTATTGAATGAATAATAGAATACTGGAACTTGTTTTTATATAATTTATGTTTTGCATATGTAGTATAACCATCAACTTTAACAATAAAATAGTCATAAATTGATTATAGAAATATTAGTGTAAATTAATGTTTTCAAACCTAATGACAACTGTTTTTAACTGACTTCCAAAAAGAAAGGAAAACTAAAAATGTAGAAACAAGCGTTTGTATTCCATTGTTTGGAAGAGAAATTCCTCTTTCTTAAGGAATAGGAATAGGTCATGTTCTTACTTTTGCAATAAATAATATACAAATACATTTAGATATTAAATAAATATAAAATAAAAAAAATATCAAATCTGCGACTTCTGGGAAATCCTAATTCTCATAACGAATCTTTCATATGTATATACATAAATGTGGAAATATATACAGAACTATATAATCGTCTATAAAAATTTATAGAATTCGTTTTATTCTATATTTATTTTAAATTCACTTAAGTTTACATTTTCACACGATACAATGTGACAAGTGTATACAAGACTATTCAGTTAAAAATATTTAGATGGAGTTAAAGTTTTTACGAACGTATTAATAAAAATATAAATTAAAGACAATAATAATCCTTATTAATTCTGATAAAATTCTTACAAATACTCCAAGAATTAGCCGTATCCATGCGGGTATCTATGCTATATAGCTCATGGGGCAGAATTACAGGGACGGACGCATAGCGTACAAGTCATTATTTGTTTTTAAATTAATATATAGCATAACATGACTGACATGTTTGGGGATAATCAAACATTTATAAATCTTATTATTCGATTCATTAAGTGTGTTCAATATTTCTAGTACGAATATTCTAACACTGAATAATCTAAAATAATAGTTTGTCATTGTTCAGTGAAATACTCCCATTCAGTATTTTCTATATGAAAATATTTAATACACACCATTCATACTCCATTTATTGTATATTCCTCCAATCCACACCTCGTTGACCATTAAACACCCTCTTGAATAATTAATCACAGACTTATCGCTAAATCCTCTAAAAACAAGCAATTTCAGTAACGTTGTCTTGGCAGGATCTTATATCTTACAATATTAATTATTCGTATTTAAGCCCTTGTCAGCAATCATATTGTAAATAGAGTTTTATGTTATATTATTGTCCAGTGTAGCGCATTTTTAAGATAATATGATAGTTTATTATGCTCTTGGTACGTAACTATTATTTATAAAGTATTATAAGATGAAATAGATACGTATACTCACTCCCTGTTTAAAATAACCTTTAAAAAATATGGTTAAGTATAATTCTACTAAACTTTTCTACTGGTATAAGTAGAAAAGTAGGATGTTTAACTTAGAAGAAAGTAAATTTATGACATGAGTATATATGTCAAATTTTGAGTGAATTTCGTGAATTGCAGAAACTTCAACAGAAAATTTTCTTGTGATTGATGATCATCTATTAGCGCTTTTTTACCGGTCAGTCATTTGTCAAATTGTAACGAATTGAATACTGAGCTTGGATGAGTGAACGAGGATTTATTTTATCCTAAAAGAAGTGTTTTATTTCAGTTTTTTTCATTTTTATAACATGATGGAAATATTAGGTCTACAACTTTGCTCCCGCCGTTTTCCAAAAGATGGCGGTAGTAGCCAGTAATAGTTCAAATAAATAAATCACAGTGGTTTTCCATCACTTTTGACATCTATAAATATAATCTTACATCGATATTAGTTAATTTTTGTTTGCGTCATATAGTTACACTTAATTAAATATGTCAACTTATAAACCGAATTCACGTCATTTGCGGGTGATTTTACTTTTTCATTTCAACATGAAAAAATCGGCGGCTGAGGCTCATCGGGTTATTTCAAGTACTTATGGTGATGATACTATTAGTGAAAGAACGTGTCGCGAGTGGTTCCAGCGCTTTAAAAGCGGTGATTTTGTTGTTGAAGATCGGCATAGCGGTGGCAGAGAAAAAACTTTTGAAGATGATGAACTGGAGGCTTTACTTAATGAAGACTCGTGCCAAACTCAAGAACAGCTAGCAAAATCATTGGGAGTAACTCAGCAAGCAGTATCAAAACGCCTGGAACAGCTGGGGATGATCCAAAAACAAGGATACTGGGTACCGTATCAGTTGAAACCAAGAGATGTTGAGCGACGTTTATTTGCTTGTGAACAGCTGCTTGAAAGACAAAAACGAAAAGGATTTCTTCATCGTACTGTTACTGGGGACGAAAAATGGGTGCACTACGACAACCCTAAGCGACGCACAACATGGGGATTGCCCGGTCACACTCGTACGGCGACACCTCGATAGAATATTCACGGATCCAAGGTCATGTTGTGTATTTGGTGGGATCATCTTGGCGTAATTTATTATGAGCTGCTAAAATCTTCTGAAAAAATTACTGGTGCACTTTATCGAACGCAATTAATGCGTTTTAATCGGGCATTAAAATCAAAACGGCCGCAATACGCTGATAAACACGAAAAAGTAATTTTGCAACACGACAATGCTCGACCTCACGTGGCGAAAGTAGTCAAGACGTACCTCGAAACACTGAAATGGGAAATTCTACCTAAAAATATATAGTAATCAGATGTTGCTCCATCTGATTACTATTTATTTAGGTCGATGGCACACGGCCTGGCGGGCCAGAACTTCGATTCTTTTGAAAAAGTGGATTCTTTTGGATTCGTTTGTTGCCTGAAAGATAGGCCAAGGTAGTGGAAAGTGACGGACAATACTTTGAAACATAAATAAGATACCATTTTTTTTATATAATTTTTAAAATTAAAAAAAAAAAACGGCGGGAGCAAAGTTGTAGACCTAATAAAATTAGATTTTTTTTAATAACCTTATATTTTCCTTCTTACATTTTAATATCGGAATAAAAATGGGTTTGTAGAGAACATTGAGAACCGATTGGAGAATTTTAAGTAACAAATTTAAAGAATACTTAATGATTTGAGTGATTGCTGATATAAAGTAGTCTAAAATAATAAATACCATAATAACCAACATCTCATTGCAAAATCGTATTTTTCCTATCTTAGAGTTCAGAGTGAAATATCAAAATTTGCATTGCTATTGCTATATTATTATTTATAACAAATTTTTAACTTTGGGAGACGATGCACAAAACAAAAGTTTAATTTGTAAAATTTTCTAACGACTATCGCTGCCTAATACATAGTGTCATGCCTAATAAGTGTACACATAGTGAAGTTATATTATAATTTTATTCACTTTCACTCAATAAACAATATTATTGTATATTTGGTTACTTTTCTGTACATAAAAAAGGTTAAGAAAATAATATAAATCAAAAAAGTTTTTTTATTAATATTTACCCATGATAAAATACATTTTTTTAGTTTCACTAAAGGTAAAATAGTATAAACGAAAACAAAATACACAATAGTAACCACCAAGAGTCAGAATAAATTCACATTTTGCTCATCAGATGCATCATAGTGTTAATGAATAAAATATTTAGTTACCATCCATGTTTTACAATATTCAACTAAAATTATAAAGTAGGACCTTTTGTAGTACATAAAATATATTTCAAACATACAAATTATCTTAGTTAATTTTGTTATTAATAGTTACACATTGAACTAAATAGTTTTATTCCACAAAATAAAAAAAAATATAATAATTTTAGGCATTATATTCTTATCTCTTTTTGGTTGGAATGAGACAGTTTATATTAATAAAGAACTTTTATATAATCTACGGAAATATATTCTTGAACTGTATAATTGTTACAACTGTATTTTTAAAGTTACCTATCAAACTAGACTGCTAAGAACAGGTGATGCACAAATTATAAAATAGTATTACTGAATATAAGATAAGTAACATCAAACGTGTCCCATAATTTCCCAAGAGATAAGTCTTATGATAACAAAGTCGAAATAATCTAAGTCACTGAAGATAAATTGGTTCCAGTAATACTTACATACTTTTGTTGTTTAACAGTACCCTACCCTGCCCTAGTTTAGTACCCTAAATCGAAAAATAAAATTATAGAAAAGCTACATTCACAATTATTTTAATAGCAGTATTTAAAACACTCTTCTCTCAAAACAATAATTTATATATGTATGTACGTATGTAAAAAAACTTATCTCATTAAAAATTAAGGATTCATTGTTTTTAAAAATGAAGAAATTAACAAACAAGTTAGTATTACATATAACTTAAAATATTAATTAACTCTGATTACGTGATTCTCCGAAATCGGTTTTTTGGTATTATTAAAGTTATAGAGATGTATGAAATTTACTTATTCATTATGCTTTCTAATTGTTGCACTTCATTATATTTTGTTACGTATAAATTTTAAATGTTATTTTGAAGTAGTAATTATTTGTAAGATTAAGAAGTTTTATTCATAGCAACTTTATGCTTGAATAAATATATACCACTTTGGAATACGTTTTTTATTATTTATTGCTTGGTAGTCGTAATTGCAATTATTATTTTATTGCTTGCCATTTAATACCATTTAATATGCCAGGCACTTGCCAGCAAAATGACTGGGGTTAATGGTTTTTTAGTAGTTAATACTTGGACCAATACTAACACAATATTACGGTTTCTTAGTTTCCAGCATATATTTAAGAATGCATATAAAACGTACGAGTAATATCTTTTGGTCTTGCATTGTGATCATAAATATGATATTTTATATTAATCATTAGAGGGTACCAGGTGTTAGATACCTATCTAACCATCTATTGAAACTAGGATATTTTTAATTTCAGTAGAGTCGCGATTTATTATAGGAATAAATCTATCATCATAAGGTTTTTTTGTATTATCAAATCATAGTATATGTTTGGGTTTATATATTGTATATTTAGACACTGTAGATTGATTTTTCATATTTTAGATATAATCAAGATATGTATGTTTATCTGGGATATATTAAATGTTTATCAAATAAAAACCTCACTTATTTCTCGTTTTATATTTTTTAGAATCGATTTTGTTGGTTTAATATATTTTCTTATTATTCATCCAATTATTACACACACCTTATATAATAATATATAATACACTCATATATAAAATGTATTTCAATATACCTTTTCTGCTTTGACTTTAGAAGCAGATGGTTATTAAAAAAAAGGCTGAATGCGCAAATGGTGAAATAAAAAAAATGTATTTAATCTAAATAATCTATAAGTAATTTAGTTTGAAAAAAATATACTCGGATATAAAGTAAAATCTAATTGTAGCTTGATAAACACATAATTGTATACGTAACTTGTATCTGAAAAGCTTTGAACCGCAAATTGCGAAGTTAAACAAACATTCGAATAACTTAGGACGATATGTTATTCGATTTGTTACATCGTATCCATATTATATAACTTTTAATGTTTTCATTTGTAAAACTTGTACGTATTATGATATAAAATAAATTATGTTTGTTGATTGTAAGATATATTGTGATTTAAATTTTCTAGAATCTAAATATAATATATGTTATTTAACTATTATTTATAGACGATTGTGTTGAAGCAGCTAACCAACGTATACACTAAATATTCATAGCAGTGACAGTATTTTTTTTACTTACTTAGAAAATGCGTTACTGCAATTATTGAGGATTCTCGTGGATCTTATTTTATAAATTAAACACTTCACTTCAGTCTAATAAACTTGGTTTTATTTTTATAACACATCAGAGAAAATACAGCCTCCGTCTTACATCTTTCTATATTCCAAAGAGACCTCTCGCATAGACAATGTCATCTCACCATAGACTACAGATAAAACAGATTATGCAATTGCGTATATCATCAGCAATATAGAAATTGCACCTGTATGTAACTCTTTAATAAATTACATCTCAATAAATTCTGTAATGAATTACATCTCAATAAAGTAGCTTAGTCTCGTAATAAGACTCTTTTTTCTCTTTCTTCTTCTTCTTCTTTTCCTTATCCAAACTTAAAATTTTCAAATCCCTGTACATTCCTTATAGTTAAGGGTGTTGGTAAATACATCAGTCAGTAATATTTGTAAAAATAATAAATTGTTAGACAGTTAGATTAATATATGTATATACATATATTTACATAATGCAATGAATGTAGCATTATAATACTAAACTGTTCTTTAAATATTTTTATAAAATGCTTTGTAAACATTAATAATAAATTTGTAATTCTACTGTACCTTTAACGAATCTTATTAAACTTCATTGAACGACCTCATTCTCAAGTTATCTGAGCTGTTGCAGGAATCTCTAATGAATGAACAAAGAAACAGATTCAATTAACTTTTCCAGACCATTGTTAAATGCGTTTATTTCTTTCAGACTTGTTTCATTTAATTACGATAGATTTCAACAAATCTTGAAAAATTTTAGATAATATTAATATTATTTATTTTATTATTTTATACATAAATATAAATACATAAATATAATAATATATATATATATATATATATATATATATATATATATATAATCTCCGAAACGATCCGTCCGATAAATTTGAAATTTTACAATGTACTTCTTTTGCGACGTAGATGTCCCCCTAAGACAGAATTTCACGGAATTCCTATCCCAACAGGATTTCAACTTTTTGCATTTCGCCAAGTTTTAAACCTGAAACAAGTTTAAAATGATATAGCCACCTAAGTTCACATCCAAATCAATAGTGTGCCCAGCGAAGCGGGAGGGAATAAGCTAGTTCTATAATAAAAATAGTGAATCGCGTGACCTGCAAGATATAATTAGTGTTAAAAGTTCTTTATCTCTTCAGGTTACAATTATATTCTTATCCAATTGTGCTACATGCAATTGTAAAGTTTTTAAATGAATTGAATTACTGTAAATTCATTTAAGTAAAGCAGTAATTGTAAATTTATAGTTAACGAGGAAATTGCTGAAACAAATTACCTTTGCTTGCCAATATTTTTCAATGTCAATAATAAAATTATTTGTTTTGTTGTAAGTTTCCTATTTCTTTGATGTCTTGGAGATGTTTTCAAAAACAACATTCCTTTCTTTTATTATAAACCTATAAAATGTTTTCGTTTGCCGTCTGGGGACCTTATTATTTTGCGAACGCAGTATTATTATATATGTTTGCTAAAACACATATTTATTATTATTAGATTTGGAGAATTTTTGCGATAAAATGTATATCTGTATATAATTTATACTTTTAATATAAATATATATAAGCTGGGGTTGATCATTTGCTATATATATAAACTGTTTATATACAGAAACGACAAAGTTGAATATAATATTATAGAAAATATAATGTATATTAATTAATATTATTTAACGCAATAAACGCTTATTGTAGTCACATTTTTATTACTCTATGGTACAAAAAATCAAATTACATATTTTTGTTGATATATGATCTCTATACCTATTTGTATACATGTATAAAAATATAATTTTTATTTAATATTTATTTTCTTTAAGTAATTCGATTTTGTATAGACTATTAGAGCTTGTGAAAATTTTAGTATAATACAAACTTTAATTGTATAAATGAATGGTATACAATAAAAGTTATCTGATATGTTATATCATTGACTGGCTTTTTTAACATTACTATTTTTGAGAGTATTGTTTTACTTTTTATAATCATTTAACGTAACTAGTGGCATAAACATAGAGTTGGCTCTCTCGAAAAATATTGATATAGTCTCAGTTAAATCGCATTCCTAATTCTTTTTATTACCTAGATCATTTCCTACAATCTTTAACGACTGAGTTAAAACTCTATTGGCATTAGTTGATAAATAGATGAATTGTTTTTTTTTTATATATAGATCAAAAAAGTACAATAGGGCGTTAATTTTTAGCGAGATTATAACCACAAGATTGAGGGATTTTAAGCTTTTGAGTACCTATAATTTTTTTTGAATTTTATCTTTTTATATAGGTATATATGTTGTACTTTTGTGTGGGATAATAAATGTTCAGATCCGATATAGGTATTCCGTGTTTGTTTTCATATATTACAATAATTGATTCAACTACCCACACACATTTGTCAACAAGTTTATTCTAAAACAATACAATGTTCGCTAAAGTAATTTAAAAAAAAAAATCTTTTACACTATATTTTTACAGTTATATTTCATTTAAATGTCATTGAGGTAAAAAAATAATATCATGTTAAACATCAAAAATAAAATGAGTATGCATTTACAAAAACCTTTACAGAAAATTTGTTTTTTTTTATTGTTTTAAAAACACGGATATTTTTTAAATTTTGGTTCACAGTTCTTAACATTGAAGTTACATCTAAATTAAAGCTGAGCGCTTTAAATTTAATTTGGTTCGCTTTAACGCACAAAGCATTTCAGTTCATTATTCTGACCTTCTTGCATTTTTTAGTAACATCTCAGTTCATGATAATTTAGTGACAAAATCTTGGCTTCCTTCTCTATCTTACAACTTATTGAACAATATAAAACGCTGTAGTGTTGTATCGTAATTATCTTTATGTTCGAAATAAATTTAATTTGCGCATAATAGAGCTTACTGTGGCCTCTCCGCAAATGAAATTTTATACGCAAGTGGATCATTGTATTTTATAGAAAAAATAATCAGATGATATTGTAAAAGTATTAAGTAAAATATTAGAATATGATTGTTAGTAGTGTAAATAAAGACAAAAGTTATTTAATACTTCATTGTCGTGAACAAGACACCGATTATTATTTTCGTATATTAAAAGTAAAAATTGGAAGTAATTTTAATTTTTCCAAGCAGTATAGATGTGTGTGATTTTTAGTCAAATTATTTTTTCTTCTTCATGCAGTTGATTCAGTATTATTAAATATTTTATATTAATATATTCCATAAAATAATAAAATAAGCAATACTCTATGTCTCTCTCACTAGCCTCTTATTTTAGAAGAAACAACAATCATAAGGAAGAAAAAACAAAGGAAAGTTGCTGACGATATGAAGAAAGCTATTTATTTATTTCTGAATTAAAACGTTGTATATAAAATGGTAGTAGCTAGTTTTAAATTATAGAAAAATAAATATATATACGGGGAGCTTCTTGCCGATATTTCAATTTAAATCATCTCCTGACAATTATAAGATAATAACTGTTGTAGACAATCATTGGCATTGCTTACATATAAAATTAAAATTAGGTATTAACATATTAAGGAATCAACTGGTGTAAATCTGTTTTAAAAAAATAACATTTTTTAGTATTTCAAATACAGAAATATATTTTATTTTTAATATACCTTGTATCTTTTAATACTTGAAATAAGTTGCACCTATTCCATAATTGTATTTTACTGGTATTGGCTTTAATTTAATTGTTTCAATATGATGTGATATGTACAAAATCCGCAACTTTTACCTTTTCTCTTCGTTTGTCATTCAAATATAACCAGACGCTGTCGACCGGCGACGGTCGTTCGGTTCACTTCACTTAACTTGATGCGCGCCACAAACTTATATTGATGGGATATTAACTGACAAACAGCCTTTCCTACTTTACCCTTGTTAGAATAATGATAAAGTAAGTGAATTACGGAAGGCGAAATACAGAATTTTTAAAATGGGGTAAAGACTGCTTAACTATGTAGTATAAAAATTTATAACATCATTTAAATTAAGGTAATAATTTACTTTATATCTTGTTAGTTGCAAGTATGTATTGCTAGAGTAAGTGATTTTTTAAGACATCTCCGTATATCGCTGATCTCCTGGAGATTTAAGGATAAAAAATGACGTACATAAATTTACTTTTATTAATAAAAATGAAACTTTCGACTGGTGAAAAAATTTTTTAAATTAGCTTATTAGTTATGGAACTGTTTGAACAAAATATACACATACAAACAAAGAAAAAAATTTTTGTCTACAACATTGATATAAGTTATCTAATGTTAATAACAGCTCATTAAATATAAATTATACTATTCTTATAGTTAGTATTTTCTTGGTTTTATCAAAGATTTTATAAAAGAAGTAAAAGTTAAAACTACTCATAGAATTTTTTAAATTAATGTCAAAGGTTTGTATGCTGGTGTTCTCGTGTCTGGCAGCTACAACAGAGGAGTTTCCTTTCCAATATAGTCATCAGATGCATAAATTGACATATAAATCATCTTGCCATATTGTTATATAAAACTTTTCTTAATAGTTTTATTAAATACTCCATTCGTTTAATTAAATAATGATAGCTTTTTATTTAACTGCTTAATAAAATGCTCAACCTCTGCCAGATACTCTGTTTTTAAAAGATAACTCTATAAAGTGGTATAGGCTACATTTAATAAAAATAAATGTATTATTTAAAATTTTAATGAAGATAACTCTTATATCTTGTAGAGTGGGGTAGGGAAGCATACAAATTCAATAGTAATGAAAGTTTCCAGTGTTTTCAGACCTTAAGTTAGGATTATTTTATTATTATAACTTATATGTCACATGTTTTATTATAAATTTGTATTAAAATCAGTTAATTTAATTAATTTACAAATTAGACAGCTAACTTAATATTAAATTAAATTAAAAATAATAATTATTAACATATCTTTATTTTCTTTCTCTTTACTTAGTTTTTTTATTATTAAGCTATTTTAATTAATTTCTTTAATGCTCGACTTTCTAAAGTATAAATATACAAAATTAAAATGTTGCCTATATAATATCAATGGGATAAATCCTTCTAAACTCACAGCTAGCGAGCTGCATCTTCGCATCGCTAATTAGTACTTGGAAACTAGTAGAAACTGCTCAACCCTTTGAACTATTATAGAATTAGATGTACATTTTGCGCACTAATTATTTCGTATTCTATATTTTTTATTATATGAGATAACTTTATAATAAGCATAATAAACTAAATTATAAATCTTAACATTTTACCATATATTTCTTCATATTACTTATTATTTATTTATTTAACTTCACGCCATATCCCTTGCGGGGTAGCCAGAGACGACGGAGCGCCAAACGCTACGGTATACATACTTACATACATGCATACCTCTTTCGCCTCGGCCACAGACATCAACCTCTTCATAAATGCCCTCCGGGGGGTCCTCATGCTTTGTACCTGACCTTCCTCCAGTATCACAGATACTGTGTTTCCGAAAGACACTCGAGGCCTCCCCATGTCTCTCTTACCGCTCACTTGTCCTATATAAATGTTTTTAACCATTCTTTCATCACTCATTCGTTCGACGTGCCCAAACCACCTGAGCACGTTCTTCTTCATTCTCACCGTGACATTTTCGCTAGTACCTGCCATTCTGTGGATCTCTTCATTGCGGATTCGAACAGCTAGACTGACTCCGCATATTCTGCGAAGAGATCGCATCTCCACAGCATTCATCTTTCTTACATTCTTCTTCTGTGTTACCCACGTTTGGCTGCCGTATAACAGCTTCGGTAGCAAAACCACATTATGTACAGCCAAACGTGAGGCTTTGTTGACGTTTCGCCGTCTCAATAATGCAGTCAAATCACCGTTGACTCTGTTACCGCCAGCAATACGCCTTTCCACATGCATTTCGTATCTTCCGTCTCTGCTAAACATACTTCCCAAATATACCACTTCATTCACTTGTTCTATTATCTTATCATTCACGTTGATCTTACATACTGTTCTTTCTTCATTTCTTTCAAATATTACTTATTATTTGCATTCAATTCATTGTGTTATAAATAATAATAATAAATATTTTATTGAAGTTTTATCCAGTTGTTAGGAATAATTTTTATCCTTACAAACTATGTTAGTGTACAGTTATTCATTTATATATTAATAGATTAAAATAAAATTTAAGAAAATGACTAAATTACATTAATTAGCCAATTATTTTAAAATCAATGAATAAAAATAAATATTTAAAATACTTTCTCATAGCTTTGGTCATAAAAAGTTAATTTGTGTGCAAACATTCTCACAATATTGTTGGGACTAGTTCAAATTCTGTGTAGTAGTGAAGCTGTTTTGGTTCTTATTACAACATAGAAATCCTTATACTATGTGTTTGTGCAAACATATTTGATGTGCTACAATGGCGCGATAATCCCAACAGCATTTCGAAAGATTCGTTACACTGGACACGCAACATATTATCATATAATATATTCTATGTATATTTAATCCATGGAATACTTTTGTCAAGGAATTGACAGTGGGCTTTAATAGTAATAGTAATTTTGACCTCCTTACTACAACGATAGAACCAATGGATCAGCGTATCAGGCCTTACAGAAAGAGTCCAACATTTACGTTTTATATCACATGTATCCTTTACGTCTTCTGTCATAATATAGTCCAAGTCTATACAAGTTAAAAGTTTGTATTCTCTTAATCTTATAATAGTTTCTATTTTTATGATATTTTATTAAATAGTGTAAAAACAACTAACTAAGCTGGTTACATAATATTATAAAGAATATATTATCTTAAGTATACAAAAGTTCTTTTTTCTAGAACTAAACCATCACAATATAATAGAAAATTAGGACGTCCATTTATCATCCGATGAACTTGTCCTATTCAGTTCCATCCCCCTTACCCTGTTATCCTGCTAACGACCTTTGTCATGATATTTATACAACTTTTGCGCTAAAGTAAAGATAATTTGTGTTAATTACGAAAAAAATTACATACTTACTATCATTATTATTTTTCAATATCATCAATATTTTTAAATTAACCTTTTCATTTTCATGATTGGTCAGAGATAAGTAATTTATTTACATTACATGCTGTTTTGGTAATTAAAATAAAATTGCAGTAAAACACGTCGGGATCAACACTTTAAGTAATCACTAAAATTACGCGTAATTTAGTACATACATTTATTCTTTAACGTGATTCGGACGTGATAAAATAATAATTATCAAAATAATAGGATGGACTAATATTGAGATATCGATGAAACGTCCGAATTTTTAGGTAGATTCCATAGATGAATCTACCTATTGCAATCGATACGAAGACGGGACCCAGACCCCAGAGTAGGGGCGCTACGCCGTTTATGAACTGGAGATTGAGAGTCCGTCGAAAAAAAAAAATTATATAAGTCACAGGAGACCGTCGTCGTTTTACCGACGGAAAAATCTTATAAAATTAACAAATAAAAAGAGGAAACTTTTTTGTCCGAAAAGTTTTTTGATGCTACCCCCCGTTTAGGAGATAGGGGTGGAGGGTGGTTCTCCCCTCACCCAATATATACCGAGTTTCCCCTCAAAAGACTCGTATTGATCAGTAAAATACTACTGACTAGTTTTTTCTCGTTCCGACCCTAAAGTCGTTCATTCCCTAAAGGAGGGGAGGGGGGGGCACCCCCAAATACACAGAAACCAAAAATTTTGTCCAATTCAATTCAAACTCGGTAGGCTCATTCTTTAGAACACTCCAAGTGCTCGTCTAAAAAATGGGCGATGTCAGTTAAGGGGTGAAATTATTGGTGTGGTGATACCATCATTTATCATACATTACGTGTTTATCGCATTCTCGGTTTCATTGTTACCTTCGCATATTGCAAATCGAGAATCGCGTGACGGGAATCTACCTAACACGATCGACCCTGTCGAACGAGGTATTTTTAATTTGTATCTGAAAGCATAGCAGTCCTCATAGATACTATGAAAAACAAAAATTCGCGTTTTGATTAGTATTCTAATAATGACAACAGCAATGAAATCTAAATGATAATGAATGAGTATTTAATAAGTCAAAAATTAATATATATAAAAACATGAAATTGTATTTATTATCCCATAGAACATACATTGCTTTATTAAAATCCAATTATAATATTCGACGTTACAGCTAACTAAAACTTGTGCGTCAAAGATAATTACGCGTAATTCTATTAGTTATAATATTTTCAGTATATGTATGGATATGATTATCTTTCTAAGATAAAGGTTAAGGAAAGTTTTTATTTTTTATAGAAATTAAGACACAAACCTAAGCAAATAGTAGAAAGCGTTACAAAGAGCTTGGATAGTAAAAGTTGGACAAACTAAAGATAGAAATATTAACTGTGATTGCATCTATTGGAGAATGAAATTGGCCACGATAGCTTCAATATTGCTAATAATATCAAAAAAATTATTAACCATCTCAGATACGTCATACCGATAAATGTAACATCAATATAAGCATAGTATTAATGTTCACTTAAAACAGTTTGATTTAAAACGTAGTTTTACAATTTTTGGTAACTGTGTCTTTGTTAATCTGTATTTATATTCGCAAAACTACAAAAAAGATTTTTGTGTAATTTGGTTTGGTGGTATTAATTTGTTACGTTAAGACACAAAAAAAAATCTTAATTCAAGTGTAAAAATATATGTTTGTATAAATGTTAAGTCATTGTAAATGCTTTATTATAGGAGTCAGAAACGGGAAAACACAAGAAGTCGCTGGTAATAACTAGTTATTTAACTAGCATTGACATTTTCGTGAATACTAAACATTTCACATATTTTCTACAACAAAACTACAGTAAAAATAAAATATAACTCACTACCTAAGAATAATACATGATGCCGTTGTTTACATCAAAAATTTTCAAGCAAAAAGCGGTTTTAATTTTTTTTCTCGGAAAAGGTATCTTTTTTGGAAATACTTTTGGTACTTAAATTTAGAGTAAAAAATAACCTTTCTATTAAAAATAGTTGCGAGGAGGGAATGTTTACCAGAAAAAAGTTGTCGTGGTTTTACCTACCTAAAATTTACAAGCTAAAAGTGGTTTTTATTTTTTTTCTCAAAAACGATACCTTTTACGGAAAAACTTTTGGTACTTAAATTTAGAGTAAAAAATAACCTTTCCATTAAAAATACTTGTGATGCAAGAATGTTTACCAGAAAAAAGTTATGATTTTTTTTCCAAAAATTTTCGGTTTTTTTACCCCCACCCCTAAGTTATTGAAGTTAGGTTTTCGGTTTATCTACATTAGTTATAGGTATTTATCAAAGACATCATATAATATAAACGCGATTGATCTCCTTTGTATAGGGACAAAGTTATGGTCGAAAAACTGAAATCAGAAAAAGTTAGGCCCTAGCGCCCCCTGTGACCGAATTTCTCTGGTTAACGAACTTGACCTTCATTTTTGGATGGTTGATTTTTGTGCAAAGTTTGAAAGCGATCCGAGCGAAACTGCGGCCGCTATCGTGCTGACAAAAGTCGAATCTGGACGCACGCACGCATATATATATATATATATATATATATATATATATATATATATATAAACTTTTTGACCAATGGTCATTTCGGACTCAGGCGGTCATAAGAAGATCTCCTGTGAAGAAATTTTTCCAAAATTCGAAAGTAGGGGACAAATGAATGGGCAGACCGAATTCTTCGAGGTCTACCCAAAAGTTATTAACACAAAACCCATAAAATATTATTAAAAGTAGCCAGAACTGTTTTTGAGAAACCAACTTAAGCGTAATAGACATAAGTATGTTACAAATGTCGAGTGAATCGATATTGTTATTTTACAGATTATTCTTATTCTTTAATTTAATTCTATAAATTTATTTAATAAGAGCTATCATTAAAAGTACATCTTCAATTTGGCACTTTCAATATTAATCGATCGGAATCGGAGTATTGTATCGATATTTTGGTATAATATAATCCAAAAATATATAATAGTAAACATAAAACAATTTTTAATGATATAAGACTAAACATAAATTGCACAATTAGGTCGTATGGTGTCATAAAAATTAATATAATGTTTGGTATGTTTAAAAAATAATGGACACAATTAGTGTTCGCCTCTTAAAGACACATTTTTAGTTCAGGTTAAATGTATGTACGCTAGGGAACAACAAATGTTGTTTTAATATAGAAAATAAACATCAAACAAAGTCGTATTTGCGACAAGAATATAAATGTTGTGATGGTAAAAATCATTATTATCTAGTACCTTTTACCGTCTAACGGAAAAAAAATCATATCAATATAAGATTTCAAGATGTTGATCTTAATATTATGTTGCCTAATCTTTTGTTTGTAGAAGCGCTTATATTTTTATATTTTATTTATACTATCAATTATTATGAAACTAGCAGACCCGGTCACGCGTCGCTGTGACTATTGTTTTTGATATATTACATTGTAGTAAACTATTTAAGGAGTAACGTTCAGAGTACATCTTTCATGAAAACCATAATGTTTTCTTACAGTCGATATTAAGCAAAAAATTATTTTTTAAATTTTATCCAAATTTATAACACTATTTGTATATTACAAAGTTTTTAGTAAATAACTTGGAACACTAAACTTACCAATAAGGTAGGTAGGGTAGATACCTCATTCCTCATTCAGTCAATAGATACCGCCATCTTTTAGAATTGTGAATTTTTGTGTGTGGATTTTTTTTAATCATTTAATATTTTAAATAATATGATAAATAAATCGTAAAATTATCCTTTTTTTAATATGTTACTTTATCTTACTTTATCGTTTTAATAAGATGTTCATAATTAAAAATATTTGGTGGTTTTACATATAATAAAAGTTAAACTGAAAACATTAAAAGATAAATCATGAAAAATGAAAAAAAAATATTTTTTTAATAAAAACAACAATTTTATTTTATACAACTCGGCAGACTTCGTTCTGTCAAATAGGTTTGGAATATGGCAGTTTATATTTCGACCTTAAGATGTTTTTACTCTGCTGACCCTCACATATAGCCCTATCATTATGGTGACGGTTCTGTTCAGGAGAATTAAAGAAAAAGGTCAGCTCGGATGACCTAAGTATCTTCGCTTCCACGAACTTTGGCCACCCTTTTGAGAAGCACTAAAAACCCCGACTGGGATGTCTTCCAGAGGGCTTCAAACTAAGAGAGGAACATAAGGTTCAAACCTGATTGAAAAATAATCTAAAGGGATAGTGGGAACCTAAAGGAGACAAATATTTATAAAGTTGGTGCTTCAATGACAAAACATGGAGATAATTAATTATTTATTACTATTATTATTAACATAGGGTTAATAACCTATTAAATAAAGAAAAATGAAATAAAACGTATAGAAGTATTTTCAGTAATCGCGTTATTGTAAATCAAATGAATCATAATTATTAACAAAAATCTGTTTTTATTTTTATTTTAGTGCTTTATGATACACAATGTTTTTTGTTTGATTACCTGGTGAATATACAAACAAATCTGATGGTTTTCCAACACGGGAACAGGCAACATACAATTGACCATGTGAGAAACATGGGTTTTCTAGATTAATACCACAAACACTTATTGATTGCCCCTGGGACTTATTTATGGTCATAGCAAAAGCAAGCCGCACTGGAAACTGTAGTCGCTTAAATTCAAATGGTACATTAGTCGGAATCATTGAGATGCGTGGTATCAAAACATCTTCTCCTTTATACTTTCCTTTCAGTATAGTTGCTTCTATCACGTTGTTCAATAATTTTTTTATCGCTAACCGTGTGCCGTTGCAAAGACGCGGTTGGTTGATATTTCGCAACATTATAAGTACCGATCCAACCTTTAATTGAAGATTGTGAGGTGGCAATCCTGGTAAATCCAGCGAGTTTAAAAATTCACTCGGATTATTGACGACATCATCTTGGTTAGTAGCCGAATCAACTGATTTATATATCCTCAATTTGCCTGTAATTTGTTCTTGAATTTTGAAATTTAATTCACTTACATCTATGTTTTTTGCAGCCAATATAGCCCGTTCGCTCAACAAATCATGATTTTTGTAATTTTGAGCAACATCTGGAAACACCTTTTGAATAAGTTCATCTTTTGATCTAGTTAACTGACAAAAACTTTGAGGAAAGTTAATGCAACCAGTCAAGTTGTCTATAGGAAATTTGCCATTACCAATGTCAATGAGTTGTTTAGAGAATAAGTCTCCAGATTTGTCATTTCGCAACTTGACACGCATATTCTTGCTTAAGTGTAATACCTTCACATGTTTCCACAAATTGGAGGATTTTAAACATGCATTAAGTTCATCAGCTGGCGTTGATCGTGGCAATATTTGACGAAAATCTCCTACTAATAAAATTATTGCACCACCAAATTGGTTATGAATGCTCCGGAGATCTTGTAAGGTCTATCTAAAGCCTCCAAAGTTTTTTTATGTGCCATCGTGCATTCATCCCAAACAATCAATTCACATTGCTGCCAAACCTTTGCCATTGCAGAGTTCTTCGAAATGTTGCAGGTTGTAGTTTCGTTGCTTTGCATGTTTAATGGTAATTTTAGTGCTGAATGAGCTGTTCTACCACCTTCAAGCAAAGTTGCTGCGCTTCCCGACGAAGCGAGTGCAAGTGCAATTTTATTTTGTGAGCGAATTGTTGCTAATATCAATGAAATTAAAAAAAGTTTTTCCTGTACCACCAGGTGCATCTAAGAAGTAAATCTCTCCTCTTTTATCATTTATTACTTTCATAAGTGTATCAAATACATACTTCTGTTGTACATTCAATAGTGGAAGGTTTGTTTGAAATAATTCTTTCAAAGTGTTGAGATCATACAGTTTTTCTCGGTGCAACTCTTGGTTAAAAGCATCATGCATTGGAAAATTGGGCGCGGTTAGGCCTAATTGAAATAATAGTTTGTTTGACATCATCAAGCATATGTCCTCAATTTAAATCAATACTTCATTGTAAATTTCTTCGCTTATTTATATATTTGGATTTCCCCCTCTAATCCGTATTTGATACAAAATATCATCACACATTTTATCTTTGTTCTTGATCCACAAATCCTTTGGGTTTGATGGGAAGCATGTAGATATGATTATAGAAAACAATGTTCGTATTTGATGAGCTTGTGATGATATTACAGCATCATTGAGAGTTTGATCCCAATGAGCATCATTTTCTAGCAATCGCAAACGTTGGCAAGCTTCTCTGTATGATCCACACAAATCACCATTAACAGTTCGTACATGTTGGAACGATGTTGGGCCACGTACATTGACTAATAGCAGTCGTAAATAAAAACATTCATCATTGCTTGGATGTACTGAATAATTTCGACCAATTGCATCGGTAGAATATACATCTGGGTATCCTGTAACTGGTTTTCCGTGTTTCCGTCGTATAAATCTCCTTGAGGATTGATTCCAAGTATAATATTTTGGCATTTCAGAATATAACAATGTGTGAGCAAAAGCATCGTTTTGGCATGTCTCAAAAAAACTGGTTAATGTAGTAGATGGTGGCTGTACAGCTCTTTCTACTGCGTTCTGTGCTGTAAAATATACTCTTTGTCCATTTTCTAAATGCACAGCTAAATGAACAACAGTAAGGTGTCTCTCATGAATAGGAAAAGAAAATATTCGCCAAACTGCTTCATTATTACTAACATATCGACCCATTTGGTATTGGGTAACTTCATCATTGGAATTCTCTGCATTAATACCAATCACAGCTATATCACTCCCTTTGGTTACATATTTGCAAATGTATTTAACAGATTTTACTGAATGGCAAGATTCAACGTTGATGTGCGCTTTGAAGGTCTTTGAAAAAATGGATGAATATGGAACAATCCAGCGATTATCTACTTCAATATCTTGTTGATTTAATTTGACAATTGTCGATCTTCCATTGTCTGCTGTCGATCGGCGACAATACAAAGGATAACCGTCATTATTAATGTTTCACAATGAAATCCATTAAAGATTTAACTTTTGTCTAAAGACTCTGGCTGTAATATCATGACGATCAATAGGTGATTGCCCAGGGAATAACTCCTGCTTGATTTCTATCCAGTGTGGATTGCATGTAAATGTGATGAACAAATCTGCTGTACCATAATGACGAACATATGACATGGCATCTTGAGCATATTCATGCATATGTCGAGGGCTTCCGATGTATGTTGCTGGGAGAATAGTCATCCGACCAACATTCTGTGCATTTCCATCAGTATTAATCGCATCTCGAAGGTGAATATACTCTCTCTCTCTCCGTTTCAATTTTACACATACATGTCTACAACATACTTGTGATATAATCGCCGACATTTGAGTATGTAATTGTCTTCATTTTCACGAATCATTAGGCGGAAGGAATAATAGTTCATTGAACTGACTTTTTTGTTGGTTTCAGAACCTGAAAATAAATTTTTGTTTTCATAACAATGAAAATAAAAAAAATAATAATATAGTGACTGATAATATATCTTCATAGCTAAACTAATATTTTTTTTACCTGTAATGGGATTTATCATCTTGTTTGAGAAATCATAGCCATCTTCACCTTGCCAAAATATAATGGGATATTGCAGTGCGTCATATGAGCGGTGTGTTTCCTTTATACGTTGTAATTGATCATTCCGACGATGTAAAACAATATCACGGGATTCCAAATTTTCTCCAACTACAACGATAGCAACTTCATCAATAGATGGTGCATTAAAACGTCTTGCATGTTGGCCTACAGGTGTTTTATCAGCTCTGATTATAATTTTGTGATTATCAGATGGCATTAGATCCAGTGCAGTTTTAAATAACAAAATCAATTGATTGTGCTCATGAAATAAAGTTTGTAATTGTTCTACAATAGACCTTTTTAGTGAATTGTTATGTAAACAACGCATATCAATTTCTTGTGGTGAATTGCCCATGAAATAAATTTGCAGGAATTTGTAATTGCTATCTGACACTGGTAACAGTGAACCTGCTTTATGTATATTTATATATTTAGCCTTGTATTTGTAAATTAAAAAAATGATTTGACCAAATATAAATAATATTTGTTCCTAAAAAGTATATCTGTCTCCTACTTTGAATCATCAAATAATAATTGATATGCTTAGGTAGTAATAAGTAATAATTAGTTATAACTAATATCCATCATCAAATAATTATATTGTGTTTCAAAATAATAAAAGTGTTGCTAATACTGAATCACTAAATAATATTATGACTAAGTAATATATTTCTTGAGGATTAGGGAACTGAAGGTTTATGACACATATTTACTTAGTTAACAGGAAATTTTGTTCACTAAAATAATAATGATTAACTGCTATAATACATACCTTAAAATTTGACATGAAATTTTCCCGAACTATGTTTGTTGCCCCAAATGACGTCATTTGAAAGCAATTGTTATATTATTGGATATTTGACAAAAAGTGTATGGAATCTGATTCTATTCCCGAAACCAATGAGTACAATGGCTCTGGTGGTGGATCCAATGGTATCAATTTCACTTTCCCATTTGCGCAACACAATCCATTGGCTTTATTTTTGTATTTCAATGCCTTACAATGAGAGCAAACCAAGTTCATAGATCCAAAAGTAACACATTGGTGGTTACTGTAGTCAATTGACAAATCGTTATTGAAAGCAGCTCGATTCAAACTTTGGCGATTATTAGTTGAATCTCTCGCTCTCGCTTCCCGCGTTCGTGATATACGAATTCTTTCACGTTCATTTCGGTCGTCACGTTGTTGTGCAGTATGATAAGATAGGTAATTAGTTTGGTTTGTAGCATTTCGGGTTCTTCTATCTAAATTACTTCGTCTTATAGAAGGCATATCGAATATACTTACCTAAATTATGTCACATTCAATAATTATTAATCACAGGTATTAAAACACTTTGCACAAAACACGATATAAAACAATCAAAATTAATTATTAAATATTATAAACGCTTTTTAAAGCGGTTTGTTTGATAGATGCAATGACGTGAAAACTGATGACAATTTATGTCGCATTCCGAAACTAAAACAAAAGAAAGAATATTCCAAGGCCAATCAAATCTATAGCTCTAACATTTTTTGACTTTTCAATTTGGTCGGGTTCACGATATTATTGAATTTGAACTTTGCGCAGCGACAATACAGCGCGAATTGACTCTTCGACGTTAGCAACACACCTACATTGTTTAGACAAAAATGAGTGCTTGTAATTTAATATGAACTTTATTATATAGCAATACAGTTCAAATTGAATCTAAATTTAGTTAGAAAATATTTGTATAGGAAAAAGAAAAAGGCTCTTTTAGGGTTTTCCTGGAAATTATTCGAATTTTTCTCGCCGTAAGAACCATCCTTGGGCTTCAAGGAATATTTAAAAAAAAAAGAATTGTTAAGATTGGTCCATGCGTTGTTGAGTTGTGCGCTTACCAACACATTTTGCGATTCATTTTTATATAATAGATCTACATAACAAGTGGATAGGTGCTTATGTGTGATTAAAATAATATTAACAAAGAATATACTTTGAGACGAAAAACACAACCATTAGTTTCATAATACTTTGATAGTTTTGAAAGATAATCCACAGTAACTTATCATCGTTCGACGTTCATCCGAATCATCGATTAAAGCGAGTAGCTTAAATTGCAATTAGCGAACGAACAGTAATTTATAAAGATACAATATTGAAGCTATCAATATTTTGTACAATTTGTAAACTTATTTTCAAATAGAAGCAGTATTATTATAAAGTTTTGAAAAATTATGTTCTTGTAGTTCAATCATTTGTAACTAAAAGTGTGCATTATTATTAGACCAATACTTTTTCATTCCTTAATATTACTTATGTATTATTGCTATGATTTTTTATTTAATTATTTTAAAAATTCAATTTAAAAAGATCTTTTTTAACATAAGTTAGTTTTTAACCAATTTTCTCTCATTTGTTTGAATAAAAAAATTAATGTAAATAATTTTTTTAACAATTATTATGTTAAATTGGCAATAGGGTAAATAACAGATTAATATCTTAATAATAAAATATGCAATTGCTGATTCTGTTAAACTATATTTACAATGTTGCTTATTAGTTATTTCTTTTTCTTAAAATATAAAGCAAAGTAGCTAATAATAATGAAAAATTAAATAATTATATACGTCAAAATCTCTTTAAAATCAAGATAATTTGCTTGCACTCGACATAACATGCTGTAACTTTTAATGGTAAAACTCACTATGAATCTGAAAGTTGGAGTTGAAAGCTTATTGAAAAATTTTATATAGCCTCTTATCTTTTTATCTTTTTTGATCTCTACCAGCTAACTATGAGTGTAACAAATACGACTTGAAAGGATAAAAATACACACTAAAGGGCACACAGTACATACAATGATTATTCTTACTCGTAACAAGAAATAACCATCCAAATACTATTTATATTTTTATTAACTAAATAATACTAATACGCAATAATTTATACTTATACCAATAAAATAATAAGTATAACATAAATAAATATATTTCAGACAGCTTCGGATAGAAAACTATTAATTTCAATTCATTGAACCATTCTATAATTGTCAGTTTTAGCCCACGGTGTGCCTTAACTTCACAAACAGCTGCAAAATTTATTACTGTTTTGTTTGCTTCAATGAACGTACAGTGCAGTGAAATTTTAAGGTTCTTAATTTTATATTTCGGTTATTGCTTTCAGGTCAAGCTTCAATTCACGATGTTATTAAATAATTAGTTTAAATTGTATGACATTATAAAGTAAATTAAATTGTAACAATTCTTCTTTATACATACATGCTTTTGTGTTAAAAAGGAGGGTTACTTGGTTACATAAGATGTTTTTTACAATAGTATGTCAAAGGCCGCGCAACAATGCTGAATGTTTTAATTAGAAAATAATCCTTCACAACAGCTCTGTATATCGATTTTCATGAGTTCAAAGTAAACTACGGTGTGAACTTTATACTTCTTTGATTCTGTATCAATTTAACTAACTACAATATAACTACTAACTGAAGATATTAGGCAATTTAAATATATTTTTTGAATTTTTAACTGTGTGATTTATCAGTACAAAAATTAAAATAAATCTAGAATTCGCTCGTTGGTAGACCAGAACATCAGGTCGCCGGCAAGGTTACCACCCATCGTACAAAGTCGTGACGCAAAGCGATCTAGTCGTGTTCCGGCACGTTGTTTGATGAATCCTTATATATGGGAAATGGATCTAAACAGCTACGTTGCATTGGCGAACCGGTTTGGCGTCGAGTAGGTGTTTATTGTGTCGGGTGCCTAGTCAAGAAGGGTAGCGGGATCCGAAGCGACGGCCTTCCGCTGGCCGCCCGCAGATAGTTGGGGGCCCAATTAGTGGGTCAGCCACCCACAAAAGGCTGCCCCGCCAGCTGCAAAAAATCCCAGTTTGGCTCCATCGTGCTGATTGGCGACCAGATGAGGAGGCCCAATGGCGATCCCTGCGTGGGTTCGGATGTCCCCGCAGTCTCCAGACTAGCCTCCCAGTGGCATGACATCACCAATTTCGACATTGGGTTCGATAAGTACCGCTACCTTCAACTGCCATTTCCCATGTTATTCTATTCACTCTTTTTTTACATTAATATAATAAACTTAAGTGTAGTGTGTGTGTAGTGTGTGTGACAAACACTCACACACTTTTGTTGTTATGAAAAAGTCCAATGAAAAGATCAAGTTTCTACAGCGGTTGCACTCCTCCTCATTCAAAGTGCAGCTCACTAATATCAGGGGCTTACACTCTAATGTCCAACATATCCACCATCACCTGGAGACAGATCAACCGCACTTGCTCTTTTTGCTGGAGACAAAAATACAATGTCCTTTGAGCACTGCGTACCTGGTTTATCCCGGCAACTCGTTAGAGCACAACTTTCGCTCACGTGCCGGGGACTGTATGTACGCGCGGAACGACCTCTGCATAATGCGCCTCCACCTTGAAGACCCCACTTTTTCATCCCTATGGGTTTTAATAGACACAGGAAACGAAACACTCCTGTATTCCTGTGTCTACCGTTCGCACAGCAGTGACCAGAAGACAACTAGATTATTTGAGTATCTCAGTGAGGCTGCTGATTTGGCTTTGCATCACTTAATGCCTGTCATCAGGACTGGCTGTTCCCGTACCAGAAGACTGACCATGCTGGAAGAGAAGCGCGGAAGTTTGCGTTGTTCTTTGACCTTTCAGCTGGTGAGACAAGTGACAAGGGTACCAGATGTAGTAGGCCATACAGCCAATTGCCTGAACCTTCTGCTGACAACTGATCCGGACAGGTATAGTGTTGAAGTTACCTATTTGAGAAGTCTTGATACGTATATTTTAATATGAATTAGTGAATTCAAACAAAAATATATCAAATTTTAAAAATAGTTTATAAAGTACAATATAATTATAGCTTCCAATAACTTGTGACGTTATGTTATTGTTACATTGGATTCAAATAATTTAATATTTAATGAATTCGTTTGTAATATATTTATTGTATTGTAATATATTAATATATTTATTTGAAAATAAATAAAGTAATTTCAAAGTAATTACTTGCAATAATATTTAGATTATTATTAAATTTATAGATATTATCTATATTTTAATTGGATATTCACATTAAAGACACAATCTTATATATTTAAACGGCACCAATTTTGAAAGAAACTACACGTGCTTGTACTGCTTATCTCATTTGAAATAGAAGCTAATGATTGGTTGGCAAAATTCAGTTCAGGGTTGTTTTTTATTCGAAATTATTTGGAGTTTTATTTCTAATCGAAATACATATTGCAAAAGCTATTTTATTTTGTGGTTTAAATGTCATAGCAAACTTATATTTACATATTATGTATTTAAATCTTGCCATCGTCAGCTGCTTCTCCAACCTATATATTATAAAATAATATTCATAATAAAAGACTCATCTTTTATTTTTCTTACTTAGAAAATGCATTACTGCGATGCTGAACTTGCACCACTGTATAACTAACTCCTCATTAAATTATACGCCAATAAATTATGTTTTAGTGAGTCACTAAGTAGGTTTTTGTTTTTCTTTTTCAAAAATATATTATCTAGTTTGAATACATTTTTTAAAGTTGAGGCTTGTATATACACAGCCTCAACTGAACTTTAACTTACTTATACATATATATATATATATATATATATATAGAGACAAATTCTCACTTACTTATATATATATATATATAAGTAAGTGAGAATTTGTCTCTTTGTCAAAAGTAAAAAAAAAAGTTGTTACATAAAAATTTATAATAATATTATTATTATAAATAATGCACGTGAATGTGTAAGATGACATTGAAAGTTATACTATGCGAGGAAATTGTTCAAACAAATCCCATATATCGCAGTCGAGGTACCCTATAAACTTACAGCTACTTAACGTCTAAGTAAAGTATATTTCCATATAATAATGCACTGTGAAGTTTTATCAGAGTAGGTATATTTAGCGATAGAAATAAGGTTAGATTTTTTGTTTCCCGACTGTCACGGGTCAGTCATCCTGTCAGTACGGCTGGTGAAATTTGGTTGTTCAAATTGTGTCGAATTGAATACTAAGCTTGAATATACAGGCATATACAGGGTTTAATTTTTATGTTAAAAAAAGGGTTTTATTTCAAAATTGTTCACTTTTATATCATTATTGATATCAATATTAGATGTTTTTTCAAAAATTACTTTTACTATTGTTTCTTTAATGATATTTTTCGGCGCTTGCTGTTACATTAGAATAGAAAAGAATAATCAAATTTAGGAAGATATTAATAAACATGGTATTTTCATATCTCATAGTTAAGAATGAAATATCGAATTTTGCATTGCTATGGCTAATTTCTTTCTTGGGGATACAATGCTCTACTAACTAAATATATCTTCTAGTTGTTATTACTATTAATTGATTATGTAATTATTATTATGATTATGTATGATGAGGTTGAGGTCTGTGGCCGAGGCGAAAGAGGTATGCAGGGACCGTAGCGTTTGGCGCTTTTTCATCTCTGGCTACCTCACAAGGGATATCGCGTGAAGTTAAATAAATAAGTATTAAGTTATAATATGATATTGTATAATCGGTTATTTCACTATACATGAAAAGGGGTTAATGAAATAATATAAGATCAAAACATTTTTTTATAAATATTGCTCCAGTATAAAATATGGTTTTTTCTCGACATAAAATGTTTTCGAATATCAAATGCCTTATAGTATTAAACAAGTTCTTTAACTTTGATGGAGAAAGCTATCTTAGGATGTAATGAGATTAATTTTCTGCTCAGTCGAAAATTTTCATAATTACTTCATTTTAATAAATAGCAATGAAAAAGGTTGACAATCTGAAAGTAGAAACAAAAATAAAGTACACTAGACTCAATTACTGGTACTAATGTAATAATATTGAAAATAAATAATATGCAACTGTTATAAACATATATTAAGATGTATCTATATATCATAAAATCGGTTAATGAATAATTATGAATATTTCCTAAACTAGCTCGTTCCTTTCAATCGCGATTACAGCACAGCGCTTTTACCAAACTGATACAGATTTATAATTGCCTCACAGCGGGTATATTACACACACGAGTGCATTTTGTATTATTATCACGATTCATGTATTATCAGTAATAAAAAGGATGTATTAAAAAAAGGTAAATATTTATTCGAGTACTGTCACCATAAAATAAAGATGATACAATATATAAACAAAATACAAAGGGTGTTAGGGTAATGCAACTCAATAATTTACATATTAATTGCGAACTACATTATTCAAAACATATAACCAAGGCTAAAATATTAAAAGAAACCGTTTCTTTCTTAATGTGTCCCTTATATAGCGTCGGTCGACTGATATGAGAGAAAGCCCTTACAGTGGCGATGTTTCATAAAACCGGATACAGTGGCAAATTATATTTTGTATAAGTTGTATCAGAACACGACATTATGGGACAAAGAACTTGTTATTATAATATAAATTTAATATAAAGTAAAAGTAAAGATTCGCCCAGTTGGTCCATTAGTATTTCTAATATTGAATTTATGGCTATTTCTACATGTATATATATATATATATATATATATATATATATTATTTGTTTATAAAAAACCAAAAAAGTAAAATTGAAACTTAAAACCATCATAATACCGTAAACATTAAAATTTCACATTAATAATATTTCATTTAAATATGAAAGAAGCAGGAAAATTTGTAGTTATATGAATTTACTATTTTATTTATAAAAAATAAGAACGACAGTGAATTTTCTAAACTAAAGCATTAAATATAATATTATTTAGTGGACTACTTCAATTACCAAATGATCTGTTTACATGTCACCCATAGTATCCATCAAATTTAATATGTTAATAAGGCATGAAAAATGTATCTACACTCCAGATGATTAAAATTCTAATATAAGTTTATTTTGAATTAAAAATAAACACTATATATCCTAAAAATAATATTTCCACATTACTTGCAATATTACATTAAAAACTAAGTTCTATATTAATCCATAATTAAAAATCTCGCATATCTAGATTCCACATTTATTACTAGTGCTATTTAAAACATTAATGTTTAGAAGCAGTTATTACAAATAAAAATAAAAATAAGTTGCTTTCTAAAGTCTGTCTTTGTAATATCATTTAAGTTACTTAAATATTATTTATTATTTATTTACCTTCACGCCATATCCCTTGCGGGGTAGCCAGAGACGACGGAGCGCCAAACGCTACGGTCTCTGCATACCTCTTTCGCCTCGGCCACAGACATCAACCTTTTCATACATGCCCTCCGGGGGGTCCTGATGCTTTTTACGTGACCTTCTTCCAGTATCGTAGCTACTTTGTTTTCGAAGGTCACTCGAGGCCTCCCCCTGTCTCTCTTACCGCTCACTTTTCCCATATAAATCTTTTTTACCATTCTTTCATCACTCATTTGTTCAACGTGCCCAAACCACCTGAGCACGTTCTTCTTCATTCTCACCGTGACATCTTCGCTAGTACCTGCCATTCTGTGGATCTCTTCATTGCGGATTCGATCAGCTAGACTGACTCCGCATATTCTGCGAAGAGATCGCATCTCCACAGTATTCATCTTTCTTACATTCTTCTTCTGTGTTACCCACGTTTGGCTGCCATATAACAGCGTCGGTAGCAAAACTGCATTGTGTATAGCCAAACGTGCAGCTATACTGACGTTTTGCCGTCTCAACAATGCAGTCAAAGCACCATTGACTCTGTTACCGGCAGCAATACGCCTTTCCACATCCATTTCTTATCTTCCGTCTCTGCTAAACATACTTCCCAAATATAACACTTCATTTACTTGTTCTATTATCTTATCATTCACGTTGATCTTACATTCTGTTCTTTCTTCATTTCTTTCAAATATCAGAACCTTCGTCTTATCTACATTCAGGTTAAGACCATTAATTTCACACCCATCTTTCAGAGTGGTGACCAATGCCTGCAAATTGCATTCTGATGATGCAATGAGCACTGCATCATCTGCATATAGTAAGCAATTGACCTTTTAAGGTCACCTACTGTCACTTCAATAATACTTTGTAAATAGGTTTCAAGCAGAAGTGATGAATTTATACACATTTTATTTATATTTTTGAATTCATATGATCCTTATAACATATAAGTAACAAGAATTTTATGGTGAATATTTTTTAACTCATTAGAGAGTTATTATTTATTCTTAATTAGTATATTCCCTTGTCGATATGGCATGTATAATTAAAACAAATACAAAGTTTGCAGTAATTTAATATTGGTCTCTAATCGACTTCAACAGGAACACGAGCTATATCGATTACATATTTGTTCTATAATAAAATCAGATTTTTTTCTCAAGCAAATTTATTTACCAAGATAAATTCTATTTTTATATTTATGTTGGTAACACATTTTCAACTTAATAAATACATGATATCCATTAGAGATAATATTATGAGGTTGTTTTTGGTTAGCTTTTGTTAGCGAATTATTGTTCATACCTTAGTATAGACAATATTTCTTTTTATATCGGAGGAACGTCTTAAAGTTATTGTTGTATACCACAATAAGAGTACCATTTTTTAGGTTTCACTAAATTTATTTGTATATAAAGTATGTAATAGTTGTGATTAATACCTTTATTATTAAAAATAAACAAAGAAGAATAAACACAAAGGCTCACAATTAATACACAGCTTGTCCGCCAGCTTGGATCAAAGTGTTAATGAATAAATTATTTAGCTACCATCAATGTTTCCCAGTTAAGCTTTTACTGTATTTTTACTAAAAAATAGAATATAATGTATATTTGTATTTTTTTATATTTTACATATTTTTAATTAAATTCATCCTCTCTATTTCAATTATTACTGGTATTTCATTTTATTATGTTGTTATTCGCTAAATGCAATTTGTAAAATCTTATCAAACAATACATATATTTTCAGTAAAGCTCAGGTGTCCGAGCACAGAGGTGCTGTCGTCAACGTCGGAAATGTTCTAATGTTATCTTAGTGACATTATTTCCTAGAAAGCATTTTGGATTTTGGAATAAAATAGGAACTTTTGTAGGTAATAAAATATATTTTGTGTCAATATTTATTATATATTATATTTAAAAGATTTTCCGAAAAAAAAAGGAAATATTAAAATCATTATGATACTTTTCTGAATTCTATTACGAATCTCTTCTTAATTTCTATGTTGTCTATATTAAAACAAAATTTTGAAAAAGTTCAATAACAAAAAATAAAAATCCTTACATTCACCGTTTAAAAAATAACAAAACTATTTTCTTAATAACAACAAACTGATTTTTATTTCCTTTTATCTGTACAGGAAATCTAAACAAATAAAGGATTAACATTGTTGGCGAATTCTGTTTGTTCTGCAAATTTAATAAGCGCATATATTTTATATAATCTTTTATGATATATTTTGTTTACGAACTCTTGAAATAAATTATTGCAACTCATTTAAAATTATTACTGCTATTATACTTGATAGCTACGATTTGTTGATATAAAATTTTAAATATAGTATTACTGATGATAAGGTAAGTCACATCAAGCATCTCCCATAATTTCCCAGGAGATAAGTCTTATTATAGCAAAGAAGTGGAAGTAAAATAAGTCACTGAAGAAAGATTGATTACTATACGTATTATCATACATTTATACACTTTATAGAATCACAGAATCCTTAACTTATGTAATTTTCATCTGATCTATCTATTTAATTCTCAAGTAAAAATTATACACATACAAGGATAGTGATAGTTTGCTAAACCTTTTTATTATTTTCCATTTAAAGTCAAATTTAACCCCAGGCAAACATAAATTGCTTTTTTTCGTTCAGTGCTCTTACCAAAGTAAAAAGTTATAACAGCCAAACCAAAAAAAAAGCAACATGGCAAGGCAGCGTGTGGTATCCGAATATTACATTTTGGGAATAGTTGCCAGAATTATTCTAGAACATTTGCTTATGTTCACTATAGTAATGTTGTTTGAGTAATTTGAGACTTACATAAACGAGTTCCCATTAGTAAAAGATTGTGATATGATATTTGATTACTTTTGACACAAGCTCTTCCTTAAATTAAATCTTTTGTTTACTATATCATCAATGGAATATCCAAGTCACTGGATATGAAGATAAATACTTATCCGAAAAAGAATACAAATATTATAAATAAAAAATACGACTGTTTACTTTTATGGTAGTAAGTGATACTTGTAAATTCAATACGTTCCTATCTAGAATTTTCATATTGACTATGTTCGAATTACTCGTAGGTTTCTGTCGTAATCGTGATCATGTTTTCTACAATCCTTTTTCATACCATAATACCATTTTTACTTATACGTTAAAGAAAGATAAATTACTGATTTATATTTAAGTGTTTTGTTATAATATAAGAATTTTACTATGACAAATTAATAATAAAAACTTAAATGTCGTCAACCTCCGCAAAGCCTTCTTGAAGAATTTTATTAGATTAGGTAGTTCCATGGTGCCTCATATATGGTCTCCTTATATGATGGTTTATCGAATTATTATCCATGTAATTTAGGGTGGTAATATGCATAAGATGTATGTAGAAAATCCAACTGGCATTCAAATAGTTCTACTTTTTGATTATAGCACTTTAGTATAAGTTTAAGATGTTTTTTTTTTAATTTGATGCGAATATTTTTTTTTATTATTTATGTAGTCGTAGTTACAATTAATATTTTATTGCTTGGCATGTAATAGCCATAACATATTTGAAACAAGGCACTCGCCACCCAACGACCGGGGTTAATTCTATTATTTATTAGTTAATACTTGGAGCATTACTAATATAACAGAAATCGCCATGTAACACGTCTCGCAGCATATAAGTAAATGTTACAGCAGTGACAAGTTGTTTATTTTAGGGCACAAATTTATGTTTACAAGTACCATACTAAAAACACTATTAAGTGAACCCAAATTTTTGATATCGTTTCCTTCGTATAATTAAAAAATCAATAATCTAATTTATTTAAAATTTGTATAAATTACGCGTTAAGATGCAAATTTATAATACATATTTTTAATATAATTACTATCATTCTAACTTTTTTATTAATAATATCTTTTTAAATTAATATCATAGTAATCATGTCAAAAAATATGTATTGTACTAATATTTTTTTATAAGCGCCTCATATAACAGATTCGAGGTAGTAGGTAAACATGGATCTACTTAGATTATTATAAATTTTCACACACTATAACAATACTATTCTGTATTTGAAGATCGCTTAGCTTGTTAAATGATTTTATTGTCTGTCTGTCCGTCCTTTCGTTTGTCTGTCAAGAACCTTAATTTAGGGTATCTTTATTTATATATTGACCTCTTTGAATCAATACCAGTGATCCCTTGTGTAGTCATTTTGTTTGTGTCACTTCGACGTGTGTCGCTTGTCACACACGTCATATGGAAGAGGACTTTTTTATGCCTGAATATATCGAATTAAAATTGAAACCATATTCTAAAGTTTATGGAGTGAAAAAAAAAATTATAAATTAATAATATATATTTAACTATGGCCTCTTATGCCACAAAAATTTCGACTCTCTCGAGGGAATCTAAATAGATAGGTCTGTTTCAACTTTCTGTTGATCTAAAACTAAAATATGACAAGAAACAACATATCATAGTAAAAATTCAATAAAAAAATTAAACTATAAATATAATAAAGACATAAGAAACATAGTGTTAATTAAAAGAGGTCGAAATTTAAAATAGAATTTAAAGTTTTAAGTGAGTTCTCTTTTTAAAAGGCTTGATGTGAATATTTCAAAACATATTTTATTCATTTTTTACGAACCATAAATTCTTATTTATGTAGAAAATTATCAAAAAGCAACCGTTACTATTTTAGCTACATTTCGGAATAACTCAAGATCGATTCTAGAACTAAAGAACCCTCGGTGCTGGAGTCAGACGCGCGCTTGTCTGGTTTGTTCTATTTTAAATGTGGATTATAACGACATAATATTCTTCAGTTTAATGGATTTTTTTTTTTAAAACAAGCATCTAATATCACTTTTGAAATCTCATACTGCAAGGATAGATCGTTAGGGTTTTGAAGAGGTTAGGAATAATAATAAAGTTATAGAATCAGGTTTACTTCTTTTGCTACAATAAATTAATAGAAATATCATAATATTCATATTTGATGATATTAGATCAACCATGAATATTGTATTAAAATATTGTATATCTGTATAGAACATAAAGTATTATTATCTCGTTGTTGGTTCTTAATATCGATCTTTGAGCTTAACATTTAAAATTGAACACAATGTTAACCAATTCAGATTATGTTGCGAAACTTTATTTTGATAAACATTGTCCCAATACCAAACCATATATTTAGAAAGGAGAGAAGGATCATATATACTACAGTCTAATCTATATATAACTATATATAACTATATATTATTTATTAATAGACAAGGATTTTATATAATAATATTAGTATGTAGTTTGATCAGCTTGGGCGGTAAAGTTTATGCTAAAATATTATCGAAAAGAATGCAAGTGAGATTTGAAAGGCTGTTGTGGGAGGCCCAAGGAGGTTTTAGACCTGGAAGAGGGTGTATAGATAAGATCTTTTCCCTCCGCATGACCACGGAAATGTTTTTGGCCCTAAATCAAAAGGTTTTCTGTGCTTTTGTGGATTTGGAAAAGGTGTTTGACAGGGTTGTGAGAAAGAAATTATGGGAGATATTGCCCCGATACAATATGAGCGGAGCTACATGCTGTACAATCTCTTTTCAGAGATCAAACAGCCTGTGTGCGAGTAAGAGCTGGCATCTCGCCCTGGTTTGACATCCAATCGAGTGTTAAGCAAGGTTGCGCTATGTAACCTGGGTGTTCAATTTGTATTTGGATAGTTGTCTCCAAGGCGTGAAAGACAGTGATATGGGAGTAAAGGTAGGTGACCTTAAGGTCAATTGCTTGCTCGTATATGCAAATGATGCAGTGCTCATTGCATCATCAGAATGCAATTTTCAGGCACTGGTCACCACTCTGAAAGATGGGTGTGAAATTAATGGTCTCAACCTGAATGTAGATACGACGAAGGTTCTGATATTTGAAAGAAATGAAGAAAAAACAAAATGTAAGATAAGTAAGTGAATGCAGTGGTATTTTTGGGAAGTATGTTTAGCAGAAACGGAAGATACGAAATGGATATGGAAAGGCTATTGCTGCCGGTAACAGAGTCAACGGTGCTTTGGCTGCATTGTTGAGAAGGCGAAACGTCAGCATAACTGCACGTTTGTCTGTACATAATGCAGTTTTGCTACCGACGCTATTATATGGCAGCCAAACGTGAGTAACACAGAAGAAGAATGTAAGAAAGATGAATGCTGTTGAGATGCGATCTCTTCGCAGAATATGCGGAGTCAGTCTAGCTGATCGAATCCTTAATGAAGAGATCCACAGAGTGGCAGGTACTAGCGAAGATGTCACGGTGAGAATGAAGAACAACGCTCAGGTGATTTGGACATGGTCAAAATTTATTGCCTAGTTCGTAAAACTCCCATTTTTACAAACAAATACAAAAACGGAGTTGGTGTGTGGTTTTATATTATGATTTTAATTTTTCATTAACATTACTGACTGAGGATATAACTGTATTATTTATTTTTTTGTATCTCTGCCAATTCAAATCAATACCAGTGATCACTTGAGTAAGTCAAATGGAAATGCCCGGAGGGCTTATTATGATACCATACTTATAAGCTCTTCTGAAGACAAACAACTTAAAAAAGCTACAAACGTTCCAAACGCGTCCTGGTTTGAGAAGAATCTTGCAATTATGAATATTTTTGGGATATAATACAAATAACACTGAAAATGTATTGATTTGTATAGATGTTAAGTAGTGATAGCTAATTTATTGAATTCAGAGTTAGATTGATCTGACGATATATTTTAATTTCCATTAGGAGAATTTTAAGATGCTAATTTATCTATAAGCTTTTACATAGGATATTTTGGCGTAATGCTCTTTAGTCTGATATACAAACCAGAGATCACCTAGCGTTACATAATTACAATTCATTCTCAGCATGTCGAGTAATGTTTTCAGCTTTACGTTTAAAAGTAAACGTTAATTGTAGTAAGTTTAGTATTTTCTGAATTACTGGGTTTGGGTTTTTAAGGAGAGATTCGATGGAGTTGGTAGTTTCTGCTACGTATCATATCGTATAGTAATTACGTCTATTTTATTTCCATATATCGCGTTTCCTTCCTACAACTAGATTGTATCATCTTAATAAAAGTTTAATTTTATTCTATAATATATGTTATATTAGTCTATTCTGTGACACAAATTTAAGGGTAGATAGTCTTTTTTTGTTTCCCGACTGTCAGGGGTCATCATTCCGTTTCTACGTAAGTTAAAATTATGACGAAACATCGAGCCACAAAAAAACGTATCTTACCTAGAATTTATGTCGCAAAATAGACCTGATATAGTTTAAAATCTGTCTAAATCGCAATAATTTAAAAAGATACTTTAAGGACTTAATTGCTTTATGAATGATTTTTTAATTTATATTTAACGGAATTTAATTCCTCTATATTTGTGACATTTTAACTTTGTACCGAAGTTTCAAATACCTTACAGAAATCGTGTACATGAGAAGATGAATCTTGATTGATGAATAGTTAGTCCAACGGTGTCTTAGTTGCCGATGAATATTTAAAGATGATTATAACACGCACTAGTAATATTTTTGGGTCTTATATTGTAATCACAGACATGACATTTTATATTTATCATTAGAGGGTAACTGATAGATAGATTCCAAACATTTTCTATATTGAAATTAGGATATTTTGGGTAGACCTCGAAGAATTCGGTCTGCCCTTTCAGGTGTACCCGACTTTCGAATTTTGGTAAAAGGTCAAAAAGTTTACATATATAAATATATATATATATATATATATGCGTGCGTCCAGATTCCACTTTTGTTAGCACTTTGCACAAAAATCAACTATCCAAAAATGAAGGTCAAGTTTGTTAACCAGAGAAATCCGGCCACGGAGAGCGCTAGGGCCTCACTTTTTCTGATCTCAGTTTTTCGACCATAACTTTATTCCTATACAAAGTAGATCAATCGCGTTTATATTATATGATGTCTTTGATGAATACCTATAACTAATGATAATAAACTAATGTAAATAAACCGAAAATCTAACTTCAATAGCTTAAAATAGCTTAGGGGTGGTGGTAAAAAAACCGAAAATTTTTGGAAAAAAAATCATAACTTCTTTCTGGTAAATATTCTTACATCACAAGTATTTTTAATAGAAAGGTTATTTTTTACTCTAAATTTAAGTATCAAAACTTTTTCCGTAAAAGGTACCGTTTCCAAGAAATAAAAAATAAAAACCGCTTTTAGCTTGAAAATTTTACGTAGGTAAATCCACGGCAACTTTTTTTTGGTAAACATTCCCTCCTCCCAAATATTTTTAATAGAAAGGTTATTTTTTACTCTAAATTTAAAGCAACGCACTAGGTACTTCTTTGACTAAGCTAAATAAAATCATCACAGTTTATTCTCGCAAGGGGTGTTATTCTTAGGTACTGAGTTATATTTTAAACGAGTAACATACGAGGTCTACCCACGCGTGTCCCCCTGTGGGCACGGATTTTTTTTATATCAATAGACTCGTGAATAATTATATTCATAAATCTATAATCATAAGGTTCTTTAAATTAATAAATCCTATCATGGTTTATCTTGCTAATTGTATGTTTAGACACTGCAGAGTTAGTTTTCACATTTGAGAAACTTAAAGATATATGTATGTTTATCTAATAATGTTTTAATGAAATTATATCTATTTAATATAAAGATGTCCATTTATTTCTCATTTTATTTTTAGAATTAATTTAATTTGTTCATAATAACATTAACTTATAAATCATCGTTAAATTATCCAAATGTTATAAACATATACAATAATATTTTAGAAAAAAAACATATTATTTTGGCTTTAGAATAAAACTGTTATTTGAAAGGTCTTGATATACATTTGAAAAAATATATATAAAATTGAATTATAGCTATATAGAAAAATATATGTATAAACATACAACATAAATTGCGAAGTCAAACAAAGGTTCCAATAACTTGGAACAATATGACATTTTTTTGTTACATCGAATTCATATATAAAACTATTATTGGATTCTTTTGTAATATTTACATGCATTTCTATTTATTTGAAGGTAATGTGATAAGTAAAAAGTGATTAATTACAATAACATTTATTTGATGATTGAATATTAGTTCAATATTATCTATTAAGATATAATGTATATATTTAATTAAATGTAATTAATTTGGGTATTCAATAAAACCAGAAGCAGTAGAACCATACGTGTTACTGTTTGTCTCACTTCGAATAATAAGTTAACAAAATTCAGTTCATGAGTGTTTTTAATTCCAAGTTATTTGGAATTGTATGTCCAATCGGAAAACATTTTCACAAATTATGTTTTAGTGACTGCCTTAGTCACGAAATAGGTTTCCCTTTTTTTCTTAATAAAAGTTATACGCATTCAATTTTCTATACATTCCTTACAGTTAAGACAAGTCTTTGTTTAATAATTGTTGAAAAAATCAGTGTATATACAGATAAAAATTTATAATAATATTATTAAATAATACAAATGAAAGTAAAATTATAATACAAAACTTTTTTAAATTATTAATATAATTTTTTATGAAGATGATAATAAAATTATCATTTACGACTTTGTACCTTTAACGAATCTTATTAAACTTCATCGAACGACCGCATTGTCAAGTTCTCTGAGCTATTGAAAGCATCACTAATGAATGAACAAAGAAACAGATTCAATTTAATTTTCTGGGCCATTGTTAAATATACTTATTTCTCTCAGATATGAGTTATTTTATAACGAAATATTACAACAAGTAACTTGTAATTTTGTGGTTTCTATTTTTAATTATTTAATAGATACTAAAAATCAGAAAGAATTGTAGATAATACTGATACTATTTTTTTATTATAGTATTATATATATTAATGGAAATAAAAACTATTACAATTACTATATGAGTATATAAACATGTATGACATTCCAACTGTTTTACGAGTCATTGATGACATTACGATGACGATCCGATGCAATTACGACATTTTAAATGAATTACTTCAAAGTCATTTAAGTTAAACAGTAAAATTTAAGTTGTAACATTTATGGTTAGTTAGGTTAGGAGGAAAAATCAGTAACAAATAACTTTTGCTCATTAATATTTCTCAACGCTTGCTGTTTAGTAATCGATAATAAGTCTGTCTTTTGATATATTTAAATCAACATTCTACTAATACTACAGCACTAGCAATCCGGTCTAAATTTAGACAGAGTCACAACAACATTTTCAACAATCTGAGTTACAACTATTGCTGGCAATAGCTGTTAAATATATGACTTGAAATTTATTTATGTATAGATCGATAAAATGCAATAGGGCGTTAATTTTTAACGAGATTATAACCACAAAATTGAGGGATTTTATGCTTTTGAGTACCAATAAAAATGTTTATGTACTTTATACATTTAAGGAGTAAGTATATATTGTGTATTTTTATGCGACATAATAATTGTTTAGTTCTGATGTAAGTACTGTGTGTTTATTTTCATACATTACGATAATCGATCCAACAACCCACACAAATCTGTCAACAAAGACTATCGAAAAAAGTCTGTTCTAAAACAATACAATGTTTGCTTAAAATTATCAAAGTCTTTTATAGTCACCGTATATTTTGACAGTTATGTTTCAGTTAAACATTGTTGTACTAAAAAAAATTTCAAAAGTGTTTACAAAATCTTGACATTAAATTTAAAACCACGGATTTTTTTTTGTTCACTGTTCGTTCGTAAAAAGGACTTTTGACATTCTTTTAAACTGTTTTTTTATCAATAACAAGGAGGTTACTCTAATTTGATGTAAAAACGGAGTAAAGGGAGACAGAATAAGATGATAACATAAAATATATTTATTACGCTTGTCGCTACTTTGTAACCTGTAACTTGTTAACATTAGAATTGTTATTTTTTTTTTTTTTGCTGTTTTGTTACCCGGTATTCAGAGCAACTTATAAATACATTTACATTAAATACATTGAATGAACGAATAGAATCTAAGCTATCAATGAATACGTAAAATATAACCTATAATTGTAAAATGTAAAAAAATATATCACTACTACTGCTTTTGTAAATACTCCAACTTCCAA
Organism: Melinaea menophilus ssp. n. AW-2005; assembly: GCA_918358695.1. NCBI lineage: Eukaryota > Metazoa > Arthropoda > Insecta > Lepidoptera > Nymphalidae > Melinaea > Melinaea menophilus. The sequence goes on along the minus strand of OU911043.1, from coordinate 15,288,549 downwards.
ACTCTCCGAGGGTTGGAAGTTTAATAATGAATGTAGTCAAATCTATCTACAACATACCGGAGGAGAAAAGATACAAATACCAAACTGAAATGGTTTCAACTGTGAAGTTATTAATATTAAATTTCAGAAAGTGTACTACAGAAATAATACTCTAGTTTTAAAGAAAGTTAAATGTTTAAGGACCTATATATTTTTATATATTACATACACGAACTTTGTAAGCTACCACTGACTAATGGTCATACCTATGCATACGCAGACAATACCGCAATTGTGTTTACTAAGATATTTGTTTCAAGATATTTATTTATCTTATTGTAGTTTTAAATCAAGGTGTATAATAGTATCTACATATAGGTTATAACGAGCTTAAACTTTACCGGAAAATTGCTAAGATGTTTAAAATCTAGTATAATATGAAGGCACTTGTATTGGAGTGATAAGAGTGTGTTCGTTAGCTACTTTATTTAACTTAATAAATATGTTCAAACTAAAAATATTACTACTGGACTTACTGAACATTTTTATTCTACAAAAAAATATTTTATTACATTTTATCATACCCTTAAACATACCCAAAGTCGTCGATAATAAACGAGCATCGAAACAGATCCAGAAGGCCCCACATATTTAAATGATTCACATGACATTCTTTTTCTATTTTAAGTTATTGATTTTTTCCATTTGGTATCTCACTATAATAATAATATTCATTCAAACGACATATCTGAGGTGAAGTGTTGTATGAAATGCTTGATTGCGTGACTATGTACTGAAGTATGCTTTGTGTGTGTTTGAGCTTTGAGTGTGAAGCAAACGACTCTCTATATTCCGTTGAAGAAATAGGTCATCAACTCCATACCAAAATTTAGAATAATTCTATTTATGGGGTAAGATTATTAAAAGTTTGCATTATTAATACAATATATAATATGCCAACTAGACTCAGCGGTGAGTCAATTGAGGTAAAAAACTCAATTAAATTCCTAGTCACTACACCACATAGACATCTACACAACTCCCTTGTTTGTCAGTACAAAAAACTGCAGTCAAATACTTATTTTTTTAAAATTAATTTATAGTTTAGAACAATCATATATAAAGTAGTATATCACCAGACAACTTCTTAATATTTTAACGAGGATCAGGCATTTAAAGGCAGATATTACAAGCAGCTACAGTTACAGCAACAGATCGGGAAACAGGACATGAAAGTCGAAGTCCCGAAGTTACACGCATGAATGAGGTAAAGTTTTATCATAAATATAAAAAAATGCTCCAGTAATGAATCACTAATCACGCCGTTATCTATTCAAACAATAGCAAAATATAATACCTTATTGAGGAAAAAGGGCTTCCAAGCAATATTATGGTGTTGTCAACTCGAACAGTTTATGTCCTGTTTCGACAAATAAACAGGACATAAACTGAGATTATGCAACGATTAGCAGTAAAGAAAGTTATTTCAACTTAAGAACATCTTTTAATTTAAAGTGAAAATTCAAATTACTTAAAATATGTTCCTCAAATGAATTCTTAAACTGACCGGGAAATGCCGGCTCTACGAATTATGGTTGATCCATAATATTTCATCAACCTTGTAATAATAAATCACAAGTATAATTAAAAGGAACAACGCCTTATAAGCATTATTAAGAGCATTAATTAAAACCACACTCACCGGAAGCTAATTTGAAAAGAAATATCAGAAGTGCTTCCGATAGAAATTAACTAGAAAGGTTATGCCGCTGAAATCTAAGGAACCAATACGCTAATAGTTAGATGTTGCCAGCTTGAGGATGCTTTGGATTCCTAGAAATATCATAGTATTTTATTATTTAGATTTACTGTTATTCTTATATCATATATTATATATATTGATATATACTACTGTATATTATATATAATTAGCTGACATTCATTTCACATGTATAAATGTTGTCGACGTTATCATATTACGAATAGGACGAGTTCATCGGGTGATAAATGGACGTCCTATTATAATTTTCTATTATATTGTCATGGTTTAGTTCCAGAAAAGAGAACATTGATATAGTTTAAAATATATGTGTATATTCCTCACTATGTAATATTATGTAACCAACTCAGTTAGTGAGTGAAATTAAGCAGATTTATAAATTTGAAGTTTTTGGACATTATTGGATATAATATCTGATCGCTTATTAAAGTTAAAGTTGTATAGTGTACAGTTTTACTGATATTAAAATAATTAACACAGAATAAAAATTACTACCTGTTCTGTTTTCTTTCCTTGTCTATAATTATATACATGCGATATTAAGTATTTATCATTTGGCTGACATTATTTTATAAATGATGTATGTTGCTTGTTTGTTTTTGTAAAACTCCCACGCCTGATCACATACGCTTAAAACTTGACAAAACTAAGTCCATTCTTAAATTTTACATAAAGAAGTGTTAAAGGTATCAGAACTTTATTTAGCATTCTTAAAGTTATTCAATAATATTTTCAATCTTACCCTCATAAATATAATTATGTAGTGTGTATAGCGTAACAGTAAAGATTCCATATGAAGTTAAAAAGTAAAAGTTTGAGAGATATCGCGAAAATAAATACCCAGCCAGGTCTGGCACACATTGACATTCTGATATATTTAGCTGAATGCGCATTGAAGCGCTAGTTTTAAGAGATAAACTATTATTTTTACTAACAGACGATACAAAACTATCAAAGCGAAATTGTTTTTCTGCGGGTATTATCGGGCATGTCACAGGTCCTAAATAGAAGAAGTTAGATTTTTACGACATAAATAAATGAAATAACATTAAAGTGGTATTTATTGCACAAACCGTTTCGGAGCTAGAACTGTACATACATATACATTATACATAGATACATACACAAACATACTTTCTGTATGCTGATATAGTCATAGTTTCATGTAATATTTTCCATTCCTGAAAACAAAATCAATTGCAATAAAATTATTATTAACAAGCATTACATTAAGTATAAATTAATTATATTTTATAGCATTTTTTAAAACAATCGCTCTCAAAGGAAATCAGGTTTTTATAATTCTTTTTACAAAGTACTACAATTCTTAATACACAATTACTAAACATGCTACAAAGCCTCTTTCATTTATGTATTTAATATGGTTTTATATTTCTTTGTAACAATCGACTCATTTTTACTTTATGAATATGGTAAATATCGAAAGACATTGAAACATTCATTTGAGTATTTATTTAATCTGTAATTGAGTTTTTAGTATTTTATATCACGTAGATAATGATTCAATTCGAAGAAAGTCTGTACTTTACTCTCAATAGAAATATCATTTAATGTAGAACGTTATATTATTTAATGATTAAGTTACATACTAAATACTATGAAATTATTGCAAATAATAATTATAGTAAAGATATATGTTAAGTAGGGAATGCAGAGTATGAAGGTTTCTTGCACCGCCTTTCGACTGCCTCAGTTCGTGCACGTGGCTTCGGTTATTCCATTTAAACAAGGTCTATAATTTGTAGTATTTTAATGTCCATTGTCACAGGTTGTATTCAAGACCACTTATAAACATAAATTGATCCACCAAAACTCGGGCAACAATTTACATCCTTTTTTAACGTGTTTCAACAAAGCGAAGTAAATAAAAAGAAAATAAAAGGTTGCGCCTGCTGGTACTTCCTCAATTGAGCGCATTAGCTAGCTTCCGCTTTTAGTATATAAGTAGTTACCCAAACTCATTTTTAATTAGGGAAAAAGTATATCGAAGAATGACCTCGAAGATGTGAATTCTTATAATTTAGATAATAAACTATTATAATATAAAAACTTGTTATGATTAAGTACGAAACAAAATATGTAGTAAAATAATACAATTTATAAATAAGTTATTTATGCATATTTTAAATTTATCGCATTAAATATAAATATATGTAGAGTACGTAATAATTAGTGCCTAAAATGCACATCTAATTATATTATATTTCAAAGGCTTAAGCAGTTTCTACTAGTTTCCAAGTTCTAATTAGCGATGCTAGGATGCCGCTGGCGAGCACTGAGTTTAGAAGGATTTGTTCTATCAATATTATTAAGTCAACATTAATATTTTCGTATATCGTATCGTATATTCTCTACTAATTATATAATATATCTACTAAAATACCTTACCTAAGTGAGCATACAGTTATAAGAGATTTTTTTTTTTACATAATTTAAACTAATTTTAAATCAACTATCTTTTTAATTAGTAAATTTAAATACCCATTTTTAATTCAAAATTAATACATGTTACATATAAACTTCAATAATAATATATTCCTAACTCAATGTGTGAAAACATTTGGAACTATTTAACTGCTGCTTCCACTCTTCAAAATGGAAGGACTTTCTTATCACTTAATATTTTAAACAGTATGTATAAACGATTTTAGTTAATGTAGTCTAAACCAATTTGTAGAGCTATCCTTTGAAAATAGAGAATCTTTTGGAGGAAGAACATTTTACTAAGCAATATTAATAATCTATCGTTATGTAATTATTATAATGGAGTGCTTACGAGCATGAATATAACGTTTCAATTTGAAATTTTATATAACAATAAGCAAGATGAATTATATGTCGATTTATGCATCTGATGAAAATATTGAAAAGGAAGCTCCTCTGCTATCGCTGCCAAATGAAAGAAGTCTCTGGATAGTTTTTACCACTACGGTTGGGTTATATTTTTTTTATCATATTTTAGGTTCAAACTCGTTAATAATATCTGAGATAAATAGTATAGATAGCTATCGGAATCATATAGTCTATATTTTAGAAGGGGTAATAGACCCCTAGAACTAAGCCATCTATATAAATATTTATAATTTATAGCAAAAAACTTTTTATTTCTAAGGAGTATAACTATTACACGAATTGAAATAGTTTTTTCACCCGTCCAAAGTTTTAATATTAACGATATTATATTTAATGAAGACTTTTTGCTATTCCGAGACTCCCACGAAATCGGCAGTTTTCGGAGAAGTATTTAACAATAAACATTCTCTAGCCATACATAGCAGCAACTAACAAGATATATACCAAATATTTGTTACTGTCCTCTCAAAGAACTTTGGCATGAAATAACTATACTATTTATCTGTTTGTAGTTAACATGTAGTTCAGTTTAAATTTAAACAGAAAAAGAACATCTGGATTAATTTACTTTCGTGTTTATTACTTTGTTTATCACGACTAAAAACTGTGTTATTTCAGATATATTATAATAAATAACCCCTTGTAATAGTAATCTATTAAGATTAATCATATCTATATAATATAATTACTTTTATAACTAATGCTTTACCAATCTGTACATCATTTTTATATCCAGTTTTCTCCTACTGTGATTCACTTATTTCATTAATGTTTAAACAAGGGTAAAGTAGGAAAGGATGTTTCTCAGTTAATGTTATATCAAGTGTAAGTTTGTGAACCGCATCAAGTAAAGTGAAGTGAACTGAACGACCGCCGGTCGACAGCGTCTGGTTATATTTGAAGGACACATGGTGAGAAAAGGTAACAATTGTGATTTTTGCCATTCTGAAAAATTTAAATTCAAATTACCGCCAATAAAATACATACATGAGTATTTTCAATAGCCGCTGTTTGTTCCAAGTGGTAAGAAAGGCAGTTTTGGGTAGACCGCGAAGAATTCGGTCTGCCCATTCATTTGTACCCGACTTTCGAATTTTGGAAAAATTTCTTCACAGGAGCGTATATATGCGTGCGTGCGTCCAGATTCAACTTTTGTCAGCACGATAGCGGCCGCAATTTCGCTTGGATTGCTTTCAAACTTTGCACAAAAATCAGCCATCCAAAAATGAAGGTCAAGTTCGTTAACCAGAGAAATCCGGCCACAGGGGGCGCTAGGGCCTCACTTTTTCTGATTTCAGTTTTTCGACCATAACTTTTTCCCTATTCAAAGAATATCAATCGTGTTCATATCATATGATGTCTTTGATGAATACCTATAACTAATGTAGATAAACCGAAAACCTAACTTCAATAACTTAGGGGTGGGGGTAAAAAAACCGAAAAATTTTGGAAAAAAAATCATAACTTTTTTCTGGTAAATATTCTTACATCACAAGTATTTTTAATAGAAAGGTAATTTTTTACTTTAAATTTAAGTATTAAAAGTTTTTCCGTAAAAGGTACCGTTTCCGAGAAAAAAAATAAAAACCACTTTTAGCTTCAAAATTTAAGGTAGGTAAAACCACGGCAACTTTTTTCTGATAAACATTCCCTCCTCGCAAATATTTTTAATAGAAAGATTATTTTTTACTCTAAATTTAAGTACCAAAAGTATTTCCAAAAAAGATACTTTTTCCGAGAAAAAAAATAAAAACCCCTTTTTGCTTGAAAATTTTTGATGTAAACAACGGCATCATGTGTTATTCTTAGGTAGTGAGTTATATTTTAAACGAGTTAGGTCTACCCACGCGTGTCCCCCTGCGGGCACGGATTTTATTATACAGTTTGTGACCCGCATCAATTGAAGTGAAGTGAACTGATTGACCGCCGATCGACAGCGACGAAATATATAATTGCAATATTCAATATTAAATTTATAATGCACGTGTCAATATTTGAAATATTGTAAAATAATAATAACCTCAATACCTTACATAAATACCATTCTACCATAAAGAGGAAGTAACAGGTTTGGGATTTCCTAACAGATAGTTTCTTGCTTAAACATCTTTAGTTATTTAAGTAATATTAATGTAATTTTTATTAATATCTCAACGGTAAGACGTGCACGTCTTGGATTACCACTTCCTCCCCTTCTTGGTTATTATTAGAGCTAAGGTTCTTAGTAGGTTACGGCGATACAATTAAAATATTAAAAAAAATACAATAATAAATAAATGGTTTTTGTTTTTGTAAAAAACATTAATTCCTTATTACATATAAATAATATGTACTTAATTTTTGCTTAAGTGTAACCTTTGATCATTTTAAGAGATTTGGTATTTTTGGTTTTTGCTTTTTGATTTTGGTTTTTATAATATAAATTTTAAAAATAAGTATTCGATAAAGTTGTAACAAAAAAATCCCTCGAAAAATATTTTCATTTTAAAATCCTATTTTTTTAATTAAATTTGACAATATGAATTGTAACCATATAATTCGTGACTTTATTTAGCTCTCACCGAGTATTTGACAACCCCTCGATCTTTGGCAGACATAATATGTATGTTCACACGTTATTTCCAATTTTTCGTTGAAATGATACAATCAAGAAAATAACTTTTATAATATTTTAAATTCTAAGCCCATTTTATTACCATTTTTAAGATAACTTCCTATAGATTTTTACTAGTATGTATTTTAATTAAATTTTATCAATGAAAAATATCAAGAATTAATGTTATATCATAAACCTTTTATTTACGCATTGATGGCTGTAAATAATACGTTTTTGCTTTATTATACGCCTAGTGCAGATTAAATAAGAATAATAAAAATAATAATGCTTTTATACAGCTATTTTTAGTACAAGATAATATTTTCATAACTCATACAGACTTCAGGAGATTTTCTAATAACAAAAATAGTTGTAAAGATATTTTCACGACCAAATGGGTTGCAGAGAGAATATAAAAATAAAAATTAAACCCCTTACATTCTTATCGTTGTATCATAATTATCTTAATGCTCCAAATTAAACTAATTTGCGTGTAATGGAGCTTATTACGCTTTCTACAAATGAAATATTATTCTCAAGTGGATCATTATGTTTCGTAGAAAGGATAATTAAAATATATTGTAAAAGTATTAAATAAAATATCATAATATGATTGTTATTATATTATTGTTGAATAAGAAATAAAATATTATTTTTGTTTATCAAAAGTAAAAATTACGAAGTGTATTTTTAAATTTTAAAAACATTTTTTGAAATCGTATACGTTATAAAGCAAAACGGATGTGCTCGTTAGTAATATTTATTTATCATTTACATAAAAATGGTTTGGAGTCTTATTAAATGTTTCATAAAAAAATTGTTTAAAATAATGAAATAAAAACCTTCTGTCTCAGTAAATTAAACAACAATGTTCTATATCAAGATGAAAACTTTATTTATAATTCTTTCTCTTTCTTCATTTTTTACATTTTATTTAAAATGGAACTTCAGTTAATAAGTTTAAATATTCATATTTAAGAATTATAAAATTTAAAAATGTTTAAAAATAATTATCTTAATTGGTCTGCTGTGTCACGTTATTTTTATTTTTCCATTCGATAAACCCACGTCTAAAAATAACTATAGTGCATATAAGTCGATAAATGTATTTGTAAGTATTACAACAAAATGGCTTTCTTGAAACTATCGCTGTCTTGAAAAATATTCACATTATATACGTGAACAATTTCTTAAAAGTTGACAGCGATATGAAATAAACTATTTAATTGTTTCTAAATTTAAAAACTTATTAGTTTAAATATCAATAGCAGGGAGTTTCAAATAATAAATAAAATATATGTATATACACACACACTAAATCATCTCTTTTTAGAGCTGTAAAAAGAATAGGACCAATGCATCACTAACTCAAATAAAAATTTTACTGTATTCACGCCATACATTGAAATAGTATATTACATTCTTTATATATACGATAAAATAAAACTGTATTCACAATTAAGGTTTATGGCGTTGTATCGTTGTATCCTACATTATAATAATATGGAAGAACAAATGAAAGCAAATTGATAATTTCATAATAAATTTTAACTAGTGCACCAAACCATTCCGTTCACTGATTATTAAAAAGTAATCATAGTATAACAAAGAACATTTCAGTATTAAAAAAATAAAAAGTGAGTTTAATAATTTGTCATTAGTATATTCATAAAATTTACAATAATTCATAATAACTATTTTAAACAATCAGTGGAGTTATTTAAATTTAAAATAATATTACATAGGTATGTAATTAATTAAATTAATTCAGTTTAAATGAATATGCATTGCTTAGCACTTCAAACATATTTTTTTGTTTATTATAACAATAGTGCCTTTTTGCTATTTAGAACAAACTGCGTCTGTTGGATATAAAATGATGTACAGATTCCTGTAGCATTAGTAATAAAATAATTAAAACATCATTTAATTTAGGATTAATCATCTAAAAAGGGTAATTTATTATAATATGCCTTAAATTATACAGTCTTTAGTCGTGATAAACCTAGTAATAAATATAAAGCTAAAGTAAATTCAAATACAATCCAATTTATAACAAAAAGATGATTTATTTTATTCTATTTAAATTTAAACTTGACTACATGTTAACGAAAACTGCCGATCTCGTGGGGATCTTGGAAGAGCAAAGAACTTTTATTAAAACTTTGGACGGGTGAAAAAACGATTTCAATTGGTGTATCGGTTATTGAAATACTCTTTACAAATGGGCAAAGAAAAAAATTTCTGCTTTAAAAGTGATGAAGACTGCTTAGTTCTATGCGTGATAGCTCCATAAATATAAACTATATGATTCCGATAGATTGTATCTGTGCTATTTATCTCGGATATTATTAACGAGTTCGAACCTAAAATATTTAGATATATTTATATAAAAGATTTAAAAAATATAACTCACGTAGTGGTTAAAACTATCCAGAGACTTTCTTTCATTCGCCAGCGAGAGCAGCCGCGCTTCCTTTTCAATATTTTTATCAGACGCATAAATCGACATTTGATTCATCTTGCTTATTATATTAAACTTTTCTTAAGACCTTTAAACTGAAACGCTATATTCGCTATATGCTCTTAAGCCTTCCACTATAATAATTAAATAACGATAGATTTTAAATACTGTTTAATAAAATATTCTTCCTCCAAAAGATTCTCTGTTTTCAAAGGATAACTCTTCAAATTGGTTTAGACTACATTAACTAAAATCGTATATACATATATAGTAGTATTTAAAATATTAAGTGATAAGATAGCTTGTCCATTTTGGAGAGGGGAAGAAGCGGTTAAAAAGTAACAAAAAGTTTCAAATATTTTCATACATTTAGTAAGGGATACATTATTATTAAAGTTTATATGTAACATGTTTTTAATAATTTGGAATTAATTAAATTTACTAGTGAATAAAATAGTTGATTTAAATTAAGTGAAAAAAACATACTGGATACTTTCTCTTTTTTTCTCTCTTATTACTGTATGCTAATTTAGGTAAGCAATTTTAGTAGAAATATCAAATAATTAATACAAAATAAATATACGGAAATTAAAATTTTCCATCATAATATATAATGGGATCATTCATAAATCATTCTAAACTCAGAATTTGCGAGCTGCATATTCACATCGCTAATTAGTATTTGGAAACTAATATAGTTGAAACTGATATGTAATATAATTAGATGTGTAGTGTATGCACTAATTATTCCGTATTCTATTATTATATGATATAATGTGATAAATTTGAAATATGCATAATTAATTTATTTATAAATAGTATTATCTTACTACATATCTTGTTTGTTTCATAAAAGGTTTCTTTATTATAATAGTTTATTATCTAAATTATAAGAATTCACATCTTCGAAGTTATTCTTCAATATACTTTTTTTCCTAATTAAAAATAAGTTTGGGTAACTACTTGTATACTAAAAGCGGAAGCTAGCTAATGCGTTCAATTGAGGAAGTACCGGCAGGCGCAACCTTTTATTTTCTTTTTATTTACTGCGCTCTTTGTTGAAACACGTTAAAAAAGGATGTTAATTGTTGCCCGAGTTTTGGTGGATCAATGTATGTTTATAAGTGGTCTTGAATACAACCTGTGACAATGGACATTAAAATACTACAAACTGTAGACCTTGTTTAAATGGAATAACCGAAGCCACTTGCATCAACTGAGGCAGTCGAAAGGCGGTGAATGACTCGTGCATACTCTGCATTCCCTAATTAACATATCTCTTTACTTTAATTATTATTTGCGATAATTTCATAATATTCAGTATGGAACTTAATCATTAAATAATTTAACATTAAATTATATTTCTATTGAGAGTAAACTACAGACCGTCGTCTAATTCAGTCATAATCTACGTGATATAAAATAATAAAAACTTAATTAGCAGTATACTTTCTACAGTTCCAGCTCTGTAACGGTTTGCGCAATATCACTTCAATGTTACCAGAATTGATTTGTGTGTATTCGTGTTATTTCATTTATTTATGTAGTAAAAAATCAAAGTAATTTCATCTGTTTAGGATTTGTAATATACCCGGGAATAACTGCAGAAAAACAATTTCACATTTCATACGTTTGAATCGTCAGTTAGTTAAAAATAATAATTTATCTTTTAAAAGTCATATTAAAACTAGCGATTCAATGCGCGTTCAACTAAATATATCAGAATGTCATAGTATACCAGACCTGGCTGGGTTTTTATTTTACCGATATCCGACAGGAATAAATTCTTACCTTTTAACTTCATATGAAAGCTTTACCGTTACACTAGATACGCTATAAAATTATTTTTATGAGGGTAAGATTGAAAATATTATTTATAACTTAAAGAATGCTAAATAAATTTCTGATACCTACTATAATTCTTTATCTAAAATTTAAGAATTGACTTAGTTTTACCAAGTTTAAGTATATGTGACCTAGCGTGGCAATTATACAAAAAGTGTGTGTGTTTTTGTACATTGTAATTTATAAAATAATGTCAGCGAAATTAGAAATACTTAATAGCGCATGTACTTAATGCCCATAATTTAAAGTAAAAATAATTTTCAGGACAACTTTTTTATTTTGAAGTCATGAAAAGGAAACAAAACAAGTAGTAATTTTCATTGTGTTAATTATTTTAATATCTGAAAAACTGTAAACACTACAGCAACTTTAATAAGTGACCAGATATTATATCAAATAATGTCAAAACTTCAAATTTATAAATCTGTTTAATTGTACTCACTAACTGAGTTTGTTACATAATATTATATATTGAAGAGTATATTTATTCTAAAGTATATCAATTTTCTCTTTTCTGGAACTAAACCATGACAATATAATAGAAAATTAGGACGTCCATTTATCATCCGATGAACTCGTCCTATTCAGTTCCCTCCCCCTCGCCCCGTTATCTTGCTAACGACCTTCATCATGATACTTATACATCTTTGTGCTAAAGTAAATATAACTCGTTTATTATATTCTCGACACTAAATTATAATCATCCCACATTTCAATATTAACATGAAACTAAATTTGAATTAATTTAACATATTCATTTTCATGATTGATCTCTATAAGGAATTTATTTAACATCACATACAGTTTTGGTAATTTAAACGCTTAATAAAATGGAATGAAATGAATTGAAATATTATGAAATATAAATGAAACAAACACAATTGAAAATGTAATTCTGCTACAATTTATTTATTGCAATCAGACCAATCGTGCGAGAACATTTGTATCCGGCATTACGTCCTATTGAGGTGAATAATGTACAATCGGGCTTATATTAAATAATAGCTTTAGTTTTTATTGTTTTCATTTTTTGCGACTGCTGTTTAATTTTGATATTGATAATAAAATATTGATTCCAAAAATAATATTCGTCATTAAAATAAAACTGTTATAGTGTAGCTTCCAACATTAAAATATAGGTATGTACCTGATATATATTGTTCTTGATCTTGAGCTTCTTAAAATAACCATAATTCTAGAACTCATGATTAAAATATTACGTCGCGTCAAGTCGGTGTCAGCACTTTAGGCATTCGGGTAACAGTGAATAAAGTACCCCTATTTCAGTAAATATGTACAATCCTTTATTCGGCAGGATGAAAACGATAACTACCGGCTGCACGCGATGAGCATAGAATTGCAAATTGAATGGGTGACCATGCGAGATTTTTAAATTCCACTAGCTTTAAGATGGCGCACCCTGCTTCTTGATTGGTTCCCAGCATTATTATAATTTTATCTTAATGCATTCCATTAACTCTCCCAGATCAAAGTAACTTAGTAAGATGGGGCAAAGCCACCGAAAACTCTTGCGAAACATCTGTGGGGCGGCAATAGGAACCGCGAAACACTTGCTAGAAGGGTGTAGGGTACTTCTAAATAGAGGTAAATACACGCGTCGCCACGATAAAGTGTTAGAAATCGTACAAGAAGCGGTTAGTCTCTCTGTAGCAAGAGCGCAGAAGGGTATAACAACCACCAAAATATTAGTACAGTTTGTATAAGCAGGTTCTTCCAAAAAACGCAAACTAAAACCTTATTCCATCTTGGACGCGTCTCCTGATTGGACTCTCATGATGGACACGTATGAAAGGCAATACAAAATCCCGGGGATGTTTATGTTTCGTTATCTAGGCCGGACTTATTCCTGTACTCAAAACAACTAAGGCGCGTTATACTTGTGGAGCTTACTATACCCTGGGAAACAAACATACCCAAAGATCATACATTTAAGCTTAACAAGTATTAAGAACTATGTAACGAACTGATCATGAATAAATTTATAGTTAATTTGTACGCTGTAATAATTATTAATTGTATTTTTTTTCCTCATTATTATGCATTAGTATGATATTTTTTATTATTTTCACTATTTTATAGATACAGTGAATAAAACACGAACAGTAGATATTTAGATGAAGATCATATCCTGATCGCTGTTTTAGAAAATGATGACGAGCTCACAAGTGATGACACTGATAATGAATTAGATAAGAGAGCCCATACAGAGCAACATAGAAGAAGGTGATATAAACGAAGAAATAGCCGATGACTGGCAAGTCCTAGTAGCATGGAAACCTCAGGCGATCAGAGTATTGTAGACGGCTTCCTCATCGGCTTCTGATAGAATACTAGGCTTGCCACACGGGAATATTAAAGGGTAAATTAAGCATTGCTGGTCGACTTTCAAGTCAACACGACATAGCCAAGTCCCAGCCCTTAATTTTGTTAAGTCTCAAGGGGATCCGATACTTATTTGTCATAATGTTTATAAGCCCTTTTTATGTGTCAATATATTTTTATTCATAAAATAATTACCGAAATAATAAAATCTACTAATATGTAAATATCAATAAAACCTCGGAAATCCACATAAATGAAGAATTCGATTCGAATTCTGATGATGACAACAGCTGTAAGGGAAGATGGCTACAGAAGAAATATTTGAAGATGTATCAAAATGTTAAGTGATTGATATTTAAAAAGAAATAAGCGTAAAAACATAGAAAAGTATTTATTTTGCATATGAATGTTAATAACCGCTATATGACAAAGATTGTTTTATTAAAATCTAGCAATAACACTCGATGTTACAGCTAAATAAATCTCATCCGTCAATTGTAGTCATGATTATATTTTCAATATATCTAAATATTATCTTTCTGGGGGTAAATACATATAAAGGCACTGAAAAATATTTTTTTTCATAGAAATTAAAACAAAACCTTAGCAAATGATAGTGAATCGCTCTACACTGAACATGAAAAATAACTTCCGAAGTGGGGCAAACTAAAGTTAGAAATATTAGCTGTGATTGCGTGTATTGGAGAATGAAATTGGCCATAATATCTTCAATATTGCTATAGTATCAAAATCTTTATTAACAACCTCGATTACATAATACCGATAAATATAACATCAATATAAGCATAGTATTGATATTCGCTATGAATATTAAAACAGTTTGAGGAATCTAACTTAGAACAACAGAACGTACTTTTACAGTTTTGGATAACTCTCTGTATGTTTCTTTTCTGTTTAATGATTTTTTCAATTATTTTTATACGAATTTTTAATTATTTGCTTGCAACTAATGTTAGTTATATACTTCTCATTGGTTATTGGGTAAATAACAGATTAATGTCTAAGTAAATATGTAATTACAAACTCTATTAAGCTATATTAATAATGTTTTTTATTTTCAAAAATATATATTATGAAAAATATGTAAAGCAAAGTAGCCGAAAATAATACAAATAATTATAAATGTAAAGAAAATCTTGAAATCAAGCTAATATGTATGCAATCCTCTTGACATAACGTGCTGAAACTTTTAATGGCAAAACTCGCAACGAGTCTACAATTTGGATTTGAAAACTTATTGCAGTTCATAATTATTCTGAAGAGAAATTTAATATTGTCCGTAAACAGTTTTTAAATTTTTAAGCAGCAAATTTAATTATGAAGATTACAAAACATATTATCATAAATATATCTTAGGAAATAATTAGTTTTTTCTTTTTATACCGACCTTCCTTGTTAACAATTTTGAAATTAAGCTTTTTATTTTATTAGGTTATATTTAAATGCTGTAATTTAATTTCTATAATCAACTTTCGTAGTCATCTTATATAAAATATTTAACCTCCGAACACACATTTTGAAATAAATATATATGATTTACAGCGATAATGGAACTTCACTACGATTATTTAATATAATAGTCATGTATATGTCGATAGTATAAGTTATATATAGGTTACTATATAGATTTATTATGTATTATAAGTAAATTATTTATCTCCTACTCCCACTTTGTAACTGGCGTAAAGTTGGTATTTTGATATAGACGCTAAAAATGAGTCAGATATATCAATCAATAGAGCATGAATTATTTACAAAAATTGCCTGACATGTAGAATTTAATAAATAAAAATATTAATCCTTGTGATCTCAGTTGATAAAGTTAAGCTGAATGTTGATGTTAAATCTATTATTTAATACAATAATAATAATGTGTTTCACATCTATTGTGAAACACGTTATTTTTATTGCATGATAAGGTATAGAAATCTCAAATTCAGGAAATACAATTTTAAATAAACTTCTCATCATCTTTTCATTCATTCACTTGCTTACCTTACTTACTTGGATATGAATTATTTGATTCAATGACCGTAATAAGGTACTATATATTCTAATAACAAATTTAATTTTATAACAGACAGTTTTTGTTAAAAAATAATTGCAATTCATTAATATAGTTAGTAATTATCAGTTTTAGCTCGCAGTCTGCCCTAACTTCACAAACAACTGTGAATTATATAACTGTTTTGTTTGCTTCAACGAACGTATCGCAGATGTTAAATTTCTTAACTTTATATTCCGACTATTGGTTTTATGTAATGAATTTACGATGTTGTTCAATGTTATAAACTTAAATTGTAATACAATATAAACTAATTCAAGTGTAACAATTTTCTTTAAACGTACATGCTTTTGTGTTGCTTTTATAAGATGTTTTTACAACAATAGTATGCCAAAGGCCGCGCAACAATGATGAATATTTTAATTAGTAAAACAATGGTTTGTGTTTCATTTTCATAATAGTCTTTTACAACAGCCCTGTATATCAAAAATTCATGATATCAAACTTTGTATGAACTTTTTTATATGTGTTTGACTCTATGTCAATTTTAACTAAATCGAGCTACAACATTATGGCAATTTTAAAATATTTATATAAATTTATTAGAAAAATAAATTCTATAAGTTTCTCTCATATTTAAACTCTTATATAAAAATCCACTTATGAAAAATTATTTTAATGATAATAATATATTCATATCATACCTTGACATATTGTGCAGTGAAGTATATAAACTACTTGAGCAAAGAATTTAAGCCAACCAATTTTTAAGATCTCTTACATATGCGACTAGTTATGCCTAATTTATGATATATCTGAATTAAGTCATAATATATTATTTCAACTGGCTTTGATTATTTATGATTTATATGTTTTTGCTCGAGATTAATAACTAATCACTAAAAAAGAACAAGGTTTGTGATGTAGTGCAAATGCTAGCTTAATAGATTCAATTCACATTAAAATACACTTATACATACACATTTTTTGTATAAATGAAATGCCACAGGGTTATGACAAATGTATACTACAATACTTGCATTACAGAAACTAATAATTAATAATGGTAAAGCTGTATAACCTTCTGATATTTGATTAATCAATAAATTTTGTAATTATAATTTTATCTAGATTACAAAGTATTTAAAATTGAAACAAATTTACTCAATAATATATATATATAAAAAATGTAAAACTCTACAACTCTATAATTTATTATTATTGTCACCAGATTTATAAAAATTACTTGGCTCCTACTACAAGGTTTTTTTAAAATTAAAGAATACTAAATTACAATTAATTTTTGACAAACAATCTAACGTGAAATCTATTTATAAAGATTTTTCAGTTTTCTAGCACATTTAGTTTTAAATAAAACCAATCCTTGTTATTTCTTGACTCCCAATTTGTTTTCTAAATTTTTTTTTGTAATTGCAGAAAAAAGTTACCAAACTTTTTGTATATTTTGTCAGCCTTGTTACTAAAATTACTTTTATTCTGGGTGTAATATAATTGCGTTTGTCGTTTTACTATTTGTGGATCTTAATTAAACATATTATTTCATTGAGAAATACATTTTTTTTTATTTTATTAGAAATCAAACAAATTTATTTACACTTATTGTAATAACAACTAGTACATAACATATTTATATCTTTAAATCTTGTTACGTTATAATTTATAACAAGCAAATCCAGTTATATAATTCAAGTATATAAAGATACAAAGAGCCACAACATTTAATATCATCTTAAAACTTATATTCAATTCATGTCGATTTCCATGTTCAACATAAGGTAACCTAGTCTTATGAAGACTAGGTTACATTATGTTGAACATAAGAGATATTATTGAAATATTAACAAGCCCAAGGGAAAGTGCTGGTAATTGTATGCTCTATACTGGTATCTATAATGAATTCAGTTGGAAACTGTATGATGTATGTATGAGTATTAAAGATGACTGTGTGATATTCAATCGGTTTTCCATCGTCGTGGATGCTTTATATATATTATGTTGGAGCGTCTGGGAGAATGCGAACAGCTTTCTCGTGGCGTTAAACAAGCCGAACAGAATAACTTTTAGGATTTATAGGTTATCCTGTCAGTTTATATGAAGTGAACCCCTTAAAATCATTCTCACTTCCTCCCTGGACAGCCATTATCCATAAACCAGTAATTAACTTAAAGAAAAAAAGTTTTAAAGATCTTTATGGTAATATTTTAATACCCCAGGTACAAATTTCCGTAATGTACGTTGCTTTTACACAAATTATGCCCATGGTGTAATTATTGATACAGCAGACAAAATTAATAATATATTTTAGACACTGATTGGGTTACTGGGGGGTTTTATTATATTAATATTTTATTCATAGTACTTTATATAATATTACAATCACAATTCTTCAATCAAGCTTTTTTTTTCCGATCTTTAGACATAAATTTACTATACATTAATTTTCTGACATACCGATTATTACCTATTTATTTCAATGTATTATTAGATTTATTGTAAAACTTTTCTTAAAAAATATGCTTATAGATTAAACACATCGTTTAGAATTCATCAATAAGTATTTTTGCTAATTTTGTCTTTTACTTTAAATTATTAAGTTAAGTTAACATTTTAGCTAAATCTAACTAGAAATTATATTTATACATTTATACATTTACACGTTTTAAAACCAACATTTAATAACGACCACTTCTATGTTGAAATTAGGATCGGGTTACAGGAAAAAAGTTAAATTACGAATTTCTATTACATTTTAATATAATAGTAGTAATAATGTTCTCTTTGTTTAATACAATGATTTAGATAATATGTTTATTTGTATGAAACGTAATTGAATTTAAAAAAAAACGATAAATTTTGTATACAGAAATCTTTATTTAATGAACGGTTGAAAAAATATAATAAAATTTAATTAAACGAATACTCTTCGAAAGGAATGTTCAAGCTGATTAATAACGCTTACCTTTTTTAAGGGAACACGTAAATTACTTGTGAGAATGTAAATTTATCTTTGTTCCTTTTTTATAAATAGAATAAAGTATTAAGACTTGAATTGTTTTCCGTTTTAAGCATGTCTTTAAAAGAATATATAGTATAAATGCGTACATATAAATTTATAACGAAAACTTATTTATTAAGATATAACATGAACAACATTATTATAAAAAAAGAATTGCCATTACGAAAACTCTCCTTGTTATCGTCTTAAACCTATACTAAAATTTAACGTTTAGGTCCTTTTGTAAAATAGGCATTTAGTTACCTTAAATAATTAATACTTCTTTTATTGAAAGATATGATGATTTTTTCAATTCATTGAAAAAAAACATTTAATTGATTTTGAGGGACACTAAAGTTTAAAATTTTAATTCCATGAAATCCGGAAGGTAAGTCTAGTGTAGACGAATACTTACTATTACCCAGTTGATGAAGGATTTCATTTATTTATGATATAGGACATCCTTATACCTTATCAATAGTGATATCATTTAATTTCTGATATCAATAACTATTATCCACTTTCTTTGAACCAGAAGAGTTAATTTTTTTAGTACTATGCAAATTGGTGATGACCAGAGTGTTGTTGATAGTCTTACTATACCTTCTTATGACATATTCCATCTTATGACAATCTGGCAAACCAAAAGATTTAGTATTAATATGATGTGTTGAGTTTTGAATTAATGAGTTAATTTCTATTACATACTGTATTGTATTTGTAAATAATAATTTATCACTTGGTAAGCGGAAAATATCTGAATAATTGTAACATACTTCGGATAAAGAGTTCTGTTCTTCTTTATTTAAATGTGAAGACCAAAATATTGCTAAAACTTATTTATTTTTTTATACTAATAAACTGTTTATATATCCTCTACAACTCTTATCGATTTAATAATTGTTTGACTCGGTCAATAGCCAGAATGATAACGATGCAGGTAATATTATGTTACACCCTAAGATAATTTAAGAGTTATAATTTTAAGATAATCGTAAGATAATTTTTGATCAATTATGTATATAAAAAAAAGACGACGGTTCTGATATTTGAAAGAAATGAAGAAAAAACAGAATATAAGATCGAAGTGAATAGTAAGATAACAAAGAGAACAAGCGAATGAAGTGGTATATTTAGGAAGTATGTTTAGCCGAAACGGAAGATACGTAATGGATGTGGAAACGCGTATTATTGCCACAGAAGAAGAAAGTGAAAATAATGTAAAAAGTAAGGATTAAATTCTTGTTATTCACTGTATTTAGGGATGAACCCGAGATTCATGGAACTTTCCCGGGATCACACCGCTGCCACTAAAATGTAAGGATGAAAATAAATAAATGGAGTGTATGAAAAACAATATTATGATATTAACAATTTTCTGCTTTGATCTAAACACTCTAAAAAAATATACAGTTTTGAGAAGAGAAACATAATAAACACAAACAGAATAAATTTGTGAAGACAAACTTTATGAAATTTTATTTTATTAAGTCGAATTGTGCAAAAAAATCCTTTCAAAACAAAAGAAAAATACGTTTAAAATAAACTTTGCTGGCACAAGTGTTTTGAATATGGAAATTTCTTTTTGAGTTTATATTTGAAATACAAATCTAGTTAAACATAAAAATACCCTTACACTTGTATTTTAAAAATCTTCAAAATTTCATTTATAAATAAAACCAGCAAAATACAAGTAAAAACTTTTATATAATACGTAAAAAAACATTTCAACATAATATGTATGTGTATATACAAATTGTTCTCCAAAAATCTACATTCAGGAGCTGAACACTGCAGATTAGATGTGATAATCAATTAATCATAATAAATTACTTATATATGAGATTCTAGGTGATTTTTTGTTAATCTTCTAATAACAATGGATAATTCAAATTGAAATTCAAATTCAAGATATCTTTATTCAAGTAGGCACGTATTTATACGCACATATTTATACGCAAGTATTTATACGCACTTTAAAATCGTCAATTATTACAATACAAAAAAGGTCAGTGTAGTCAGTCCGTAAGTAAACTACCACCGATTCGGAATGCTACTCTGTTCAGAAGAGCCGGCCAGAAACTCAACAGTTGCTTTTAGGTAGATTCCAGAGGGCTGGGTGTTTTGAAAGTTAAAAACCGAAAAAAGTCACAGAAGAAGGCAAAATTTTGCCGTCGGAAAAATCTTAGAAAATTAACAAATTAAAAAAGGAAACTTTTTTGTTCGAAAAGTTTTTTGATGCGACCCCCCGTTTAGGAAATAGGGGTAGGGGGTGGTTCCCCGCTTAACCAATATATGCAGAGTGACCCGTCATAAGACTCGTAATGACCAGTAGAATACTGCTGGCTAGTTTTTCTTTGTCGATCCAACCGACGGGAATCTGCCTAACACGATCGACCCTG
Organism: Melinaea menophilus ssp. n. AW-2005; assembly: GCA_918358695.1. Taxonomy (NCBI): domain Eukaryota; kingdom Metazoa; phylum Arthropoda; class Insecta; order Lepidoptera; family Nymphalidae; genus Melinaea; species Melinaea menophilus. The sequence continues at coordinate 15,267,224 of OU911043.1, read as the reverse complement.
TCGAACGAGGAATTTTTTTTCAAAAGAAATGTAACAATCTTAGGTGATGTACATTATAGTATAAATCCTGCAGATGATTCAACAACTTAAGTTTCACATATTTCGATCCACTAAAAACTCGAAGAACGAAACGAAAACGAAAAGAAAGAACGAAAAATAATAAGATTTATTTAATAATAAACTTTTGATTTAAACTTTAGATTTAAAATCAAGAAAAGGAAGGTGTAAGATATCTCGTGGATGTGTATAGATATCTTTATTGTATATGCGTATACTCAAACCCATGAAGAATTTATTAATTTTTTGAAGACGAAATTTTGGCCTTACGAGTTTGTTTTTATTTGTCGTATTTATCGCGTGTCTGTCACTGTTTTTTATATAACTATTAAAATTTTGACGTATATATAATATGTTATTAAATATGTATTGCGAAGCTACTGTAAGAATACCTATGCTTTAAAAACTTCTCTCAGAGAATCTCTAGCTTTTAAGTTATAAATAGCCCGCACAGCTCTTTTTTGTAAAATAAATATAGAATTAATTTCGGCAGCACTGCCCCATAATAAAATACCGTAAGATAAAATACTATGAAAATAACTAAAATAAACAAGTTGATTGCTGACAAATAGTTTATGTACTCGAGTATATTTATTCTATTGAGCATCCATCCTAATAGAACAAATATATCTCTACTAGCAGACGCAGCCACGCGTTGCTGTGACTACCTTTTTTTTTTAAATATTTTTTTGTCATTTTTAACATTTTAGTTTAATTATAATGATTTGAATATTTGAATTGATATTTTTATTAACGTGCTATCAGAGAATGCTAATCAATGTATTACTTACTACATTGAATAAATCATATTTTTGACGACTGATTTGGGACACCCTAACCGGCAATTTTATATTTTTGAAAAAAGTTTTAAGAACTTTGTAAACCAAAAATATTACCAAATAAACATGAATATGAATATGAATATAGTTTTAAATATATTACATTGTAGTAAACTATTTAAGGGGTATCGGTAAGAGAACAACTGTCATGGGAACTATAATGTTTTCCTACAGTCGATATTAAGCAAAGATCAAAACAAAGTAATTAATTTTAAATTTTATTGGTTAACCTGTCTTTAGCTAACACAAATAGATTTGACAGTTTTCCTACACGTGAACATGCAACATATAAAACATAGTTGCCTATGAGAAAAACATAGGTTTTTCAATTCTAAACCACAAATAGACATTGTTTGGTCTTGAGACTTTTTTATAGACATGGCGAAAGCTAAACGAATTGGAAATTTTAGCCTTTTGAAAGGTCTCGTAGAGTCGGACGGTAATAATGGAATACGCGGCAACAGGACCGCTTCTACTTTAAACTTTCCAGTTAAAATGGTTGCTTAAAGAACATTTCCGCTTATTTTTCTGATTACCAAACGCGTACCGCTACATAACCGAGGTGGATTCAAATGACGCAGGAGAATAATAGGCGAACCATTCTTTAATTGAAGATTATGTGGTGACATTCCAGGTGTTTTTAATGAATTTAAGACTTCAACGAGGAAATTCACACTTAGATCTTTTTCAACAAAAGTATCGATTGATTTAAAAGACATCAGATCACCTGGTAACAACTGTACAACTGTACAACAACTGTATTTGGAAGTTCATTTCGTCAACATCAGGATTTCGGCTGCCAAAATAGCCCAATCGCTGAGTCAGTTATGATTTTAGTAATTGCTGGTGGACAGAAGGGACTCTGTCATGTATAGGTAAGCTAAGAATATGCCAAATAGCTTCGTTGCTGTTGATGTATGTATCCATTTGGTATCCTGTTCTTTCACAATTTTTATCAATATTTTGCAGTTCAAATATGGCCAAATCACTGCTTTATTTACATATTATAAATGTACTTAATTGATTTTACAGAACTGCAAAGCTCGACATTGATAAAAAGCTCATAAGTTCTTAAAAGTAATGGTAAGTATGTATGTAAGATGTCATTAGGGTTTATTATGTCTAGTCATCAATCTGTAGTACTTCATTGAGCTTTACTGTTTTATCTGTTTTAGCACCTACGAATAATAAGAAATAAAATGAAATAAGACATTAAAATTCGCACTTACAGTCACAAGTAAATAGATAATTGCCAAATTTACCGGTGTTTGAATCCCACTGTTCGATGTTTAGGTAGTCCATCCTGTCCTTGTCCTGAACGATTGTTGAACCTTTCTGCTTGTACAATTTATTTAACTTCATGAAACATGAAAGAATAAATTATTCACAATTACATATACATCCAAATTGGATATTAATTAATAATTATATTATAGAATTATAAAATATATATAGTAGTGTATATATTTATTATTATTTATTTATTTAGCTTCACACCATATCCCATGCGGAGTAGCCAGAGACGACCGAGCGCCATACGCTACGGTATACATACATACATAAATGCATACCTCTTTCGCCTCGGCCACAGACATCAACCTTTTCATAAATGCCCTCCGGGGGTTCCTCATGCTTTGAACCTGACCTTCCTCCAGTATCATAGATACTGTGTTTTCGAAGGACACTCGAGGCCTCCCCCTGTCTGTCTTAATGCTCACTTTTCCTATATAAATCTTTTTTACCATTTTTTCATCACTCATTCGTTCGACATGCCCAAACTACCTGAGCACGTTCTTCTTCATTCTCATCGTGACATCTTCACTAGTACCTGCCATTTTGTGGATCTCTTCATTGCGGATTCGATCAGCTAGACTGACTCCGCATATTCTGCGAAGAGATCGCATCTCCACAGCATTCATCTTTCTTACATTCTTCTTCTGTGTTACCCACGTTTGGCTGCCGTATAACAGCGTCGGTAGCAATACTGCATTGTGTACAGCCAAACGTGCAGCTAAGCTGACGTTTTGACGTCTCAACAATGCATTCCAAGCACCGTTGACGTTGTTACCGGCAGCAATACGCCTTTCCACATCCATTTCGTATCTTCCGTCTCTGCTAAACATACTTCCCAAATATACCGCTTCATTCATTTGTTCTATTATCGTATCATTCATATTGTATCGGGGCAGTATCTCCCATAACTTCTTTCTCACAACCCTGTCAAACGCCTTTTCCAAATCCACAAAAGCACAGAAAACCTTTTGTTTTATGACCAAAAACTTTTCCGTGATCATGCGGAGGGAAAAGGCCTGATCTATACACCCTCTTCCAGGTCTAAAACCTCCTTTGGTTTTCTACAACAGCCTTTCAGATCTCACTTGCATTCTTCTCGATAATATTTTAGCATAAACTTTACCGCCCAAGCTGATCAAACTGATAGCCCTATAGCTTGTACAGTCTATCTGTGAACCTTTGACTTTATACAAAGGTACGATGACTGCACTTCGCCAATCGTCTGGGACCTCTTCTGATTTCCAGCATAAATTTCACAAAAACCAGAATAAGTCCAAGACACGTGGCTCACCAGATTTGATCATCTCGGCAGTAACTTCATCTACTCCCGCAGCCTTACCACATTACAGACTTCGAATCATGCTCTCTACTTCTTCCAAACTGATTTCACCATCGGCTACATCTGGACTCAGCATTACGCTGGTAGTCAAGACCGAGGCGTCCTCACGTTAATACATCTTCTTTTAGAATTCCGCCCAGCGCTGCAAAACGTGTGCTTGCTCGGTTAAAATTTCACCGCTCTTCGAAATCACTTCTTTCATTCTACAGGTTACCGAACAACCCCGGGAACCACTAACTTCTCGCCAGAAAAGCTTCGTGTTTTCCCGGAAGTTGTTCGTCAACCTTTCATCCCTTTCTCTCTCAGAATTTTTACGCTTCATCTTTATAAGTGCTTTCGTTTTGTGCTTTTGCAACTTGTATGCTCTTTTTTTATCTCTCTCATACTTTTACCCCTACAAAAAAAAAGTATTGTCGACAAAGGCTTGTGAGACCTTTTCAAAAAGTTCTCACAAGCCTATGTCGACTCCAGTTGTCGAAACAGGACAATTACTGAAATTAAGCAACGTAAAGCATTAAAAAAAGTTATGGAAACTAAAGAACACCTAATTTACAGTAAAAATTCAAATTACTTACCATATGTTCCTCAAATGAACTTTTAAACTTACCGGGAAATGCCGGCAAGACGAATCATGGTTAAAGCATAATATAGTAGTGTATATAGTGTTCATATTTCTGTATTAATATTGATTATGTCTTTTCTTATCTCGGATAATTTAAGAAAAGATCTGAACTTTTAATAAATGACTATGAGTGTTGTTTGTGATTGCACATTTTACACACTACTACACCGTTTCCCCGATCATGCAATTTTAAAATTAAAAAATAATTTAATTTTTTCATAAGGTGTAATAAATTGTGATAAAAAAAATGTATTCACATATTATTACAGGAAATCACAAGGACCACGGCCACCAATACTAATGTATATCGGACCCTCTGTTTTTGTTATCCCAAACCAATAATACTGTGATTGGATTACATGGGGATTATTTTTACGGATATAAATATCAGACATGAATTTTACCAGCAAAGAAAATATGATTCGAAAACCTTATCTATTTTCCGATAGAGACTTGTAACTAGAAAATCTAAATATTAAAGTAACTTTAATTTTATTTTTGCAATATTTCAGTTATATATTTTATCAAATTTATTTGATTTTAACTATAATATATCATTTTGTTTCCTTGTAATGTATGTTGAAAATATTCAACATATCACTGATGTGCCCGCATTCACGGACTTGGGGTCCGAACAAAACGTGTCGAGAATGACCTGTCTGCTCAGTCTAGTGAGAAATCTGGTGATACACTTGCATAAACTCTCGGGAAGCCCATAGGGAAGGAAACTACGAAAGAAGCCCCTTACGCTATACACGAAGGCTTTTACCATATTCAGACTAGACTAGACTAGACTGCGTTATTGAAACGGAGAGGCGTTTCAATAACGCAACCGAACGGTGCGTAAGATATAATAGAAGATCATCAACCAATCGACCATGGGGAAAGCCATTTTGCAAGTCATTGATAAACGGGCAATCCTCGAGGTACGTTAGGATCTCTCGGCTAATAACATTTTCCATTAATTTGCAAAGAAGCGAGGTAATGGCGATACGTCTGTATTTAGGTGGGTCCATACTATCACTTTTCTTCTGAATCGGAGGGACAAGAGTAAACTTCTATGAGACCGGGACTAGGCCTTTAAGGTACAAGTGGCAAAAGAGATATGTTAGCACTAGAATCAACTCAGGGACACATGTTCGTAGTACTAATGGAGAAATACCATCCAGCCCACTCGACTTAGGAACCTCCAAGGAAAATAAATACTGTCGGATAGTTTTTTTTTTTCTTGAATATTATTTCTGGCATTGAGTTTGGATATCTCGGAATGGTAGGCGGCGTCTTCCCTTGTTTATCCAGAGTCGAGTTTGAGGCAAAAAAGTTCCTAAGAGATCGGCTTTCGCTTGTGCCGTACCAGAGAGTCATTTTTCATGAGCAATGGCAGTAGGAAAGGCTGGCAAAATTTGCATAAGTGTAGCCTAAGAAAACTAATCTTCAAGTGTTAATATGAACAGATATATAAAGCAGATGTATAAAATAGTACATCAACAGATAACTTCTTAACAGGACATTCAGGTCGAAGTCCCGAAGTGACACGTATACATGTGGTAAAGATTTATTATAAAAAAAGAATACCTCCTGTAACGAACAATATATACGTTAAAATACGAATAAGCACTAATCAAGCCGTAATCTATTTAGTTAATAACAAATTATAATACCTTATGGAGGAAAAAGGTCTCACAAGCCTATGTCGACTCGACAATTGGAGAAACAGGACAATTACTGAAATTAAGCAACCTAAAGCATTAAAAAGAGTTATGGAAACTAAAGAACACCTAATTTACAGTGAAAATTCAAATAACTTACCATGTATTCCTTAAATAAGCTTTTAAACTTACCGGGAAATGCCGGCAATAAGAAATTATGGTTAAAGTATAATATTTAATGAACCCTGCAATAATACACGTGTACAATTAAAAGAATCAGTGCCTTATTGGCGTTATTACAACTACGTTCACTAAAGACTAATTAAAAAAAGAAATATCGGAAGTGCTTACGATCAAAAAAACCAGAAAGGTCATAACGTTAAATTCTAAACAAACAATAGGATAAAAAACAAAAATGTTACTACACCACGCAGAACTTAATTATCAGAAATGGAAATAATGAAAAGTATTTTTAACTAAAGAACTAAATATCTTTGGAAAAACAATGAGCATTATCAATTGACAAAATTTTTATATAATCTAAAAATATCAATGTGGCAATGTAGGTAGCATCTAAACATCTGAAACTAATTTCAGCTAGTTTTAATTTATATACAGAAGTATGCTATCAATTAATATAATTTATGACATAAGAATAACATTAAATCTAAATAATAAAGTAGTATGATATTTCGAGGCATCCAAATCATCCTCAAACTGGCAAGAATTAATTTCTATAATAGAACGAAATGTCACAGACTGTTAAAGTCTTTTGAATCACCTGTCAACAGATAATTAAACAACCTAATCATAGACAAAAATCATAAAAAATTTGAAGGTGTGACTTAATATTTAAATTACTACAGAAATGAAATTTCTACGTAACAATGGACTAATAATTTATTTACTGATTTACGTAGTCTGTTGTAATGCCAGAATTAAATAATGTTAAAAATAATAGCTAAAGACAGTAGAAATTAATTTTCGATATGGAGATTACATTTATTTGAGGAAGATTACACTATAATATATCTCTACGGCCAAGTTTTGGATCTCAACTTTTAATTATATTAGCGCAACTTTTCTTGCTAATTGTAATTGGTTTCTGTTACAGTCCAGTTTTTCGTTATTTCACTTTTTTCCTGTAAGGTTTAAGTTTTTCTATTATATATAGTTATACCGTAATTACTAACTATTTATTACCCCTTGATTTAAATATATAAAAAAAGTATTAGAATTTAGACATGTACGAAAATACACAGAACTCAAAACTATTTATATATTTTTTTTCTTGTTGAAAATGTACGGATAGTTAAAAAATTTAGTTTGGTTCTAATTTTCACGAGACAACATAAAAATTTATTTGGTCTATAGTGACAATACAATAAAATTTCTGAAAGGATTAAAAAAAATGTTAAAAAAAAAAAGTTGGCTTAATACCAAAGTCGAAATATAAGATATTTTTTTCCCTGGAAAATTCAAAATACATTTTAATGTTTGGTTTATGATTTGAATCTGAATTGGGGGCGAATTGGGAAGAGAACAGGCTAAGTCGCTAACTTACAGATAAGGTACCTGGCTGATTTATAATGATTTTAGTAGTTTTTTAATTATTATATATTCATGTATTTCAGTACATATTTAGAACCTGTTAATTTTACAAATATGATTAAATTTGCAATAGTATAAGAAGTCATCGCTTTATTGAAGTTTTTTTGTACCGGAACAAAAATATAATATCTGTACTTACGTATACAAGTGAACTTTGTTGAATATGTATATAAATAATTATTAAATATTGAATGCTTATAAAAATAAATAAGAATATATTACTTGAGAAGCATTATAGTTCCAGAGACATATATGTTTAGTACAATATTCAGTGTCAAAACAACCTCGCAAGATACTTCAATTGATATATAACTAAATTATTTAAATTGATGATTGTTTAGGATTTTGTTTTGAAAGTGTGCTTATTGTTTACTTTATTAAGACAGATTGAAAATAATAATTAATTTGAAAAGACAAACAAAACATTAATCTGATTGCAAAAAAATATTATTTTTTTTTCAAGTAAATTTGTAACTGTAACTATAAATACCTCGTTTGACAGGGTCGATCGTGTTAGGTAAATTCCCATCAGTCGGATCGACAAAGAAAAACTAGCCAGCAGTATTCTACTGGTCATTACGAGTCTTATGACGGGTCACTCTGCATATATTGGGTGACGGGGGAACCTCCCCCCACCCCTATCTCCTAAACGGGGGGTCGCATCAAAAAACTTTTCGGACAAAAACTTTTTTGCCTTCTTCTGCGACTTTTTTCGGTTTTTAACTTTCAACCCCACCAGCCCCGCAACTCCCCGACCGATTTTCTCCGTTCAAGAACTTAACATTTTGTCCTTTAGAATGTGAAAGTTATGTTAGAGTTGTAAAGTTATGTTAAATAATGTTAGAGTTTGAAAACCCTCCGTCAATATTTGCGACCTGTAGCGAATCCCAAAGGTTTGCACTTTCACCCCCCCTCTCAGCGCCCCCTTTCGCTTTTTCCAAGAAAACAAGATGCTACGTTTGTTTTACTAATTTATTCTATCGACCTGTGAAGTCAGATTTCGCCTACGATATATACATATATATATATATATATATATATATATATATATATATATATATATATATATATATATATATAGGGATATATATTTTTTTTTTCGACGGATTTTCAATCTCCAGTTCATAAAGGGCGTAGCGCCCCTACTTTCTGGGTCCCGTCATCGCATCGATTGCAATAGGTAGATTTATCTATGGAATCTACCTAAAAGTAACTACAAATGTATCGTATTTTTATTTAACTAATTCATGACTTCTTGGATATAATGGTTCTTTAATCGTTTAATGATGGATTCTTAACGATATAAATGTAATTTAACTCAAACAATTGCTTGAGATGACAATTTATTATGCTCAATTTACTTTACTGTGTCGTTGAAGTTCAATTTTTAGAAGCACATAAATCAAAATTGTTTTCTATTACATCTGATAGCATACACCACGTCGATATCAGATTAACCCAGAATTAAATATATATCTCAATACAATTTTATAGAAATATTAAGGTTGACGCGTAAAAAAATATATTATATTTAAAAAACATTCAATGATTTGTAAAACAATTTTCAAACTTTGACTTTGATCAACGATAGGAATTTATTGATGGACTACCCACAGCGTTTTTAGACTTATGATTAGTTATAGCTACAGGTGAAAAATGCAAAATTTGAGAAATCGTTCCATAAATATCCTAACCAAATTTACAGATAACTATTAAACAAAATAGTAATACAATGATTTTCACTAGAAAAGTTAACATATATTTAATAATATAATTTTAAATTCAGACTTATGTTGCCTTAAAGTTTATAATATCTATAAAAATATAATATAATATTAAATAATATGATTATAAAAAATAAAGTAAATTACATTATGTATGTATTGTTTAATTTCTTTGTCACAGAGAATAAGCATCGTTTATCTCCTTAAATTAATCATATTTCAAAACTGAGGTATTCACAGATTTCATAGACTTGATAGCTTCAAAAACCTTGACATACTAACATGATTACATCAGTACATTACTAGGAGATATATCATACACTTTCTGGTAATCTAAAATTAAAGTTTCAGAATCTATTACTACAATATTTACTATTTTAAATGAACTCTTCTACAGACATACTCGTGTCTTTAATCGTATTATTTTTCTTATTTCCTTAGCCATGTATTTCCTTATATCTATATTCCAGAGGTCACATGTTTGAGCTCTGCCAGTCTTAATAAATTATTATTGCTATTTTATTTAAAAATTTAAATATTATAAGAAGGTAAACTTGCGAATAGACGAACATAATCATACAGAGTATTTTTCTTGTGTAACTCACAAATATCTCTAATTTTTTACTCTTCAAACAAATATTCAATTTTAATAATTAAATCAAATAATAAAATTATAATATTAGAAGTGGCAAATTGGTTATGGAATATTATCGTCGTAATATAAATTAAATTAATCAGAAACTCATTAATCCGTTTGAGTCGTCAAGCGCCAGATTGTCGAAGTTGGACCGTAATAAAACAGATAGAACCACTCCAATTTATGGATTAGTGTATTAAATACAACCTTTCTTTTTGTCTTGTGAGATAAATATTTAAATAAATATTTAGCTTAAATAGGTTCTTGCGAACTTTAAATAACAATTATATATTAAGTACTTACAAACTGTGACTATTTATTTTAATATCACCTATATGATTTCCATTTCTGAATGTGTCAAGATAGGAATAAATGTCATGTATTTTATACTTATAATAATACATTATAAAATAAAATTATAATATAAATATTATGTACATTGTTGAATTGAACAAATTTTCTCACCAGTCTTCGCCGATCAGATCCGATCTTTGCAGAGGAATCGTTGGTGTATCTGTCAATAAAGCAATACTTGTAGTTATACAAGTACAAACAGCTGAACAGACAGTCACACTGGTAAATACCGCTGCGTCGTCATCTCGCAATGACGCACGGTCGCTTTCGAATGATGGGAACAATACTTTTGGATTGCTTGTAATTAAAATCAATTATAATTTAAATAAAATCTTTTGGGTAAAACTTGTATATAATTACTGATATCAATGTTTTGAAAAACTTTAAATTTATAATACATAAAAAAATGTAAAAACTAAGAGAAAATAAAGAAATGGACCAAACTTCTATATAGTTTAGGATTTTTTTGTAACAGTACACTAACGTTATAAAGGTTTTAATTTATAGATTATTATCTACCAGAATAAATTCTAACCAGCTTAAGAGTATCTTTTTTATTATTACCAAATTTAAATGTAACACTAGCATTTTTTTATATTAGTATAATAGACATTCACTGGAGTATATTTTTTCGTAATATTGCACAACATTTTTGAATACAAAAAAATGTATTAAAAATACGCAGCCCAGTATGTTGAATGTAACAAATTTAATAAGTAATTATTATAATCAATGTATGTCAAATTTTTATTATATTATTCAAAAGTCATGTCCAAATGTTCATTCAGTGCATTAAGTTCTTTGACCTTATGTGAAATTAATTCTTGCCATACTAGTTAGCAGTAACCTTTTATTTGCAAAATTAAATGTATGTGATGCATAAAAAAATAATTAGTAAAATATGACAACTACATATAAATTTTGATAAAAGAAATGTTTTAATTGATTAATATTATATAAAAAATCTTGTTTTTTGATATGAGATTGAGGAAACTGTTTACAGATAATTATGAAAAGAAATTATTATTACCCGAAGACGACAAATGTCACGCAATTATTGGTCTTACACAAATAAAACAACAGGCAAGTATTTGTTCCACTAATGGCCGAATAGCTGACGGAATGTTGTTTAGTGGGAGTTACAAGTTGTTCTTTTTACCTCAATACTTATATTTATTTATTCTTTTTTTAATGCAAAGTCATATGGTTTTACCTCTATTACTACTGCTAAACTTAAGTAAGAATATTAAGTTTAATATCACTCAAGCTTAACAATACAATGTTGGTTCATAGAATATGAAATAAATACAAGGATTAACCTCATCATCTTTTAAAACAGTTACAACATGTATAAAAATATGATCCAATTACACTGTAGCTTTGAAACAATAAATGGTAAAATAATATATATATATATATATATATATATATATATATATATATATATATATGTTTACATATAAATAGAACACCTGTTAACGGTATATAATAATTATATTTTGGTATACCGTCCTAATGAGTTATTTAATATAAAAAATCAAGATTAACGCTAAGTTAAGTTGTGATATTTTAAATATAAATTGATTTTGAAAAACATTTTACCAATAGATAATATTATAAATATAAATAAGGAAAATGCAAGTAGATCCTTAGGGACTGTGAAAACCAAAAACAAATAATGCTAGCGCAATATTTATTTTATAAATAGAAAATTAAGTAGATAGTTAAATAGGAGTTGTGAATAGAGCAGAAACTATAGTTACCGGAAATTGAAAGTTTATCTATCGGAACGTTACGGGATTGTAACTTTGTAAATAACATATTGTTACAATGTTGGTGCTGAAAAAAAAAAAAATTATCATAAACCTTATTTAAAAATTTAAATGATGGAATTAGTTTGACAGGTTAATAAAGTACTTCTCAAGAAAATTCTTAAGTAAGAATTATAAAAAACAAAATGGGTAATAAATAGTATAAAAAGCGATTAGAGCTAAATAAAAAAAAGTTGTAAGTAATGTAACAAATCTAATCTAAAACGAGTAACGAGTACGTAGAGAGGCAAAAATTAGTTTTTGATTAGCCTTAGCGTGTCTTTGCACTTGTGTAAGTTTGCGAACCAGCTGAGTGTTATTTTATTTCATCGGTTGTGCACTTACTAGTTACTTGATTTGACTAGACTAAAATCCTATTCTTCAAGTTTTAACTTATTAATTTGTTGAATATATTTTTTAATTATTTTTATACACAAAAAAAAGATAAAAATATTTATTATAAAAAAAAATCTGACAAGTTATGTGATGTTCATAAATCGGCTGGTAGCTATAAAACTTAAGATTTTAAAGACATAATAAGTAGTACAGAAGATAAAGAACGTCCTGATATCGACAACGTTGTATAGAAAGCCGCTTGATTTTTCAGGTTTCTCAAATATGACACTTAAGCAATTTATATGACACTTTGTTTTTTTCTATAAATGTGATCAAACGACCTATTAAGAGTACAGGGAGGCGTTCATTCAGACATTACACTTAAGTTATAAAATCCTCAAATGCTTTGCTGTTAACTGTATCAGAATTAATAACCGTAACGCAGAGCAATTTAACTGACATGTATCTTAGTAATATGGTACTTACGAGTATCTTATCTCTTATAAATAGTCTGCAGAACAACTATACTAGGTTTATTTTACAACCTTGTAACGAACCTTGAAAGAAAAATGAAAAGGACAAACGCGTTTAAGAAGTGTCCAGTTGTAATATTAAGATAATACTCTTTTTTTATAATGTTTACTATTATAGATGAGAATCGACACTAGAACTGTTTTTAATAGCCAGGCCTTTGGTTGTTGGAATAAAAGTATGTATCATTATAGTTTCTGAAGTAGTGATTGCAGTATAAAATCTGGATTATATAACAAAATAATATAGTGACCTTATTCAAATATTTTATGTGACTATCTCCCAGATTTGATGACATCCTCAGACGGTTAATCTTCAAATCTGCAATTAAGACCACTTTTGAAATGGAACCAATTAAACGGACAGGACTGGTATATACCACGTGCACAGAAGGGAGTAGATATCAAATTTATTTATTATTATTTACTTTCCTTATATACTAGCCTTATGTATTAGCCTTATGTACTAGCCTTATAGACTTTCCTCATATACTAGCCTTATGTATTAACCTTATGTACTAGTCTTAAATATTAGCCTTATATTAGTATATAAGGCTAGTGCCTTATGTACTAATTCAGAAAATTCTCACGTGAAGAGGACAGTACAAAAGTGATATTTTTTTAATTTGTTAATAGTCTAGCTTTTAATGTCTAGTAATTATGAAAGCGTATACGTAATATATTTGCTCAACGATGTAGATTTCACAATATATATATAATCAATTAAATAAAGCTTAGCTTAGCTTCAAGTTTCTTAGCTTCTTTCTTCTTAGCTTGAAATTTCAAAGTATTACTGATTTTAAAATAATGGTTAAGAAATTTCATTAGCTTATTCCAGGACATATGTACATGAATAGTCCGCGAAGTAGTTGATCGGTAGGATTAAGATCGGATGTGTATGTGTAAAGATGAGTAAATAATTTATTTTAGAAAAAACTATTTTCACCTGTTAAATTTTTAAAGATTACAAATAAAGATGACTAAATAATAAAGGAAATGCATTAATCAAGTTATACTAGACTGTCTCGTAAGTAGAAAATATATAAAATAGTTATTAGTTAGAACTTATTTAAAAGAAAATACATTTTTACCAAATAAAATATTTAATAAGCTTAAAATATACTCATAATTAAAATATTAAAAAATACCAAATTCTTTACTCAATTACTTATTACACAATAGATTTAAGTACACAAAATATTAAAATATTAATAACAATATAAGTATAAAAATACTTAGCTTATCAGACGTCCAGTAGAGATGTTATTTAGAATCAAATGAGGGCTTGTATTTATATCAATTTTACATCTACTGTGGCGCCAGTGGCTATTTATGGCATTTTGTCATAATCATAACTTTAAACATTTCAATAAGTTTTATACTAACAAAATAGTTATTCTGAAAGATACTTAATTCCTAAATATGTTTGTTGCAACCGTAATTCATTAATTTGTTTACATATTTCAATATAAAAACATATAAATTTTATATCATAAAGATGGCTTCTGCAAATAAGTTAAATCAAAAACTTTTAACTCTTCAACATACAAATTAATACAATATTAATAAACTTTAACACATTTACATTATGTAGTTTTAACAGAATTAAATAGCTATATAGACAATGATATTATTGCATAACCCACAATATAAAACGTATATATCATGAAAGTTCAGTAAATAATAATACATATAATATAACACACGCAATACTTACGCAATACACACGCAATACAATACAGGCTAATATTTAAAATATACCACGTGTTTTAGTAAGCATAATTTTCCTACCACAATCGAAGGATGCCACCACTAAATAAACCACGGGGTATAATGACATTTAATTGTTTGTATAGGTATAATTATGTTATAGAGATGGCTGTACAAAATTAATAGTAAAAAGGTGAAGTTAGAAGGTGAAATTACATTTAAAAACTTCTTAGAAACCTAAGAAGTTTTAAAATGCAATTATCAATACAAAATAAAAGGGAATTTTATTTTAATCTATAAAGAAAAGATATAAAACGACAGAATTATTAAATTGAATAAGAGTTTTTTTAAGCAAAACCGTCGTAAAGTCGGTCGAGCCACATTCAAATTAAGTTTTATCATACATGCATTAACCGGTTTTTATTTATATTAAAGTAGAAATATGATGTGAAATTGGTTAATAATTTTTATAAAAACCTAAATATTAAAACAAGTCATACAACATTTTACTTACATATTATTAATAAAGAACACAACTGATAATTAATAATCTGTTTAACAACTATTTCGGTGCGGAACACCACATTTCAAATCTTATGAAGTAACAACGTATAATTTAAGCTTATTTAATTAGTTAAATAAATTTGTTCAGTTATTGCCATGATTTGATCATATTTACAAATAGAAAACTGAGATGAAAATATTTAATTTAATTTGTTTATCAGATATTTATCAAGTAACTTCTACTATATACAATACATTATTGGCTTCGTTAATTAGTTTTGATCCATCAATGTTTTTTGTTACCTAAAAAGAAGATTTTTAGAAAACAATATTCTTCGACTAGAAAATCAGATTTCAAAAATTAAATTTAGTGCATATTAATTATAAGATTTAAACATTTATGAATTAGTATAATTTTACTATTGTCTCCGAAATTATTCATTTGGATCATACGAAACAGTATCCCATCTTACTTGCTCTTCTTCATATTATATAGACAAAAGGCAATCATAAAGAGATAATTTATGCCAAGGCTTGTAAATTATCCTGTAGAATTAAGATGTACGGATCCAATTAATGAAGTTCGTAAATAAAACCGATTTTGATAAGATTCAATTGTAAATAAATGAATAAAGTTAAATAAAATTATTTTCTTTATGAAAATTCCGCAAAAATAGTTCCCATACTCATAGGTATTGAAAACTAATAACTTGTCTTTACTATTAAGTTTCGCCGAATTGTTCTTTTTAAAGTTTAATATTTTATATTTAATTTGTACGAGTAAGTGTCTGTAGGCGTACATCTAAATTATTCATTAAACATACAGACGTTTATGGGTTCATTAATATTATAACTTACTGATCAATTTGTATTAATGCCATAAACTTGTGCCAAATTTAAACAGACTCGTTTCCTAACGTTATAGTATAGTTTTATGTTGTAGTAACCCAATTTACTAAAGTGCTTTGTTATTTAACAGTCATAGGAATAACCGACGTACCCTACTTTTTAGCAATATCACAATTAATATATATTCATCTTCATATAAATTAATATACATTCGGTTAATAATATATATTTTATATAATACCTCAAATAATGTTACTTTTATTGAAATATATAATATTATTTACGTTAACTCATCACTTACTGTATCAATAAAATTAGTAAATTGGAAATTTGTTATGCAAAACATTGAACACTTGATAATAATATTGTGGCTATCTTGTTAAGAAAGGTAATGTTTCACTTTCATCTGCAGAGGGAATCAGCGCCAGCAATGTTATGTTATGTTCTATTAAAAAACCTTAATAGAACTTCTATTAATGGGTATCTAATGTTATAAGAAGTACGAGTAACTAAGGCCACTTTTATTAAAAAAACATTTGGTTTTAATTTTCTTTAATTACAACTGTTGTTGTTAAGTTATGAGTTGAATTGCTTTATAACTTGGTATAATCAAAATTATATTATATTCTTATTAAACCATTTAAAGATACTTTAGAATAAATATTTTAAAGTTTAATGTATTAAAAAAAAATAACTCTGCATTCCTCCATTTAAACATTAATTATACTAAAATCCATACTCTGCATCAGCTAATTTTAGTAAGAAGTTGAAACTTTTTCCTTCTTGTAATATAATTTCTTTATTTAAGACATTATATTACAATAGATTCAGCGGTTCTGAGACTACATCATAACACACTATCTATAATTACTGTAAAAATTTAGGTGTTTATAGTAAGTTTTATATTTACATAATTTTAAATTTAAACATTATTAATATTTCAAAAATAGAAATGAACTTATGATTAATTTATAGTGAATAAATAACCATATATTATCATCAGAAATTCTGTTATAATAATATTGTAAAAATATTCAATATTGGAACTAAATTATATTGGTTCTCAATAACGATTGACTGCAAAATTTATTCATGAGTGGTAATATTGTGTAGCGTTATGTCACAGAATATTTCATTGCACTCAAAATAGTGCTTCAATTATTATTTATTATAAAGGTATCTTAATACATCTCTTTATGCCTGATAATTCTAATATAATAACGTTTTATCATTTATATAAAAGTCATATTGTCTGTCATTAATCAACTGATGATCCTTGAGGTACGTTAAGCTGTTAATTGATGATGTTCTCCGTTATTTTGGAGAGAAGAGAGGCAATGACGATAGGTCTGTAGTTTGCTGAGTCCAAGCTATCACCTTTTTTAAGGATTGGATGGACAAGGGCACGCTTTCATTAGACTGGGACTACGCCTTTAAGGTATGGACTAACGCAATAACACAAGCTTGATACGCCTGCCGAAGGCTAACTGCTGCATGTCTAAGATACATATATGGGATAAAAAGAACCTAAATAATTGAATCATTATTTTATTTTGGATGCTTTATTACCTAAAACATATTTTACTTTTAATTTATTTTCGGATGCTGTTTATTAAGTTACAGAAAATAAATAAAAACATAGATTATCTAATCAAAAGTTTATTATTTCCACAAATAAATGTAAAATTTACAAAACAGTAGAATATACCAGATAGATGAACAGACTTGTATAGTAAAATTATAGTGTATAGTGATCCTATGACTCCTAATTATAATTTTGTATTTCTAGTTTCGATCTGAAGTTCAATATTTTATTTTATTTAGCCGTGGTTAATGAGTTATTTTTTGAATCACAGTACTCGTATATATTTTGAAGAGTTTTCTGTTACAACTGTTTTATACATTGTATGAAAATAATTTTGTTTGCAAAGATTTTTCTCTCTAAAAACTTAAAGCATGAATAAATAATTTCAAAAGAAAAATGAGCATAAGAAATAGAATAGAAACGTTTGAACGCTCGTTATTGTCAACTGTAAAGCGACACTTGTAAGCAATTTCTTTTAATCTACTTCGACTACACTAAAGAATATTTTGTCCTTTGTGAAGTGGAAGTTATATTGCTTTCTTTGTAAATAATTACTACATAACAAGGAAATAACGAGAACAAATGGTTTTATACAACATATTTTTAAAATGCGATAGGCTTTAGGCCAAATGTCTTTTAAGGCTTTTTAATTTATAGTGCTATATTTTGACAACATAATAATTCGAAATATTTCGATGTGTAATTAAATATACATCGAAAGAATAAACCATATAAAATAACTGTTAAAGAAATATAGGTGAAAAATTTTAAATATAAATTTATACAGCGATAAATAAATTATTATAACATATTATACATATAATTACAAAAATACAAAATTTGAAAATTATTACAATTAATACAAAATTATTACAATAAATACATTTAAAATCAAGAATATATTTTTATTTTGATATAACTGTGAAGACGACATATTTATCCCTTTCTCAAATCAGTTCATTTTTACAAATAGGAATTTAGAAACGAAGACATTCTTATGTAAAATGGTGCACTATTTGCAGTTACTTTATACATATTTATACACTATACTAAACAATTATACCACCCAAAATTACACAATACAACGGGGTAATTCTTTAGGGTCATTGTTTTATTAAGAGCTCTCTTACAGACAACGGTACTGATGAGAATTGATATCGTTGAATAAACGGGGATAAACAGGACATTATGTACGATGAACTGACAAATAAAGCACTGTAACTATAATCTTCGTATATTTTCATCAGTGTGAATAATTTAAATCACAGTGGTCTATGAAATTTTAAATACATAAATTATGCAAAAATTATATATATTAAGATTATGCAGTAAAATAAATTTAAAAGAAACTCGATGAATATGATTTCTTCATTTAAAAATATAGATTTAAAAAATTTATTCAAAATACACATCACTATCGATAAAAAATAAGGGCATAATATGTTATTACAAAAACATCTACTTTATCTAAAAACAAAAAAATACACAAATTAAAAAATTCTAAAGTTTTTTCATGACATTAAGATCATTAGCCTTATATGTAGTTAGTTCGTGATGTAACGAATAGCTTAGTATAACTTTGCTCTAAATATAATTGATTTACTTTAGTCAAATATATTGTATCTTTGAGATTAACATTCAATAAGACTTATAAATTGAGGGTAAAAATAATTTTAGGGAATCAGGAATTAAAAAGATTAAATATATCATAAATGTATACGTTATAACCAAGGAGACAAAACACAATTTGTCGAGCTATAAAACGTGTTTCAATAAAAACAGGAAAGCAGCAGGTAAATATTTATTCAACTAATAGCCGAATAGCACACGGGATTTTTAGTGTCGTTTGTACAGTGAAAGTCATACGTTGTTTTTTTCTTACCTGATAGTGCATTATAACAGTTACTACTATTATATTATTGTTGTTATCTTTATTTATTAAGATTGTTTCCAACAAAATAAGTATATTGTTACATTTTGTTTTATAGAAATAAATATTTCTATAAAAAAAAACAGAGATATTGTGAATGAAGAAAACTTTGCCGTGTCTAGAAATATATGAAAATATATATTTTAATGTAAATATCATAATTTACGTGTTTAGTACACGTACCCGAGATTCTTCTTAGCTAGAAGAATATATTTTTTTCTTTTATTTCTTGTACTTAACTTAATTATTTCTAGCAAGACATTAAATAATTTTAGCTTTTATATTTATTTAATTTCCCAAATACTATAAAAATATTTAAAAACAATTATGATAATCAACGCTGTACCAACTCCACTCAATTGTATATATATTTTTTTTGTTTTGATCGTAAAAATGTACATTTCTTAATGTTAGACTGATTAAATTTATTAATAACATAACACTACATACTCGTAATATTTGTAACTACTAGACCTTTTTTAATGATGTTTTTACTAAGTTAATGGTATTAAAATGTTCCGATATAATTAATATTTAAATATGTAAAACGCTGATAGTTAATCATAAATATAGGTCGCTTTTAAAACGATTTCTCTTTATTACACATAAAATTGCTAAGTGCACCTATTTAATTACGTTGAGCATATTACTATAATGTTTAGTGTATATTTATTATTAATACTTATTTATTATTGTTTAATGATTGTTCAACTGTTTTTCAGTTTTAAGATAGATAAATTTATTATCGCTGTAGACTTCAGCCATCCACAGTTTCACACTGAATCTGATAACGATCCTATATTAATCTGGACATATTTATTTCGTACCAAAATAGACTTTCATTCTTGTATAACGCGGATATATATATTACTCATTACTCTTATATATATATATATATACGGTTTTTTGTTAACTTTATATTTATCAGCTTATATATTGTTCCATATTTTTGCTTTTAAGATGCAGGCTCACGATAGAATATAAAATATAATAATTGTTTCTCCTTATTTTTTTTGGTTTTACATGGAAACATTATGAGTAACTTAAATTCATTAAAACATATTTAGATAATAAATAGCACGTAGTATATATATCATTTATATTGCGTAACTATTTTCTATGGTACTTGATGTAGCTTTGATATTTACGAGTATCCTTAGTGACCATTACGAGCAGGATTTGAGTTTGATAGAGCATGAATAATAACTATCGAAGCCGGAACAACTGAAGCTGAAGCAATATTAGATGCAAATACGGTTTTGCGCAATTGAATTGTAAAATTAGTCAAAGTAGCAATCATAAACATTTATAGTATTTCGAGAAATACGATAAAAACTTATTATTGAAGTGCTTCTTTAAGCTGACAATTTTTATAATATATTTGTAAAATAAAAATGCATTTTTATATAATATATAAATTTTATAAAATATAAAAGCATAAAAATAAATCAAACTTAACTATGACATATAACATCATCATATATATAGTTCACACGGTACTTTTCAAAGATCAATCGTCGATCGTTATCAAATGAATCTATGTAAAATGAGACGGGATGTCCCTAATTACGAATACTTGTAAGCAAATTCTACAGTATATTTTGGGTTATTGAAACACAACTTTTGTGATTTCTTTTTAATAGACTAATTAGAGATTTTTATACACTATTTTTATTTAAGATTTTAATTTGCACTTTGGTAATCATTGGAAAAGTGAAAGATTAAATTAATATGAAGTTAGTTCCTTATCTTTTTATGTCTTTATAATAGTAAACATGTAGTAGTTTTATAAAAAAAAATAACACTTTATCATCATTTTGCTTTTACCCTTTTTCATTATACCCTTCACATCTTTTAAGTTATTTAGAGAATTATTGAATATTTTGTTTTTATTTTGTATTTTCGTATTTGAATCTTCACGTGCCTGTTTCTACTTTTTTTGTTAAATATAAGTATGATTTCTTATTGTAATATATTTAATAAATTGGATTCTTGTAATTTTTAATAAGGTTCATCTCATTTGTTAATGTTAATTTGTATAAAATATGTTTATTAATCAATTCCTTTTCATACAATAAGTTGCGTTGTGGCAAGCTTTAAAATTGTATCTTAGAAATAAATTTCTTTATATTAATATAAATCATTTTATACTCCCTATTAATTTGTTATTTAATCCACAAAGATATGAAACTAGTATTTTCTTTTGGATGTACGTCAACCTTTTTTTCATCCTTTATGATGTTTGCTATTAATAAAACTACTTAATTATCTAACTGTATAATTATCTAATTCAAGTACTGTTATTAAATATTAACCTAATATATATTTATAGAATTATTTATTTTTGAATAAATAAATACCAGTGATCACTTGTGTAAAGTCAATTAAGAGTACCAGGAGGAGGTTCCCAACATGCTCTGGGACGAGAGGAACCACAACACGACCGGGTATTTCTTTATTGTTCTTTATACTCTGTTTCACTGGATTCTTGGAATATTATATTTATTAATTAGACTTAAACTTGGTACCATAATTAGAACCAGTATATGTGCAAATAATAAGTCGTTAAAGTCATAATTAGTGTTTTATAAATTGATAAAGTACTCATATTGTCTAATTATAATATCGATACACAAGTACATATCACAACATAAAAAGCAGCGGCTCCCTTTGTTATTATAAACGGTTTGATTATTTTATTTGTTTATTATTCTAGATGTAGTAGTAGTAGTACGAAAGGATTTTTTTAACTTTAAGTATTACCATTTTATATATTGTGTATTTCTTTCTTTCAAAACTAAAACTAAATATATTTCGGTTATGCTAACTAACATCCAGACATCACAGTATGCTAACATCCAGAGTTCTCATATTTCGCGGAACTATCGAGTTATTTCAGCGCCAACGTGATTTAAGTGCCTCTTACACACAAAAGCGAGGAGAACGTAATTTGAGGTTATGCGAGAATGGTTGGATATATGGTTCATTTAATTTTTTTTTTAGCACAATAGCAAGAATGCATGCAGCATTCTTTTCAATTTATGAAATCACAATTGTCAAAAGTAATATTTTTATTAGAATATTATAATATATATATATAAGGTAATATTAAGATGTGTAATTAGATACCAACAAATAGACTTCTCTGTATGAACATTTATGCAAATTTCTATATGATTGTAATGTAGTTAATTTTTTCATTTTTTTTAGCAACAATATGTGGTTAAAAAAACTTGTAAAGAAAAAAATATGTAATATGTGTTGTTCAATAATGTAATAAATATACAAACATTTCTTGTTGTTCATATTAAATAATACTAGCTTTGCCAGCAAATTCGTCTGCATATGCTTTAGAAAGGCGTGACATGCAAACACACTTTGGCAAACTTTAATATAGTTTAATATTTTAAAAACTCTTTAACAAACCGATAACTTGGTATTCATTTTATAATATTCAATTTCCTCTTTCAGAATCATAAAAATATATTATTATAATACGTCTACTTACAACAGTTTGAACATACAGTTAAATATTGAAACAAATAATAATGATATCAGAAAATAATAAATGTTCATTCATTCTTGGAGTGTATACTGTAATTAAAGACAGCATCTTTCTCATCTTTTTAATATTAATTCCATGATGTAAAAAGCGTTCGATCTTTTTCTTTATAAAGAATATGACTACATTAACATTTGTATAAATATACTTAAAAAAGAAAGCCTAATTCTTAAACAGAGTGCTGCTATATCTTTTTACAATAGTTATTTTTGACAATATAAGATCCATTACGAAATCCAATGAATGGTGTTACTAATTATCGTAATTATCGTATTACGTAAAAATTGTAATCAATTTTAAATTGTGTTTTTAAGGTGGTGTTATTTTTAAAAGGAAACTTTACAAATTTTACTGTAGTTCAAACAGACGGGTTTAAATAACCTTTTTGACTGCTTGGCAATTTTATTTAATTATTAAATTGAAGAAATTAAGAGCTTAAATAATAAGAGTATATCTAAAGGTAAGTTTACATAGATAAATATAAATATGCTAAAAAAACTTTCCAAGCCTATTAAGACATCCCTTACATAATAAATAACAGAAATAACTTAAAATTTAATAGGTTTCTTTTATTACGCTAAGTTAATATAATATTATTGTAAAACCTATTTTATTATCCGATTACTTAAAAATTAACTTATATATGATTCATTTAAAATAATTCAATCTTTCAAAGAAAGAATCTTGGGTCTAAAAGTCTTCTAACATAAAAAAATGTGACTATAATTCAATACGTATCCGTGTACTTACCACTACGATAAGTGCTAGTATCGTTATCATATCGTTGTTATCCGAAGGCGGTCCCTCCATTGAGCTTTATTCACTTCCATTGTATATATATATATATACATCTATGGAAAAAGGGTTTAGGAAAATTGGAAATTTATTTAAAAAAAGAGGGTTTTTTTTGTTAGAAACAGTGTTTTTTTTACATATAAAAATGTTTTGTTTTGAATATGATCATATGAAAACAGGTTATAAACAGATCAGTATTTTAACATTTTTATATCAAAATAATACACAAGGTAATAAAACTGTCTGTAAACATGTTAGTCTTGTTTTCATTTAAATAAATATAGAATAGAAAATACGCGTCCATAAAAATTTATACCATTCCTATTGGATAATGAAATGTCTTATTTTGAAAAGTCATCGATTTTTTGATTCAAAATAAATAGAACTGAGAATTAAAAAATACTAAACCTATATTGATCATAACAGAGACTGTAAGTAATACGATCGAACAATGGCGTGGCCTGAATAAAGCATAGTTCATATTGTAAAGAATTTCATAAATATTGTTCAGTGAGATTACATGAGACAAAATAATTTCAGTAAAAACTAGATTGTAAATAATATGTTAACCCGCATTATAATAAATATAAATATAAATATTATATTACATAATTTTATTGTAGATACATAGATATCACGATAAATAAATTTGATAGCAATAGAAATAATAATAATAATAATAATAATAATAATAATAATAATAATAAGCAATCATCTTGAGGATGCCGTTGTTGCTGTCTCTCAATCTTCTTAGCAATGAGCCGACTTTTTTACGAATTATTGCTCCATAGCTGTCCGTATGAGCTTCTGCAAACATGTATGATGCGGAGCAATATGGAGGTAGCCGCAACAGCATCCTAAAAATGTTGTTATACTGAACACGCAGGACTCTGGCGGCCCGACAGGTATGATTCACCCATAGGCTGCTCGTGTAAAAAGATTGACAGTAGGCTTTAAATAAGGTAATTTTAACTGGAACGGAGCATCGAGCGAATCTACGGGCTATCATATTCCCTCGGACCGCCAGTGCCCTGCGCTCCCGCTCCAGATCCGCGTCATCGGTCAAATTTTGTGTCACAATGTGCCCGAGATATTTAAAACTGGTTACTTGCTGCAATTCTTCACCGTACAGTTTAATAGGTGGAACACAGACCGGCGCGGGTCCACATAATTTTCCATTGAAAAGGAGTATTTTACTTTTTTTTTCTATTATATGACAGTCCGTGTTCCCCCGCATATGAAACACATATATCTAACATCTTTCGAATAGACCCCACTGTCGGCCCCAGCAGCACCATATCATCGGCGTAGCTTATATTATTGACACAAACGTTATCAATGTGACAACCAATATGAGTGCTACTGAGTCCAGCAATGAGATCAAGTCCAGCAATGAGATGAGATGAGATAATGTTCGGAACATAAAATTATCTGCTAAGAATTGAATACGCAAAATACGCCAGATGACGTTTCCATATTTTGGCTTATGTTTTTGTTTTTCTTGTAAGTTTTAGTGAATAATAACACATCACACATTGCTAGGTTTTATGTTTTTATATATATATATATATATATATATATATATATATATATAATTAATTCTGTATATTTTTAAACATTATGGGGAATATAAAAATGTTCAATCTTAAATGATCCAAATGCGCCTCCATACTTAAAGGAGGAATTCCAATATCTTCACGCAACACATAACAAAATGCTTCGATCATCTTTCAACCTTAAAATGGCCATTCTACCGCATAAAACTGATTTTTTTCAGAAGTTTTTAGAAATCAAGCTGGAACAATCTTCCTGAAAATATTAGGAGGGTACCAACCAAAAGGTCTTTTAAAAATTTTATTCGTAAATACTTCCTTGAATCTTACACATATCATTCAGATATATATTTATTATATGTAAGTATATTTAATAAAATATTATATGTGTTTATAATAAAAATGTAATATATTACATGAACGAATGCGGCGTTGGGACCGCCAACCAACACGCCATGGAACAGAAGATGAATGAATTATTAGATGTGATGGATGACAAAGATCTGGATGTTATTTGCGTGTCTGAGACCAAGCGAAGGCAATGATACGACCGATTTGCCTGGAAACCGGGTCGCTTTCGGGGCTGGGGTTCCAGAGAGTGAACGAGGTTGTAGGCGTGTTGTTGTCCTCTCGAATGGTTAATGAAATGGATATACAAGGATATCAACCCGAGGCTTCTTTGGGTTCGCTTTAAGCTGGGGACAACAAGAATATTCTTGTTAGCCGTTTACGCGCCAGTATCCTCAGCTCCGGTGAACGAACTTGAGGAGTTTTGGGAGAGTGTCAGGGATGTTCTAAGTACTGTCAGAAGTAATGAAAAGTTGTTAGTATGTGGGGATGTTAATGGATAGGTTGGAACCGCGCGAAGTGGTTACGAAAGCGTGCTAGGCAAGTACAGTGATAAAAGAGTAAATAAGGCTGGAAAACTTATTTTGGAATTTTGTAAGGAGAAAAATTTGTTTGTGGCGAACACGATGTTTGATTATAAACCAATTCACATTTACACATGTACACATGAGCGAGCAGAAGAAAGAAGTATGATTGATTTATTCCTAGTGGATCAGCATATTCGAAGCCAAGTAATGGACACGCGAGTGTTTAGGATTACTGATCTGGGAACGGACCATTATCTAGTCGTTGCTAGAATAAGAGGTCTGTTTGCAGGTTGGCGCAGCCGCACGACGTGTCTTAGCTGAGAGTCCAATTATCGCATAACAAGCTGGAAGCTTCAAGATCCACCAATCAGAGAGGAATATCAAGAAAGGGTTTCCAAGAAGCTCGAAAGCTGTGATTCTGGAAATGAAAGTGCTGAAGTATGCTGGCAGAACCTTAGGAGTGGTATGGTGAAAGTAGCGACAGAGGTATGTGGTAAAAGGAAAAGAGGTTTTAGTAAAAAAGCGCGATGAATGGTGGGATGATTAAGTGAAAGACGCTGTGGATTCAAAGAAGAAAGCAGGGCTGGATTATAAAGCCTCGGGTAAGGATAAAAGTATGAGAGAGATAAGAAAAAGAGAGTACAAGCTGCAAAAGCACAAAACGAAAGCAATTATAAAGATGAAGCGTGAAAATTCTGAGAGAGAAAGGAATGAAAGGTTGACAAACAACTTCCGGGAAAACACGAAGCTTTTCTGGTGAGAAGTTAGTGATTTCCGTCGACGTTTTTCCGAGAAAGACCTGCACGACTGGAATATACCGCATCCCCAGTGCTGTCATGCGCATAACAATGTATGTTGGAAATATCCAACATATCATTGATGTGCAGGAGAAACAGAGTTGGGGATAGCACGCAGCAGGGTACACCAGCGTTCACGGGCTTAGGATCCGAGCAAAAACCGTCGAGAACGACCTGTTTGCTCCGCCCAGTGAGAAAACTGGTGATCCACTTGCATAAACTCTCGGGAAGCCCATAGGAAGGTAGCTCCGAAAGAAGCCCCTTGTGCCATATATGATCAAAGGCTTTTGCCATATCCAAACTAACTGATAGACCCTCTCCTTTGCTTTCAATAACCGCTGCCCAACGGTGCGTAAGGTATAACAGAAGACCACCAGCTGATCGACCGATCGATCTATATTTCCAACATACATTGTTATGCGGATGACAGCACTGGGGATGCGGTATATTCCGGTCGTGTAGGTCTCTCTCGGGAAAACGTCGATAAGTGCCGAAAGAAACTTGTGTCTTCAATAGAGACCTCCCTGGGGAAGTTCTCTGAGTGGGGTGAACTGAAACACGTCCAATTCATTCCCCTAAAGACACAGGTTTGCGCGTTTACCACTACAAAAACCCCATTTGTCGTATCACCGCTCCTAGAGAGCACTCCTCTTATTGCCTTGCCAAGTATCAGGATACTGGGTCTCGACATTTCGAGTGATTGTCGATTTTGTGGTCATCTGGAGAGCAAGGCCAAGTTGGCCTCGATGAAATTGGGAGTGATCAATAGAGCGAGGCAGTATTTCAAACCTGGCCAAAGACTTGCGCTCTATAAGGCGCAGGTCCGGCCACACATGGAGTACTGTTCTCATCTCTGGTTCGGATCATCCCAATATCAGGTTCTACCATTTGACTGCGTACAACGGAGAGCAGTTCGAATTGTCGGGGACCCAGTGCTCTGCGAACGGCTGGACCTTTTGGCATTGCGTAGAGACGTGGCTTCTTTGTGCGTCTTTTACCGCATTTACAACGGGGAGTGTTCCGAAGAACTATTCGAACTGATGCCTACCGCCGAATTTCACTACCGCACAGCTCGCCATCGCCTCCTTTACCATCTATACCACCTGAATGCGTGGCGATCTTCAACTTTGCAGTTTTCAAGGACTTTTTTCCCACGTACCACTCAAATGTGGAACGAACTTCCTACGGCGGTATTTCCAGATCGATACGACATGGGTACCTTCAAAAAAGGTATATATTCCTTTCTCCAAGGCCGGTAACGCTCTTGTGAATCCTCGGATGTTGCAAAAGTTGATGGGCGGCGGTGATTACATATTAACGGTGACCCGCAAGCTCGTTTGCCCTCCTATAACATAAAAAAAAAGCACAGAAGAAGAATGTAAGAAAGGTGAATGCTGTGGAGATGCGATCTCTTCGTAGAATATGTGGATTCAATTTAGCTGACCGAATCCGCAATGAAGAGATCCACAGAATGGCAGCTACTAGCGAAGATGTTATGGTGAGAATGAAGTAGAACGAGCTCAGGTGGTTTGGGCACGTCGAACGAATTAGTGATGAAAGAATTGTAAAAAAAAATTATAAAGGAAAAGTGAGCTATAAGAGAGACAGGGGGAGCCTCGAGTGACCTTCGAAAACACAGTAGCTACGATACTGGAGGAAGGTCACGTAAAAAGCATGAGGACTCTCCGGAGGGCATGTATGAAGAGGTTAATGTCTGTGGTCGAGTCGAAAGAGTTATGCAGGGACCGTAGCGTTTTGCGCTCCGTCGTCTCGGCTACCCGGCATGGGATATGGCGTGAAGATAAGTAAGTAAGTAAGTATATGTGTTTATAAAATGTATATATATTTTATATATTTTATGTATCAGTACTAGTTTTATTTTTAATTTTTGCTTTTGTTTACGCCTACCGCAATTTCTCACCATCCACAAAGGTTAGCTGGTAGAGAATGCCAAAAGGCATTAAGTCCGCCTTTTGTAATTTACAATAAAGAGTAAATAAATAAATAAATAAATAAAAAAGAAGTAACTTTATATTGAAGAGATTTTTTTATGCTTGTACATTATATTGCATAAAAAAATTGCTTTAAGCATTCAATATCATTTTACAAAAAAATCGTAACGTTACTGTAATATTTATAAGTTAAAATGTACATTTTTGCTATAATCTTCGTAAGCAAAGAGAGCCGTGTTACATACTTATTATATATTTTTTTATATAGTAAAAATACTTGTATTTCCTACTAAAACTATTGGTATTTAGTTCTATTGTAGGAAATCAAATACAGGAAACGATACAGAAACTAAATAGAACTACTACTATAGAGTATAAACTTGAGTTAACGAATTGCTGAGTAACTTGAGTGCAATACTAACATAGTAACTTGTGTTAATTTACAAGCTCTAAACTGTTTGATTATTCCTTCTATATAATACTAACTTTTAGTCCCGACTGCTACAAACTTTGCCTCCCTAATATGCTTGCTTAGGGACGGTATTTCAAAAGAGAGTTTTAGTGAGTGAAACATCATAAAAAATTCCTCTAATAAAAAAATTAACTTTACCACAAAAAAATATTTCAGCATCTTAAGCCAGCATGCAACTTTTAGTGACACTTTTTGTTTTTTTTTTTGGTTTTTGTATTTTATATAGTCATAATCATAGTGTTCTATTTTCCCCACTAAGTTATGTATGTTCAACCATTATGAAGAAAATTGTATACATATATTATTGTATGTCTACGAGTAAGTGCATGGGTAAATAATGCATATGGTTAGAGTGGAAGAGCTAGATAGATATATATGACTATGTATGTCTATTAAACAAGAAAAAATATTAAATGATAAGATAAGGATATGAAAAATATTCGTTAAATATTATGATTCAAAAATTTAATTTGCATGTTAAAAATTATATACATTTTTAATAAATTGATATTTTTTTCCTTAATATTTTAAGACTTGAACCTAGTATATAAAAGACCGTAATACTTCTTTCCTTTTCTTTCTACAAACATTAGCAAACACCGCACTTCTTCGTTTGCTCCTTTTAAGAAAAGAATATTAATAATAACATTTAGTAGTTTTCTGTACAATAAAATCATTCATAAATTTATACCCCATTCCACGTAGGGTAAAAAAAAATGTTATGATAATAGATACACAATAAGACTGTAGGTTTTATTGAGCAGTGTAATAATAAAATTACATTCAGTAGTTATAATTTGACATCTATAAATACTAGGGGCGCCAACAAACCCTCAATTCCGACTCGCTGCGCTTGCGAAATCTCGGGTGCCGTCTGCATATTGAGCGAAGCGAGCCTAGTTTATTGACTCATCGTTTCCTATTGACTTCAATGGCATATCAGTTTTTTGCCAAGATATTAAAAAAAAAAAAAATTTTTTTGAGGACATTTTTCAAATTTTTTTTTAAACCATCACCTAATGTGTGTCTTTTTGATTGCAAAGTTTCATAATGTTCCGTCAAGTAGTTTTCGAAGCAATTCGTGACGAAGAATGCAAAAAGTCTCCAGTAAAACGCTCCGCTCACTTCGTTTGCTTCGCTCAATGAAACCAAATCCTTTAAATTAATAAATCAGACAAAGAAGATAATTCTCTGGGAATAACCGAATGATTGTTTAGCCATTCTAATCATAAAAGTACTGTAACTGATTTATTATACCTGGTGCATCGAAATATTCAAATGGTAAAGATATTGAAACTGAGCTCTTTATGTAAATAAATATAATATATAATGTTAATTTTATGTTATCCAGCTTTTTATGTAAATAAATAAAATAATATACAAATAATGGTTTAAAAATTATGAATTATTATTTAATTTTCCTAATCACCATGTGGCTAGGTCGTTCTGAACGATGTTGAAAGCCGTTGAACAACCACTTACAATATTAGGATAGCAAACATATTGTGAACCTCTCATCAAGTATCAGAAATTATTTAATAATTCAATTATTTAATCAGAAATTAATTAATAGCAATAAAAAAAATTGTGTTTGTTCCTATAGCTTTAGATGCATGGAAATGTTTAAAAATAATATTTTATCCGAATGGCCATACTTGGAGCTATCCGTACAATTAAAAATCTAAGCTTTCGAGATTCTTTATGAGGTAAATCTATTAATTGACGGTTGCTGGATAATTCTATTACATAAAGTGATGTACATCATTTAAAAACGAGGAAAGAACATAAGCTCTTAAAATGTATATATTGC
Organism: Melinaea menophilus ssp. n. AW-2005; assembly: GCA_918358695.1. Lineage (NCBI taxonomy): Eukaryota > Metazoa > Arthropoda > Insecta > Lepidoptera > Nymphalidae > Melinaea > Melinaea menophilus. Next base: position 15,236,028 of record OU911043.1, on the reverse strand, counting down.
CCTATAGAAGACTTACTCCAAAAAATTTGTAATTATTTCATGGGGTAATTAATGTATGTACTATTTTAAAACGTTCCCATTAAGCGTTTTAAATTTATCCTTTAATACATTTTTAAAAAATTTGTTAAGGAACCTTTGTGTGCTAACTAATACTACAGTGTTTCTGAATATCTAGAATATGAAGCACCCTAGGTATGAAGTGGTGACTGCCAGGATACTTTTATTAAATTTTATTATTTCACTTAAATTAAATTTATAATTTACATTTTAAATAAGCTTTAAAAAAAGAAAATAAGTCCACTGAATATCTGGTGCTAGTTTTTCTTAAATTTGTAGCAAATAACATACCGAGCTGCTGATAGCTTTGGCAATGAAAAATTGTTTCGTGTACTTTACTTTCAAGGTTTATTTTTATTTTGATTTTGAAATAGTATTATTTCCAATAAATTCTGTACAATATTTCTTGTTACAATAATGCATAGTCTTAATAATTAACAGTTATCATATTTTAATCGTAATACAATTAAAAACGACATAATCAAATCTCTGAAAACACGTTGTATTATATATATTTTATGTACTAGCAGACCCGGTCACGCGTTGCTGTGACTATTGTTTTTGATATATTACATTGTAGTAAACTATTTAAGGGTTACGTTCAGAGTACATCTGTCATGAAAACCATAATGTTTTCTTATAGTCGATATTAAGCAAAAATCAAAACAAAATAATTATAATTATTTTTTAAATTTTATCCAAGTTTATAACACTATTTGTATATTACAAAGTTTTCAGTAAATAACTTGGAACACTAAACTCACGAATGAGGTAGGTAGGGTAGATACCTCATTCGTAATTACTCAATCCAGTCAATAGATACCGCCATCTTTTAGAATTGTTAGGAGCTAACTGCAAAATGATAAACTAATAATTTGCAATAAAATAATACTGCGACTATGAATTGAGTTGAAAATTATTATATCTTTTAAGTTAGGTCAAACTGTACGTGGTGTGTAAATTTATTAAAATCAGTTAAGTGGTTTAGGAGTCCATCGCGGACAAACAACGCGACACGTGATTTATATATATTAAGAATTCTGGTGGATTTTTTTTATCATTTAATATTTTAAATAATATAATAAATAAATCGTAAAATTATCCTTTTTTTAATATGTTACTTTATCATTTTATTAAGATGTTCATAATTAAAAGTATTTAGTGGTTTTTACTAATACATACAATGAAAGTTAAACTCAAAACATTTAAATTTTAAAAGTAAATCATGAAAAATGTTTTTTTTTTTTTTTTAATAAATACAATTTTTATACAACTCCGCAGACTTCGTTCTGTCAAATAGATTTGGAATGTGGCAGTTTATATTTCTACCTTAAGACGTTTTTACTCTGCTGATCCTCACACATCGCCCTATCATCATGGTGACGGTTCTGTTCAGGAGAATTAAAGAAAAAGGTCAGCTCGGGTGACTTAAGTATCTTAGCTTCCACGAACTTTGGTTACCCTTTTGAGACCCACTAAAAACCCCGATTGGGATGTCTGCCAGAGGGCTTCAAACCAAGAGGGGAACTTAAGGTTCAAACCTGATTGAAAAATAATCTAAAGGGATAGTGGGAACCTAAAGGTGACAAATATTTATAAAGTGGGTGCTTCAATTACAAAGTATAGAGATAATTAATTATTTATTACTATTATTATTAACATAGGGTTCGTAACCGATGAAATAAAAAATAATGAAATAAAACGTATATAAGTATTTTCAGTAATCGCGTTATTGTAAATCAAGTGAATCATAATTATTAACAAAAATCTGTTTTATTTTTATTTTAGTGCTTTATGATACACAATGTTTTTTGTTTGATTACCTGGTGAATATATAAATAAATCTGATGGTTTTCCAACACGGGAACAGGCAACATACAATTGACCATGTGAGAAACATGGGTTTTCTAGATTAATACCACAAACACCTAATGATTGCCCCTGGGACTTATTTATGGTCATAGCAAAAGCAAGCCACACTGGAAATTGTAGTCGTTTAAATTCAAATGGTACATCAGTCGGAATCATTGGGATGCGTGGTATCAAAACGTCTTCTCCTTTATACTTTCCTTTCAGTATAGTTGCTTCTATCACGTTGTTCAATAATTTTTTTATCGCTAACCGTGTGCCGTTGCAAAGACGCGGTTGGTTGATATTTCTCAACATTATTACTACCGATCCAACTTTTAATTGAAGATTGGTGGAAGTGAGGTGGCAATCCTGGTAAATCCAGCGAGTTTAAAAATTCAGGCGGATAGTTAACGACATCATCTTGGTTAGTAGCCGAATCAACTGATTTATATATCCTCAATTCGCCTGTAATTTGTTCTTGAATTTTGAAATTTAATTCACTTACATCTATGTTTTTTGCCAATATAGCCCGTTCGCTCAACCAATCATGGTTTCTATAATTTTGAGCAACATCTGGAAACACCTTTTGAATAAGTTCATCTTTTGATCTAGTTAACTGACAAAAACTTTGAGGAAAGTTAATGCAACCAGTCAAGGTGTCTATAGGAAATTTGCCATTACCAATGTCAATGAGTTGTTTAGAGAATATGTCTCCAGATTTGTCATTTTGCAACTTGACACGCATATTCTTGCTTAAGTGTAATACCTTCACATGTTTCCACAAATTGGAGGACTTTAAACAGGCATTAAGTTCATCAGCTGGCGTTGATCGTGGAATCACTGCCAATGTTTGACGAAAATCTCCTGCTGATAAAATCATTGCACCACCAAATGGGTTATGATTGCTCCGGAGATCTTGTAAGGTTCTATCTAAAGCCTCCAAAGATTTTTATGTGCCATCGTGCATTCATCCCAAACAACCAATCCACATTGCTGCAAAACCTTTGCCATTGCAGAGTTCTTCGAAATGTTGCAGGTTGGAGTTTCGTTGCTTTGCATGTTTAATGGTAATTTTAGTGCTGAATGAGCTGTTCTACCACCCTCAAGCAAAGTTGCTGCGATTCCCGACGAAGCGAGTGCAAGTGCAATTTTATTTTGTGAGCGAATTGTTGCTAATATCAATGAAATCAAAAAAGTTTTTCCTGTACCACCAGATGCATCTAAGAAGTAAATCCCTCCTCTTTTATCATTTATTACTTTCATAAGTGTATCAAATACATACTTCTGTTGTTCATTCAATAGTGGAAGATTCGTCTGAATTAATTCTTTAAAAGTGTTGAGATCATACAGTTTTTCTCGGTGCAACTCTTGGTTAAAAGCATCATCATGCATTGGACGATTGGGCGCGGCCAGGCCTAATTGAAATAACAGTTTGTTTGACATCATCAAGCACATGTCCTCAATTGAAATCAATACTTCATTGTAAATTTCTTCGCTTATTTGTATATTTGGATTTCCCCTTCTAATCCGTATTTGATACAAAATATCATCACACATATTATCTTTGTACTTGATCCACAAATCCTTTGGGTTTGATGGGAAGCAGGTAGATATAATTATAGAAAACAATGTTCGTATTTGATGAGTTTGTGATGATATTACAGCATCATTGAGAGTTTGATCCCAATGAGCATCATTGTCTAGCAATCGCAAACGTTGGCAAGCTTCTCTATATGATCCACACAAATCACCATTAACAGTTCGTACATGTTGGAACGATGTTGGGCCACGTACATTGACTAATAGCAGTCGTAAATAAAAACATTCATCATTGCTTGGATGTACTGAATAAATTCGACCAATCGCATCGGTAGAAAATATATCTGGGTATCCTGTAACTGGTTTTCCTTGTTTCCGTCGTATAAATCTTCTTAAGGATTGATTCCAAGTATAATATTTTGGCATTTCAGAATATAACAATGTTTGAGCAAAATCATCGTTTTGACATATCTCAAAAAATCTGGTTAATGTAGTAGATGGTGGCTGTAAAGCTCTTTCTATTGCGTTCTGTGCTGTAAAATATACTCTTTGTCCATTTTCTAAATGCACAGCTAAATGAACAACAGTAGGGTGTCTTTCATGAATAGGAAAAGAAAATATTCGCCAAACTGCTTCATTACTACTAACATAGCGACCCATTTGGTATTGGGTAACTTCATCATTGGAATTCTCTGCATTAATACCAATCACAGCCATATCACTCCCTTTGGTTCCATATTTGCAAATGTATTTAATAGATTTTACTGAATGGCAAGATTCAACGTTGATGTGCGCTTTGAAGGTCTTTGATAAAATGGGTGAATATGGAACAATCCAGCGATTATCTATTTCAATATCTTGTTGATTTAATTTGACAATTGTTGATCTTCCATTGTCTGCTGTCGATCGGCGACGATACAAAGGATAACCGTCATTACCAGTGATTGTTTCAAATATTAATGTCCGTGGATATCGCTTTGAACATTTACCATCCACCATACACGGTGAATTTTGATTAAGAGTTCCACAGGGACCATGTATCATGTTTTTAATAACTACCTCATGCAATCCAGGATCTACTTCTACATTAGGAATTTCAGCTGATATTACTGCATCAACTTCATTTGGCCTTATCTTTTCAACTAACCAAATCAAAAGGTGTGCATGTGGCAATCCCCGTTTCTGCCACTCCACAGAATACATCCAGCAGCGTGTCTCTCCAAACACATAATGTTTCACAATGAAATCCATCAAAGATTTCAACTTTTGTCTAAAGACTCTGGCTGTAATATCATGACGATCAATAGGTGATTGCCCAGGGAATAACTCCTGCTTGATTTCTATAAATGTGATGAACAAATCTGCTGTACCATAATGACGAACATATGACATGGCATCTTGAGCATATTCATGCATATGTCGAGGGCTTCCGATGTATGTTGCTGGAAGAATAGTCATCCAACATTCTGTGCATTGCCATTAGTATTAATCGCATCTCGAAGGTGAATATACTCTTCAGATCTGAGTTTGGTCTGATTCAACCTGATGAATGTTAATCTCTCCGTTTCAATTTTAACATACATGTCTACAACATACTTGTGATATAATCGCCGACATTTGAGTATGTGATTGTCTTCATTTTCACGAATCATTAGGCGGTAGGAATAATAGTTCATTGAACTGACTTTTTTGTTGGTTTCGGAACCTGAAAATAGATTTTTGTTTTCATAATATTGAAAATTAAAAAAATAATAATATAGTAACTGATAATATATCTCCATAGCTAAATTAATATTTTTTATTACCTGTAATGGGATTTATCATCTTGTTTGAAAAATCATAGCCATCTTCACCTTGCCAAAATATAATGGGATATGGCAGTGCGTCATATGAGCGGTGTGTTTCCTTTATACGTTGTAATTGATCATTCCGACGATGTAAAACAATATCACGGGATTCCAAGTTTTCTCCAACTACAACGATGGCAACTTCATCAATAGTTGGTGCATTAAAACGTCTTGCATGTTGGCCAACAGGTGTTTTATCAGCTCTGATTACAATTTTGTGATTATCAGATGGCATCCGATCCAGTGCAGTTTTAAACAACATAACCAATTGATTGTACTCATGAAATAAAGTTTGTAATTGTTCTACAATAGACCTCTTTAGTGAATTGTTATGTGAACAACGCATATCAATTTCTCGTGGTGAATTGCCCATGAAATAAATTTGCAGAAATTTGTAATTGCTATCTGACACTGGTAACAGTGAACCTGCTCTATGATATATTTGGCCTTGTATCTGTAAATTAAAAAAAATGATTTTTGCCAAATAGAAATAATATTTGTTCCTAAAAAGTATATCTGTCTCTTAATTTGAATCACCAAATAATAATTGATATGCTTAGGTATGTCAATATGTAATAATTAGTTGTAACTAATATCCATCGTCAAATAATTATATTGTGTTTCAAAATAATAAAAGTGTTGCTAATACTGAATCACCAAATAATATAATGACTAAGTAATATATGTTTTGGGGTTTAGGAAACTGAAGGTTAATGACACATATTTACTTAGTTAACAGGAAATTTTGTTCATTAAAATAATAATGATTAACTGCTATAATACATACCTTAAAAGTTGGCATGAAATTTTCCCGAACTACGTTTGTTGCCCCAAATGATGTCATTTGAAAGCAATTGTTATATTGTTGAATATTTGACAAAAAGTGTATGGAATCTGGTTCTATTCCTGAAACCAATGAGTACAATGGCTCTGGTGGTGGATCCAATGGTATCAATTTCACTTTCCCATTTGCGCAACACAATCCATTTGCTTCATTTTTGTATTTCAATGCCTTACAATAAGAGCAAACCAAGTTCATGGATCCAATAGCAACACATTGGTGGTTACTGTAGTCAATTGACAAATCCTAATTGAAAGCAGCTCGATTCAAACTTTCGCGATTATTAGTTGAATCTCTCGCTCTCGCTTCCCGCGTTCGTGATATACGAATTCTTTCGCGTTCATTTCGGTCGTCACGTTCATGTGCAGTATGATAAGATCGGTAATTCATTTGGTTTGTAGCATTTCGGGTTCTTCTACTTAAATTACTTCGTCTTATAGGAGGCATATCGTATATAATTACCTAAATTTATTCACATGAAATAATTATTAATCACAGGTATTTATACAATCAAAATTAATTATTAAATATTATAAACGCTTTTTAACGCAGTTTGTTTGACAGATGCAATGACGTGAAAACTGATGACAATTTATGTCGCATTCCGAAACTAAAACAAAAGAAAGAATATTCCAAGGCCAATCAAATCTTACATTTACTTTTTTTGACTTTTCAATTTGGTCGGGTGTACACATTCATTTGATTAAATTTGAACGTTGTGCAGCGACAATAAAGCGCGAATTGACTCTTTGACGTTAGCAAGACACCTACATTGTTTAGACAACAATGAGTGCTTGTAATTTAATATCAACTTTATTGAATAGCAATACAGTTCAAATTGACTCTACATTTAGTTATTTATTCTACATTTAAAATATTTGTATAGGAAAAAGAAAAGGGCTTTTTTAGGGTTTCCCTGGAAATTATTCAAATTTTTCTCGCCGTTAGAGCCATCCTTGGACTTCAAGGAACATTTAAAAAAAAGAATTGTTAAGATTGGTCCATGCGTTGTTGAGTTATGCGCTTACCAACACATTTTGCGATTCATTTTTATATAATAGATGTATGAACGATGTTCACTTTTACTGTTATAAAACTAACTGAAAAACTGAATTTTTAACTATTTGTCTTACAACTTCATTTAATTCCCAAAATATAATTATTTCCTGAGGTATAAACGTGGACCTTAAGCAAACATTTTTTAATTATATACCATTATCTAAAAATATTGTTCAAAACTTTTACACACCACAGCGTAAACTCATCGGCATTCATTGTCAGACCTTAAATTAAGCCTAAATTCGTATAGAAACATTTTGGGCAAAATAATCTATATTTTTATTTTAGTTTAGCCCATCTTAACTAACATAAAGAAACTGGATGGTTTGCCTACTTGAGAGCATGCTACGTATAATTGTCCACGTGAAAAATATGGTGTGCTTAAATCTAAGCCACGAACAGACGTCGTTTGGCCTTGGACTTATTGATAGTCATCGCAAATGCCAATCTTATTGGAAATTTATGACTTTTAATTTTAATTTTCAGTCAACTTGTTTAAGTAGTATGCTAGTATAAACTAGTAAACTAGCATCGCCGTCAATATATAGATGGTGACACTAGTTTAAATGTACACTTAAAACGTAACTTGTATTTTATGTTAAAATCTAAATATATAAAACATTTCCAAATACCATCTCTCAAGTTATTAAAACCGAAACAAATTTAAAGGCAGCGAGCGTAGGGGAAATCTTAAGGCTATTGTTTTTCTTCAGTTCCATAGTAACTCCAATTCTGCGATGAGGAATAAAAATACATCAGAAGAAATTTAAATAAACATGATAAGGAAAAATATTTTCATAATCGTTATTTAAAAAAAATATTGCAATGTTTTAAACTTCCTTTGGTTGTATTATTATATACATATACTTGTAACCTATATAAAAAGAAATAAAAAAAATTACAAGTATGTTTTTACCCCTGCGATATCCATATCATTAACTTGATTAATATTAGTATAAATTTGCAAATATTAGGTACTTATCAATTGTTTTAACCGGTATTAACTATTAATTCGTGAGATTTAATTGTGTAGATAAGATATATAGATAAGATAAGATATAAAGATAAGTCATTGAAATTCTAAGATCCTATCGTATTTCGTTTTAATTGGCTCTTATACACTTCAAATGGTTTCTTATTTAATTAAATGAAGAAAATAATTTAATTTGCTGTTTTTAAAGTGAAACTTGAGAAATATCCTAACAGTGAATAACACGACCCGTTACTAAAGAAGTTTATCTAAATCAAGATATCTACATATTTTTAAGCTAATATAACTGTTAATAACTTATATGTGATATTTAACTTAATAAATGTTATTGTATCGCTTATTATTTATTTTAATTTCGTTGCATATATTAAAAGTATGTCTCAAGATCTGAAATCAATAAAAAAAATATTTCTTACTTCATATATTATATTAAGTTTGGTTACGAAAATATAAGTTATTCATGATTGTTATGCTATACATATATATAAAATTTACTTTATTAGGATGGTATACTTTATTTCTAACTATATGACTAACTATAATTTATTTATTATAATACTACATTATTATTATTTGACCATCTGAATTAAAACTTTTGAAATAGTATTTTTATATAGTATTTTTCATATACATAAAATACTATTTCAAAAGTTAAATACTTTTGAAATAGTATTTTTTATAAAAGACTAACAATACAAAGATTGTACCTTTAACGAAACTTCAGTATATTTTTAAAACAAATTTGTCGTTTCTGTCTTTTGGTTCTAAAGACGAAAATAAACTATAACCGAGTGCCTCTTCGTCGTCTTCAGTTTCCACTTTAATTATATGTAATCAAATCATGCTCTTTACAGCTACAGACATTATTTTAGAAATCGTATAATGTTAATATTTATTTATCAATACTTCACAAAACTTAATATATTTGTATAATAATACATTTCTACGAATTTTCTAGTGTTTTATCTCAAATCCAGATCAAATTTTTCACTAAAGATTTATATTAATGGTTTGGTTACTTCACCGTTTTTGTTTTTTGTTTGTTTTTTTTTCGGTTTTGGTGAATTTCGGCGTATAAAGCACAACAGTGATTAGTTCAATTAGGGTGGTGATACACCACCCTTATTATCCCCATCATTCAAATATGAGCGTGTAAAGATGTCGACTCAGTGGTGTTTACTGATGTGACTGACGATTCAGCTCTTTGGACAGTCTAAATAAGTAACAATAAATGTAAATATTATTTTATTTAATAACTTTATTACTTCATAATTTCGGGGTAATCAAATGACAGTTCACTCGTTAGGACAAATCAAATTTTGAATGAATCAAATCGAATTTAAATTCGCGAGATGGCTTTTGCGTTAGTCGTTTCCTGAATCAACTTCATCGTGCTAAAATTGGATAGCAAACTTATCAGTCTGGTGACAAATCGAAAATAATATAAGGAACATAGTAGCTTAGACTTGCTATAATCTTATAAGCGATCTGAATCTTAAAATATTGACCTGCAGTTTCAGCAACACAGATTAATGTTAATATAATAATTTACATATAAAGTTACTGCACTGAGACCATAATTTTATAATTTAATAACCTGTGAATAATGGATATAGTCCAGGATCCATGGTCCATTTCTATCATTTATAATTTATTAATCTCGACCAAATTTTCCCTGAATAGCATCATTTTGATTAGACGTTGTGTGTATAATATGTTATCTTGATGATTCTCAAAATTTTATTACTAACAGAGTTTTTTTTTGTTACATCTGAAAAAAATATCAAAATTTTTCGAATTATTCTAAGAAAATTTATTATTTCATCAAACAAGAGAGACTCCTTGTAAAATCTGTAATTATGATCAATGTTACACTTACGAGTTAGTAAAAGTAAAATAAGAGGCGTCAATCTCCTAACCTCTCTTGTAATCATGATGAAACTGATACCAAAACTCGGAGATCAATTATCTTGTTTACTCCCGAATCTTGCTTCCCTTTGTATGAAGCTACTCATGATAAATCAGCTCGATAATAATAAATGGTATAGAAGTGTTATAAGACAAAATATTAAAAGCTTGTAGCATTTGGCACTTTAAAACTTAGTAATATTTATTTATAATAAAGATATTTTGAACTTGAATTTGAATAATAACTATTGCCTGATTATGTAAAATTTCTCAGCTAACATGTCAGACACTTCTAAAAGGTTTATTTAATCAAGACTGAAAAACAAACTGTTTTAAATATATAAATAAAAATCAATATTTTTAATGATATTTGTAATATTACTGTATAATACCACAAATATAATATTTTTTGAGATTTAGCGTTTGATTTTTATTTATATTACACACTAATTTACTGTTTAATTATACTACCCTTACATATATTTTGGAATTAACTACTAATACAGTGAATAAACAAAGTCGGGCAGATGCAAATTACGACCTTCGTTTTCATCCTGGGATTCGGATTAGACTTGAACTATGTGTAAACAACCTTAACATTATGTAAACTATTACTTTAATATTATACAATGCTTAAGGTAACGACATATATATACATATATATATATATATATATATATATATATTTATATATATTCACAATTTATTTACCTTAATTGTGAATAAAACGTGTACGAATGTAAACCATATACTAATAAAATAATGTGAATAAAATAAATAATACAAGTAATGATAATAATACATATAAGTAATAATGTATAATGTATATAATAATCTGTTATATGCAAATAATGCAGTGCTCATTGCATCATCAGAATGCGATTTGCAGGCATTGGTCACCACTTTGAAAGATGGGTGTGAAAATAATGGACTAAACCGGAATGTAGATAAGACAAAGGTTCTGATATTTGAAAGAAATGAAGAATGAACAGAATGTAAGATCAACGTGAATGAAGCTGTACATTTGGGAAGTATGTTTATCAGAGACCGAAGATACGAAATGGATTTGGAAAGGCGTATTGCTTCCGGTAACAGAGTCAACGGTGCTTTGGCTGCATTATTGAGACATCAAAACGTCAGCATAGCTGCACGTTTGGTTGTACACAATGCGGTTTTGCTACCGACGCTGTTATACGGCAGCCAAAAGTGGGTAACACAGAAGAAGAATGTAAGAAAGGTGAATGCTGAGGAGATGCGATCTCTTCGTAGAATATGCGGAGTCAGTCTAGCTGATCGAATTCGCAATGAAGAGATCCACAGAATGGCAGGTACCAGCGAAGATGTCACGGTGAGGATGAAGAAGAACGTGCTCAGGTGGTTTGGACACGTCGAACGAATGAGTGATGAAAGAATGGTAAAAAAGATTTATATAGGAAAAGTGAGCGGTAAGAGAGACAGGGGGAGGCCTCGAATGACCTTCGAAAACACAGTATCTAAGATACTGGAGGAAGGTCAGGTAAAAAGCATGAGGATCCCCCAGAGGACATGTATGAAGAGGTTGATATCTGTGGCTGAGGCGAAAGAGGTATGCAGGGACCGTAGCGTTTGGCGCTCCGTCGTCTCTGGCTACCCCGCAAGGGATATGGCGTGAAGATAAACAATAATAATAATTAGTTGATCACTTACTAAATAAGGAAACAAACATTTAGAGTTAGAACATACTTTGATAATTAATACGTTTCGTTTAGGATACTGTCACTTATTATTTTTTATACTTACTTATACTTACATTTGCTTATACTTATATTTTATACTTTATTTATATTGCGGTTAAATTATCATTTAGTTACAATACAAATTTACTTATAAGTAGAATATAATTATAATCTTACTCTTTAAATACAAGATATTGAATTTAACGTTAGTATCATGAGAGCAATTATGATAAAATAGATTGATGAAACAATGAAAGTTAAGACTTACTTCCTTTCTCAGAAAATCAAACTTTTGACGGTATTCAACTTTTCTAAGGGAATACAAATTAGTATTATATAGACAATAATAGTCGGTGGCAAATAGTCTTTACTGGTATAAAGTTGTTACTTTACACGTTGAACAGATTTCAATAAAATATTTATTTTTGAAATATTAATCTCTTAAAAATGAATATTTTACAAAATATATAAGTTTAGTTAAAAAGTGCAATCAATCTCAATTAAGGAAGACAAAAGCATTGTTATTATTATTGATGATCTGCGAAATAAATTACTACGATTTACGATTTAAAAATATATTAGCGGAAGCCATGAACATTATTCGTGAGCATAATTAAGCCGGATTATCAAGAGCTATCACTAATTGCTTGTTATATTACATGTGTATATATATTGAATATATTGAACTTTCATGATATAATATTTTGTATAGTGTTAATGTTTTTGTTTATATAACAATTTAATAACAGTAAAACTACGTAATATAAGTATGTAAAGGTTTATTATTATTGTATTGATTATAGATTTAAGAATTTACAATTATTTAATATTATTATTACTAAACATTTTATATTAAAGTGGTAAAAGTTACAAAATGGATTTGTTGCCAGAAGCCATCCTTGTGATATTAAATATTATGTTTATATATTTAAGTATGTTAAATAAAAAAGTGTAAATTATGATTGCTGGAAATAAATTTTGGAATTTAGTATTGTTCAGAATAACTACTTTGTCAGTATTTAATCTATTCAAATGTTTGAAGCTATGATTATTACCAATTGGCCGCTGGTGCCTCTAGCTGTTAAATTAGTAAAGATATGGCTACAAGCCAATAATTTTGAAGAACATTCTTTCGGGACATCTGATAAGCTAAGTATTTTTATATTTTTATTACTAATTATATTGTTATGTCTATATTTAAGTGTTTGTGTAATTAGTAGTTGAGTAAAGACTAGTGAATTTTTATATTCTTTTATTATGAGTATATTTTATACTTATTGAATATGTTGTTTAGTATTGATTTCTTGTCTTTTAAACAAGCGAAAACTAATGTACTATTTTATATGTTTTATTTAATATAACTTGATTAAAAGATTTTCTTAATTATTTAGCCATTATTATTAGGAGAGTCTGAAATAGTGAGTCTGAGAGCTTCTCTCCCACCTACGATAGGTGTAAACACTATTGATATATTAATTAATATTTAATATGTTATCAGTATTTAATTTTATGTATTTGAGTATGTGAGATTATTATGTATTAATAGATGTATATATTTGTAGCAAGATACTTTTGTGTTTGTGTTAGTAACAATTTAAATCTATAAGTCATTTTTTAATTTAGTTTTTAACAAAATATAAAATTCTTTAGAATTTTGATATAAATGAAACTGTTGGAAGAAACAAATGTCCTTTATTATCCATATTAAAACAATTTCTTAAATAAATAACGTAATTAAAAAAACCCAAGTATAAGAATTACTACTTTTATAATTATCAATAAATCTAAAGGTTTTTGGAAAGAATAGTTTTACGATAACCTCAAATGTTTTGTTTGAAAATTGGGTGTAAATAGTTCAAAGAAAACTATATTCTGTCGTCAAAAGCATTAAATCAAAAATTTTACTGTACTACACTATACATTTATTACTATTGTATAATAACTCGATTGTAAAATACGAATCATATATAAAAACTTTAACTATAAGCCATCAGTATATTAAAGGAAAAGTTATTGAAAATTATTAATATTTCAATAAGTCAATTTAAAGCAGGCAAGGCTGTAAATCAGTTAACATAATATCAGTGTATGTTAGTGACAGTGTATCAAGTGAAGTGAACTGAACGACCGTCGGTCGACAGCACCTGATTACATTGGGACGACATATGGTGCCAAATACTCTGTTGCGGTTTTTACAATAGAACCTTCTGTCTGTGGCTAATTTGGTAGAAGATAACAAAACTATACGTTCCGTTTTATATGATTATTGTTATTCAAACTGAAATTTTACTGACAATATTTAGTTATAGTGAAAGTTATCTATAAATGTAATAAATATCATCCTAGTGTTTTCTTACGAATGTGTGTATAATATTTAATTAAAGTTAGGATTCATTGCAAGGAAAGCCAATGGAAATTTTAACAAAGAAATATTTATATTTATCTTGTTTAATTAATAGTTTTCGGAATATTTTAAATATAGATTTCGCTTGCATTGTTGTAAATTAATGATGCCTTAGGCGTTGTACTCTTAATTTCAACCAAAAAATAATTTTTAAAATTAATAAATTGATTAAATAACTAATTTTCAAAGTTAACTAAACCTGAATAGATATCGTTCGGTATATAATTCGTTTTTGAGGTCAATTGTGTTGTATGCCCCTATCCTGAGGATGACACAATGGCCGAGACCTTTCAAATTTAGAATTATGAAATTATTTCATTAAGATTACTGGTTAGGGGTTTTTTTGGGTCACTTAATTCATTCAATGTGTACCCTGAGTTTGCGAGTAATAGGCAAACTATTGAGACGTAGACTGTTAGTGTGCACTGAAACACAGGCTATGAAACATTCAAAAAAGTGTCCTCGGAAGTCCTTGAAAATGTGCAGCAGAACCAAATTCGGATTAAGGTGAAAGTAGGCAAATACACTTGGATATATGTATTCAAGCTTGTATGTTGTCTTTGTGTAACGGTCTGGATACCTCATAAAAAAACCCGGGAGAGGTAGAAAAATTTATTCGTTTAATAAAAAATACATTTTTCATATTACAAGACATTGCAATCGGATGGCTGGGTCTCTGTGGGAGGTGGTTAAGGTCCCTGAATAGTAGTAATACACGGAATTGCAAACACATTATACGATGAAAACTTTTTTTAATTAAAATGCACCTTTTTCCATTTTCCGGCCACTGTGCGTCGTAATGTAATACAACAACAATATGAAGCTATTTTTATTCACAATAATATTTTAGTACAGTTGCATTCGCCATGTCCACTTAGATATCATTGTTGTAAAATAAATTCATCACAATAACCTTTTTTGTTGCCAAATAAATAACACCATCACTGTCAAAAACACACTACTCGCCAACGGCCAGTTTCATTTAATGAATATAATTGACGCTAGTTATGAAAGAGACATTTATGGACGTGTTAGTTTTAAAGCACTGCAAAAGCTTTTAATTAAGTAAAGAGCTTTGTGTTCTTATATACTGTTCTTATATGTTCTTGGTCATTTTTAATTTACTTTTAATTGAATATTTATGTAGTACGTTTGCTAAAAAAGTATATGCTGTTAATTTGATATAATTTATATATTTTTTTATTTTATTATAAAAGTCTATAAAGTTGCTATTTATAATGATGATGGCCTTCGGTAACGGGGCTCACCTCCGTAAATAAAAGATAATAAATAGTATAACTATTTCAATATCAATCAACCTGGCTCTTTTTGAAGTCAGTCAAAAGTAAGATTTGTTAATATTTGAAGTACTGGAGTCAAATTCACAAATTAAAAAAACGTGTTGCGCATTGTAAAGTAAAACAGATTTTTCAATCATACTCTTTCATTTGTATTATTTACTATATATAATTATATTTTAACATATTCTATAACTTTTAAAGACAATTAACACACCTTTAGATTTTAAAGTCACAGTTAAATGCCCAATTTGTCTCTTCATGGCTTATAAGGTTCAGTACAGGCCATTCATATAATACCATCCAGATTCATAAATCCCGTTGTACGTGATGAAAACTTTATTGAACTATGCTCCTAAACCATTATCCAAGTTTGCGCATTTCAGAATGCATTATGGGTACTATTTTAAACCATTTTTATAGATATTTACTGACATCTGTAAAAAATATTAACAATGATTGATGATGTTCGCTAATATTATGTAAAATAAATACTAAAAGTCTTATCAGGATTATTACTACTACTAAATCATAAAGGTCCCAACATCAAGCTCAGTGATATATAAGCAAGTATATAATACAAATGGTAAGAGGCTTATTCCTGCACCTGGGGTGCACTTTAAGCTGCGGGTAACTTGGAAATTAATTCTATTCATATACGAAGACAAGTAAGAAGTTCAAATCGTGTGTGTTATACGCTGATTAGTATATGCATGTAAACCAAACTAGACATAGGTCCTAGAACCTTCTATATATATATATAGTATAGGTACCTATTATTGTTTTTACAATGTAATAATATGTTTTAATATGTACAATGTATAATGTTTTAATATGTCTTACATACAACTGAAATGGACTCTAATATCATCAATTATTATTATTAATTACCAAGTTTTGTGTCGAATTATTATTTTAGGTTTTATATTTTAGACGACATTGCATTGTAATTAAATATTGAAATTTATTTTTAAATAAAGCTTATGTCATAAATAATTTAGAAATAAGAAGGTTTTTGTTATTTTAATAATTCACCAGTTAATTTGAATGTTTCAGGAATATGACGAGAAAAAACCCATTGACAATTACAAAACACATTATACTTGTTGTCCCCTTTTAAAGAGATTTAAAATAAATAGAGAAAATGAGATGTAAGAAGGCTGAAAGCGAGGAATTTGCCTCCTATTCTTTTTTTATAAAATAATCTACAAGCTTACCTACTTCAATTAGTTCTATAAAGTGTCAGTACTAATCTTTATCTCGGTTTAGTCAGTCGAATGCGACCTTCAATAAATTTGATATAGTTAGATACCAATACTAATATTGCTCCTCGTAAAAGCCATTCAACCGATGCCCAAGATGTCATACTTTAATTTCTTTATTTCCCCGAGAGTAGTGGTATTAAAACGGGAATTGGCCATACAAAAGAAAAGGGGAAGGTTTGAGATAAGCACAATTGGTACGAGAATCGTGTATTTTTTGAGTATTTATTTTATTCATGTCAAAAAATATATTTATTATGGTTAGACAAACCATAGGTATATTTTATTTACATAAAACCCAAATTTTATTGGGATTTATGATTTTAACTACAATATAATGTTAATTTTAAGTTAATCATACAATAACCTCCAACTCTAAGGAATAATCTCTTTATTTTACACGAAAGGGAACACCTGAACTCTAATCCATGATAAGTAACAGTTATTATTATATCAAATGTATATGTTTATACCTTTAAAGCAATGATTTTTTTTTTAATATGTTACAGATTTTAAGTAAACTCTCAAGAATGGTATTCATTTATTTAGTGATAAAGATTTCAAATGTGCTCCAGATATTAAGATAATATTATCAAAACAAAACTTCAAAATCTAACAGTTTATTTATATAAGTATAAAAATATTCAGAATGTATGTGCCACTGTCACACCCTCGTCATATCACTTCCGAAGGGATATAATAATTCTTTTGATTATTTTTCTTCTTAAATTTATATGCAAAAATATTTTATTACTTGAGTGCCTAGACTTTTACTTAAGATTTGTAGAAAATTAACATTACATTTTTACATAGGATTTACATAAAAACTTCCAATTATGTACATATACATTAAGGATATTTATTGTTGTCTATATACATACTATATATTTGCTGTACTGTTTATATTTACTTCTTTGTGACGATGTAAATTAAAAATACTATTATAATAACGTATATATTTATTTTACAAGTAACACTACGTATTACTTTCACTCAAATGAAACTTATTTCAGAAATAGTCTTCCTTAAACAAAATTTACCGTATACCAGTATATGTATTGCTATCTCGCTTCAATTATATGTTCTCTTGCTCTCAATTAGTAAAAATTTTTTTTACAATGACACAAGACATAAACAAGACTATATTGCATAGTTGCATTTATATACAATTCAATTTATTTTTAAATTCTGTTCACAATTTGCTGTTTAAAAATTTATATTATTTTTAAATGGAAATGTTACGTTTTGGGTAGATCTCGAAGAATTCGGTCTGCCCATTCAGGTGTACCCGACTTTCGAATTTTGGAAAAATTTCTTCACAGGTCTTCTTATGACCCCCTGAGTCCGAAATGACCATTGGTCAAAAAGTTCATATATATATATACGAGTATATATAAATTGTGGGAAACCGAAAATTTTTGGAAAAAAATTCATAACTTTTTTCTGGTAAACATTCCCTCCTCGCAAATATTTTTAATAGAAAGTTTATTTTTTTACTCTAAATTTAAGGCAACGCACTAGGTACTCCTTTAACTATACCAAATAAAATTATCACAGTTTATTCTCGCAAGAGGTGTTATTCTTAGGTAGTGAGTTATATTTTAAACTAGTTACACACGAGGCCTACCCAAGAATGTCCCCCTAACGGGTACGGATTTTTTTAAATACGTTTTTTTTAGTCAAGGTCAAACGAGTAAACGATCCACCTGAATGTCAGTGGCTCTGAATTCTGAATAGGGCTATTTATGTCTTTAAATTAGGGACTTCAGTTGTGTGTAGTCTCCGTTCGATTTGTTTGTTTGCTCGATATGTTATACTATAAATTGCAATATATTACTAATATGATATTTATATTACTAATTATCAAATTTTTCCATAGGTTTATTTGTTCTGCGAGATCTCTTTTGATGTACTTGCATTGTTGTTTATTGTGAACTTTTGTATTTTGAAACGATATTGTTTACTTTTTAAATTTCTTAATAAATAAGAATCAAAGTACATTTGTAAATGTGTCGTATTGTAAACCAAAATACACATGGACTGGAATTTTATAAACCAATATGTATTCACAATTTTTGTTTTAACAATCTTTTTTGTAAAATATACAAAAAACGTCGACGATAGCTAGTTTATGCATGCATGCCTTAATTCTTATTCAACCATAAACTACGAATGACATTTTTAAAGTGGGTGTGAAACAAAAACGATGGATCCGTTTTTATTTTTACAAGGTTTACGAGTATTTCATAAATATACATTATATCTTCTCTTTAAACATGTCTAAAATAATATGTATGTTTTTTTAATTTTTAAATATAGTAAAAATCTACACTGTGTTTACAATATTTCATTTTAATTTTGGATCATTTAGTTACAGTTACAGCTGTAAATTGTAATTATAAAAGTAGATTTCCAATATCTAAAATTCTTATTGACATACTAAGCCACAGTAATACTTATTAATATTATACAACTATTAAATAATCAGTGTTTTGATTTACATCGATTTGTGACTTTGTTTTTCGAATAAGACCCGTAAATTTTAATATTTTTCAAAATGTTAAATTAATAATGTTTAAATCAAATTTAACTTTAATATACTGTCTTATAACTATGTTTTATGGCTGATTGTTTTATATTAAAATAATTATAAAATTGCATATGCTTGCAATTTTATAATACTATGAGGAACAAGGCTTTTAGTTAAAAAGTATGTGCATCTTTTAACTGATATTAAATATGTTTTATTCCCCAAATCATCTAATAAAAAAATAACTATTCATAAATCAATAGTTATTATATTTGATTGCAATAAATGTATGTTGATATGAGATTAGATGTACACCGTGAAAGGACAGCAACTGATTTAGTACTTTTTGTAGTTTTTCTTGTATTTCATTATCTTTTGTTTAAAGTGCTCTATAGCTAGCCTGATAATACCGAAGTGACAGACTGGCTTTCATCCAATATTGTTTAGAGAAACTTTAGAAGGTACTGGTAACAGAAATACGGTTTTGTTATAATAGTACTAGTATATAGTTTTATTGTAATAGTCATATTATTAATATTCAATAACTTTTGAAACTTACATTGAAATTATAATAAGTAATTATTTTAAAAGTTTTTTTTTACTTTTAATAATAGTAATATCCAGACATTTATATTCAATATAGATTAACGGAAATAAAAAATATAAAAAAAAAACATAATTAAATGAAAAAACACATTTAAACTAAATCCAAATTGGAAGGTTTAGCGCCTCTGACATCTTATTTGTGACAAATTAGTCCTTAGTTAGTGTACGAGAAAACGAAATGTTAAATTTATAAAGTGACCTGTTCTATTTATTGATATTTTTATTGATTTATTATCTCTTCAGATAGTGCACTATTAAATACTAATTAAAAAAGGTTTGACGTAGTAAAAATGTTTTATAATGTTAAAAATGTATGCTGAAGTAGAAAGCATTGAAAAAGTTAAAAATTCACAATAGCCTACTTAGATATTTAATAAGCTAAAAATATGGGAACTATTTTGTTGCTGTACCAGGCTGAAAAGTTATATAGCTGAATAAAACACGTCGTAACTTGGTCTTAATTCACGCCTCAATATCCCTTGGTGTCAACTTGAAAAACTTATTTAACTTAAAGTTTGGTAGTATGGATGATGTATTAAATAAATAAATAACTTTGTTTCTTCTATGCTTTTTATTTTTTCCTAATAACATGATTTATTGATATGATTAAACGTTTCTATCATATAATATTATATACAAAAAGTAATTTATGTTTATTTTAGAAATCACAACCAGGGTGGGTATTCAGTAATAAATTAGTAGAGCATAGCAAGAATTCATAGCAAGAAGTTTGTAAGAATATTAGGTCATTGGTATTCTAACTCTTAATGCATCTATTTGTATTACTAAAATGTTTGTATGAATGTACGAAAATGTTTGGAAACTAGAAGGAATAAAGGGGATAGAGTAAAAGAGACGTAATGTGACAATTTTTATTCTTAAAAATATAATTGTGTACAAAAATGTAATATTACAAAATATGTCGATTTTATTCAATAGAATAATATACCCTAATTCAATAATAATATATTTTTTAATTTCTTTATCTTTTTATTTTCCTATCTAATACTTCATAAAGTAAACAAATTTACACGAAAATATATTTATTTATCGTATTACATACGTTTTAGTAATACCATTGTAAAATGTTTGCACATACTCTAAAAAAACTGAATGAAGTAAAAAAAGCGATTCAGAATCATTAATAAATTTGTTTTTGTATTGGAAAAAAATAAAAAGATTTAAAAGCCTACTTGGTGCAACAATACTGTTTATTCAATAAAGTGAAATTTATTACAAACAGTTAATAAGTGTAATTGTTCACGATTAAAACTTTTTAATTTTACTAATTGTACGAAATAAAATGAGATAATAAAGTATAATACAATTTAATATATATATTTATTATAAACCTATTATTTAATTTATTTAACTTAATTCCTTTACGTTAACGGTCAATTTAAGATAATAATTAAAATAAAACAAAACTAAAAGAGTTGTTTGACGATCGAGGAATCAGTTTCAATATTGAGTTTTATTGTCAGCTATAATACTTAATACTTAGCCATTTGGCACGATTAAAAATAAGATACTATTTGTGGTCACCCTATTTAAGAACAATGTAACAAAACATATTTATATATAATCTGTGCTCAATAATATATTTTTTGCATATTAAGCGTAAAACAAAAAAAAACGAAAGATTTTTTTTTGTTTGGTTATAACTTTGGTGACGTCATAAACTATTAAATATCAGCTATTTTGACACCATATAATTGTAGGTCTAGTTAATTATTATATTTAATATCTCCAAATATAAAAACGTTTAAAGCAATGAAATACTCCATGAGTCTCTACAAGGTGTTACCAATTCTGCGTCATTTTTTAAAAATGCAAGCAAAGCAATTAGAACCTGTAATGTCTTTTGGGCTGTTTTAATCTTGAAAGAATAAAATAAACTCTATTAATTGTATATTTAGAAAAAAAATATTAGGAAGTCTACCAATATACTAATAAGATCATTTCAAAACTATACATGTACAGTATTTATAAATATACCTGGATATGTTTATAAGATAAAATGATAATTAGTGGGTTGAAGAAAATGTTGTTTAGTTTAATTAGATTAGGTTACTTATATTATTACATCTAAAACTATGCACACTTTACCATTTATAATTGTATAATATTTGATAACGACTGGAAGTAACTAATAGGAAAAACACTACGTCTTAATAGAGATGATTATATTATGTACATTCTTTAAAGCGGCTAAGGAATAGTTCAAATAGGCATGCGACGCATTTTCGTAGACCAGTTTCCAAGCGGTGTGGTAAACTTATTAGACAGTATAAAAAAACTATAGAAAAAAGGAAAAAAATACATATTCTCATATTTTGAAAGTAAACAAAAAATTAAGGAGTATTGAGTAACTTATTTTTTTCAAAAGCTAATGTTGTTGTGATATGTGTTGTGACTGAGGATAGTAGTTAATATGCCGATAATTTAAACAACTATCAATATATTAGTGAAACAATATTGATATACGTTAGTCTCTTAATTAATAAGGTTTTACCACTCATCATTATATAAAAGAAGGCTAAATATAAACCACGGAAGGAAAACGTTAAAGAAATAATTACTCTTAAATAAAATATATGAATAAAAAAGGGAGGGAGAGATTTAATAATTAATAAAAGTTGAATTTTAATTCGTTATCGAAATATTTAAATAAGATTGTGCTAATAATGAGCCAACACATGGTTTCTTAATAGACTATGCAACTCAGTAGATAGTTGGACTGCAGCCAAAGACGCGACCAACTGGCTTCAAGTGTAACAATTTTAAGAAAGCCACAGTGTCCTCCAGTTAATGAATTCTCAGTAATGTTATATATTTTTAATAAATAAGCATTTATATTCACTTTATGGTAATTATGGATATTTCTGTTTATCTTTTAACCTTAAATGAAATTCACGAATAACACATCACAGTCAGTTACTTTAAATTAAATTGTGTAAAAATTTTAAAATTGTCATTAAATATACCCCCCATTATTATCATTAATTATTATATATATATATATTAATTACAATGTGAACGGATCCTTGCTACAGGCTGTAAAATCTCTTTACAGAGATCACTCAGCCTGTGTGCGAGTAGGAACTCGCATGTCGCCCTGGTTTGACATCCAATCGGGTGTTAAGCAAGGTTGCGCTATGTCAGCTTGGTTGTTCAATATGTATTTGGAAAGTTGTCTCCAAGGCCTGAAAGACAGTGACATGGGAGTGAAAGTAGGTGACTTTAAGGTCAATTGCTTGCCATATGCAGATGATGCAGTGCACATTGCATTATCAGAATGCAATTTGCAGGCATTGGTCACCACTCTGAAAGATGGGTGTGAAATTAATGATCTAAACCTGAATGTAGATAAGACGAAGGTTCTGAAATTTAAAAGAAATGAAGAAAGAACAGAATGTAAGATCAACGTGAATGATAAGATAATAGAACAAGTAAATGAGGTGGTATATTTGGGAAGTATGTTTAGCAGAGACGGAAGATACGAAATGGATGTGGAAAGGTGTATTGCTGCCGGTAACAGAGTCAACGGTGCTTTGACTGCATTGTTGAGAAGGCGAAACGTCAGCATAGCTGCACGTTTGGCTGTACACAATGCGGTTTTGCTACCGACGCTGTTATACGGTAGCCAAACGTGGGTAACACAGAAGAAGAATGTAATAAAGATGAAGGCTGTGGAGATGCGATCTTGTCGCTAAATATGCGGAGTCAGTCTAGCTGATCGAATCTGCAATGAAGAGAGGCGAAAGAGGTATGCAGAGACCGTAACGTTTGGCGCTCCGTCGTCTCTGGCTACCCCGCAAGGGATATGGCGTGAAGCTAAATAAATAAATAAATAAATAAATATAAATAGAAAGCAGCAACAATTTTTATTTTAGGTTAGTAATATCTCGTTTCTCTTAAGTATAACGTTTTTAAGCTTAAATGACAATACTGATAAAAGGTAATCGTTTGAATAGTTACAATTATTTTAAAAACCTAGAGTGAGTATTGAGATGATCGGTAATTCTAACTTTTATCTTCAGTGTAGTACACTGAAATGAAATTGTTGTTGTAATATTATTTAATTATTTTTACAACAACAATTTCATTTATTTTATAACAAAATTATTCTGCAGCTTTGTTTTAGATACAGAGATTTTAAACTTTACATCTTAAGATTAATTATAAGATTAATTAATGATTTATTCAAGAATATATATCAATTGTATAATTGCTCATTTATTTGAATCTATTTAAAATTAACAAACAATTTTATTTACGGCAACCTTAACTTGTACCAATACTTAAAAACATTAAGACAAAAATTAATTACCTAGTCGTATATTAATATAAGATTAATAAATAATTGATAAATAAAAGTAGATATTCCTTTACTTTTGATTCATAATAACTTCTTAATTAAAAGTGACATATAATTTATTAAAAGCTACAGAAAACAACTTAATATTATTGTGACCGTAAATGGTCTCAATATTTAATTTAGTAAGTAGAACGTATATATAGAATATAGAATAGTTCACAGGGCAAATGTAACTTTTGGAAGTTTTATATTAAAGGAACATTGATTATTCTTAAATTATTTTTAATAAATATTATTTTTAATGTTTAGAAGAACATATTAATTTTTCATAGAAATTTCTTTCAGAGACCTTTCAGCAGAACATGATAAATATATAAATATAAAAATTATTTCCACATATTTATTATTTATGTTCAGATATAATAATTACGAGTAGATATGTCCTGTATGTTCATCCATCGTAGCTTTGTACGGGTTCATTTACCATTTAAGTTTATAACGTATCTTGTCTAAAATTTGATGTTTGATCAGTCATTCCATGGGACATGTGTGATATGATACGCATGACCGGATGGACTCTTAATGTTAAGGAAAACCGCGTAACCGGTAAGATTATATAAAAAAATTGTAATTTGAAAATTTTTCTTCAAGTGCTTTACAATGTTTTAATAATCAATAAATATTTAATTGAACGACTATACATTGTAAAAAAAATTGTTTAAATTGTATAATGAAGATTGGTGTCCTAAATTTGATATAAAAACCCGTTCGATCATTAGCATTCAGTTTTTATATTATTTCTAATTTATGCAATTATAAGTGTATATACTAACCAAAGACATTTTATGAAAGTTTCTTAACGACAGAATAAACTTAATGCTTTTTAATAAGAATATTTATATATTTAAAATAAATGACAATATAAAGAATTTGGATATTATAAATTTTCATATATTAACACAACAATAACATTTCAGTAATTTTTAATTAATGATAATTTTATTTATTGTATAACTTACCAACTTGCTAGATTTTTGTACGAAATAGAGTTCAAGGGTACATCGTATCTTATCCTTGATATAGAGTGCTCTGGAAGTATAGTTCAGGCGATCGTTACGAACGTGACTAGAAATAGAAAATGGAACATTCTTCTAGCTTTATCTCGACGGTCATCAAAACTACATGAATACTGTTTAAGGATTGAGGGCTTTGGACAGACAACTACGAAGCTTATATATTATATATAAGTTTATGGATATGAAATATTAAACTGTCACTTTATAATAATCGTACATGGCTGATAGTTATAAAATAATGTTATTTAAATTATTATTTTCTACCTATAACCTATAAACCTTATTATTTTGTAACTTGTAACGGATTCTCAACTCAAGAAAGTTAAAAAAGGAATAAAACAATTCGATATCAAGAGACACATTGTGGTTGATTATGACACTTTTAATAATGATGTTATTTATAAATAAAGTTGATTTATGGTATTGAAAGAGAGCTTATCTCCTTAACTTTGATTTACGTTTCATTCAAGATGCCAAAACATATTTTTATCTATACTTTGCTTTAATTTTATACTTGGTGGTTAAAATATTATAGTCATTTAAAACCTAACTCTTAAACCATTACTGGTGAAATTAAATTTCCTTTATTCTTAAGACATTGATCCTATAATCAATCGTTTGATATATTCTTATCATTTCGTTTGGTTTGGTATTACTGTCAATATCAACTCTCAAATCAGTATTCAGTCATATTCAGTCTCGTTTGATTTTTAGCTAAGCAGAAAAATGTATCGGATCGATCTTGGTAGTTAAATAAAATACAGTGTAGATAAATAGCATACAAATGATGGTGAAAAAAATATTTGATATAATTAACTCATCTAACCATAGTGGATATTTCCGTTGGGTTACGAGCCATAGCCCTTTGAATGCTTGGAAAATAAATTAATTTCTCGACTAGTGCTATGTATAAAAACTAAAACATTCTTGACTATTTATTGTTTACTCTGATTTTATTAGGTAATAAGGCGAGATGACTTAATTTAAAAACGTCAGTGTAAACTTTGAAAACGTAATAGAAGAATATTAACAAAAGTTGTATTCTATATATTAAATCAATAATTTATGAAATATTTAATTAATCATAATACAACACTTAAAAATTATAACGATAGATTTCACTTAAAAGAAAAATAAATCATGTCAAACCCATCTAAGCTTAGAATTCAATTCCTTGCAACTTGACAAATGTGTGAATGATAAAAAGTGGACATAGTGCTTCATCAATCACAAGAATTTTTCCTTTCGATATTTCTGCTTCGTTCATTTAATTTGTTACATATTATTGTAAATCAATCAAACTATCCGTTTGATAACTTAATCTTTATTTCTAAGGTTGAATTGTTTATTTAAAACAACATGAAACTCTTACTTTTAAAATTATCATAACTAGTGAGTACCTTCAGTCGGGGTTAATTATGAAGCTCTAATACCTTTATTTTAGAAGCACTTAGTGGAAATAATGTTTGCATTTTATTTGATTAAATATTAAAGCATCGTAAAGTAGCTTACACATGCTACAGTCAGATTTATAAATTATAACAATGTTTAAAAAGTGACACTTCATATTTCTTTATTTTATTATATAAATATTATATTTTACTATTAATATTCAGAGTTGGTTTTATTGATATTATAATTTTATATTTTAAATTATCTTCATAATATATTTTTTTTCTAAAGGAGATAGTAATGTTTTATCCAACGACAAATAATAATACTAACACTTTTTCAAAGCAGTAAAATATAAGTAATCCGTATGTTGTGAAATTCGTAAATGTAAATATCCTACCTAGTTCCATAAGAGTGTGAAGGGTTAATCGGGCCTCACATGAACATTCTGCAGCTGGGACTCATTCCTTTGATGATTTGAATAACAGTAAGTAACATTATTTTTAAAATTAAACATATCAAGTTTCTCCTCGTTAAGATGTTCATTTTACAATTTACATTTCTTCTTAAGTTTACCTAAGAAGTGAATATTTATTTTTATTACTTACCTTAATAGATACACAATTATTTGGATGTGTTTATTAGTAGAGAAAATTATATCAAATTCTGAATATGAATTTAATAAATAAAAAAAATTGTATTATTATTCAACAATAAACATATTAAAAGTTTAAAATAAATTTTATATTTTTTAAACTGCTATTAATGATTTAATTAATTACTAAATCACAATACCAGTGTCTATTGGTATTAAATAGTTAGTGACATATGTTAATATGTCACTAACTATTATAATACATATACTCGTCGCAAGCCATTTTAAACTAAATAAATATTCTGAAATATTTGACAAGGTAAAGAGAGAAGGATAACTGCAAAGAAATAAATCAATAGATTAAAAAAATACCTCTTAAAATTTTTTTACCAATTAATTAATGCACTAGTTTATAATTATTTATTTAACTTCACGCGATATTCCTTTCGGGGTAGCCAGAGACGACGGAGCGCCAAACGCCTCGGTCCCTGCATACCTCTTTCGTACCTCTTTCGCCTCGGCCACAAACATCAACCTCTTCATGCGTGCCTCATGTCCTCATGCTTCTTACGTGACCTTCCTCCAGTATCATAGATACTGTGTTTTCGAAGGTCACTCGAGGCCTCCCGCTGTCTCTCTTACCGCTCACTTTTCCTGTAGAAATCTTTTTTACCATTCTTTCATCACTCATTCGTTTGACGTGCCCAAACCACCTTAGCTCGTTTTTCTTTATTCTCACCGTGGCATCTTCGCTAATACCTGCCATTCTGTGGATCTCTTCATTTTGGATTCGGTCAGCTAGACTGACTCCGCATATTCAGCGAAGAGATCGCATCTCCACAGCATTCATCTTTCTTACAGGCTTCTTCTGTGTTACCCACTAGGGTGATTAAAAAAATCCTAGTTTTAAATTTTTATAGGGCACCGTCTTATATGGTTCCAATATGAAAAAAAATATATCCATATATATTTTTTTTAAATTTAAGTCAACTTTAGGGGTCGCTACCATCCATTAAAGTTTTCGAAAAATGCGTTACATACGGTAATAGGGTTGCACCCCTTGGGAACCAAAATGGCGGTGCCTTGTATTTTTGTACCTGCGTGTAAACAAGGTACGTTAGGTACCTGGTACATATCCTCTATCCACGTTTTTTAACCTCTTCAGTCTTCAGGTTATTAAGCTACAGAAAGGGTTTAAAGATTAAAGTTCTAATTTCGCAATAGAGTGTGAGCTTGTTTTTAAGTAAGTAATAATATAGCCAACCTTTTTAAATATCGTCGTCTTCGACCTCTTTAGACAGTCGGCCGGCTACTCTATTGTCAGGACCGTCTACCTCGAAGCCACAGCGAAAACAAGGGAGGAAAGAATTAATCGATGACCGTTTGGCTTTAAGTCTTAATGTTGCTAAGTTAAGCGATCGAAAAGCTGCTGTGGTATTAGCATCGACTCTCAAGAGCGCTGGCTGTGATGCTGAGAAGTATAACGTTAGCTTTTCTTCTATTCGGCGTCAGCAAATCCAGCGATGAAAAAAAATCTCAGAATCTCTAAACAGCGAGTTTAAGCCAGGGGTTCCGCTTACCGTTCATTGGGATGGTAAAATGCTCGAAGACATAACGGGACATGAGGTTGTGGATCGCTTGCCTCTTATAGTATAAGGACAGGGAGTGGAACAGCTTTTGGGTGTTCCAAAACTTCCGAATGGAAGAGGGCAGACGATGGCCTCAGCTGTTTATGAATATTGCTGCTCTTCAAATAGAAGGGTCAGAAAATTCTCCAAAGCGAGCCATCCTGGATCAAAATTTATATTACTTAATATTGCAACAAAAACCTGGAGGACTTCGTATCTTCTCACACATTAACGTTTTTTAAAAGTATCTCCATCTCCTACGATTTTTTAAAAAAAGACGTGCAGACCAGGCAGGACGATTGTTAGTTTAAAAATGTGTGACTGTTGTAAAGGGTCTAAAAGTTATCAACGATACAGCTGAGAGGGGAGTATCGTTGATTGAAGAGTATAATCGCCTTCATACGACCACCAGAAACAGTACCTATTGTTGGTGGTCAAAGGCTTTAACCGAAAATTCCCCGATTGTAACAAATCTAAATTAACATCTTTAGTTAGTAGTCTTACTTATAATACTAGTTTTCCTTAAATTTTTATTGTAGTTATTTAATAAAATAGGTTATAACTTATTTTTTACCCGTTCATAAAACCCAACACTTTCATCCCTGGTAGCGACCCCTAAAACCTGTTTTATAAAATCTAAAAAAAAAATTGGTGGAATTTTAACCAATAAAAATACACAAGCATTTTTGAATCACCAACGTTTGGCTGCCGTATAACAGCGTCGGTAGCAAAACCGCATTGTGTATAGCCAAACGTGCAGCTATGCTGACGTTTTGCCATCTCAACAATGCAGCTAAAGCACTGTTGACTCTGTTACCGGCAGCAATACCTTTAGCCTTTCCACATCCATTTCGTATCTTCCGCCTCTGCTAAACATACTTCTTAAATATACCGCTTCATTCACTTGTTCTATTATCTTACCATTCACGTTGATCTTACATTCTGTTCATTCTTCATTTCTTTCAAATATAAGAATCTTCGTCTTATCTGCATTCAGGTTTAGACCATTATTTTCACACCCATCTTTCAGAGTGGTGACCAATGTCTGCAAAGCGCATTCTGATGATGCAATGAGCACTGCATCATCTGCATATAGCAAGTAATTGACCTTAAGGTCATCTACTTTCACTCCCATGTCACTGTCTTTCACGCCTTGGAGACAACTATCCAAATACAAATTGAACAACCAAGCTGACATAGCGCAACCTTGCTTAACACCCGATTGGATGTCAAACCAGGGCGACATGCCAGCTCCTACTCGCACACAGGCGGAGTGATCTCTGTAAAGAGATTTTATAGCCTGTAGCAAGGGTCCGTTCACATTGTATCGGGGCAGTATCTCCCATAATTTCTCTCTCACAACCCGGTCAAACGCCTTTTCCAAATACACAAAAGCACAGAAAACCTTTTGGTTTATGACCAAAAACTTTTCCGTGATCATGCGGAGGGAAAAGGCCTGATCTATACACCCTCTTCTAGGTCTAAAACCTGATTGGGCCTCCTACAACAGATCTCACTTGCATTCTTCCCGATAATATTTTAGCATAAACTTTACCGCCCAAGCCGATCAAACTGATAGCCCTATAACTTGTACAGTCTATCTGTGAACCTTTGCCTTTATACAAAGGTACGATGACTGCACCTCGCCAATCGTCTGGGACCTCTTCTGATTTCGAGCATAAATTTCACAAAAACCAGAACAAGTCCAAGACACGTGGCTCACCATATTTGATCATCTCGGCAGTAACTTCGTTTGCTCCCGCAGCCTTACCACATTTCAGGCTTCAAATCGCGCTCTCCACTTCTTCCAAACAGATTTCACCATTGGCTATATTGGGATTCAGCATTTTACTGGTATTCGAGGCCGAGGCGTCCTCTAATTCATACGTCTCCTTATAGAATTCCGCCAACCGCTGCGCAACGTGTGCTTGCTCTGTTAAGATTTCACCGTTCTTCGAAAGCACCCCTTTCATTCTACACGTTACGGAACAACCCCGGGAATCACTAACTTCTCGCCAGAAAAGCTTCGCGTTTTCCCGGAAGTTGTTTGTCAACCTTTCATCCCTTACTTTCTTAGAATTTTCACGCTTTCTCTTTATAAGTGCTTTTGTTTTGTGCTTTTGCAGCTTGTACTCTCTTTTTCTTATCTCTCTCATACTTTTATCCTTAGAAGAGGCTTTATAATCCAGCCATGCTTTCATCTTTAACTCCACAGCGTCTTTCACTTCATCATCCCACCATTCATCGTGCTTTTTACTAAAACCTCTTTTCCTTTTACCACATACCTCTGTCGTTACTTTCACCATACTATTTCTAAGGTTCTGCCAGCATACTTCAACATTTTCATTTCCAGAATCACAGCTTTCAAGCTTCTTAGAAACCCTTTCTTGAAATTCCTCTCTGATCGGTGGATTTTGAAGCTTCCAGCTTCTTATTCGATAATTCGACTCCAAGCCAGGACACGTCGTGCGGCTGCGCCAACCTGCAAACAGACCTCTTATTCTAGCAACTACTAGATAGTGGTCCGTTTCCAGATCAGCACCCCTGAACACTCGCGTGTCCATAACTTGGTTTCGAATACGCTATTCCACTAGGAATAAATCAATCATACTTCTGTCTTCCTCTCGCTCCCATGTGTACATGTGAATTTGTTTATGATCAAACATCGTGTTTGCCACAAACAAATTTCTCTCCTTACAAAATTCCAAAATAAGTTTTCCAGCCTCATTTACTCTCTTATCATCGTACTTGCCTAGCACGCTTTCGTAACCACGTCACGCGGTTCTAATCCATTCATTAATATCTGCACATACTATCTACTTTTCTTTACCTCTGACACTATTTAGAACATCCGTGACACTCTCCCAAAACTCCTCGAGCCCGCTCACTGGAGCTGAGGATACTGGCGCATAAATGCCTTACAAGAATACTCTTTTTATCCCCAGCTTAAAGAGAACCCAAAAAAAGCCTTGGGTTGATAGCCTTGTATTCTACCATTGCATTAACCATTCGAGAGGACAACAATACGCCTACACTTTGGCAACCTCGCTCACCCTCTGGAACCCCAGCCCAGAAAGCGACCCGGTTGCCAGGTAAATCGGTCGTATCATTACCTTTTCATTTGGTCGCAGACACACAAATAACATCCAGATCTTTGTCATCCATCATATCTTATAATTCATTCATCTTCTGTTCCATTCCTCCTCTTACATTCCATATAGCTATTTGTAGCTTGTAGCTCCCGCTATTCGGAACATGGCGTGTTGGTTGGCGGTCCCCAACGCCGCATTTGTTCATATTATAACATACAAGTAAAAACATTACAAAACAATACAATACAATATGTCAAAATTACAATCATTATTTAAATTTATTATTATTATTAATAATTAACAATTATTCATTTAAAAATATATACAAATCCAGACATATCAAAAATCTGATTATATCAAATTAATTATATTAAATTATTCACTTAAACTTATATAGTATAGACATGTCAAAATATGCAGGTATGATGCAATTATTACTAAAATTACTTAAATCTTTCATGATATTATCGTTCTTTTTTTTAATATTTGTTAAACGTATGTAATCCCCATCTTCGTAGTAACTTCTTTTCCAACTCTGATTCCATGATCTTCAAAACGTTATCATAGTTCCATATCTTTCCAAATCCACGACTAGTCACAGTGCGTGAAGGCTTGAAGTTGCGTTTGTGCCTCAGAAGCACTTTTTCTTATTTGCTAGGAGTGTCGCGGTCCATAAACTGACCCACTGTTTTTTGCGCGACCACTTTATCATGAACTGCCAACCGATAGCGCCGGTCCGAAGGAATATCACAGACAACAGACACTCCCAATCGTAAACTTAGAAACACAAAAAGCGATTCCTCTCTTTACTTTACTTTACTACTAAACTACTACTACTAACTACTAAAATATAAATTTCGTACATACAGTATGCACTAGTATGTCTGAAATTTATACTTTACTTTAATTAATCATTTACAGAGCTCTTGTAACTTGTAACTAGTTGACTCACAGTCCACGTTTGATCTAAATCAAAATATTAAACAGTTATTTATCTTCTCTAGATTAAAATTTAATTAAAAAATATATTAAATGTTCTTGTCATGATATTTTTTGGTTATATTATATGGAAAATTATTATTTATAATAATCAAATTTTCTTTTAATATATAATATATTTTTATCTGAGAATTGAATGATTTCTTTTTTAATTGATCTCAAATTTTGTTAATAAGATATGTCTCATAAAACGGGTTATAATAATTA
Source organism: Melinaea menophilus ssp. n. AW-2005 (assembly GCA_918358695.1). Taxonomy (NCBI): domain Eukaryota; kingdom Metazoa; phylum Arthropoda; class Insecta; order Lepidoptera; family Nymphalidae; genus Melinaea; species Melinaea menophilus. The sequence goes on along the minus strand of OU911043.1, from coordinate 15,202,810 downwards.
GTCACTTACAAAATAAACCTTTTTATGTTTGTAAAATACTTTGATAACACGTTGATTTATGGAAACCTTCACTTATTTACTTGTTATTTATATTGCGGCTAAATTAAAATTTACTAACAACACACATATATATTTAACATATTTACATGAACAATGTAATTATAATCCTAACTTTTCAAACACAAGATTTTGAATTTAACTTTAGTTTCATGAAAGCAATTATAATGAAACGATGAAAGTGAAGAATCACTTCCTTCCTCGGAGAATCGAACTTTCAACGAGATTCAACTTGAAGAATATACGATTTTAATGATTACAGAGATAATAACTGGAACATTGCTAGTCTTTCCTAGCTCTAATTAAAACATATTATATAGGTATAATAAAACGCTTTTATAAATATTTAAGATACGATACGGCAATAACATTCTCCATTCCCTCTCTTAAATCTTTTCCTTGTTATCTAATTGCTTTTCTGAACAGTGACAATTAAAATAATTACTTATAATTATAAGATTAAAAGAACTAATTCAATCGAAACAAATAAAATATATATAAATGACTTATTTTTAATAAAATAACAATTTAATAAGAGCTTTTAAAGAATAGTTTTACAAAAACCTCACATCTATATTTTGTAAAATGCATTTTTGTAACACGCATTTTTTGAAGAAATTCAATTTGGGTCGTCACAAGCATTGAATGGAAAATTGGTTTGTTAAAATAATATAAAAATATATAATTCGCTGTGACTAATGAACAAATATATTCCAATTTTATTATAAGCAAAATAAATTTTATACAATATTTAATATATTATCACATTGTGGTTAAATTTAAAACATCCCTTTGTACCTTGTGATATTGTTTTATAAATATAAATAATAATAAACTTTTCATATTCTCGGCTTGTGTTATTATTAAAATTATCGTTGTACAGAATTTGTGAAAAGGTCGGGGATGAAACATAGGATTTTTATTATTTTTTATTACAATATCTTTTTTATTTTATTTTTTGACAAGTTGTCTGTTTCAAAAGACTACTTGTCAAAAAATGACACAGAAGTTAAGCAAAAATGTTCCTTAAATAAGTGGATTTAATTTTAGTTAATTTTGGATCACCAGCTTCCTCACTGGGCGGAGCATATAGGTCGTTCTCGACGGTTTTTGCACGGACCCTAAGCCCGTGAATGATGGTGTACCCCAAGGCTGCGTGCTATCCCCAACTCTGTTGCTCCTGTTGGATATCTCCAACATACATTGTTATGCGAATAAAAGCACTATAGCACTATAGAAACTTCCTTGGAGATGGTCTCTGAGTGGGGTGCACTGAACCACGTTCAATTCAATCCCGAGAAGACACAAGTTTGCGCGTTTACCATTACGAAAACCCCATTTGTCGTATCTTCGTACCGCTCTTCGAGAGCACTCCCCTCATTGCCTCACCAAGTATCAGAATACTGGGTCTCGACATTTCGAGCGATTGTCAGTTTCGTGATCATCTGGAGAGCAAGGCCAAGTTGGCCTCGATGAAATTAGGAGTGATCAGTAGAGCAAGGCAGTATTTCAGTCCTGGCTAAAGACTTGAGCTCTACAAAGCGCAGGTCTGGACTTAAATGGAGTACTGTTCTCATCTCTGGTTCGGATCACCCCAATATCAGCTTCTACCATTTGAACGCGTACACGTACGGAGAGCCGTTTGGATTGTCGGGAACCCGGTGCTCTATGAACGGCTGTACTCTTTGGCATTGCGTAAAGACATTGCATCTCTGTGCGTCTTCTACCGCATTTACGACGGGGAGTGTTCCGAAGAGTTATTCGATTTCATGCCTACCGCCGAATTTCATCACCACACAGCGCGCGCTACGACATGGGTACCTTCAAAAAAGGCGTTTACTCCTTTCTACAAGGCCGGCAACACTCTTGTAAATCTTCGGATGTTGCAAGAGTTCATGGGCGGCGGTGATCACGTCCATTTGTGACCCGCCAGCTCGTTTGTCCTCCTCTTAAATAAAGAAAATATATTTTTTTTAAGTCTTTACAATAATTCAGCTAAAAACGTTTCAGTCCACGAGTTATAGTTTTTATTTTCTCCTCTATTGTAGGTCTGATACCTTTATTATAATCAAATTTCATAATTGCAAGAAATTTGTTTATAGAACACCAAGATTTTAGCAAATTATTGTCAAAATACTATAATAATCTGTCAGAAAAAAATAAAACGAAAACGCTCTTTTATATATTTTAAGTCACCTACAACAATTTACAATAAGGAGCATCCCTTATTAGCAAAATTTAAAGAAAACCAAATTCAAAATAAGAAAAACATTTTGAGGCATATGAAAAGTTTTTAGTTAAAGCTAACAACAAATCGGCTATGCTATTTATTTCCAGGGTTATATCAGTAGTTCTAACTAATAACATCTTAGCCGATTGTATTGAAATATGATATCAAAAAATTATATAACATTGAAGTTAGAAAGATATTGTTGTTTCATTACTACACTATATCACATTATACATTATGTGTTATGTATTATTGAGAAATCAAATAAATTGAATTACATACTTATAATTATTTTAACAATCATTGTAAATGCAATTAATCAATGTCTTTTATAATAATCGATTTTACATTTGTTTTTACACATCCGGAATTGTTTATTAAGATGGCCGACGCAAGATTTAACAAGTTGTGATTTTGACTATATGTCGCTGCATTGAAAATTATTGAAAAATAAAATTAATTGATTTACATACTTCTAATTATTTTAACAATCATTGTAAAGGCAACTCATCAATGTCTGTTATAATAATCGATTCCACATTTATTATTTACACGTCCGGAATTGTTTATTACGATGGCCGACGTAAGATTTAAGAAGTTATGATTTTGACTATGTTGAATTGATGGATTGTTAAATTTAATGTTGTTTGTTTGTAAACAACTTCTTAAGTTATAATTTCTTCTTTATAACATTATTTTATGAATTGTAATACTTAAAGCCGTCCGAATAAGAGTTACTTAAATAGAGTATTTGATAGTATTATGTAAAAAAGTATTGTGATTGACTAGCAACGATTCACTTGAAGAGAGGAGAATCTTTGTACAAAAAAGGGTGTTTTATAAGCAGAGCTCAGTTTACGGCTGATTTTCGAGGAATACACATTGTAAGTAGAATTCATGTCAGTTTGTCTAATTAAATTTAATTAAATTTAAATGTTATTTATTTAAAATAATGAATAATAAAACAGGCACAAAAAAAACATGAACCAGAGGGGAGACCCCATTATTCTTAGGTTTTTGGGATCGCTGAAACCGAATATGACAATAAAAACTAATTTTAAATGCCCGTTTTCCCGCTAGCACCCCCTTATTACCTCTTAAGGGGTGAAAATTAAAATTTTTGTATAAAATCAAGATAGATGTGTATTTCTACGTTTTTTGGGATGCTGAAACCGAAAATGATAACTAAAAATAAATTCATGACCACTATCACCCCCTACCACCCCTTACGGGGGATGAAAATTTCAATTTTTTGTATAAAATCAAAACAGATGTGTATTTCTACGTTTTTTGGGATGCTGAAACCGAAAATGATAAGTAAAAATAAATTCATGACCGCTATCACCCCCTACCACCCCTTACAGTGGGTGAAAATTTCAATTTTTCTATAAAATCAAGATGGATGTGTATTTCTACATTTTTTAGGATGCTGCAACCGAAAATGATTACTAAAAATAAATTTAAGACCTCTATCACCCATTAACATCCCTCACCAACCCTTACAGGGGGTGAAAATTTAAATTTTTATATAAAATCAAGATGGATGTAAATTTCTATGTTTTTCAAGATGCTGATAGAAAAAAATGATTATAAAGTATATGGTAACCTTATTGTATGCATATATTTGTTATTATGATGCTGAGACAATCATGATTTTTGTCCTATTCTTAACAAGTTTTTTCATTTTTCATTTTTTTTTGTTTTCTATTTAATTCTACTTATACTGTTATCCATCCGGCAGTCTTGTAAAACGCTTAAAAGATGCTGAACCTAATTCTATGCCTCCGAAATAGAATTGTTACTATTTTCCTGACAATTTAGGAGACTAAAAGATGCTGAACCTAATTCTGTGTCTCCGAAATAGAAGGAAATATTTTCCTGACAACTTAGGAGACTACAGTGAGGAGCAAGGTGAAAGGTCCCATCTGGATCTTAAGACAATGGAACAGCGCTATCAGGGTAAATGGGATGTCAATATGTTAGCAGACTACTGTTGGAATTTAAAACGAGATTTGCCAGAACAGAAAAGAACCAATAAAAGGAAACCACTTAGAAGAACTTCTGACAACAAGAGATTTCGTTATCTTAGAAACAGGTAGACGCTGAATAGTGAGAGGCAAGGGGACTCACTTTAATCCAGCACCACAAAAGGGACCAGAAATCTATGCCGTCCACGCCGTTGTTCCTGGGTTACGCTAAGAGTGGAATTAAATCATGAATATATATCAGACACTTCTGATCGATAAAGCATTTGAATTTCTAATATAAGAGCTAAGAGTAACCTGAAACTAGTTTGATAAACATGTCATTTACTGTAAATCGTTAAAATTTCTTCATACATCTTGATTTTATACAAAATTGAAACTACTCCCCCCCCCGTTATGGGTGGTTAGGGGGTGGTATTGAGTAAAAGAGGTATCAAATTCACTTTTGGTTATCATTTTCGGTTTCAGCATCCCAAAAAACGTAGAAATACACATCTATCTTGATTTTATACAAAAATTTTAATTTTCACCCCTTAAGAGGTAGTAAGGGGGTGCTAGCGGGAAAACGGGCATTTAAAATTAATTTTTATTATCATATTCGGTTTCAGTGATCCCAAAAATCTAAGAATAATGGGGTCTCCCCTCTGGTTCATTTTTTTTTTTGTGTGCCTGTATAATTAACTTGTTTCATGTTGTTAATACTCTCCTACCTGTAATTATTTCACTATGATAATTGTCACTCATGTAACTGTTATAAAATCATAGAACTATAGTTGGTATATCTCATTATAGTTATTGTTACAATAGAATCGATAACTACTATACGGTCAGCGATTATTTTAAAAAAGAATAATATTTCAATAAATATCCGATATATATTATAAAATACGAATCATAATTAAAAACTTAAAACGCAAGCTGTCAGTATATAAACCGCAAAGTTGTTTAAAATTTTTAATATTTCAACAAGAGCCAAGCGAGCAATTTTGTAAATCAGTTAATGTAATATAGGTGTAAGTTTGTGACCCGCATCAAGTGAAGTGATCTGAACGACTGTCGGTCGACAGCGCCTGATTACACTGTGACACACCGTGCCAACTACACAGTTGCGGTTTTTATAATAGAACCTTCTGTCGTGGCTTTTATGGTAGTAGATAACGAGACTATATGTTACATTTCATGTATAATGTGACTTATATTGACTTTATACTTACCAGATATTGTTATATTGAAAGTTAACTTGAAGATTTTTATAAGAATAAAGTATATTTAAGAATATATTATAATATTTAATTCATTCATTTATACATTATTTCAATAATGGTGTTTGTAAATGTTCCAAATATACTTATTAAATATGTTACAAATTAGTAGATTATTATGTATTGTATCCGTAAATATAAGTTTTAAATTAAAGAACTATAAAAAACTTCAACATCAGGTACTACATACGATAGAGTCACTTTTTAGTTGTTCTTCATTACATAACAATATTTGTTTTGTCTACTTAACGAGATATTTATTTGATAAGTATATAAAAGCATATTTTTCAAATATTAAAGTTTTCCAAAAAATATACATTTAGTTATAATGAAGGTGTCTTCCTTCAAGATCATATTAATATGGCTTAACAAATTAATTAATAATTAAAAAACATTAATCGTTGCTGGAAATATTAGCAACCCTAAATTTATCTTACAAATTAAAAAATGTACTACTTATTATTTTATATTTTATATCGTCTATATGAGAAATGAGTCTGAGCAGCTGCGTTGCGTTGGCGAACCGGTTTGGCGTTGAGTTGGTGCTTATTGTGTCAGGTGCCTAATCGAGGAGGGTAGCGGGATCCGAAGCGACGGCTTTCCGCAGGCCGCCCGCAGATAGTTGGGGGCCCAATTAGTGGGTCAGCCACCGACGAAAGGCTGCCCTGCCAGCTACGTAAAATCCCAGGGTGGCTTCATCGTGCTGGTTGGCGACCAGATTAGGAGGCCCGATGGCGATCCCTGGAGGGGGTTCGGACGTCCCCGCAGTCTCCATACTAGCCTCCCAGTGGCATGAAATCACCAATTTCGGCACCGGGTTTGATACGTACCGCCTCGTTCAACTGCCATTTCTCATCCTATTCACTCTTTTATTTTATTTTTTTATGAAAAAGTCCAATAGAAAGAAGAAGTTTTACAGCGGTTGCACTCCTCCTCACTTAAAGTGCATCTCACTAACATCAGGAGCTTGCACTCTAATCTCTTACCTGTCCACCACCACCTGGAAACAGAGCAACCGCACCTGCTCTTTTTACGGAGACACGGATACAGTGTCCTCTAAGCGCTGCGTACGAGGATCATCCCGGTTACTCGTTAGAGCACAACTTTCGCTCACGTGCCGGGGTCTGTGTATACGCACTGAACGACCTCTGTATGCTGCGTCTCCGTAACCTTGAAGACCCTACTTTTTCTTCCTTATGGATTTTAGTAGACACAGGAAATGAAAAAATCCTTTATTGATGTGTCTACCGTTCGCACAGCGGTGATCAGGAGACAACTAGATTATTTGAGTATCTCGGTGAGGCTACTGATATGGCTCTGCATCAGTACCTTTCAGTGCAGCTCGTCTTTCTGGGGCATTTTAATGCCTGTCATCAGGATTGGCTGTTCCCGTACCAGAAGACCGACCATGCTGGAAGAGAAGCGCGGAAGTTTGCGTTGTCCTTCGACCATTTTCAGCTGGTGAGGCAAGCGACGAGGGTACCAAATGTAGTAGGCCATACAGCCAATTGCCTGGACCTTTTGCTGACAACTGATCCGGACAGGTATCGTGTAGAGGTGACCTCCCCCTTGGTAACCTCCGATCACTGTTTGGTGAAATCTGTATTTACATATTCCCCACCAGCTTTCGAAACACATGGTGTTAGGCGAGTATGGAAATATAAGTCAGCAGATTGGGATGAGATGCGGCACTTCTTTGCGGAAAACATTCGGCATACCTAATTTGGGCTGATGCTCGAAGCCGCAAAGGCTGCGGATGTAAGTTTAAAGAAGAGAGCCTTTAACCGAGCTGCCAAGGATGGCGAAAAGCTCTCTGTCAGAATTACTGGCAGTCGAACTTTCTGGTCTCTTGCCAAAGCGATCGAGTCGAACTTCTGCCAACCCTCACTAACTGCTCCGCTAAAGCCGGACGGATCTCTGGCCCATACAGCGACAGAGAAAGCAAATGTATTTGCTTATCTGTTCGCTGATAATTCACATCTAGACACTGGCAATGCTTCTCCAGCGCATCTTCCTCACTGCGGTATTTCGATGCCTGAAATCCGCATCACTTACAAAGAGGTATGGAGAGCCTTGTGTCGTCTTGATGTGAACAAAGCCAGTGGTCCTGATGGTATACCAGCCATTCTGCTCAAGACATCCGCAGCTGAGTTGTCTCCTGTATTGACACGTCTGTATCGTCTCTCTTTCAAGTCTGGAATAGTGCCGAAATCTGGGAAGCTGGCTAACGTGCAACTAGTGCCCAAAAAAGGCAGTCGTGCCGATCCTGCCAATTAAAGACCGATTTCAATCACCTCCATACTTCTCCTACCTCCTTTTAGCGTACCTTGAAGGTAACGATCTCCTCAGTGACCGACAGTACGGGTTTCGCCGAAATAGGTCCACTGGGGACTATCTAGTGTACGCTACGCACATTTTAGGCGAGGCCATCAAGAAGAACGGAGAAGCGGTCGCCGTCTCTCTTGACTTCCCGAAGGCATTTGACAGGGTCTGGCATGCGAGCCTTATAAGCAAGCTTTCAGCATACGGCATATCTCCTGGTCTGATCGGCTAGGTAACCCTTGACAATAAATACCGGAATGCCTCAGGGGTCCGTTCTTTCTGCAACTCTATTTCTGCTGCACATTAACGATCTGCTGAAGCCCGGTATCTATGGGTATGCAGACGACAGCACAGTTGTAGAAAGAGACCTGCCGAGTAGCCGGGCTAGTAGAGATCAAGTTCAGTCTGAAAGAGAAGATGGTGCAACGTTTGCATGACAAACTTCAAGCAGTCTCTGCATGGGGCAATGCCAATCTTGTCAAATTCAACGCCACCAAAACGCAGACGTGTCTGTTCACCGCCAAAAGGAGCCCTTTCACTTTGGCTCCTACTTTCCAGAATGTATCTTTGGAATACAATGACCGGCTTCAGTTGTTAGGCTTAGAGATTTCCTCGAACCTCAACTTTGGTCGGTGTATCGAGTCCAGAGCAAGAGCAGTTGCAGGAAAGCTTGTCGTTCTTGCGAAGGTCCGTCAATACTTTACACCGGGATAGCTACTGGTATTATACAAAGCACAGATCCGGTCGTGTGTGGAGTTCTGTGGGCTTATATTCGCTGGTGCCGCCCAGTCTCATCTTGCGGTTCTGGACTCAATTGAGAGGCGAAAAAAGAGGCTTATAGGAACAAAGAGGCTTATACCCTGAATTGGTTGAAGCCAACCTCCATAGCTTTGAACACAGGCGTAGAATTGCTAGCCGCTCAGTATTCTATAGGATACATTTTGGTGAGTGTGTGCAGCAATTACATGATTTAATTCCTCCGTCCCCCTTCCACCACAGGACGTTCCGATGCACGGCAGATATCCATCCTTACGTTGTGGACGTTCCCCCTGTGCGAACAAAGCGCTTTGCTTCGTCTTTTTTAGTTCGTACAGCGAAGGACTGGAACAGCCTGTCTGCGTCGGTATTTCCGTCCCAATACGATGTGGGTATCTTCAAGAGAAGAGTAAATAGGTTACTGGGTTAATGCGCCTTACCATCTATGACTACATTTCCACTTTCCATCAGGTGGAATGTAGTCAAGCACTAACCCAATTGCTATAAAAATTAAAAATAAAATATCGTACGAAAGAGATTACTTTCTTGTGTGTTATATATATAATAAATATAGTGTAATAGTAATATCATATTGTGTATTTCGTATAATTTGTTTTCAAAAACAAGGAAAGCTTAATAAGCTATTTTTAACCTTATTCTCTCTCATGTAAGTATAAAATAAGTCTATCAACAATATCCCCTCTAAACTGATAATCAATATTGTATATCATTCGTAAAAATCAACGAATAATATTTACATATATATATATATATATAATTTGTAGCCATATAACATACTTATAAATACTTATTCAATGGTCGTCATTTACATCAACTTCTATAATAATTTATCCTCGACTTGTCGTAACACTTCTTACATTTTGAAATAAAAATTAATTTGACAATTAAAATCCCAAAAAAAAATACCTCATTAAAGTAATGCTAGTTAAAAAAGTTAAAAGTCATATAATTTATAAAATCAGATTTTATTATTAGGAAATTCATCTAAAAAGAGCTAACGTCTATCTCTAAAAGTTTAAAAGAGATTGCATTTCCCACAAAGCCATTGTCTTGTCATAATTTTATCATTTTTCCTTATAACAGGATTTTCATTCCAGTGTTTTAGTTTTAGAGATGAAAATTAGTATATTTTGTTACCGATCTCAGTTACCAGGCTCTCAGAGTAATTATAAGTATTCAAACTGTCAAGTTTTAAAGGCTGTCTTTGGTTATGCATTTTCGAATAATATTTAATTAAAATATTTTATAAAAAAATTTCACAAGACAATTTTATAAATAATCAACACAATTTTGGATTTCCAAAAACATGCTATTAATACATTCTTTTATTGTTTTCCAGTTTCATTCAATTGAAATAATTGACTCTAGATATGAAAGAGATTTTTATGGACGCGTTAGTTTTAAAGCGCTGTAATCGCTTTTAATTAAGTAGAAGGCTTTGTGCTCTTGTATCTGAAACCTGTGGTCCCCATTTTTTATTTATTATTTTATAATAACTCTAAATATAATAGTGTTATTATTTCGATTATTAACTTTTTTTTTCCTATTATTATATTATATATTAATCTTATTATTATATATAGTTCTCCTTATTACTTTATGATAAAAAATCTATATAACTTTATTTATATTATAGCTATTGGTGATGGGTTTTGGTGAGTATATACAAATATAAAATATTATAACCGTCCCATCTATCAAAGTCATATTATGTTTCTTTGGAGCCAATTGTTTGATTATATTTGACTAAACTCAAAATGTATTAATAACTTGAAACTCTGAAGATCAATTCACAAACTCGACATACCTTTTGTGCAGTATCAAGTAACACAGGTTTTTATAAATTATATACTTTCATTTATATTATTTACTGTACACAAATATATTTTCACATATTTTATAACTTTATAAAAAATTAACTCACCGTTAGGTAGATTATATTTTGAAATAACAGTTAATAGTTCTATTTGTATGTTCAATACCATTCATACAAATCCATCCACATTTATAAATTCCAGGATACAACATGAAGACTTTATTCCGTAATAATCTTAAACAATAACCTTGTTTCGCGTCTTTCTCAACATAATGATAAATAGAAGAAATTACAATTATTTCGTCTCAGATTTAAATGACTATATATACGAGTAGCTTGTATACTTTGAACATTTTATATTATTTGCCTTCGTACTATTTTGAACTGTTTTTATTATAGTTTTATCTGCAAGAAAATATTAATAATGTTTTTGTGGGTGTAGGGAAATACACAATTCGTAGAATAAATATGAATGTTCTGATCAGGATCCCCGGTGGCCGCCGTGTTAATTTTACACTTGAATTATGGAAATGCATTTTATGTTTTGATTTTTTAAATTTCGATTATTGTTTTTGGTTAATAAAATGCCCATTTATTTTTTAATATATATATTATTGTTATGTTTAGATTCGCCTGTATTATAATATTATAAAACTGAAAAATACCGTATTATTTGAATATTAACATAAATTTCTATATAAACACCCCAATATCAAACTCAACCATGTATTAGCAAGCATATAATATTAATGGTAAGAAGCTTATAAAAGCTACACTTTAAGTTGTTTGTAAATTAGAAATTAATTCTATTTAGAGAAGATTCCTAGTAAGAGGTTCAACTCGTGTGTGTTATAGGCTTATTAATATATGCAGGTAAAATATAATAGACATGGAGGCCAAAAGGTTTTGTTTTGACAAAGTGAAATAAAAAAGTAAACTCATACCACTTCACTTCGATTTTCTGTAAAAGATTAGCATCATCTCAATTTATTGAATTATAATCGATTTTCAATATATTTATATTAGTTCTCGAATGTAATAAAGGCCATTCAATTAATACCCAAACTTAACTTGTTTTATTACCCAGAGCGTATTGGTATTAAAATAGGAAAAGGCAATAAAAAATGGGGGAAGTTAAAAGATACGTCGAAATGGTACAGGAATAGTATTTTTATTAGTATTGATGGCTTCTTTTAATAGCTAAATAAATTTCAATCGTTATGTTAAGTTAATCAATGTTACATAAGTTATTAATGGATACAAAATTAATTTATGGATCAACAGAACGAGCAAAAAATGAAATAATTTAGTTTGGTCAAATGATTGATGTGCTTATTTCGTCTTTATTTAATCTGTTTTTACTAGTTATATATTTTCTAGTAACCTACTTTGTTAAGACTATAAAATTCCTTCTTATATTTTTGTAACATGATTATTTAGTATATTGGATAAATTGAATTGTAATTGGATGAAATTAAATTATAATCAAGAGACGTATAATCTCTTAAATCTCTTTATTTTCCAATGAACTGATTTCAATATTTTATATCTTGGAATTTTGACTAATGTATTCTTAATCCAAATTCATACCACAGAATCAATATACATTAAAATATATTATACAATATTAGTCTTGGGACGTTATGAATCCTGTTTTAATTATTCAATATAAAGCGAACTAATATCGGTTCAATACAAATTTCGGTTCTGTATTGTGGATATAATGTAATAATATTTGAAGTATATAATTAAAGCATTCAATGGTTACAATACATTAAGTAGAAAGGAACGAGAAACTGATATTAGAAAAACTGATTCAGAAAAATTTTAAATACTTTTATAATAGAAAAAAAAGGTGAATGGGATACATTCCAAGATTTAGTTCCTGAACAAAATTATAAATCACATTAAATTTTGTAAAATCCATTTCACTGTTAGTTTATAGTCGAAATTAGTTTGTGTTTTCTCTTGAAAATTTGAATTTTCAGAAGAAATAAGAGATATATTCTATATAAAGACTATATAATTAAACAGATTACTTACAAAAATACCGAAGCACAGATTTGATCTCTTTACCATTTTTGTATGTATGGACTATAATTACTACATTGGTAACGTTAATTAAAAAACATTTCTCACAGGGTTCATAATTAATTTTGTTAAAACTTGTTTATCTAGACTATCAATTCAAAAGCCGTCTGCGTAAAATATCTTACCAGGTCATTCTTTTATCCTGAAACACTTAGACTGGAAACAAACGTCCTCAACTGTTTCATATTTATTTGCTAAACTCTCGCTTTAATTTTATGTTCTCTTGCAATCAATTGGTAAAAATTTTTTTGCTACTTATATTGTTCAATAAATCTATATATTTTTCTGATATTATTTATGTCTTCTTTAAAATATAACATATTTTACAATGACCATAACTACATAATGCTATGTTGTGGAGTTGCATTTATATATATGGTGAATGGAGCACCACTTTCATTAGTTAAGAACTAACAAGTAAATGTAAGTAGCTCATAGTAGTAGTAGGTGGATACCTAAGTGCTAGTATCGCCCATGGATACCATATGCACACATGGCACAAACGCATTTCATTCACCCAAAATATGTGACGTTGTTACCCCAGTTAAATTATATTTAGACTTTTATTCAAATTTAATCATTAAAAAATAATGAATTGTTAAATTAATTTTGAATGATTATAACTTTCAATATACTTCAAAATTCTATACAAATGTGGTTAAATGTATTGGTAATCTAATCTTCTGGAACTTAGTTATAAAACTTATTTCCTATGGTTCATCTGATGTCTGCAGCCTCTGAAAATGTAATTATGTGTAGTTAATTTAAACCGAACTTCTATATATTGATATGATTTCTTTTTCTTTTTACTTTCTGCATTTCCGAAAAAGTATCCAATACCAAGTACATATTGCTGAGTAGCAATAGTAGTACTTATTAATATAATATTATATTATAGCTAGTGTTTTGATATACCTCGATTGGTAACTTTGGTTTTGAATGAGATTTGTGTATAACAATTTCTAAATAAAATATAAACATGCCTTAAAGGTTATTTAAAATTCATAGATTCAGTAATTCGCAAATTCTGATTTAACTTAAATATTCTCTTTTATAGGTAGGTTTTATACTGGAAAAAAATACATGAAAAACGGGACTGAATTTCTTATTTAAAAAAAATTAACCATAATATTGCTATGAGCAACAAGGCTTTCAGTTAAGAAAAGGCAATGAAATCGGTTTGAAAATTTATTATTAATTTGTAAATTTAAAACTCTTAATCTCATTATGAGTACATTTTACAGCCCAAAAATAAAAAATAAATAAAAAAAATACTCATAAATTAATAATTATTATATTACAAAAATACATTACATATTCGTTGAAACGAGATCAACATAAATCAGAAGCCACTACGCACTAAGTTAAACACCGTTTAAAATATATTTATATGTAAGATTCATAACAATAGGATAAAAACATGTAAAAACACTCATTTCAATTTGCAAAAGCTCAACACCTAAAGCATCTTATATGTATGACATCTTATATATATCAGATTAGTTTTTAATTGGTTTACGAGACGACGATTTATAAAGTGACTTAATATTTATTAATATATTTACAAGGATCTCCTTGGACATATTTACATATAATAACCTACCAATATGGGAAGTATTTTGTTCCTGTACCAGGCGCTAAAAGTTTTACAGCTGAATAAACGTGTCGTAACTTGGTCGGAATTCGCGCTTCATTTTGCCTTAGTGTGAACATGAAAAACTTTTTAAACTATATAGTTTAACTACGGAAAGTATGAATGATTTATGTAACATTTTAAACAAATGAAGAAAAACATTAATTTATTACTATTTATACTTTATTTGAAATAAAAAATGTGGGGTCGTAATATAGAAGTTCCCAAATAATTTAGTAACTAGTTATTACCAGCGACTAATGTCGTGTATTATGAGGAAAAGTGGGTAGATAGATGTAATCATCTATTTACCCACTTTTCCTCATAATACATCAAATGTATGAAAAATCATAAAATTTAGCTTTGTTATTTTTATTGGTTTACTTTAAACATTTTTCGTATTTTGCAGTAACAGTGATCTAATATTAACGTGAATGGCACCCTAAAAGGCGACTAAAATAATAAGCTAACAAAACCAAATTTTATACGAATCCGTCTTCATTTATCTCCGTAAATCATTTCTATTTTTGTCATTTAACCCAGTAAGTTTTTTTATACATAATTAATATTTTATGTACTATATATTCACATAACTAAGTATGCCTAAATACATATAGAGTTAAAGTTTTTTCTATGATATAATATTGTTTACACAAAGAAATTTATATGTTTGTATTAGAAATGACAAGTCGAGGTATTCAGTAATAAATGAGTAAACTTAACTTATAGTTAGAAATTTATAAGTACATTAACTAAACTATTTTCTAAACAGGTCTTAAACGAAACTTGAGTCAAACTCAGATTTAAAGTAATTTCTAACAATATGTATGATATTAACCTGAATGAATAACAAGATTTCTCAAGCTTGTCATATCTTTATTGCCTAACTTTTAATGGGTCCATTTGTAATACTACTTTGCTACTCGTATGTGTTTGCTACATCTTTTATCGACTTTAGATTGTTGTAAAAATATTATTAAAGCTGTATTAATACAACAGTAAATATTTAAAAAAATCCGTGCCCGCAGGGGGACTAGAATTAACTGTGATAATTTTTTTTGGCTTAGTCAAAGGAGTACCTAGTGCGTAGCCTTAAATTTAGAGTAAAAAATAACATTTCTATTAAAAATACTTGTGATGTAAGAATGTTTACCAGAAAAAAGTTATGATTTTTTTTTCAAAAATTTTCGGTTTATTACCCCCACCCCTAAGATATTGAAATTAGGTTTTCGGTTTATCCACATTATTCATAGGTATTCATCAAAGACATCATATAATAGGAACGTGATTGATCTACTTTGTATAGGGAGAAAGTTATGGTCGAAAAACTGAAATCAGAAAAAGTGAGGCCCTAGCGCCCCCCGTGGCCGGATTTCTCTGTTTAACGAACTTGACCTTCATTTTTGGTTGGTTGATTTTTGTGCAAAGTTTGAAAACGATCCGAGCGAAACTGCGGCCGCTATCATGCTGACAAAAGTCAAATCTGGACGCACGCTCGCATATATATATATATATATATATATATATATATATATATATATATATATATATATATATATATATATATCAAAGTTTAAGTTACTCTCAATTCAGCTGTTTTTTAGTAGATTTCATAGAAATCTAACTATTGCATTGGTCCTCATGACGGAACTTTTGAAAAAAATTGTCATTTCCTTACTCAGCTCGGCGAGCTGATTAAGAAAATATATATGGTTCAAAAGTTTATATATGTATATATATATATATATATATATATATATATATATATATATATATATATATATATATATATATATATATATATATATATATATAGATATATATATATATATATAGAATATATATATATATATATATACATACATATATAAACTTTTGAACCATATATATGTATGTATATATGGTTCAAAAGTTTAAGTTTAAGTATAGCTGAATTGAGAGTAACTTAAACTTTGATCTTGAATAACTTTTGACTGAGTTGATTTATCAAAAATTGACTTCAAACCTTTTTTGTAGAGCGTTAAATTCTCTACAAAAATAATGAATGGGTATTGCAATACAATATATCGTTCATTTGTTATAAAAATCAAAAGAAAAAAAAAATTTTTTCCTGTGTTATTCTTATTGGAAATCGAAAAGTGCGATGCGGACTACCTTAATATTAATATTAAGGGCTCATATTTTCACAGGCCTATTTTGGCATCTAAACGAAACTTTTGAGCCTGGTTCCGAGAAAAAAATTTTTTTTTTTTTTTTTGAAACGCCCTAATATATATATATATATATATATATATATATATATATATATATATATATATATTATATATATATATATATATATATGCGTACGTGCACCTCCTGTGAAGAATTTTTTCCAAAATTCGTAAGTCGAAATTCAAAATTCGAAGCACCTGAATGGGCAGACCGAATTCTTTGAAGTCTACCCAAAATTAAAATGTAAATATTATAAGTTACAAAATACTCGTAAAATAAAACTGATCATTTATTAAATTAGAAGTTACTAACATATTAGAAAATAATCTTCCCAAGATATTTGGAGAGAAAGACTCGACAGTTCTAATTAGATGAATCATTACCAAATTAATTATAACTTTGCATTGAATTCAATTGCATTATATTATCAATGTAAGATAAACATAATCAACACGATTAAAAATAAATATATGTTGAATTGTATTCCTATATATATATATATATATATACTACAAAGCTATATGTTCGACAATGGAAAAATCTGATTCTAAATTCAGATTATTATTATTATTACCCTTGTACTAGCTGTTTATAATAGACGGCGCAATTTATCTTTAAGGGTACATTTTTTACATTTGCAACAAAAAAAGTTTTCTTTATATAATATCTCCAAAAAAAAACAAAATTAAAGCGATGAAATACTATAGCGATTATATATAAGCGATTTATAGGTCTCTACGAGCTTTTGCCAATTTTTCATCTTTTTGAAAGGTGCAAACAAAGCCATTCACGACCACGGAATTAATTACTTTTTCGGGACGTTGCTAATTAGCCTGTACTGTCTTTTGGGCTGTTTTAATCATCGAAAAGGTAAAAAAAAAAACAAGGAAGATAGAGAATAAAAAAGAAATTTTGTTGATTATTCTTTCTTTGAAAAAAAATTAGGAAATATAAAGATATAAGATAATGAATATAATGAAACGAATAAAATATGATTAAATTAACAATTATTGATCGAGTTTAACATCTTAAAAGATTTTAATATTATTTTGTGATATGATAAATTTGTTTTTATAAAATTAAAGATATTATTTGATACCAAATAATATCTTTTATTTTATAAAGTAATAATAATATCTTCAATTTAATAAAATTGACAAAAAATACAACAAAATCAATTAATCTTAATTTTATTATGTACATTAAAAATAAAAAACATAAAGATTTACTCCGAGTGATTTGCAATATATTATCAATAAATTATAGTACATTATGAAAAAAAGTTAAAAACGTAACTTTTATTATTTGTTAGTATTGACTTTCGGGTCAGTCATTTCACTACGCGGTAGTCTCGGGTTTGATTTTTTACGTTTTGGAGGTAAAACAAAATACAGTGAGAAAAAACACGGTGGAATTGAGCGGTGGATTAAGCTCCACTCCTTTCAATACTTGAGAAGGGATTCATCTCTCTCTAATTCTATATAGATAGGTCAAACATTCTAGAGTGTACCTTGATTTTAATGAGAGATATGAAATAAGTCAAAACTATTTATACAAACGGTTAAAGTGAAACTTAAAGGAATTTTAAAGGACATTAAATTTTATTAGAAGTTTCATTCAAAGTGTTAAATTGTCAATAACTAATGGAATATTCAATTAACCATAATATAATGAAGAAAAATAAAAGTAAAAGACTTTAACTTAAAGACAAATAAATCGTCTCATACCCATCGAAGTTCAGAATTCAATTCGTTACAACTTGACAAATGTGATCGTTAAAAAGGGGTCGTAGCGGTCCATCAATCATAAGAAATTTTCATGTCGATATTTCTGCATTTATCGCGTACATAGTTCATTTCATTTGACAGTTATTTTATTTATAAATCTATCAAACTATCAATTACTACTAACATCTAAAATTTACTTTTAAAATAATAAACCATCTCTAAGTGCCTTTAGTCAGTGTTATGTATGAAGCTCTAATAGGATGTTAGAGCTGTAATGTTCTAATAAAATATTAGAGCTATTAGAGCTCTAATATTTCAGAAGCACTAAGTTGAAATAATGTTTACATCTTATTTAATGAAATATTAAAGCAACATAATGCAGATAAAATACGCTAAAGTCAAATTTATAAATTATAACAATATATTTATATACTCTTATATTATATTTCTATTCTAATATTATATATATATTTGGCATTGCATTTTTTTACCAACATTAGAATTTTGTGTTTTTAAATAACGTGTCTTATTTCGGTTTTCTAAAGGCTGGTTTTAATTAAATTGATATTGTAAGTTACTTTGTAAGTTGTCTGAAAATACCGTAAAACAAAGTCATGTCAAATGAGTTCAAATTTTAGGAATCCCTTCAGAATGAAAAAAATTATTTACCCCCTTAGCAGCATTGCAACAGAATTTTAATCAAAATTGACTGCAAATGGTTTCGTTGACCAAAGGTATTATTTTTGCATTTACAATTTTAGTAGTTGCATTATATGAATTTTAAATAAAGGAATCGCAAGACAAGACAAAGAATATTTTCTGAATATGAATGAAATTTATAAAAAATGCTGTCCCTATTAAACACCGTATATTTAAAAATTAAAAAATAATATAATTATACATTCAACTTTCCCTTAAGTCACAGTTTGAACATTAAATTTTATGTAATAAATATATTTTGTAATAGTATATTTTTAAACTTATAATATTAATTTAATTAATTGCAAATATCTAACTATAACTGCAGGTGACATGTAGATTATTTATTCGTATAATTTTACAAGTTAAGGTGAATGTCAACAAATCAAAAAAGCCACCTTCGTTTTGTTAACAAATAAATAATGTACTACTAGATCTGAATTTTTTACATATTTGTTGTTTATGTTATTCAGAATCTTATAGGCATTATATTACAACAACTAGTTACATTAAAATAAACCAAAACAAACTAATCAATAAGCCATTTAGTAAATACATCATTGTTGCGGTTTGAATTATAATTAACCTGGGACTGTAATGTTTTGTTACGAAAAAACAAATATTTTATTCAATATATATTATCAAATAATTTATTAATCTCCTTTGTATGACAATTTAAATACGGTGACAATTTAAATAAAATGATAGCAGTATATAATCGAAAAACATTCAATAGAATTGAATTGATTGAATAATAACTGATCTTCAATCTTCAATAGTTTAGGTTTCAGATTGCAATATTTAAGATAGAACACAAAAACTGTGACGAATACCTCTCTGACTAATTGACTGATAGCTGTTAATAACTTAGATATTTTTGAATTTATAATAAATATTACTGTCAACATATAGCTAAATTATTAATATATGATAACTAAAAAAATCAAAGTAAGTCATAAATAGCAATTCCTAGTTATCAACAAAATTATTATTTTTTTCTAATTGTTTTATTTATTGTACTTTTATTTGTTTTGTGGCTTAAATTATAACTTAAAATACATATAAATCATTGAACAAAAATGTCAAATTGATAAAGAGAATAGAATAAAAAATTCAATATAAGATAACTATCATCATTATATTCGTTTCACTTTCATTGGAAAATGCTATTTAACTGTTTCGTATGAAATATCTAATAAATTACTACTTAATTAAACTAGTATTCTTTGTACTCTTGCTAATAAGATTAAATTCAAACAACTACTCAAAATGTCAAACAGTCTGTCATTTCGAGATAAGTTAACTAAGTGTTTACGACAGAGCTTCTAAATTACTTATTGTTTGGGTTTGGGTTTTCATTGAAAAGTAGAAAGGGGAAACATAATCGCGATAAAGCCAACGAATAATAAAGTGTTGAGTCTCACAATAACGAAGTTAATGTGTGTTTACAGTAAGGTTTGGGTGCGTGTGTTATAAAAGTATTATCGTATTACACCACACATATTTCGCAAAAAAGCCTCTAATTTATTTTAATAAAGGTTTCCGCATTCCTTCATTCTACAGTACGTGCCGTGACTAAGATCTCTTATATAAGCTAAATTTATTATTTTAATATTCAGGAATACGTAAAGTTAAGAGTTTTTTTTTCTGTATTGGACGTTGCTGAGTTATAATTAATTTTAGACAATAGTAAAAGTATATTTGTTACAAATACAAAATTTTCTTTATTTTTTTACAAGTATTATGAAACTGTTATGTGTTTATTATTCCAATTTTTTTTACAACTTCATCTGCAATATAAAATCTTATGAATCGTTTAATCTACTTTAAATAGTGATTTTCTAAAGTAACCGTGTACCGCTGGTACAACAAGTGTAAATATATATTCTTAACTTTTATGAAAAAAAAAATAAGAATAAATAATTAAATTAAAATTTTTGCGAAATGTAAGTATCCAATAAAAAAAGCATTCAGTGAGAGTCGATATTCGTAATGAAATTAATTGTTTATGGATTCAAAATGATATAACATGATTTTTTAAGACTTTTAATAAGTTCGGGAATTTCATGGTCGATCGAGATTTATTAACAGAGCCTTAGAAACGATTGAAAAACTGATTTGTATACAAACACGTAAATAATGTATTCGAAACATGAAAATGAGTTTACATATACATAATAAATAACTTTTATTTGCCTTACGTTATTACGATAAAACAATCTGCTTCCACGAGCGGTGGTCGAACAAACTATTTATAAATATACATCATAATAACATACTAGTATATAATATTGTGGCGTCGTTTTACTCTTCATATGAAACATAATACATAATATACTTACTCTTAAAGTTTTACTAAATAAGACCATATTGCAGATACTAGAGGTATACATATTTGATATTACATGACTGTGAACATATCTCACAATTTATATTTTCCAAGAACATAAAATAATAAATAATACGGCAATAAAGGTAGAGATAAATTTATACAAAAGGTTAAAAACTATTACCTTTGTAAATGGGTCTCGGCTTGCAGCTAATTCCTTGCTCTTATCTCGACGTAATGCAAGGACGCTTTAGTATTGTGTGGGGACGCTGTTAGTGACTGCATTATAACTATTGTATATATATTTGTATTTTATTTTTTAAAATTGATTTATGAACATTTATTTATTGGCGTTTATTTTTATTTTTCAATGTCCTATAAAGTAATAAATTTATTATTATATAACTATAAATCAATCAGAATATTGAATGAACCACAACGTCGCTCGATATCGATGACACACGAAGGACTCTTATAAGCCTCTCGTTATTTTTATAAAAAGAAAGTGGATTATTTTGTAATTTTTTCCAGTTTTAAACGATTTTTAAAATGAAACCAAAAAAAACTAACTGTTGTCCGCAATTCGTATATGAACTATTCGTATTAGAAAAAGTTATCGCCAACAATAAGAAACATACATATTAATTTAATATTAAACGTTACTTTATATGAACTAAATATTTATAATCGTATTCTATAGGACAAAAATAAACACTGGTACGATGTATAAGTGATTCGTAAACAGCTCCATGTCCATGAACGACCAATATCCGTATTGACAAGGTTTATTTCGATGGGTCCTGAATAAAGCGCTCCATAGTTATAAACATAGGGGCAGATTTATTTCGAGGTTTATAAATATATAATTTTTAAACATCATTTTTCATTATTGTGATATCCATTAACGTCCAGTACCAAAATTTTGAATGGTTGCGTTTCAAAAATTTATGTAACTTTTTGTTAGTTATCGAAAAACATATTATTTTGTTCAAAAACTATTATAATATTTTATTATTGCCCTCCTTTATTATTTAAAAACTTATTTATATTTTTTCCATGTGTAATAAAGATAAGAAACTTAAGAAATATATAATTTGCCGACCAGCTTTTTTCTGTATTGTGTTCAGACAAGTCAATAATAAATATATCAATCCAATATAATAATACTCTTTTTGTACAGAAATAACTTTTTTGGATTCAATTTTAATTTTTCAAAAGAAATACAAATGTACCTTAGAAAATCAGATTACAACAGTTTTTTTCTTCTACGCTGGTAAATACATATATATTTGAGATATTAAAGTATTTATCACGAATTCACAATACTGCTTCACTTCAGATTAGTATTTTACATATCATAAAATATTTTTTTTTATACGTATTTTACGGTATTTTACTTCACCATTTTACCTCTGCATAAATATTAATCACTTTCGCGTCCGGTAATTGAATGCGAACCTGAAAAATCAAAGAAAAACATTTAATGAAAATGAACAGATCTCTACAGACATGTTCGCCGGGAGCATATATCACTCCTAACATACATTCAGCCATATTCACATAACGACAAATTGCTTTTCCCAAGCTCTTATGTGTAAGAGGCACTTTAATCACGTTGGCGCTGAAGTAACCCGATAGTTACCAGAAATATGAGAAGGTACGTCCGTTTCCAACAAAGGTGATTTGTTTAATTTTTTAAATGTGTACATGAGATTGCAATGGTAACAAGATGTAGGCAAAATGCATTGCCTACATTGTTATGCAACAATAAATAATTTATTAGTTTTGATTAACTACATATTTTTCACATAAATGTAAGAAATACTGTATAAGTAAATTTATGTAAATATCACTTATTTTGATTAAATTTCATTAAAGCTAAAGTAAATAAACAAATAAATAAATATAAAAATAAAAATGGATGAATGTAATTTTTAAAATCGTATGATATATTTACGAACATTGAACATATTTTTAGAAAATCAAGATATTCACAAACCTCCTGATTCTATAATAAGATAGTAACATCTCTTTATATAAAGCATTATATGTTTCCGTTATTAATCAAATCATGAAACGGACGCACAGACGACAGACTCATTTGTCACCATCAATATATCGATATTAAACTGTCGTAGCAAAAACATCAGTTGAATTAATGTTGTACTTTAATTAATCACGTGACGTCTAAATAATAAAAGGTTATTCACCTTCTATAGATTAAAATTTAATAAAAATATCATTTAACCTTGTCAAAATATATCAAAGCTATTGTAATTCGTTAAGATTATATAGAAAATTATCATTTATAATATTAAAATTTTCTTTTGACATACTTTCTCAGATTTGAGTTATTATAGTATATTATATAATTTTTTTATGGAGGTCAAATTTTGTCATTAAAATTTGTATCATAAATAGTAAAGTAAATTAATCATTTACATATTCAGAAAACTACCTTAAAGTGATTGAAAAATACTTTTACTTAAACTTTCACTCGATATTTATTATTTATTTTGCTGCTAATTACAGTTTCCTTACAATACAAACACTCACTTACTTATATATAGAATAAAATATAATCTTACTTCTAAAATAGACAACTTTTAATTGAACGTCAGTTTCATGAAAGCGATAATTATGAAACGGTGATATTTAACTTACTTATATATAGAATAAAATATAATCTTACTTCTTAAATAGACAACTTTTAATTGAACGTCAGTTTCATGAAAGCGATAATTATGAAACGGTGATATTTAAGATATACTTGCTTCCTCGGAAAATCAAAATTTCAACGGGGTCTTACTTTTTTATAATATACGATTTTGAATTACAGAGATATTAACTGGAATATTTTCCATCATTTCTAGATTTAATTAACACAGAACGGATTACAAAAAAATATTTATTTATGTGATTCTTACAAATTTACCTATTAACATTACTTATTATACAGAGTATTTAAACTAACATAAATAAAACAATAAATCTTAATTAAGCAAGATAAAAATATTGTTACTGTAATTGACAACCTCCGAGATAAGTTACTACAATGTTAATTCTAATATCATTTTATAATGAATTATTATATACTAGCTTTCACTTAAAGATATATTAGCGGAACCTGTGACAGATAATTCACGATCTAAAGCCGGATTATCAAGAGCTATTACAGAGCTCACGTGACGTTATTCCTCCCATCATGGAGATTACCTCTTCCTTACTTATCATATAGGTGTTAACACTATAGACATATTATTTGTTATGTAATAATTAATATATATACGTACATCCAGACATTTTCCTGTGTTAATTGTGTTACTAATATACTTAATATTATTAGTCCTTTATATCCATCAGTGAAGATAATGTTGAGGCAGCAAAACGACTTTTTTACAAAGTATGAAGAAAAACTTTGAAAGAATTGTTTTACAATAATCTAAATTGGACACGCATTTATCTAATAAAATTAACTTCGGTTATCACAGGCGTTGAATGTAAAATTGATTGTATAAACTACTAAATAACGTACTTTCCTCTGTACGTTGTAACATTGTTTTATAAATCTAGATAATGGATAATTTGAAAAATCATCACTGTATCGACTTGACGTAGTTATGCAAAAACATTCTCTTACCAACTGACTAAAAAAATAAGAAAAAGAAATAAGAAATAAGTAAAGCATCTTGAGACATTTGAAAAGTTTTTAGATAAGTAGATACAAGAATATTGTCAGATATTTGTCTCATAAGTAAATTATGTACTCTTATTTTTTTCCATATATATATTTATATATATATATATATATATATATATATATATATATATATATATATATATATATATATATATATATATATTCCACTATGTGCGTTGCTTCAACATGTGCATGCAATTGTTTAACATTAAGTGTGCCAAAAATATTTACATTATATTTTCCTTATTCATCCTTCAAGGTCATGGCTTACCAAATTATTTAATAATAAATATTAAATTGAAAAACATTAATTGGCGCTGGCAAGTCGTATATTAGCATGATTAAGCTTGTCTAAAAAATTAAAAATATGTACTGTTTATAGTCAATACGTATCATATCAGAAACAAGGAAAGCTTAATAAGCGATTTTTAAATAGTAGAACCTCATCAAGATAAAGCTGGTTTAATAAAAATTGTATAGTTTATGAAATGAGATTTAATTAATAGAAAAGCTGCCAATCTACAAAGAGGTATACTTCTTGAAAGTTTAAAAGAGATTGCATTTCTCAAGCCATTGTATACTTTTATATGTTTTATAGCAGAATTCTCATTTCATAATCTTCGTTTCAGAAATGAAAATGAGTATATTTTGTTACCGACCGCGTCATGCCGTCACCAGGCTCTCCGACAAAAAAAAATTAATACAGGTTTGGTTTTTCAAAAATATACTAATACTTTATTTATGATTTATTTTCCGTATTAATCTTTATACGTAACAATTAAAATGTAAGATATCGTAATTGTAAAGTAAATTGATCACCTTATTTTCTGCAAGAGGACTATCACTGTCCAAAACATCCCACACATCAACGGCCACCGTCATTCAATTAAAATAATTAATGCTTGTCACGAAGGATATTTAGGGACGTGTTAGGTTCAAAGAACTACACTCAGTTTTAATTAAACAGAGGGCTTTTTAATTTAATATTTTATGCAATAATAAATCTAAAGCAAATAGTGTTGTTATTTTGATTATCAATTTACTTTTATATTATACGCTGTTAGAGGACTCTGACTTCCCGGCATCAGCCAGTCTGAGTTACAGGTACGCGACCCTGACTTGCTCGAGCTATTTGCTTACAATCCCTTGTCTGTCCGTGTAAGCAATATCCCCTTTCCTTTCTTTTCCCTTGAATATACCTACCCCCATCCCATTCTCCTCCAACCGACCGACGGCGATATATCCATCACTATCAGTGCAGCTAGAAGTAATATAGACTGGGGTCGGGCAGCATCGCGACCGGTGTGAGGAGCTGCGCACTGCGCTCGCCAAACCGTCTGCCAAGCGTGGCGAGTGTGGCAAATTCTCCCCTTTAAATATGACAGACGCAAACAGGACCAGGCCCCCAGTACCCGGCAGTCCCACTGTTCCCGGCTTCGGTAGCGGCCGAAGTTATGGTGGGGCAGGGGGTGCTAAGAATCTCCGGACGGGATCGAGCTACCACCCCAAACGACACCTGGCCCTGGTAACACACAATGTCCGCACTTTGCGGACTGACGATAGGATTGCTGAGCTGGAAGAAGAGATGAGTAGGTTACGCTGGGATATATTAGGGTTATCTGAAGTCCGTAGAGAGGGGGAGGATACGATAACCCTCAAATCCGGAAACCTACTATACTACCGGGAGGGCGACCAACATTCCCAAGGAGGTGTCGGGTTTATGGTCCACAAGTCCCTCATAAACAACATTGCGGTCGTTGAAAGTGTGTCGAGTAGGGTCGCGTACCTTATACTCAGAGTTTCTAAAAAATACTCGTTGAAGGTCATACAGGTCTACGCACCGACCTCCGCACACCCAGATGATGAAGTAGAGGCTATGTATGAGGATATTAGTCGGGCCCTAAAACAGCTTAAAAACAACAAGGCATCAGGTGAAGACGGTATCACATCAGAGCTTCTGAAATTGGGCGGATTGCCAGTACTTAGGATCCTTCAGAAGCTCTTTAATGCCGTCCTGCTTTAGGGTGTAACGCCGGAAGCATGGAACAGAAGTGTGGTGACCATATTCTTCAAAAAAAGCGATACTACTTTGCTGAAGAATTACAGGCCCATCTCGCTTCTGAACCATGTTTATAAGCTGTTTTCGAGGGTTATCACGACTCGTCTCACGAGCAGGTTTGGTGACTTCTAGCCTCCCGAACAAGCCGGTTTCCGAAAAGGTTTTAGTACCATAGACCACATTCATACGCTGAGGCAGATTATACAGAAGACCGAGAAGTATAATCGGCCATTATGCTTAGCGTTTGTGGACTATGAGAAAGCCTTTGATTCGATCGAAACGTGGGCGGTACTGTCGTCTCTTCAGAGGTGCCATATTGACTATCGGTACATCGAAGTGTTGAAGTATTTGTACACAAACGCCACCATGTCGGTTCGAGTCCAGGAGCATTGCACAAACGCTATTCCTTTACAGCGAGGCGTGAGACAGGGAGATGTTATCTCTCCGAGACTATTTACCACTGCACTGGAAGACGCTTTCAAGCTCTTGGAATGGCATGGACTCGGCATCAATATAAACGGCGAGTACCTAACTCACCTTCTATTTGTCGACGATATAGTAGTAATGGCAGAATCCCTGGAAGACCTCAGCATTATGCTCGGCGATCTTAATGGAGTCTCTTAACAGGTGGGCCTTAAAATGAATATGGACAAGACGAAAATTATGTCGAATGTCCATGTCGCGCCTATCCCGGTATTCATTGGGAGCTCCATTCTCGAAGTTATCGACGAATATGTCTACCTGGGACAAAAAGTCCGATTGGGCAGGTCCAACTTCGAGGGAGAGGTCAATCGACGAATCCAACTAGGATGGGCAGCGTTCGGGAATTTAAGGAGCGTATTTTCGTCCAGAATACCGCAGTGCCTTAAGTCGAAAATCTTTGACCAGTGTGTGTTACCAGCGATGACTTATGGAACCGAGACGTGGCCTCTAACAAAGGGACTCTTAGAGAGGCTTAAAGTTACTTAGCGTGCTATGGAGAGGGCTATGCTGGGAATTTCGCTACGAGATAGAGTCAGAAATGAGGAGATTCGCAGACGAACAAAAGTAAGCGACATAGCCCAACGGATTTGTAAGCTGAAGTGGCAATGGGCTGGGCATATAGCCCGCTCAAGTGACGGTCGATGGGGAAAAAGGGTCCTTGAGTGGAGGCCACTTACTGGCAAGAAGTAGAGGACGTCCGCCAACTAGGTGGACAGACGACATGAAAAGAGTAGCTAGAAACCAATGGATGCGGGCCGCTTTAGACTGATCGCGGTGGAGGTCAATGGGGAAGGCTTACGTCCAGCAGTGGAGGCACGACAGCTGATATTATCAGCAGTTATCATAATCATTATAGTTAGCATAATCATTAGATTATACTCTTGATAAAATGTATGCCTACAGTTTGCTCCAAGTGGTCTTTTCTTTTTTTTGTGATATAAATCTTTACAATGTCATTTATATCTATTGATTAAAATAGTATGATTATAGCACCAATATTAAAGTCGCAATTAGGGTTTTAGGAGGCAATGGTGAAAACTAAAATATTAGTTAAAAGTAATAAATATTAATAACTCAAAATACTGGAGAATAATCAACGGGATACGTCATAAAGGCTGTATTCTGTAATAATTCTAAACAATTATCCGGTTTATCTTATTATATGCTGCGTTATGGGAACTATCTCGAATTGTGTTTATTATATATCTGCAAAAAAATATAAAAAATGTATTTTGTGTGTTGGCAAATAATTAATTTGATTATCTAGGATAAACATTACTAGACTCACCAGGATTCCCTGAGGTCTCCGTAGCTTTTATGCTTTAATTATCGAAAATATTAATTTTTTACAATTTACTTTTGTTAATTTCGTCTGTATGTTTGTTTATTTATGTACGATTTTATTATGAAAGTTCATTAGTTATAGTCACTTTATTTATGATTCATAATGTGCTTACAATAATTTTACTTTTATCTTAAACTTTGTTATAAATAATTGAAATTACCTCAAAATGTCACTATATGACAACTAACAGTTAATTTCAATGTTGAATTACGATAATTACGAATTACTATTGCAGGTTTTGGATTTGAAAAGACATTCCTTGTCAGCAAATATTATAATTTATTATAAATAAAAACTATATCTATTGGAGTAAGGAAAAAGTTTTTTGTAATTTTAATAATTTACCAGATAATTTGAATGTTTAAGTAAAACCTTCTACGTGACGGCAGTTAATGATCGAAGCTCATAGACATTTTCAACATGTTTTATACCTTTATATTACTAATAATAAGAGAGAGAATGAGAGGAAATGAGACCGACAGCGGGGAATTTTCTTCGCATTCATTTATTATAGAATGAGATACAGTAGCTTTTCTACTTCGATTTTCTGCAAAAGATTAGTAGCATCCCGGTGTAGTGAGTGGTAATTGGCCTTCAATAAAAGACATATCGCTAGATACCAATACCAAAATATATTAGTTCTCAAATGTAATAAAATCAATTTAAACAATACGCAAGATGTTTCATTTTCTTCTTTTTTATTTCCTAGTAAGCAATGGTATTAAAATAAGAGTTGCCACAAAGAAATAGGAAAGTAATAAGATACTTCCAAATGGCATAGAAATTGTGTATTTTTTTATTTATTTTATATTTTTTATTTTTATTTTTTATTTTGTCCTATACTTTTGATGACTGCTTTCAATTGTTAAGTTAATCTGTATTACACCGTTTTTATAAGTTATATTTAGTAACACGTTTTTACAAATTTCTGTTTAATTTTAAGTTTATTATATATAAAATTACCCACTTTATAGAATAAGGTCTTTGTTACGAAATATTTTACACGAAAAGGACACACAGTATCACTAAAATTTGTTTACTTTATAACTTTTATCAAAATGGACACTTTTTTAATAAGTATATATCGGAGCTGACGTAAATTCTAGAGAATGGTATCCTTTTATAAGTGATAAAGATTTCAAAACCACTCCACATATTAAGAAGATATTTTCTGAAATTCTCCCAATTTACTTACATAAATGTAAAAAATATTCAGAAAGTATGTGTTATTCTTTTATTACTCCCGAAGGACTCGTAAAAGAATACAACAATTATTTTGACTTTTTTTGATATATGTTTTTGTTTGAAATATGATATTTTACGACCAAAATAAATTATATACTATTATCTTTATTTTACAAGTAATATGGAAAAAACATGCGATATTGATGTAAGGTTTTTTATATATTTTATTTCAGTACCCTCTACTTCTCAAGTTGGGTATCAATAATCATTTTACCAAAGCTGAACCTGGAAGGTAACAAACTCATACATACCTTTCATTATTTTATCTAGTTAAATATTGAATTTCAAAAGATTCTTGAACAAAACAAAACAAGCTTACATTTTATATAAGATTTTTCTGGATAAATTACTTTCTTTTGTGCGACGGAAGTAAGTCAGGACGAATAGAAATTTATAAATATAGATTTCAAATCAACTCTCGATATCGGGAGTGGTGGAATAAAAAAGACGAACAATTTTATATTTGAATGTATTCCGATCACGTGCTTTAATTACTTCGACCGAAATTAAAAAGATTATTGTTAACTCACTTTTATAATTTCCCAGAAGGAGGCCGTCGTGTCGAATGTACTCTTATATGATTTACTACAACAGTTACCGTTACAAAATAAAAGAGGTATAGGAAGGGCTTAAAATGAATGTCCTTTGTAAGCCTGTACTATTTCATTTCTATTCAAGGCTGGCAAATATTGTTTTTATTCGTGTAATTTTTTCAAGAGGATATTTATAGTATACATTGAGGAGTGTGAAGAGCTGTATATTTAATTATATTAGATTAAATATTTTATAAACTTTAAAAGATTCATTCGCTTTATTTATAATATTAATATCTTAAAAAAATATTAGTACTTTACACTACACAATAGTAAACTATAGACTGTGAAAAATATATTTAAGCAAAAAACAACCCTAAGTTCTAACAAGAGCAAATTTAAAAGCACAAATTAATCCATTTGAATAGATAGAATACAGTTGTTATCTTATTATAATTACCGGTAATCATTCACTGAAAATTATTATTTTAAATTATTGTATAAGAATTGCACAAATAATACACTACAATCTTTAATAAGTAAGATATTAACTAATTTGGCTTCGAAATTGTAATCAACAATCAAATTGTGACAACAACATACAGAACATTAAAGCATTTATTCAATTGTATATTTGCGATAAACAATCCCACAAGCATTCTCATTTAATTTCTGAACTCAAATTCATATGTTTATATCAATCGAATTTAATATTTTTAAGTTATACCAAACTTAAGTTCTTAGCTTATAATTAATTTTCGTGTAAATTTTGAATTTTTACAATAAAAATGATATAAAATAATTTTCAGTTCACCTGATTGTAGATTCTGTCCTATAAATGTCCTTTTTGGAGTCTACCTTTCCCACCGTTCATATTTTTATTATAATGTGAACGGTATGCAAATAATGGTATATTAATCATAACGTATTAAATAATATTGTATGTTAAGCATAATGAAACTATTGTTCCTAATTTGATCAAAATTCAGAGATTGATTTAGTAAATTTGACATTTATGAATTCCTTTGAGTATTATCAGTTTCTTAAGAACGGTATAATCAAAGGTATGAGTATTTCAATACAATCGAACTTATACACAAGAACATGCCGCAGAATCAATTTATATTGAAATTTATTATACAATTATAGTTTCGGAACGTTATATTATCTTAATTATTCAATACACGTCAAGCACAATACTACTTTCGAATCTGTATTGTGGATACATTCTATAATATTTGGAATTAATAATTATAACATCATATATCAGTAGAAGAGAACGAGAAATCGAATATAAGATGACTGCCGGTATTGCTAATATTAAATCGATATTAGAAATACCGACCAAAAAAGTTATTAAGACTAATAGATAGAAAAGATAGCTTTGTTAATAGGATACATCAATGCTTTAAAGTTGCTTCTCAAATTATATTGTACATTCGGCGTTGCCTCTAATGATGAGTCAACACCACAATATAGTTAGTAAAACCCATCTATTAGTGTTATAGTTACAATAAGTTTTAGTGTTTATTCTTGAAACTTCTCAGAACAAAATGTAAAAAAAACGAATTTTGATTTAATTTCTTATAACCATAACAAAGTTAAACAAAATTCGTTTAGTGTTTTCCGGATAATCACCAATAAACGCATAAATAGACAAACAAAAACTATCGTTTTAAATTCCATCTCATATATTAAGTAACCGCCACTATTTGTTTTCATTAATTTCAATGTACAGATTTTATTTCCTGACTATTTTATGTGTATGAACATTAATTCTTACATTGTTAACCTCACGTAGTTTCTAATTTATTATGTTAAAACTTGTTTACCTGGACAAGGAAGCCAAAAGCGTTATATGGATGTAATATATCTTACAAGCTCATTCTTTTAGCCTTGAACATTTGAAAAGGCAATAAACAAGTGTTTCAGATTGATTTGCGATATTCTCGCTTCAATTTTATGTTATCTTGCTCTCAATTGGTAAAACTGTTGCTACTTCTGTTATTGTTAAATAAACTTTTTATAATACTAATTATATTTTGTGAAAAAGGTATTCTACAATAATGTTCACACAAGACTGTATTATACAGTTGGATTGATTGACTATGCAATATAATTTTGGAATCCGCAGTCAAATTGTTTAAAATTATTATTATTTGCGAATGGACGACCACTTATGGCTATTCACATAATCGTTCCTTATTGTCACCCACGCCCACAACAGGCAGTCATGAGTATGAGATGCAATTCGTTCTCTCAAGATATGTGACGTTATTGCCTCATTTAAATGATATTATGATTTGTATTCAATCTTATTTTTTAATGGTTTGATCAGCAAAGGGTTACACTCAAAAGATTATATCGATCGATTCTTTCATCAAAGAGTTGTTTTCTTTTTTTAATTTGACAATCAATGTCATTATTACCGTCTAGTAGGTACTACTGTACTACCGTACCAAGGTTATAAATTCTCAAAATTGTTAATGTGTAATTCAGAACCTGAATGATTGTTTCGAAGGGAGTCAGTTTCTGACTCTAGATATGTCTTTAAAGAAACGTCTTCGTAAATATAAGGGAACTCCGTTGACTTTTGTATTAGTTGTTTGATTTGCTAAATTACAGTATTTACAAAATTATATACTATAAATATAATAAGATATTACAAAACTCAAACAAAACCATAACAATATAATATTTTTGTTGCTAGTTATCAATTCCTTTCTTAGCGTCCTTTTGTTTTCTGGGGTCTCTGTTAATGTAATTTTTATTCAACCATACAATACGAATGACACTTTTAACGCGGGTGCGGAACAAAAATAAGTCCACTTTGTTGTAACAAGAGTATACGATAAATATACATTGTATTTTCAATTTAAATATTTATTAAATAATATGTTTGTGTTTTTATGATAAAATGTATATATAGTAGAAATAATTTCAATGTGCTTACACTCAAATCGGTTTGCATAATTACAAAATGTTTAATCTGATTATAAATATATTTGTTCCTCACAACAGTCAACTTTAATATTTCAATTCAATAAGCTATTCATAAATCAATAATTATTATAGCATATAAGTTTGATATATATGTATGTGTAGTTTTATCTTGTTTTTCATTATCTTTTGTATAAACTGTTCTATAAACAATCTGATAGTGTCTAAGTGACAGGCTGGCGTCGCTCTAACTTTGTATTGAGAGACTTTAGAGAATAGTGGTAATACAAACGCTTGTATGGTTTTGTAATAATATTACTATAAGATTATTTAAACTGCAGTTATTTTTAAAGGTATATTGAAATTATAATAAATACTATAAAAAGACTATTATTAATATAGTAATATCCATACATTTCTTTACAATATAGTTATTTTATTTTATTATATTTATTTCATTAAGAACATCATTATTTATATTAGTTTCTTCTCTGGCAGTTTGATTTAAATATATTATGAATCACACTGAACTACCTTTTTAAGAAATATTTTGTTTCTTAATCAGACTGAAAAGTTTACAGCTGAATAAAACATGTCGTAACTTGGTTCGACTTCGCGTTTCAATTTTGCGTTGGTGTCAGCTTAAAGAACTTTTTTATCTATATAGTTGAAGTTTAGAAAGTGTGGATGATTTATGGAACATTAATTGATTATGATTTATTATAATGTCATTTAAAATTTATGATTGTATTTTAAAAGTTTCCCAATTATTTCGTAACTATCTGTTGTCAGCGATATTTTCTCTCCTATCCACTTTCTCAAACAATAAGCTATCATTACACAAAATGAATAGAAAAATTAATTTTTAAATTTGTCCTATTTTTAACTAAAACATTTTGGTGTTTTGCCGCAAAAGTATTTCAATATCTCCGTGAATAGCGCCCTTAATGTATTAAATAATATATCAACAAAACCAAAGTTTATCAGAATCCATCTACAGTAAATAATTTACGTTTTTTTTATTATAACTCATTTTTTTTTCACACTATGAATGTTTTCCTTAATATGAAATACACATAACTTAAAACTTTATGATTTATTATAATATTATTTACCCAACGTAGTTTATATGTTTGTATTAGAAATCACAAATCAGGGTATTTAGTGATAAATGGGTAAAGTTAAATCTTAGCCAGAAATTTGTAAGCACATTAGGTAAACGGTTTATTAGCTTTTAAACAGAACTTCAGTCAAACTCAGATTTACAGTAACTTCGAACAATATGTATGTTATTCACCTCGATAAATAACACTTCTCAAGCCTTTATGCTTTTTAATGGATCCATTTGTAATACTAAATTGCTAAATGATTGCTACATCTTTTATCGACTTTACATTGTTATATAAATTACCGTTATTATTAATAGAAGTAAAGCTTAATTAATTGAACAGTAAATATTGTAAAAAATATTTGTCGGTGTCCTCATAATTATTAAAATAAATAATTATAAAATAATTTAAAGTATTTGTATCACAATTTTTTTTTATGAAAATATGTCTAACATCACTCTATCTTCAATTTCTTCGATTAGCCTAATTTCTGCTACATATCCAGTTATTTATTACAAAACAAAGTAAAAGATTAAATATTCGTCCCTAGAACGCTGCTTTATTTTTTTTACTTACAAGTTTATAAATATAAAATATTGTTCCTTCTAATTTATATATGTAGTATAACGTTTTTCTGTATTCATAAAATAAATAAATTTACACCAAAAATATGTTTAACAATCGTATTTAAGCATATGTAAAATAGTTTATGTTTGAAATAGTTGAACGAAACAATCCACATAAAAAAAAACTGTTATTGAACCTTAAAAGTACAATGTTAATTTTGATTTCGAAACTTAGTTTTTTTATTTATATTAATTAAACATATATTCCAAAGGTTAGATTATAACTACAAAGCTAATAAGATTTAAAAATTCTGTTATCAAATGTTCTTATTAGTGACAATATTTTAAAGTGTTTTTATGATAATTGTATTGTGGAGCTAAAACCTCCTAATAAATAAGAAGTTAGTTTTAATTGGGGTTTAATTACCCGACTGAATTATGGGTTGTTTTTCGCGCGTATCTAGTTCGTTTATAGATTTTTTTATTACTTTATATCTTTCAAATCCCTGGATAGATTTATATAATTAAGGTGACGTCAGACACGCGTTAATAGTCCAAATGTACTCGTGACATCGCATTTAATTCAAGAGATCTCTAGAGGCAATGTCCTGAAATAAACGTGGAGACTTTTGCCTTTTGCTGATAAAACTGAACAAGGTTCAGTTCAATAGATTCTATAATTAACTTAAAAATTACCGTACCACAATATCTATTGATACTACACGTCAAATAGTTAGTTAGTGATATATTAAATTCGCATAATATTTATCGTCGTTGTAACCCATTTTAAAATAAGTAAATATTTATAAGCATTTGATCAACTTATGTACTACTCTGTCTGTAATTCATATACATTTGTTACTCGTCTACCGTCTTTCAAGCAAATGGCCCGAAGAATATAAGTATATAATTACTACTTAAAATAAAACAACATAATACAAATTAAACAATAAGTCATTTAGTAGATGCCCCTCTCTGGCGGTTTGCAATACAATTAACCTGGGACTATAAGTGCAAACCATTTATTTTATTCAATTAATATTGTCTAATAACTGATTAACATCTAATGACTTAAATTTTAGTATGGCAATAATAAAATGATATATACTATATTCTGAAACAGCACCTAATAGTATAAAACTGATTGGATGATGACTGATCCTTCTTCTTCAACAGTTTTGCTTTCAGATTACAATCTTTATAATCGAAACACACATCCTGTGTCGAATATCTCTGTGACTGATTGATTAAAATATAGTTAATAACATATATTACTGCATTTGTAATAAATATTATTTTCCTATATACCTAAAATGTTAATATTTCATGCGTAATAAATATAAGGAAGTAATTAATAATATTTTATAGTTATTAATAAAATGAATGTTTTTTTTGTAACGAGACTTTTGGAACTGTTTTGGTTTCAGAAATTAACGAAATTAAAACTTAAAGTACACATGTACTATAATTGTAAAAATAATATTGATTAACACAATAAGATAGAAAAGTAAGCAAATAAAGGTAACTATCATACTTAATTCATTTAATTTACGTGACATATCTAACTTTTTTTAAACCAGTGTCGTTTATATTGTTTTTAATAAGATAAAACTCAAACGACTATTCAAAATGTCTGTCTGCCGGTTAATAATAAATAAACTAAATCTTTATCACAGAGCTTTTAAATTAATTATTGTTTAGGGTTTGGGTTTTCAATTAAAAGAGAAGGGAGACATAATCGCAATAGAGCGAACGAATAATAAAATTTTGAATCAGATAATAACGAAGTTAACGTGTGTTTACAGAAGGGTTTGGGTGAGTATGTTATGAAAGTATTATCGTATTACATCTTACAGCACACATAATTCTAGAGAAAACCTCTTAATTATTTTAATAAAGGTTCCCGTATTCCTTCATTCTGCAGTACGTGCCGTGAATAAGATCTCATATATAAACCAAATTAATCATTTTCACATTTAGAAGTACGTTAAATTAAGCCAGAATAATATTTTTTTATGCATGAGATATAAATTATTTGAGGAAACTCGATTTATTTTAGTAATAAAAGTGTATCAGTTCGAAATCATTATTTTCTTTCGTCAGACATCACGTGAGCAAATTCGGTAATCTTGCAATTGAAATGAAATGTAAAACAAAATCTTCAATATCTGCACTAGTCTTCAGTAATCGAAACGCATGACAGTTACTAGTGAAGTAGTACTGGTCTTCAGCGTGACTTGAAAGCAAGTGTCCGTTCCTTAGCACCACAATTTAGGCTCGTAGCAATATACATATGATAACGTAATCGCGACGGTGCTGACACCTCTTGGACAGCGTGCCACATTTATTTTAGCGTCCGTTCTCATGACCATCTAGGACAAGTATATTTGTTACATAGTTAGTTATTTTTCTTTTTTTTTATCAGTATTATGAAATTGTGTGTCATTAAAAATAAACGTTTTGTTGCAATGATTATTACAACTTCAACTCAAAAAAACATTACATTTTCATCGACTTCAAATAGCTTTTATGAACTTGTTCATAAAATTTTAAATATTTTTTTGAACATCTTGTACGACTGCTAAGGTCTTCTAAAGTAATTGTGTACTGTGTGTGTATAACAACTGCAAATTTTAAGTCTTAATGTCGGAGAAAAAAAATGGTTAAAAATAAATTATTCGAATTCAAAACATTTGCGAAAATGACAATTTCCAGGGACATTCAATAAGTATCGATATTTGTACTGAAATGTATTCATTGGTTCAAAATTATAAAACATATCTTTTAAGAATTTTTATAACTTTGTATATTTACGATTGATATCAAAATCTTATTGTGGTGAAAACTTTTGTGCTAAATATACTTTAAAAACTTTATTATTTAGACATATTTTCTATATAAGAAATGGTATTAAGTTTTGATCAATAAATAAGTATCTTAAATATAATTTTCATAAAATAGTATAGAGAGATAATCGATAACGCCTAAATCAACAGCATATGTATATTTTTAAACTAAAAGAGATATTAAACAAAATATCTTTTATCTTTTTAGGTGTACAAAATAATGATCATTCGTCGCTAGACCGGTATCACAGTTATCCTAATATTTATTTTACGAGGGATCCGTGGTATAATTTGTAACAGAAGATTATTCTAACTGAATTGAGTGCTCATCAGGTATATCAGTCTATTCTGAACATGATTTCGTATTTGAATGAAAATTGACGTATTTCAAATAAGCCGTGTGGTTTATCACTCACTCAAGTTTTTGATTACAACATGAAAGGATGTTTGTTGTTGTCTGATTGTTGTATCATTAATTGCAACGCCTTATAATTAGTGTTGTTGCCCATAATAATACCAAGTGTACTACATCTTGACCAAGTACCATAAATTCACTTTCTAATTCAAATTATATAAATATTCTGTATGATGTAATTATTTATTGGAAGTACAACACGCAATATACAATTAATTAATATCACCCTCGTCGCAAACTTATTTTTATTCTTTTTATCGCAAATTAATTACTTATGAAAATGCATATTTTTAAAGTAATAAATTCGTTTAATACCTTTATCATTAGAAATACTTGAAAACTCAGTTTTTATTTATATTTATAAATATGTAAGCTCAGTGATATCTCCCTTTAATCCGGCTACAGTTCATGATTTATCTAATCTGTAATGGCTTCCTAAAATACGTCTTCAATTTGTATAAGATATGTAAGGATTGAAATAAATTCAATTATAACATAACAATTTTGTATTAAACGACAAAGGTATTTATTTCGAGGAGCTTTAATTGAAATTGTAATATTTCGTGATACTTAATTGATTTTAATAATCGTTTTATTTCATATGAAATTAAATCATATGTTCAATGAGAAAAAATATCTTCTAAGAATATCATTATTTAGAGCATACATCATCTATTACAAGATTCTGATCACTTTCTAATATCGGTTACAAGCTATGTCCGCCGCTTTGCAAGTGCTATGTTTGACATTGGGTGATATGATTCAATTCTACCACATAATTACACAAAATCTTTATAAATGTAGCCTATGGTGTGTAAATTGTATAAGCTATATAATTGTGACTTTTTATCTAAGTTCATTAGTAGTAGTTCATTTCAATAGTTTTAGAGAGTAACAGACTCCGCAGTTATAATATTCCTGAGCAACCTTTTATGATTTTTTATGTATATATATGCATGCTTCATTTTTTACCTATATTTAATTGCAAAATATTTAGTAGTTATACTAATGTTCTATGTCGTTGGAATGAATTCTATAAAAAAGACAAAAAAAAACTGTGATTACTTTCTCTTGCTGTGAATCTACATAGTTCTCGGTATTCAATATACGATTCAATATACGATACGGCATTTACGATTCTCATGAATCCTTCCCGTTTCTGTAGTATAAAGGTTACGAATGTTTGCAGTAGTACGAGTTCACCGTTATGTTACCAATGCGCAAAAGTTGCTCTGCTCGCACGACGATACGAATAGCTTCCTGAAATTGACTTTTCCTGTAGCAACCTGATATTTCCGTAGCATGTTACTGAGACATTTAGGACTCAATACTCCCATAAATTCATAAAAAGCCATTCAGTAAGTAGATTTTAACACAGCTGACAAATAAACAGACAGATCGAAAAAATACAGACAGACAAACAGACAGACAGTTATAAGTCATTAAAATCTAAATGTATGAAGGTTTCCATGCACCTTGCAGTGAAAAGCCTAAAAATAACTTAACCGAACAAAACCCATATAACAATTTTGTTTTCTCTATAACCATATCTTATAGTAACTCATATTTTATTTTTACTTATACAGTGCATTTAATAAAATGTGTAACGCATATCAGCCTATTTTTTTTATTTTAAAGAGATATTAAAATTTATGCATATAGTAAATAACTAATAAATAGAAGTAAAGATACAGATTCACTGTCGCACAGTACGAGACAAAAAATAATAATTGAAAAGATCGTCAATTATTTTATTTTCTGTGCTTTCTATATATGCCGTTATAAGTCTAAGAAGCTCTGTACTTAATTAAACAACTGAATGTTTTGACAGTGTAATCTCAATAATTTGAAGAAGAAAAATGGTTGTTCTCTTTATCTAGTATAAAGAACTATATTTAATATGTTTTTCTATTCGTTATTTCAACCACAGATACAGGCCATAAACCTGTAGGTTGCTTCAGAATATTTCCGTCGACATTTTCCGTTGTTTTATGTTCTGTCTACAACAAACACTCTGAGATTTGATTCTTACAAAAAACAAATACTTCTATGGTTGTCAATTTTAATTTAATTCAGTTTGTTTATTTGATCTTAATAGAAAGTGTATTAATACGTCAATAATAAGTGAGATTTAAATTATTTTTAAATTACAATCAATGTTAGGCATCTCAAAGTAATGTAATTTTGATCGTTAAAGTTACATTAGGCTCAGTACTTTACAATAAACTACGCATTACAGATAATACGTGAAGTTAATATTCAAGTAATACCTATTGAAAAAATCTATATAAAACATAACTATATAGACAAGACCCAATTTTTTTGGCCTTTATCGATGCTATTTCTATTAATTGTATTGTTAATTCACTTCAAACGACTTACTTATTTTATTCAATCAAATTGACTTATAATAAAGCGCAAGGAAAAGTTAATTGTATAAAATATTCCGTTTTAAAAAACGCAAGCTTTTTTGTGGCCATTGAATCTATCAAGGTTACGTCCCTTACTTAAGAAAGATGAGTCAAATTAAGACGGACTCCCATCATGAAGGTTTTTTGATGTTCCATTAACCCTAAAGGTTACCTATTTGATACAAAATTATAATTACATAATTTGAAATAAAAAACGCTCTTAGATAATATATCTTTTATTCAATATGCATTTTATTAATGTCATACAATCGATAGTTTATACAAATGTTAAATTTCCTTCTATTTCATTATTTTTTACACTTAAAAAGCGTAGTTACAGAAAAATTAATAAGGTGAATTCCATCTAAACATGAAAAAAGTATAGAATAGTCACTCTTACCGCTCACTTTTCCTTTATAAATCTTTTTCATCACTCATTCGTTCAACGTGCCCAAACCACCTGAGCAGGTTCTTCTTCATTCTCACCGTGACAT
The DNA here is from genome assembly GCA_918358695.1 of Melinaea menophilus ssp. n. AW-2005. Lineage (NCBI taxonomy): Eukaryota > Metazoa > Arthropoda > Insecta > Lepidoptera > Nymphalidae > Melinaea > Melinaea menophilus. Next base: position 15,161,522 of record OU911043.1, on the reverse strand, counting down.
CTTCGCTAGTACCTGCCATTCTGTGGATCTCTTCATTGCGAATTCGGTCAGCTAAGCTGACTCCGCATATTCAGCGAAGAGATCGCATCTCCACAGCATTCATCTTGCTTACATTCTTCTTCTGTGTTACCCACGTTTGGCTGCCGTATAACAGCGTCGGTAGCAAAACTGCATTGTGTAAAGCCAAACGTGTAGCTATGCTGACGTTTCGTCGTCTCAACAATGCAGCAAAAGTACCGTTGACTCTGTTACCGGCAGCAATACGCCTTTCCACATCCATTTCGTATCTTCCCTCTCTGCTAAACATACTTTCCAAATATACCGCTTCATTCAATAAGAATATTATTAATGTCATACAATCGATAGTTTATACAAATGTTAAATTTCCTTCTATTTCATTATTTTTTACACTTAAAAAGCGTAGTTACAGAAAAATTATATTTATAAATTCAACGGGCATATCATGTTGAAGACGCCACAAGCCACACAATCAACAATATTATTATAACTACGTAAAAAAATCGCTCAAAGGATTAACCTTTCGCAACAAAAAATACACGCAAAATTAATTATAGGATAAATAAAATAATACAGCCCAAGTTCTAAATACTGTTTATTCTTATTCTTACCACAGATGTCGCGGCAATATCTTATAACGACAAATTTTAGAAAAAATATAGATAATGGTTTTCTTGGAAGATATTTAAGATATAAGACTTTTTATAAGCTTTTTTAAAATCATAAATCATTTTCGATTTCTAATAATTTAAATATTATTTATTAATTTATATTTGTTTAGAACTCTGGTAGTATTTAGAACTCTGGGGTCTGGGTCCCGTCATCGCATCGATTGCAATAGGTAGATTCATCTATGGAATCTACCTAAAATTAAGTACAAAGTCAACAATAAAGCCACAAAACAACAAACAACAAAAAAAAATAATAGTTTATTCGAAACAAAGAAAGATCTAAATTAATTATTAATACTATACGGAGCAGCACCGCACATTTCTCCACATCAGCTTTTTAAATGTATCGCTTTAAACTACTAATACTAGCAAAATATTAATTGTATAAAATATAAAGCAGATAACATTCAATTACCAAAGAAATAACGATTGAACAAGAAATAATTAGGTAGCTAAAAATTAAAAAACAATGTCATAAAATAAACTAACTGAATAACAACTAAATTAATACGAGAAAATGAGAAACTAAAATGAATACGAAATAAAAAGGAAAATTACTCAGACAACTTTTAAACTTCCGATTACTGCTGTGGTTGCTATTACATAGAAGAGAGAAATAAAGAGAAAAATACTGTCGTTCCCAGTATTGCCGAACAATCACAAATCAACAAACAGGGATGTTAATTTAATTTAAGTCCGATTTTATTTCAAGACTTTCAGAGACATTAAGACTTAATGTAATTAAAATCATACTGTTTACTGTTGCATCAATAATAAATAACTATGTATCAGTTATCATATTTCTTCTTTTGGTGAAAAACACAGGCCCACCGGTTCCCGGTCTCATGAATGAGACGTCGTATAAGTCTCCGTTTAAATTTAAAACATATTCTATTATACATTATAAAACCACTAACTGGTCTGAAAGTCCTATGTTTATACATGTTTCGTTAAATTGAGTATGATGATACATGGAATGTATAATAAATGTTATTGACTTTGTCTACATATTTAGGATAATTCATATTATAATAAGGTATACGAGTATATCAAAGATTGCTTATGTGCAATTTAGGGGATCGACAGTCGTTTTAGGTTATTATTAGGTTTTTATGATTAGATTTTTTTAAAGGTGGCTGAGAAATCTTTGTGTGTATTAATGAACTTATGTGTAAAAGACTTCACGTGGGGGACAGGAAAAGGTAAAAATAGTTTCGTTTTGGGGCATTGCAAATTTTAACGCGATCTTGTGACGTCCCATTGTGACTGAGGCTGCAACTGCATAACATATTCATATGGTATGAATTCCACAAACTTTTCTTAGTTATCTACTAACTTCTCATATTACTTACCCCGTACTTAAAAAAAAAAAAAATATTTTTTTATATATTTTTTAACAAAACACGAACTTTGGACCCAGTTATATTTTAATAATTATAAAAAAAAACTTTTAGAATTAATTGATTTAACAACCAGAAAACTATTTCACATTATTAAGTACTTAAGAGCTATATATAAGAGTGTGAAATAATATTATTAAATAAATTTAAAATAACTTATAAAATACATATCGTAAAAAATTTTTTTTATTTGATATGATCAACATGTTATTGGACTAACACGCTCAATTTTGCGGAAGGTTATCCTGTCATGGTAGATAACCGAATGAAACGGCCTGTCGCCCTGAATATTGTAAATTACGAAACCCGTGATGTTGAACGAGATTTTATTTTTCTGATATAAGAAATATATTATGACGATACATCTTAAAATATCTTAAATCAAAAGTTCAGATTTTGTGAATGTTGGTGTTAAAATTTGATAATTCGAGTGTTGAATAACTGTACCACAGCGTGGTTACACGCGAAACTCGAGTATATAATCTACACTACTTATTTAAGGCAAGTAGAGGCTATATAGTATATATTTACCATTATTTTGCTATATTTTGTGAGTTGGAAAATTGTTGATAGCATTAAACTTATTACAAAAAGATAAATCTTATATTTTCTGTTAGAAATCTGTTATTTTATCAATTTTAACAGATCTCCTGAACTTCGAACACATCACAATACATTATTAAATAAGGTGAGATCGATATGTTTATTTTTTTAATTCAGTAGCAATATGTGCAGGTTCATCTCTTGTTTAGCTATGCCGTACCTCCTGCTCCTGCCGAAAATTTGTTGTCACCTATAGTATTTTATTTTAATAGTAAAAATACTAGAGTTAAATAAAGCGTTTTTTTGTTGTTCTAAGAAATAAAAAAATACAGTTACTGATTATATTAATAACTCTTACAATATAATATTGTTATATGACTGTCAGTCTTTTTTTCAACGTCTGGAACCCATCATGGGTGCCACCGCATTCCAGGGGAGGAAGACGGTGGGTATGTGAGACTCCTACTGACTACAGACTGTCAGTCTGTTCAATATTTAGATAATCGATGAATGAGGAATCCAATATTTATGAAAGTAAGAAAGAAGGTAAGGATAACATTGTAACCAATGACGTGACATGAGCTGACGCAAATCTTATCAAATAACTCCCTGCGGTAATTTGACTTAAATACGCAGATGCGTCACTTGATGCTTATATAATTTAATATTTTCTCTTATATGTAAATTCTATAATATATTGTAACTTCATTCTGTATGTACAATTTGCTCTTCCAATTCTACTCCATTTTTTCTTTACCATAAAATATTTGGATTTCGAATTATCTTTTAAAGAGCTTTTTTACGCTATTGTACTTTTAAACCGTAATAAGTTCCCTAGTTCAAACGTTTTAGACTTTAGCATGTGAAAAAAAAATTAAACGACAAATTAATAGTAAAAAAAATATATAATTAAATGAGTAATTTAATGACGGTACATTATAGTGATTGTTATAATTATTAAATTCCAGTAATAAATATATATATATATATATATATATATATATATATACATATAACAAGGCTGAAAACTTATCTACTAAATATATTTTACTCCAGCTAAATCGTTTCATTTGTGTTACGAAAATCATTTATCTCTGTAATAAAATCACAGTTATCGGTGTCAGAAGATACGGAGGCCTAATAAAAAGTATAACAGGTACCTGGTATATTTCATATTGACTTTAGGAATTCCTTAAGTTAACATTTATTAATTTTTTTGTCTTCTTACATTTTTTTATTCTGTATGGTTAAAATATTAAAGTGCTTCTAATGGTCTCTTATAAATTTCTAGTGGCAAATAGAATTATTAAATTTATAGTTTTATGTATTATGTAAGATCGGCGTCAATGTTGCGTGGTCCCGTGACTCAAAAAAATATTTTATCCAAATCCAATGAGTGCGAAATGTACTCTATTTGTATTATTCATAATATAAACGAGTGTATGTTTGGACATAGAATAATTAAGGAGAAATATAAAATTTTCATAAATATTAGTTATGATTATTCAATGACTCTACCATGTCTATTTATTTATTTTATTCAAATTGTTAATATAAGATTTTTTAATGAATATTATGTATTTTGAAATGGCCTTTAAATAAATGTATGTAAAAAAGGTTATTAATACGTTTGCTTTATAGAAAAAAATTGCTAAACTTTATCAGTTGCTTTGCAAACATAAACACTTATTATCCAAGTTGTTTTGAGCGACAATGTTAATATTTATTAAAATAGAAATATATTATATTACGCAACTTTTATGTCTTTTTATTTATATTAATGTTTTACAATTTTTAAATGGCTAAATTTGAAGTAACAAATGAATTACAGAAGTACTTGTAAAAAAATTTTTTAATCTCCAAACTATAAAATCAATGTAAAATCAATGTTTTATAAGCATGTTTATTTTTGTTTTTTATATTTATTATAAAAATAATTGAGTAGAAGTAAAATTAAATCAAATAGAGGGATAGAATCGGGAGTAGATATAAACATATAATAATAGACATAGATTAGAAAGAGGAAAAAGAATAATTTAATATACTACCTATTAAACATTTTTTAATATGCAAAAGACATATGGCGTATAAAAAAAATAAAAAAATTACTAATCCAGAACAAATAAAAATAGTCACACCTCGCTATAACTGAGCGAAAACTAAAAGTAATTTAGCTTCATTTACTGGAGCGTTACTATTATATTATTTTAAAACCAAAATTATGTTACAGATCCGATAATTTTGTTCATTTTAATAGTCAATTTTAATAACATATTACCGCATTATTACAATTTTCTGTTATGGAATTTAATATTCAGATAATAACTACAAAACGCAATTAAAATTTAAAATAACATTCTATAATATTTTTACTAGTTTTAGTCCCTTTTTGTCTGAATTATTGAAAAGCTGGAAATTCTTTTTTACATTTTAATTAAAGTCATTTGAATGCAGATGGTATGGAGTGGTACGACTGCAGAAACAACAGTTGGATGAGTTAATCAAGGAATAGGATGCCCAAACCCTCTCCTTACTCTTTGTGTGTCCTAATCTTCTTCATCCCTATCCATTCCTTAAAAGTGGTCATGCACTTTTACTTTTTTATATTCACTTTTAAGTGGTAATAGCGGTACCGTTGCATCACTTATCAGTGGCCCTGTGATAATATTCCAAAAACAAAAACTAATGGGGGGATTACCAATATTTATATATCGACTCTGAGAATAAGTAGTATTTTCATGGAGAAAATTTTTAAAATATTTTACCAGAGTTTATAATTTTAAGTAATGTACTTATAAATTTTACGCTAAAGATTCCAACCTTTGTTTTTATTTCACTTAACAGATTCAGATAATAAACTTTATATGCATTTGATTTATTTTAAATATAACATAAAAGTGAGTTGTATAAATAATAGCTTGTTTTTATTTAAAGATTGAGTTTCTTAAAATCCGTAATTGTTATTTTTCGTAATTGCATTACAAGAACTAATTAGATATGCAATGTTACGTAGATCCACAAACAACAGGTGAATTTGTGAAAATATACCGAATATTATTTTTAAACCATTGCATATATATTATATACAATAATATAGCAAAAACTTGTAACCTATGAAGTTATTATATTTCTTATTAAAAATAATACTATTCTATTAATATACTTATTTAATTATAAGAAGAAAACCAATCTAATTGAAACAGAAATTCATTAAAAAAATATTTGATGCTATTGAATGTTAAAAAAACAACAAAAGAACTTATTTTGTTATTTAAAGTTAAGACAATAACTTCTATAATCACTCAAATATTTATGATTTTATGGATAGCTCGTCTATCACGTCACGTTTTCCTGTGACGTCACTCTCTTGGGAAATTATATGGTATAGATCCAGGTCTAAATAGTATTCAATATTTCAAGACAAATTGTTGCAATATTTTTTCATTGTTTTATTTCACGTGGCATTTGAAAAAAAAATTACATAAGAATAAATATAATGGAAGCTTTCTTATTTATTTTATATTTTATTTTACCCAAAGTTAAAGTATCTTACTATAGTTTATATTTATACGTTTTAGCAACTTTTTTTTTCCTAAATTCAATCGCTTAGCTTCAAAGCTGTTATTATTTTTACTAACCTGTCTTCATTGTCATGCGTGGTCAAACAACAATATATATTGTTTTGTACATATTATATAGTTATGATAAGTTTGATCACAATGTTCAATTATTAATGTAATAATATAGTTTATCGTAGCATTAGTGTGAAAAATATATTAATAATAGTTTTATGTTCATTTTGAATCAATAAAAATTAGAAATATTGTAAAGTTATCATATTTTAGTAGAATAAATAATGAAAACAAGAAAAATATTTTACCAGTTTCGTATTTTATTTCGCAAGGACACTAGATACGACTCTATCACTCACATCACCTCTTGTAAATTGATATATCAGGTGTTTGCATAAAATATTTCAAAAATGAACAGAATAGCAAGCACCCATTTATAGTATAAAGTCAGTAGTATTTAATAAGAAGAAGTTATTATATAGTTATTCATCCGTACTTATTATTATATATACATAGAGTTGATTATATCGAAATTTGATCGACTAGCTTTGAACCCATTCGCCCTTATTGATGAACTCCCAGCAGCTCTCTAGGTTGATTCAATATAGTAGTACCATAAAATTATACTGATATTAACTCATCAAACCAAACCTTAAAATTTTAAAGTATTAATATAATTTTATCATTTTTTTTTCTTCGTAAATTAATTAACTTAATTTTGTTATTATTTTCGAAACGATATAAAACAACAAAACAGATTTTTTTACATTATTTATACATTTAATATACTATGAAATAGAATAAATGTAACAAAGGGTAATTTGATCGGGCTTATGCAAATCCTGTGGAGTAAAGTTGGACCGCAAGGCTTCGGAAGTTTTAATTTCAATAATAACAAGATATTGATTTATCCAACTTATATTCTCACAGAAGACCGACGTGTAGCAACCAAATTCATTTGGTTATGTTCCGTCGGTGAGTGAGAGAATCCGGAAGCCCAACCTCCCCCCCCTCCCCCGCGCCAAACATGAAAGCGATGCCTAGAAGAAAAATACCCCAGTCAACGCAGCGGCACCCCGACCCACTCTAAATGTGGACTTTTGCAACATCCGGGGATTGCATTCCAACTTGAACGCCGTCCATTATCATCTAGAGACGGCGCAGCCGGCCTTGTTGTTTCTGACGGAGACGCAGATATCTCAACCTAGCGACACAGCGTACCTGTCATACCCCGGGTATAAACTAGAACACCATTTTATACCACACGCCGGGGTATCTGTGTTCATAAGGGAGGATATCTGCTACCGTCGCCTTCAGGTTTTTGAAGGTTGGGACCTGTCTGTACTCTGGCTACGTGTGGACATGGACAACCATGTCAGAGTCTACGCGTACCTCTGCAGGTCCCATAGTGGTAATGCTGAAACGGATCAACTTTTTGGGCCATGTTCAGGCGAAGATTGACGATCTGCTTTCACAAACTCCCTCCGCCGAAGTCGTAGTCCTAGGGGACTTTAATGCGCACCATTCCGATTGGCTAGGGTCACGTGCCACCGACTGCGCGGGGAGATCTGTGTTTGACTTTGCTCTGGCAAATGGTCTGTCCCAATTGGTCAAGACGCACACACGTCTACCGGACGTGGACAACCATATGCCCTCTTTGTTGGATCTTCTGCTGACTACACATCCCGGAAAGTACCAAGTCACTGTCGAGGGTCCTCAGATCATTGTCTGGTACGGAGTGTAGTGCCCATTCAACGGTCGACTCGCACAACACCTGTGACTCGACGCGTTTGGCACTACAAGTCAGCGGATTGGGATGGAATGCGGTCCTTTTTTGCATCCTGCCCATGGGGGCCGATTTGTTTCCCTTCCGATGATCCTAGTGACTGCGCTGCGGCTGTAGCTGATGTGATACTACAGAACATGGAACTATTTGTACCAAGCTCTGTGGTACCACTTGGTGGCAGATCGCGGCCTTGGTTTGATGCGTCTGTCAGGGCTGCAGCAGCTGGCAAATGGCAGGCTTATCAAGGTTGGGCCAATGCGTTAGTCACTAAGGATCCGAACTCTAGAGTTCTGAAGAGGAAATATAATCGTGCCTCCAGATTCTTCAAACGGCAAATCGCTAGAGCAAAGTTCAAGCATGTCGTCAAAATTGGGGATCAGCTGGCAAAGTACCCGCCTGGCACGCGCAAATTTTGGGCGCTTTCAAAGGCCACTCTGGGCAACTTTAGCCAGCCGTCCCTATCGCCGTTGCACATGGGGAATGATTCTCTGGCCCACACGGCAAAAGAGAAAGCCGATCTCTTGGGCACTCTTTTCGCCTTCTACGCGACTTTGGACGACCAGGGGAAGACACCGCCTATCATCCCGCGGTGTCAGAGCTCAATGCCGGAAATAGTTTTTAGGCAGAAAACTATTAGGCAGTCTCTATTTTCCTTGGACGTTCAAAAGTCGAGTTGGCCCGATGGTATTTCTCCGTTGGTGCTACGAACGTGGGCCCCTGAGTTGACTCCAGTGCTAACGCGTCTATTTCGGTACTCCTACTTTAAAAGCGTAGTCCCGGTCTCATGGAAGCGTGCCCTTGTCCATCCGATCACTAAAAAAGGTGATAGCTCGGACCCAGCTAACTACAGACCTATCGCCATTACCTCTCTGCTCTCCAAAGTAATGGAGAGCATTATCAATTAACAGCTCCTAACCTACCTCGAGGATCACCAGTTGGTCAATGACCGACAATATGGCTTTCGCCATGGTCGATCGGCTGGTGATCTTCTGTTATATCTTACGCACCGTTGGACAGCTGTTATTGAAAGCAAGGGAGAGGGTCTGGCAGTTAGTCTGGATATGGCGAAAGCCTTCGATCGGGGCTTCTTTCAAAGCTACCTTCCTATGGGCTTCCCGAGAGTTTATGCAAGTGGATCACCAGTTTTCTCACTGGGCGGAGCATACAGGTCGTTCTCGACGGGTTTTGCTCGGACCCCAAGCCCGTGAACGTTGGTGTACCCCAAGGCTGCGTGCTATCCCCAACTCTGTTCCTCCTGCACATCAATGATATGTTGGATATTTCCAACATACATTGTTATGCGGATGACAGCACTGGGGATGCGGTATATTCCGGTCGTACAGGTCTCTCTCGGGAAAACGTCGACGAGTGCCGAAAGAAACTTGTGTTTTCAATAGAGACATCACTGGGTTTGGTCTCTGAGTGGGGTGAACTGAACCACGTTCAGTTCAATCCCCGAAAGACACAAGTTTGCGCGTTTACCACTAAGAAAACCCCATTTTTTGTATCACCGCTCTTCGAGAGCACCTTCCTCATTGCCTCGCCAAGTATCAGAATACTGGGTCTCGACATTTCGGGCGATTGTCAGTTTCGTGATCATCTGGAGAGAAAGGCCAAGTTGGCCTCGAAGAAATTGGGAGTGATTAATAGAGCGAGGCAGTATTTCAAACCTGGCCAAAGACTTGCGCTCTATAAGGCGCAGGTCCGGCCACACATGGCGTACTGTTCTCATCTCTAGTCCGGATCACCCCAATATCAGCTTCTACCATTTTACCGCGTATAACGGAGAGCCGCTCGGATTGTCGGGGACCCGGTGCTCTGCGAACGGCTGGACTCTTTGGCATTGCGTAGAGACGTGGCTTCTTTGTGCGTCTTCTACCGCATTTACAACGGGGAGTGTTCCGAAGAACTTTTCGATCTGATGCCTGCCGCCGAATTTCATCACCGCACAGTGCGCGATCGACTTCTTTACCATCCCTACCACCTGGATGCGTGGCGATCCTCCACTGTGCGGTTCTCAAAGACCTTTTTTCCACGTTCCACTCGCTTGTAGAACGAACTCCCTTCGGCGGTATTTCCAGATCGGTACGACATGGGTACCTTCAAAAAAGGCGTTTATTCCTACCTACAAGGCCGGTAACACTCTTGTTAATCCTCGGATGTTGCAAGAGTTCATGGGCGGCGGTGATCACAAGTCGTCTGTGACCCGCCAGCTCGTTTGCCCTCCTCTTACATAAAAAAAAATGATTTATCCAACTTATAATTTCATGATATTATTTACATAACTGTTGTTCTTACGTCTGGACCGGATCGCCCCAACATCAGCTTTTACTTATGACGTATAACGGAGATCCGTTCGAATCGATACGATATAGGTATCTTTAAAAAGATGATTCTCTGGAGTTTATAAGAGTTTGATGGTGGCGGTAAAGCCTTATCATAGGTTAATTTAATTTAAGGTAAGATTTTACAAAATTGTATTTAATTTAATAGTATGATATATGAATCATTTTGTTGGATAGCTTGCTGCCATCTCGAAGGGAGTGACATGATGACGTTGCAATAGAAAATTTTGGCCGCCCATTAAAAGATTGCGACAAGTAATTTTGACAAACAAACCTTGTAAATTTTTGTTATGTATAATCTTGTGTATGGTCAGTCGTTGTCGTGATAAAAGACCACACCTTTTCTATTGATCGATTCTAGCCACTTTTTCTCCATTTTTTCTTAATTCTTTTCAACTGCTGACAATACAAATCCGAATCGATTGTTTTACCTGACGATAAAAGCTCATAATAAATGACATAATTGCGTGTTAACCCGGGTTCCCCAAGAGTCTGTGCAGTTTAACCGACCTGATTGATCCAGGTCTTTTTCATACATTCTTATCGTAGGAGGTCCACTTTTCGTCAACAAGAATCAATATGTTCAAAAATGATTCGATTTCATTAAGTCTTAAGTGATTATCGCAAGGGTCTAGAAGGTCCCTTAGGTAATTTTCAGTGAGTTCCTGTAGCACTTGAGGTTTGTTGTATAGCCAGCCTTTTTCAGATGGGTCAAAAATGTTTATTACCAAGTTTCAGTTCTTTGTAACTACTCACATGTCGATCTTGCTCCACTTTTTCAAAAATGTAACGTTTATCCGTAACTGGAGAGCTCAAACGGGATGCATTTTTGACGTAAAAGTTTTTGACTGAAGAGTGAGTCACATTTTTCTATTTTTTAAAGCGAAACTTTAAAAGGTTTTGAAATTCTTCGTTGGATTCACGTTTACTTTGGTGGACAGAAAAATAAATGAAGAGTGGTAGGAAATTTTTAGTTTAATTATTCAAAATGTTATTTCTTATCTTATGTTTGTTATCAAATACAGCCAGTTATAAATAATATAACTTAAAAAAACACGAAAAAATGTTTTTTTTCGTTGATATACAACGAAAAAAAAATTGGAATTTATGGTACAATATATATTCTTTTAATACAATGAATTAAATACATATTTCAAGTATAAGAGACAGTGAAAGTATTATTACATGTAATCCAAATGAATATATTTAAATACTACCACTATGATAAGAGTTATATCTGAAAGAAAGAAAGAAAAGTAATGTTTACACACAATTCTTAATTATACTGTTTTGTCTTGTTTTGTCATCGGCTTGCTGTAACGTCATTATTTAAAACTCATAATTTAATGAATTGCAATTGAATATAATATATTAATTTTAAAACTACACGGCATATTATAATACGATCATTATTGCAATGAGTTGAAATAATACAATAAAATATAATAAAAAAAGTTACAATAATAGTAATAAAATATCATTAAGGTTTCAATTAAAAATATTAAGTAGGTGTAATATGTAATTATAATTACTCGTACCAGAGCAAGCTAGCAAGCATTAAGAAATGACTTGAATGAAATTTGTATGACTTGTTACTTGTTTTACTTTTGACAGTAGCAAAAAATTCATATTGTAATAAAAAGTAAAGTAATGAGTAAGTTAAAGAAGTGTTCATAGATTTCTTGCTACTTGATCTCCTTGGACTCTTACCCTTTATACATTTTGTAACCGAATAATAGCGGTTCATCGTTTCAGAAGTGTAATTTACGGCTATTTTAAATAATAATTTGGCTTTGATTACAGACCTAAGAAGCTTTGAAATAAAAAATAAAGTAATTTTTAGTGTTACTAAAATTGTAATACTCATATTTACATATTTTACTCCTTTTATTGAATGTTGGAACGACATTTTCACATATTTTCCATTAATGTAATTGATACCGTATGCAGGTACATGATAACCTTTTATAACATGCTATGATAGGTATTCGTATATTAATAAAAGCGCTGTAATCCAAGTGCTATTTTATTAGAGTGCATTAAAGATAATACTTTTTTTAGTATAGTATAACAATAGTGTTAAACTGATTTTTATGAAATTTGGTGTGGTGTAGATTGGTCTGATACAATTTACTTTGTTTGTTTTTAATTTTCACAGAAAACAAAAAATATTTACAGTTTTAATTATATTACAACAAATTTAATATACAAATTTTGATTAAATTTAGTGTGATGTTAGATTATTGTCTAAATCAACATATGGACTGTTTTTACGCTGTAGGTAGCAACAGACAATTTTTAAATAATTATATAATGTAAAATTATTTTTCACATAGAGGAATATTATATATAAGTTTTCTTTTTATTATTTCCTTCATATAAAAAAAATACGGTTTTGTTCAAGGTTCGTTTCAAGCAGTAGTATTTACAGTTCATGGTGTAGTTGTTTACAAATTCCTACTAAATATCCAGTCTCTGTTTAGGTTCGGTCTAAAATCTTTTTAAAATAAACTAAAATTATTATATATTAAAAATTAAAATTGTGGCCGATTTGAAGGCTTTATTCTAAGTGACTTGATAATACAAAAAGATTTAAGAATGAGGTCCATACATAACTATTATTTCAATATTTTTCGAATTTTTTGAAGTACAAACTAAATCCAAATCTATAAACGTGCGCATTTTTACCACTAAACATAACATATACACTCTATAAAAAACAAAATTAAATACTGATGTTCAAAATATTATATTTTAAGGCTTAAAATCTTTGCTAAAACAACATTTTAAAAGCTTTAAATCATGTTCTTGAATTTCACCAGACCAAGCTTGTCCATAAATTTTAAAATGTTTGTACTTTAGATTTACAACGTGCATGATCATCCAAACTTTACCGTAATTATTTCAAATACTGTCTGGAGTACAGGTACCAGCATATAATATTATTAATAGACGTAATGTATGTGAATAATGTTTGATAATATATAAAATATAAATATTGTATACAATACAAAATAAATACATTATAAATAATAGTTTATATCGCGATATTTTTTGAGCATGTTTTGTCTGGATAAATCGCATTTATTCTCTTCTTAATAGTTAAGTGTTCAATTAATTATATTTGACAATGGTTTCTACTTTTAATACTTGAATTGAAAAAATCGAAAAAAGAATAATCGACTAATAATAACAGACCAGGCTCTCAATTAAAAAAAATGCACAAACTAATGAACCACGTTAGGAAGGAAGTGGCCCCAACCAGATACATATAAAAATTGGATTTAAGATTATACCTTTTGTTTACAAAAAGCTCATTAGTCAAAAAAATAGCGATTACCTAATCTTTAAAACAGAAATTACTCCGAAGATTTATATTTTTGTTAAAATAATTTTAATCATTTGTAGTATCTATGTTTTACATTTAAATAACTTAATTAAAATATTAAGTAATTTTTATACATACCTTAAGTTATTAAATGTATAACATAAAAATCAGATCATAAATCTGGGCCTCTACGAAACAAAAAGGTAAAAAATACAAATAAATACAAAAAACCACTAAAAAAAATATTTATAATACTATAAGAACTAAACTGATAAGAAGACAAGCTAAAAATGAAGAACGTATAAGAAAATAAAAAAAAATCTCTGAAATAAGGCTGCAAAAGTTTTTTTTACTAAGAAATTTCCCGCCTGATTATTTATTCCATTTTAGAATCCTTCAATACTTAAAGGTATTGAAGGATTTCATTAACCTTCAGAACTTAAAGGTACTTGAAGATTTCATTACACATTTAATACCATTTAATGTTTTAGTTTAATATTTTTATGACTACGTGTTTAATTTAAAATTCTATCTTGTACAAATTCATTTGTGGTGAGAGAAATAAATAAAAAGTATACGTAAAATTCAAATATTCGAATTTTTGTTGCAGTTTTAAAACGTTTTTGTTAAAATTACTCTGAAATAATGAATTGGCTTTTTGACATTTGCTGAAAACTACAAATAGAAATAAAGGTATTAAGCCTCAGCAATCATAAACCGAGAAGTATTTTGATATATGATGTGAAATATTTATATTTTCGGACCAATTTAAATATTTCACTGTGTGTCAAATGTCACGGCAAATATTTATTTCAAATTTACATTTCAATTCTGTTTTTTAATATTCTATTTGATATATCTTTTTGTAAATATTTTAAATTGGAGTATTTGAGGTGTAGATGATACTACATTCGAACAAAGGAGCTTTTCTAAGTCCAATTAGTAAATGTTAATCAGATATCTGATAGTGAGTCTGATTTTGATAAATAGTTTTTAATAAGCATGTATCAACTAATTAAGAAAAGAAAATCGTTACAAAATTCGTTATTGGCAGATGATAGAGAGCTTAATTTTATTGATTTATTTGACATATTAATTAGAATTTTATAGTCCAGATCGAATATTATAGTGTTAGTATAGTTATAATAACTCTGAAACTATTAAAAAAAATTCTTATTAATCTAAAATTTAATACTTTTATTGCATTATAATTTTGAATGCCAGCTCATTTTATAACAAGAAAATTCAACAAACCGACCAAGGTAATAAGATAAACGTGATTGCGGTCTCCGACTTAGTCACTTGTTTTACTTCAATGACTTAAGATTGCTATAAAAATATCAAACTATAATTACATATGAGACCAATATAACATTCCAAAAAGTTGTTTGTTGTATCTACATTAAAGAAATAAAATGACTATACATAATATATTGAAGCATTTTATATATTTTTTTATTTTGCCTTTTACTACTAGTAAGTTTATAAAGTACTTTTATAAAGACATTTTAAATGTTAATGAAAATTTATAAAATGAATTAAAATACAAATCGTCAAAATAGATATCCGCTTATTTATTAATATGTTAAGAATAGTCTAATATTAACTATCATCAGTTATTTTTCCATTAACATCACAAAGTAATATATTCATTAAGAATAAAGAGTGTATAACCTGATTATATTGCATAAGTAATTAAATTACATCGTTTACTTTATAATCTGATTCATTTGTAAAAGTAAAAGCCATTTTGCTAATGTGTTGTAATACATTTTTATAATATTTAAGTTTTATTGTAATAAAAATTGAAATTCACTCACTATAAACATGAACTATTACAAAAAATTGTAAAAATACAAAGTTCCAAATCTGTATCAAAATAACATAACACAGTGTTACTGAGCGAGCTGTTTCGTGTTATTCCCAGAAATAGCAGACAGTTTTCAACTAACCGTTAGGCTTTATTTCATATTTTTCATTCCCATTTTATCTTCTATTTTATATACTGACAGTTAAAGGAAAGATTTAAATCTAAAATGAAAAGGCAAATAAAATATTATAGAGCGTCTTTTAGTTACAAATAAATACATATATTTTTAAATAGCTACATATGCTATGGTACATATACGGTACATATGATACATATACATGGTACATTTGCTATAGCTATGGCAAACCTTTCAAAGTCCTTCAATTAAAATAAATGTTTTCACATTAAATTTTAAATAAAGTTAACCACAAGTGATATGACCTACTGGTAGAGTGTACAACCAACAGGAAATTAAAGTTTGAATAAGAAGGAATATTTATTTTATTAATTTTTCAAACAACCAAAAAAATATATATATAAAAAAAACCAAATGCATCTAATTGTAGAACCGATTAAACCGAAATACATATAATCTGTTATCATTGTATATTAGGATTTCTAATACTAACATTTTCAAATATAAATATTCTTTTTGTTAATAAAAATAAAAAAATATTGGCATAATATATTTATATTTTATTTAATAAGAACCTATTCAATCTTATCATTGAAGTCACAGATCAATCTATATTTTCTATAAGAGGGTAGCAGAAGTTTATAGTAGGTTTCATTTTCCACCAAATGTAATTTGGATTTAACCTAATATTTACCATAAATCATTTTATACAAACGAAAATCTCTTTATGCACTAAATTTATTAGGCGGCTTCTAAAGTGTATGTTAATCATTATTTATACATATATATATAAATATTGTAAACTTCTAAATAGAAAACTTAGTTTAAGCGAAATTGAATTGTTTAATTAGATAGACGTTGCTGTCGGCAAAGTTGAATTACAACGAAATTGAGTAAATTTAATTTATTACAAGTGTCGGATTTTGAAACTGGAAACATATGCATATCATCTTTCAGATTTTCGTGTAATTTATTTTTACTACATTTTTTTTTAATTTATAAAATATAAGTTAACGTATTTTATTCATAAAATATTTTATCTACTTTCATACCTTTTTACTTGAGCTTACAAAAAGATGATCAGTAAATAAGGTCTAGCCTTAGGATTAAGATTATGATACTTGTCACTTAGAAAAAAGCAAATAGGATAAAAATGAAGTAACAAGGACATATTAAGAAAAATTTAAATGAATATATACTATTATTATTTTACGTTTTCTTGAGTATAAAGCATTTTTTGATCAAAAAATGTAACAGAGTAATAAATGTTGAAAAGTATATACTTTAAGACTGAAAAGCAACAGCAAATTAAATGATACCATAAAGTAACAGTATTTAATAGTAGACATAGACTTTTTTCAACAGAGTCATAGCAAATTAACTGTAAATAATTTATGTTTATACTCCTATTATTCTCTCTTAAACCCCTTTACGAGTGCAGGAATTTGAGCAATTACAATATTAGATATCAATTTCCTGTCTGCATTCTGAATAAACATTTCACTATATAGTTATTTTAGTAGCATCGATGGGACAACTATAAATATTTTACCGTAGTGCATCTGCAATCCATTGTTATACAAATTCCTATAATATAACAACCAATAGGAAAAAGCTTATTGTATTATGAAAATAATTTTCAATGGACTATTCAATGTTACAATATGTATAGCGTATTTGTAATTATGTAACCTATGCACTCTTTGGCTTATTTATACAAAGCCAATATGATTATGAATACAAAATTAATTTATGAATAAGAATTAAGAAGTTATATGTTAGTAAACTTAACATGGTTCGCTAGAAATATATGAATTAATTATGAATGTTGATGGCCTTCGAAGAAGACATAGTGAATGAATTAAATATTGTATGGCGAAGAAGCTCCAAACCCCAAGAAGAGGAAAAGCGGTGACAGATTTCTCAGATTACAAGTAATTGTTATAAGGTATAAACTATACACGCTGATCCAAATCACCAAAAGATGTTTCGTTAAAATTACTTTATTTTATTTAATTCTAAACTTCTATATCAATATTTTACAATTAAAGAATACAAAAGCAGCTAATACAATAATACAAGTATTTAATTTATTTCGTTTATTTTTTCCCAATAACTGTTAATATATTTAACTAGTAATAAATACCATGAATATATGTCTCGTTATATTATGTATCTCTAAACTAAACCAAACCATTAAAGTGATGATATCAACTTTAATTATAAACCGCAAATCATTTATGTTTTAGTCGTGAATATAATAATTTACTCATACGCAAATCTATTTCAATATTATTTGCGTAGATATTAAGCTCTATTTATCGATGTTGAAATATTAATATTAACATAATTTATAATAATAATATTAGGTTTATAACCTTCGGCAACCAGTATCGCGGATTTTGATAACACTTGATCTATCTATCTATTAAGAGTTTTTATTATAAATTAATCAAATTGTGTTTAGATTTGTATAAATTTCGAATAAACAAGTGAATTTATTTGGTATGTGAAAGGAGGAAAAGTCCTTTCGGCCGAGGATCGAAAAACCAACCAGTAGATTGAAAGACAAACAATGAGTTTGCTACCCGAGATGGTCAACCTAGTATTAAGAAAAATATGAAATAAAATGATATGAAAACATTTTCATTAATTCATACTCAGCTCCACTGAATTGAAGGTAATTGGAGACTCTGTCAATGAATAAGTTTAATATCTGAGACTTATTGTTAAAAAAATATAATTCTCAGGTATTTCATTAATCATAATTATATATATATATATATATATATATATATATATATATATATATATATATATATATATATATATATATATATATCTTTACGTCTTTATGATTTAAAATGTTGTTTTTTCTATACTAACCAGTATAGTATAGTATATATATATATAAAATATTACTACAAATACATATATTGGGTCTTTACATATAAAATTGACGTTGGTACTGGTCACTTTATTCAAAAATTTTGGTTAGGAATACCAAATTCTAATTTATACAACATGATTGATTCAACATGTCAACTGTCTTGACGGATGGTGGTGTTTTCTCTGACTCCGTATTTAAAAATTTTATAAAGTATATATATGCCATTTATAGTGCAAGTTAGCAGATGCAAGTATTAGTTTAATACAAAAACAACTCAATAGCAGGTGCCGGTGATGGAATTTTTGTAAAACAACTCGATTTCGGTGTTGTTTTGAAGTGGTGCCACGGATATACCAAGTCGCATCATCGAATCACGTCAAGTGGGCGAGAAAAAGCAGTGACAACCATTTGTAACGGAATAGTGGAGTTATAATGAACAAAGTGATCAAAGTGTTAAAAAACCTTCTTTAATTTATTTGGAATGCAAGTGATCACAATAAGCTAGCGGCACTTTTTGCATCCTACCTGCGTTATTTTTATTAAATCGGAATTGACGTTATAAGTCCTACTTTATAAAGTACTATTTCGAAATGTGCAACCAGTCCTCGATAGTGTATATCAGAAACGTAAGGATTTACGTCGCGTTTTATCAGCGCGGGTTCAAATCTCCGTTATATCGGATGAAAAAATTGAAAATTATTATAAGATTTAGTTTTGTTGATTAATTTTATTAATTTATTTTATATTTTTTTCTTTTTGTTATATTTATACATTATTTATAATAATTAAAATGTTAACTGGAATTAGTAAAATTTTTGACATGTCTTTATTATTTAATTTTTAAGTGCAAAATTTATGTAAATAATTTAATAATTTAATATTTTCAGTGTAATTTTTGACAAATCTGTATTGTATATATTTTTAAAAGAATAATTATTAATAATAATAATGATGAATTTAACTAATTATTGTAATTTTTTACATTTTATTGTATTGTTTTTATTGTATTGTTTTATATGCTTATTGTATGTATGTTATAATGTGATTATGTTATAATATGAACGAACGCGGCGTTGGGGACCGCCAACCAATACGCCATGTTCAGAGCGGCGGGAGGTGGAGGACGGAGCTACAAATAGCTACGTGGAATGTAAGAGGCGGAATGGAACAGAAGATGAATGAATTATTAGATGTGATGGATGACAAGGATCTGGATGTTATTTGTGTTTCTGAGACCAAGCGAAAAGGCAATGATACGACCGATTTGCCTGGCAGCCGGGTCGCTTTCTGGGCTGGGGTTCCAGAGGTTGAGCGAGGTTGCCAAGGTGTAGGCGTATTATTGTCTTCTCGAATGGTTAATGCAATGGTAGAATACAAGGCCATCAACCCGAGGCATCTTTTGGTTCGCTTTAAGCTGGGGATAACAAAAGTATTCTTGTTGGCCGTTTACGCGCCAGTATCCTCAGTTCCAGTGAGCGAGCTCGAGGAGTTTTAGGAGAGTGTCAGGGATGTTCTAAGTAGTGTCAGAAGTAATGAAAAGTTGATAGTATGTGGGGATATTAATGGATGGATTGGAACCGCGCGAAGTGGTTACACAAGCGTGCTAGGCAAGTACGGTGATAAGAGAGTAAATGAGGCTGGAAAGCTTATTTTGGAATTTAATAAGGAGAGAAATTTGTTTGTGGCAAACACGATGTTTGATCATAAACAAATACACATGTACACATGGGAGCGAGCGGAAGAAAGAAGTATGATTGATTTATTGCTAGTGGATCAGCGTATTCGAAGCCAAGTTATGGACACGCGAGTGTTTAAGGGTGCTGATCTGGGAACGGACCATTATCTAGTCGTTGCTAGAATAAGAGGAGATAGAAAAGAGGTTTCATAAAAAGCGCGATGAATGGTGGGATGATGAAATGAAAGACGCTGTATAGTTAAAGAAGAAAGCATGGCTGGATTTTAAAGCCTCGGGTAAAGATAAATGTATGAGAGAGTTAAGAAAAAGAGAGTACAAGCTGCAAAAGCACAAAACGAAAGCACTTATAAAGATAAAGCGTGAAAATTCTGAGAGAGAAAGGGATGACAGGTTGACGAACAACTTCCCCGAAAACACGAAGCTTTTCTGGCGAGAAGTTAGTGATTCCCGGGGTTGTTCAGTACCCTATAGAATGAAAGGGGTGCTTTCGAAGAGTAGTGAAGTTTTATCAGAGCCAGCACACGTTTTGCAGCGGTGGGCGGAATTCTACAAGGAATGTGAGGACGCCTCGGTCTTGACTACCAGCGAAATGCTAAGTCAAGATGTAGCCGATGGTGATATCAGTTTGGAAGAAGTAGAGACCGTGATTCGAAGTCTGAAATGTGGTAAGCCTGCGGGAGCAGATGAAGTTACTGCCGAGATGAACAAATATGGTGGGCCACACGTCTGGGACTTGTTCTGGTTTTTTGTGCAATTTATGCAGGAAATCAGGGGAGGTCCCAGGTGGTTGGCGAGGTGCAGTCATCGTACCTTTGTATAAAGGCAAATTTTCACAGATAGACTGTGCAAGCTATGGGGCTATCAGTTTGATTAGCTTGAGTGGTAAAGTTTTTGCTAAAATATTAGCGAGAAGAATGCAAGAAAGATCTGAAAGGCTGTTGTGGGAAGTCCAGGGAGGTTTTAGACCTGGAAGAGGGTGTATAGATCACATCTTTTCCGTCCGCATGATCACGGAAAAGTTTTTGGCCTTAAACCAATAGGTTTTCTGTGCTTTTGTGGATTTGGAAAAGGCGTTTGACAGGGTTGAGAGGAAGAAGTTATGGGAGATACTGCCCCGATACAATGTGAGCGGACCCTTGCTACAGGCTGTAAAGTCTCTTTACAGAGATTACTCAGCCTGTGTGCGAGTAGGAGCCGGCATGTCGCCCTGGTTTGACATCCAATCGGGCGTTAAGCAAGATTGCGCTATGACAGCTTGGTTGTTCAATTTGTATTTGGATAGTTGTCTTCAAGGCGTGAACGACAGTGACATGGGAGTAAAAGTAGGTGACCTTAAGGTCAATTGCTTGCTATATGCAGATGATACAGTGCTCATTGCATCATCAGAATGCAATTTGCAGGCATTTGTCACCACTCTAAAAAGTGGGTGTGAAAATAATGGTCTAAACCTGAATGCAGATAAAACAAAGGTTCTGATATTTGAAAGAAATGAAGAAAGAACAGAATGTAATATCGCCGTGAATGGTAAGATAATAGAACAAGTGAATGAAATGGTATATTTGGGAAGTATGCTTAGCAGAGACGGAAGATACAAAATGGATGTGGAAAGGCCTATCGCTGCCGGTAACAGAGTCAACGGTGCTTTGGCTGCATTGTTGAGACTGCGAAACGTCAGCATAGCTGCACGTTAGGCTGTACTCAATGCGGTTTTGCTACCGACGCTGTTATACGGCAGCCAAACGTGGGAAGCACAGAAGAAGAATGTAAGAAAGATGAATGCTGTGGAGATGCCATCTCTTCGCAGAGTATGCGGAGTCAGCCTAGCTGACCGAATCCGCAATGAAGAGATCCACAGAATGGAAGGTATTAGTGAAGATGTCACGGTGAGAATGAGGAAGAACGTGCTCAGGTGGTTTGGGCACGTCAAACTAATGAGTGATGAAAGAATTAAAAAAAAAGATTTATATAGGAAAAGTGAGTGGTAAGAGAGACAGGCGGAGGCCTCGAGTGACCTTAGACATAGTATCTATGATACTGGAGGAAGGTCACTTAAAAATCATGAGGACCCCCCGAATGTTGAAGAGGTTGATGTCTGTGGCCGAGCCGAAAGTTTTATGCAGGGACCATAGCGTTTGGCTCTCCGTCGTCTCTGGCGGTATGGCGTGAAGATAAATAAATAAATAATACGATCGATATTTAAAGAAAGTTTATACAATGTGATTATTTGATTTAGATTTAAAGAAGCAGTAAGAACTTCTGTATGCCCCATAGATTAAAACACAATTTAACATAGTCTTGTCATAGGAGTAAATATTTTATACACGATCTCATTATTAGAAAATTAGTTTATCAAACCCCCCATATTATGAAATAATATAGAATAACAAGTGGTGGCGCCAAAACACAATTCTAGTAACCTTCGACACGCTCACCGGGGAGCAGTAAATTGTAGAAATGTGTGACTCGCAAGGGTAATAGGAGTAAATAGGAACCATGCGTGCACCAACCTCAAAATCCAGGGCAGCTCCAGCCAGATAATCCAGGAAGGTCGACGGCGCGTGACGGTTAAAGTTCAAACACGCAGGCTAGTTCTATAGACGTCATTAACACTCGCGATCACGATTTGGCACTACCACTTATTAGCGGGAGACTATGACAATGTCTCTTCACGATCCTGAAGTGCAATACTTAAAGATCGGGCGGTAAGCTGGAGTTGAAGACGGAGTTGTAGGGCTTCGTCCTCTGCCGATGCGATTAGTGCTGTATCCAATGCTTGTATGACCGGGCGCCGCAGTTGGCGCTGGTGTGCATGGTTTAAGGAAGAGTGAAGGAAATGGATTGCGATGTCACATATAATTGACTCATTCACTATTATAATATAAAGCCACAAGGTGGCGTTACCATTTCCGCCCGCCCTTAAAGGGTCACCTTTAAAATACTACCATTAAGCCTTATAGCCTAATTGCTTTTAATTGAGAAATTTAAATAATATTTAACTAAAATAACTTAAGCGGAATAGTAAAATACATTGAACTATATTAAATCGAGACTGGGTTTCTATATATAACAAAAAATAATAAATTACGGTTTAAATCTTAACCTAACCTATTAAAATATTACTTAACTATTGGCACGGTAAAGGACATAAGCGGACGACAGGACGAAGGTAAATTCCCTTAGCGGTTTTGACAGTGCAGACGCGTACAATACCGTCCTTAGAGGGATGAACTTTGTCTACGATCGCTAAAGGCCATGAGAGTGGCGGAGAATTATCATTCATTATTATTACGACCGTTCCTGGTGTAATAGGCGTGGAAGGAACGCTCCACTTATGTCTAGTCTGTAGTCCGTGAAGATATTCGATCCTCCACCGACGCCAAAAAGATTGGACTAACTTATCCAACAGCGAATGCCTATGGAGCAAACTATCTATACTGCAATTAACTTCTGGTGCGGGTAACGAGCACAAAGGTGCAGTGTGTAAATGTTTTATGTGATAATAATCTATCAAAAGATTTATGATATGATCCTTGCGAGGTAAAATAACCGGATGCATAGTATTATACTGAAGTCCAGAATTGCCGAGACGGCCGCCTACGCGGATGAGGCCGTTTTTATGTATAAAAGGACTTAATTTATTAAAAGGTAGAGAAATCAATTTTTTATTGCGAATATTTTGAAATTCCTTTGCAAAATATCTCTTTTGTAGGGCTAATATTAATTTGTTTCTAACAAACTGAAGTTTGTTAGCAGTCACTGCTAGTGAACTGCGGCGATTTAATAACCTAGCAAATTTAAAAACGTAAAAAAGAATGCGAAGAATCTTGTTCCAAGACGATATGCGTAATGCGAGTTCATATATAATAGATTCCTTTGCGATTGTACAAACCGAATGCGATAGAATTTTTTGTTCCGGTATTACTTCTAACGACTGTCCGTCTAAGCTACGAAGAGGCCACTGAGTCGGATCAAGTATAGCCAAGGGAGGTCCTTGCATCCACAAAAGATGAGAGATTAATTTTTTCGGTGTTACACCTCGTGATAGACAGTCAGCTGGATTCTCAGTCCCTGCGACATGATAGAAATGATCGGCCGGAATATTTTCTGTCACCTGAACCACACGGTTTGCAACAAAGGTTTGCCATCTGTGAGGAGAACTTTTTATCCAATATAAAGCGACCTTAGAATCTAGAAACGCGTAAGTTTTTATTGGAAAGCGATTAACAAAATTATTATAAATCATGCGTAGCAGTTTAGATAGTAAAACTGCTCCACATAACTCCAGTCGTGCAATAGAGAGCGGTTTTGTTGGTGCGACCCTTGATTTCGCGCAGACCAACTTTATAGTGTTGCCATTATTTGAACTAACGTGAATGTAAACTACCCCACCATAAGCGTATTCGCTTGCGTCCGAAAATCCCACGAGAGTTACAACACAGTTTTTAATAACGCCCAGATGACGCGGAATGTGTAGCGTATTCAGAACTGGTAGCTCGTTACAAAACTGTCTCCATAAGATAAGATGGATCGCTTAGTACACTTCCAATCAGTGTAAGGTGTAATTTTAAAATAAAAACTATCAGTATCTGTGGACCAATGCAAGCCTAATATTTTATGCTTTATGGATTTGTCGAATTCAACTTCGGAAGGAACTTTGTGAGACGGAGGTATATCCTTTAAAACGGAGACGAAATTACTTTTCCATTTAACTAAAGCCCATTGAGCCCCTGCAAATAATTGGATCAGCTGATTGGATGCAGTAGCCCCTTCTTCCTCGGTCATAACAGAGTAAACTATATCATCCATGTATAAAGAGCTGTTGACTATTTCACTAGCTAGGGGGAATTTGTGGCCGTCGTCTTCGATTAATTGATGAACGGTGCGCATTGCGTGATATGGACTGGACGATAAGCCAAAGCAGACGCGATTGAAGCAGTATAATATCAGCGGATCTGTCGGCCTAAAGCGATAAAATATACATTGATATCGACGGTCACATTCTCTAACCTTAATTTGTAAAAATTGTTGGCGAAGGTCTGCAGTCATAGCAACAGCGTACAAGCGAAAATTTAATATAATTGAAAATAAATCGCCTTGCAAGTTCGGGCCATTATGTAATATATCATTCAATGATGTTCCTGTACTAGTCTTGCAACTCGCGTCCAAAACTATGCGAAGACGCGTCGACGCTTTATCCTCGCGAATAATTCCGTGGTGCGGTATTACGTACATTGGTAATAATTTATTACTGATGTCAACGGGTGCGGGTGAAATATAATCTTTCTCTATATATTCTCTAATGACGTCATCATAAGCACTCCTTAATTTAGGTGAAGCTTCAAATTTTTTTTCGAGACACATAAAACGTCGTCGAGCGGTGTCGTAAGAATTACCCAAGGAATATGCATCTCCATTAAAAGGTAGTCCCACAACATACCTACCAGTTAAGGGTTCGCGAGTCGTTGTAGACTTATAAAATTGTTCACATTCAACATCGGCGGGATGCTGTATGGGCGTTACGGAGGGGAGCTCTTCGAGTTCCCAAAACCTCTTCATTATGTTTTCTAAAGATTCCTCTTGAACCAGGCAGCAAGTCACAGACTTGCGGGCAAATAATGTAGGTACGGAACCCATTATAACATATCCCAGTATTGTTCGTATGGCTGTTGGCACTGACGGTGAAGATACGCCTGGGACGCGAATAACTTCATCTTCTGGAAGTAATAAATGAGCGAAAAGTGGTGCGCCGATCAACGCATCTATCTTATTAGGCGCTGCAAAAGACTGATCGGCCAGCGGTAAATTATTTAAATGCGAAAGAAACGAAGTATCTATAAGAGTACTAGGAAGTGATTCTGTAATCTTATCGACTACAAGCGGTGAGATTGTATGTGTAATATTTTTATCAAAGCGGGAATAAAATTGTAAGTTAACGCAACTTGAATTTACAGTTTTTTCTACTCCACCGAAACCTTTAACAATAGTTCGCTGAACATCGTGTACAGGAATACCTAATAATTCGCATGCTTCCTTAGTAATAAAGTGACTTTGCGAAGCGCAGTCGAGTAATACACGTAACAAATGTTTATTTCCTTTACTGTCGTACGTAATAACTTGAGCTGTAGCAAGAAGTACTGTGCATTGCTTGTTATGCGTCGATTTATAGGAAACCGGTTGCTGAGACGCGGCAGTGGATGTAGTACACAAGGCTAGATCTGTAGACGACGTCGCGATGGCTACGTGCGCAGGAGACGCGGTAGAGGAAGCTTGCGCTGTATCTGTGGTGCGAGCAGACGCTGAGATAGGGGATTCGACACCGACGTTAAAATGGAGGAGACTATGATGTCGAGATTCACAGATACGGCAATTTAATTCCGATTTACAATTTAAAACTTTATGTTTCGTACTAAGACAATTTACACAGGCATTATTTTCTTTAATATATTTAAATCGGTCGACGGGTGTTAATTTATGAAAATCCGGACATTTAAATAAATGTTGATGTGTAATATTTTGACACAGACACTTATGACAAGAATCTACCGTATTTACATAAGCATGATATTTTGGTGCCGTTTTATTAGAAATATTGCAATCACCCTTTGAACAAGCGCGACTTATATTTTTATTTGAGAAACTATTATTATTACTAGTAGACGGTATACGTTCAAAAATACTTTACCACGGTTATTTACGAACTGCACTAATTCATCAAATGAAGGTGTGCGAGAACCAACGTTCAGCTCAAAAGCGCGGACAGTATCTGAGTCTAATTTATTTAGCGCAATATGTAATACCATAAAATCAGTTAAATTATCCAATTTTAAATTATTTAAAGCTCGAACTGCGCTTACAAACTGATCGGTAAAGTGTTCGAGGCTACTTGCGGTTCCGTTAAACAAAGGTTTAAAGTCTAACAATTGCTTAAGATAAGCCGAGGCGAGCATACGCTTATCTTCATACTTGTCTATGAGCGTTTGTAACAACAAGTTGTAATTTTCTGCGCAAGGCGTAATACCCGCGTACACTGACTGTGCCTTTCCAGAGAGTTTACCTAAAAGGTAATATAATTTTTCGGCATCTGTGAGAGACAAATTATCATGGACCGTTGACTTAAAGCTAGCATAAAACAATGGCCAAGAGCGAATGTCACCTGAGAAAGGTATTACCTCGATAGGAGGCAACCTAGGCTTACTTTTCTGCACAGCAAAACTATTATTATTCAATGTTGTCGAGAATTGCATTTGAAGTCGTTTAATACGGCTAAATAATTGTTCAAATGCAGCGAGACACTTGTAATCAGGTTTTGCAGCGGGATTGACAACAAATAAACGTGAGTTATAGTCATCTAACAACTTAAGGAATTCAACACGTAATGTGTCAATAGTAGCACTCTCCGCAAGGAAATTTTCCTTCGTCTCCTCGTTAATATTTATAGAAGAATCGTAAATATTCTGTATTAATTCAAATATAACTTCCCGTTTAGCTTGTAACATTAATAACTGGGAGTCTTGCTTATCTGTATCATGTAAGTTATCATCAATCCTTTTACTTTTAGAAGCCATCTCTTCTCAATATTATTATGCGATATAGTTATAGTAAAATAAAGTAATATAATTACGTATTAAAGTAATATAAACGATTGAACGGTTGAATGAAAGCGAAAAGTGAAGCGAGCTAAACCGAAAACAGCCGAGCAATTCCGAAACAATTCTAACCGGCTACGTAATCGTACGATGTCCGTGCGATAATGAGAATTCAGAATGGGGGTAGATTTAACAATGCATGAGCGGTAAATTTATCGTTCGTTAACAATATCTTAATTGTAATTAATATGCGATTAGTTTAGTTTTATAATTAAGCAAACAATACGATATGCGGGATTACTTATTTTATTTTATTTTTTTAACAATACACAAGTCGTTAACACAGTTATACGTAACGTATAGGTACGTTAAAAGGTTAGCGGAAGTACACTTATCAGATCCTACTGTGGGTGTCCTAATAAGGGCGGGTTGAAATATAGTTGGAATAGGCCACAAATGATGACCATCCGTCTCGATGAGGACCACAATGGTGGCGCCAAAACACAATTCTAGTAACCTTCGACACGCTCACCGGGGAGCAGTAAATTGTAGAAATGTGTGACTCGCAAGGGTAATAGGAGTAAATAGGAACCATGCGTGCACCAACCTCAGAATCCAGGGCAGCTCCAGCCAGATAATCCAGGAAGGTCGACGGCGCGTGACGGTTAAAGTTCAAACACGCAGGCTAGTTCTATAGACGTCATTAACACTCGCGATCACGATTTGGCACTACCACTTAATAGCGGGAGACTATGACAATGTCTCTTCACGATCCTGAAGTGCAATACTTAAAGATCGGGCGGTAAGCTGGAGTTGAAGACGGAGTTGTAGGGCTTCGTCCTCTGCCGATGCGATTAGTGCTGTATCCAATGCTTGAATGACCGGGCGCCGCAGTTGGCGCTGGTGTGCATGGTTTAAGGAAGAGTGAAGGAAATGGACTGCGATGTCACATACAATTGACTCATTCACTATTATAATATAAAGCCACAAGGTGGCGTTACTAACAAGTACAATCATACTACGTGTAGAGGAACTACCCTTACATGTTTATACCGAACGACAATTTTCTAGAAAGAAGTTGAATATTCCACATTTCTAATAATTGAACAAAAATAATTTTATTTCAAACGTATATCTCCCTGATTCTAATAAAGTGTACAAATCTTTAGTTTGAATATAAAATCAAAAAGATACAGTATTATTTTTATTTTTTAACTTTACTGTTACATTTTAGGAAGTAAAGATTTAGCACTATGCATCATTTCTTAAATTAGCAATGTGCAATGTTTGTAATCTATTATATAATTTTATAGTATGAATGTTTGTTTAAAACTAGTTTGCTTAATTTGTTAAGTCGCAAATTTAATTATCGAAAAGGTACATCATTACTTAATTCGTACCTTTGAGTTTCCCTGCTATATATAAAAGTACAGAAAGTGACTTGTATATTATTGTAGGATTTGTAACATTTTTATTTTATATTACAACACAAAAAAAAGAAACATGATATTTGCGTCGCAATTTCATAAAGAGATAAGGAGTAAAACACTTTGTGATGGTTAGCATATAACAATTAAAAAAAAAACAATTATTGTATTTAGGATGAAAAAGATTTGGAAGAATTTGATATTAAATGTTGTCGTCTATAGTACCATTTCGGGTACTGAGGATAGTATAAAAGAGAAGTTACGCGAAGAGTCTTACGAATCTACGAATGGGAAGTAAAGGAAATTTAAAACCCTATGAACTACTACGTTATAACAAGTGAATCCACGTGGATAGTTGTTCTATTGTTTGAAGATATCAATACTTCATTTAACAAAAGATGAACACCTGTATTTATAATAACAGCATTTAAAAACCTTAATTGATTAGTTTCTTAGAAAAAGTAATTAAATTAACTGCTTTAAAATTGAAAAGAAATTGCTCCGCTAGGAATTTGACTTGCAGTTGTAATCTTGGTGGTCATAGTTTTATAAATAAATAAATTAAGAGAAAAAATAGGATGTACATAGTAAGAATTGCGTCATAAAGCTTGGAAAATAGTAAAGCAATTGGTCCAGGTTTGTACATCAGTAGAAGTAGTCAAGCTAATAGGAGAGGATAATTGTATGTAGCTTACATAGTTTTTCAATAAAATGTTGCTAACGGAAATCTCGAAGAAACTTGTGTCTTCAATAGAGACTTCCCTGGGGATGGTCTCTGAGTGGGGTGATCTGAACCACGTTCAGTTCAATCCCCTAAAGACACAGGTTAGCGCGTTTACCACTAAAATAACCCCATATGTCGTATCACCGCTCTTCGAGAGCACTCCTCTTATTACCTCGCCAAGTATCAGAATACTGGGTCTCGACTTTTCGAGCGACTGTCAGTTTCGTGATCATCTGGAGAGCAAGGCTAAGTTGGCCTCGACGAAATTGGGAGTGATCAATAGAGCGAGACAGTAAACAAAAGAATTAAACAAAAAATCAAAAACAGTAATTTGTTAATTTAAACAAAAGATTCTTGCGATTCGTAGTATACATTACTGCTGTAGCTAATATTTCTTTGAATAAGATAAAAATAATACTATTTTTATAAAATGCCATCAGCAGTTTAGATGTTTACTAACTGCACTGGATATTAATGATATGGTTCCAAATAAAGATGATTTTAACTCTTACGGAAGTCATACTGTCAATTACAAGCTATAAATATTATTTTAAACTCATATGTAGAATATTGAAAATCAACTTAGTAAGTAAAATGCATAATGTAACGTAACGTCATAATACAAGTAAGATTGCAGCCTTGAGTCTTGATCGTCTCGATATTTTTCAAAGTTTTATTGTTATTTTTTATCATATATATAAGATTATCACCATATTTTCTAAGAAGAATTTTTTAGGAAGGGTAAATGCTAAACTTATCACAGTTTGCTGGTTGTATTTAACACGGTTTTTTTAAGGTAATTTTTTGCTAACCACCTTCACCATGTCGTCAACATATATTCTTTTCGATTAGACGTTTTCAAGTTCTCTGTAATATCCCAGTCTTTAGTAACATAGGGTAATTAACCTAATTGTGTAATTCTATCAAGATGCCGATCGTTATACGTTATATTTGTTATACTTCATTATTTGATACATAATACTAAAAGCTATAAAAGCTTTTGAAATGAAATATATTCAGATTTCAAATCTTTGTTATTTTGATGGAGTAATAATTTATGAAATAATAATTTTATATAAAATAAAACACATATATTACTTTTCTTATATATCGCTTTAGAATATATATACACAAACACACTTGCACTCACACACACCATACATTTAGCAAGGCAGTTGCCAGCAAACGACCGGGTTAATCCCATTATTTATTAGATAGTACTTGGATCGCTGCTAGTGTAACGGAGGTTGCCATCCACCGCGTCTCAGACGAGCCAACAACAGCAATAAACAAATTCAAATTACTGTTTTTATCATGTTCAAGTGCCAGGAAGATCAAATACTACTGACTCAAATTCCTATTTTTTTTTTATTATTGATTTACAGATTACATTGATTTTATATCATAAAATTATTAAGCCACTTAGATAGATCTGATTCATTTATTGATCAAATGATACAAAAAAAACATTACAAACAAATACGTAATTTTAAGTTTAAAAGCACATTGTTGTTTAAAGACTTGAACTGCGAAGTCGCTGAAATTAATGAAGTAAAATATAATTTTAAATTTTTTAGCACTTAAATTCAATTATCTGAGAGCTTTTATTATTAAAACCTTAATTGAGTGTGAAAATTTAATAAAATAAAGTATATAATATAATATAATAATATGGCCATTTACAGAGACAAAGTTTAAGTATTTTTATTTCAAATATTAATTCTAATCCAGAGAAAGCTTTGACTTATTCTTTATACTTATTAGTAATCACTATTGAGCAACAGTGATAAGGTATGATATTTAAGAAAAAAAATGATATATACAGTAATATAGAATTTAATATAGAATTCTCCACAAGCTATAAAAATGACAAAAAAGAATAATTCATATTAATAAATAATTTATAACTACTCTGTGATTTTGTTACATGCATAATAACATAGTGTTTAAATATTTATAGTACAGATATACTGTTTTAACCTCATTAATATTTTATTATTACTTACACAAGAATTATGGGGTTCAAATAAAATCTCAAGATTCGACTTCATTTTTGAGTTTGTCTATAAGTTTATCTGACCACACAAGAGAGCTTAAACACACAAAGTAGTAGTAAGTAGGAAAATCAATATTATCTTTGCATCCCATAGGGAAATGTCTTAATTTGCAAATTACTTTTAATAATATTCACAATGAAATAATTTAAACTCATATTGACTAACAAACATATCTTTTTGTGCGAAGATAAAACCACAATTGTGTTTACAGAACTCTCGTGAGAAGAAGCCTCTTTTCAAACAAGTCAGTTTGCATATATTGTTAGAATAGTATAATTTTCTGACTTTGAACAAGTTAAATAGTAATTAAATATATATACCTATTTTTTACAATGCACACAGATTGAAAGTAGCATGGAAGCCATAAGTGTTATTTTTCATTTTTGTTCATTAACTTGTACTGTTGTTAAAATCACTACACGAAGTTAGTGTTTTGAAAATGTTTACATGAAAGTTGTTTCTGTATACAAAATCTTTAATATTCATGTTCAAATTTATTTGGTAACATTTTTTCTTTCCAAAGTTCTTAAAACCATTTCCAAAAATATTAATTTACCAGTTAGGGAATCCCAAATATATCGACAAATATTTAATTTATACATTACTTCATTAATTAGCATTCTCTGATAAAACGTTAATAACAATGCTAATTAAAATATTCAAACCATTATAATTAAACTAAAATGTAAAAAAATATAAAAATATCATAATAATAAATTTAAAATACATGTCATTAACTTATTTGTATGTCAATACTAGCAGACCCGGTCACGCGTTGCTGTGACTATTGTTTTTGATATATTACATTGTAGTAAACTATTTAAGGGTTACGTTCAGAGTACATCTGTCATGAAAACCATAATGTTTTCTTATAGTCGATATTAAGCAAAAATCAAAACAAAATAATTATAATTATTTTTTAAATTTTATCCAAGTTTATAACACTATTTGTATATTACAAAGTTTTCAGTAAATAACTTGGAACACTAAACTCACGAATGAGGTAGGTAGGGTAGATACCTCATTCGTAATTACTCAATCCAGTCAATAGATACCGCCATCTTTTAGAATTGTTAGGAGCTAACTGCAAAATGATAAACTAATAATTTGCAATAAAATAATACTGCGACTATGAATTGAGTTGAAAATTATTATATCTTTTAAGTTAGGTCAAACTGTACGTGGTGTGTAAATTTATTAAAATCAGTTAAGTGGTTTAGGAGTCCATCGCGGACAAACAACGCGACACGTGATTTATATATATTAAGAATTCTGGTGGATTTTTTTTATCATTTAATATTTTAAATAATATAATAAATAAATCGTAAAATTATCCTTTTTTTAATATGTTACTTTATCATTTTATTAAGATGTTCATAATTAAAAGCATTTAGTGGTTTTTACTAATACATACAATGAAAGTTAAACTCAAAACATTTAAATTTTAAAAGTAAATCATGAAAAATGTTTTTTTTTTTTTTTTAATAAATACAATTTTTATACAACTCCGCAGACTTCGTTCTGTCAAATAGATTTGGAATGTGGCAGTTTATATTTCTACCTTAAGACGTTTTTACTCTGCTGATCCTCACACATCGCCCTATCATCATGGTGACGGTTCTGTTCAGGAGAATTAAAGAAAAAGGTCAGCTCGGGTGACTTAAGTATCTTAGCTTCCACGAACTTTGGTTACCCTTTTGAGACCCACTAAAAACCCCGATTGGGATGTCTGCCAGAGGGCTTCAAACCAAGAGGGGAACTTAAGGTTCAAACCTGATTGAAAAATAATCTAAAGGGATAGTGGGAACCTAAAGGTGACAAATATTTATAAAGTGGGTGCTTCAATTACAAAGTATAGAGATAATTAATTATTTATTACTATTATTATTAACATAGGGTTCGTAACCGATGAAATAAAAAATAATGAAATAAAACGTATATAAGTATTTTCAGTAATCGCGTTATTGTAAATCAAGTGAATCATAATTATTAACAAAAATCTGTTTTATTTTTATTTTAGTGCTTTATGATACACAATGTTTTTTGTTTGATTACCTGGTGAATATATAAATAAATCTGATGGTTTTCCAACACGGGAACAGGCAACATACAATTGACCATGTGAGAAACATGGGTTTTCTAGATTAATACCACAAACACCTAATGATTGCCCCTGGGACTTATTTATGGTCATAGCAAAAGCAAGCCACACTGGAAATTGTAGTCGTTTAAATTCAAATGGTACATCAGTCGGAATCATTGGGATGCGTGGTATCAAAACGTCTTCTCCTTTATACTTTCCTTTCAGTATAGTTGCTTCTATCACGTTGTTCAATAATTTTTTTATCGCTAACCGTGTGCCGTTGCAAAGACGCGGTTGGTTGATATTTCTCAACATTATTACTACCGATCCAACTTTTAATTGAAGATTGGTGGAAGTGAGGTGGCAATCCTGGTAAATCCAGCGAGTTTAAAAATTCAGGCGGATAGTTAACGACATCATCTTGGTTAGTAGCCGAATCAACTGATTTATATATCCTCAATTCGCCTGTAATTTGTTCTTGAATTTTGAAATTTAATTCACTTACATCTATGTTTTTTGCCAATATAGCCCGTTCGCTCAACCAATCATGGTTTCTATAATTTTGAGCAACATCTGGAAACACCTTTTGAATAAGTTCATCTTTTGATCTAGTTAACTGACAAAAACTTTGAGGAAAGTTAATGCAACCAGTCAAGGTGTCTATAGGAAATTTGCCATTACCAATGTCAATGAGTTGTTTAGAGAATATGTCTCCAGATTTGTCATTTTGCAACTTGACACGCATATTCTTGCTTAAGTGTAATACCTTCACATGTTTCCACAAATTGGAGGACTTTAAACAGGCATTAAGTTCATCAGCTGGCGTTGATCGTGGAATCACTGCCAATGTTTGACGAAAATCTCCTGCTGATAAAATCATTGCACCACCAAATGGGTTATGATTGCTCCGGAGATCTTGTAAGGTTCTATCTAAAGCCTCCAAAGATTTTTATGTGCCATCGTGCATTCATCCCAAACAACCAATCCACATTGCTGCAAAACCTTTGCCATTGCAGAGTTCTTCGAAATGTTGCAGGTTGGAGTTTCGTTGCTTTGCATGTTTAATGGTAATTTTAGTGCTGAATGAGCTGTTCTACCACCCTCAAGCAAAGTTGCTGCGATTCCCGACGAAGCGAGTGCAAGTGCAATTTTATTTTGTGAGCGAATTGTTGCTAATATCAATGAAATCAAAAAAGTTTTTCCTGTACCACCAGATGCATCTAAGAAGTAAATCCCTCCTCTTTTATCATTTATTACTTTCATAAGTGTATCAAATACATACTTCTGTTGTTCATTCAATAGTGGAAGATTCGTCTGAATTAATTCTTTAAAAGTGTTGAGATCATACAGTTTTTCTCGGTGCAACTCTTGGTTAAAAGCATCATCATGCATTGGACGATTGGGCGCGGCCAGGCCTAATTGAAATAACAGTTTGTTTGACATCATCAAGCACATGTC
Source organism: Melinaea menophilus ssp. n. AW-2005 (assembly GCA_918358695.1). Classification (NCBI taxonomy): domain Eukaryota; kingdom Metazoa; phylum Arthropoda; class Insecta; order Lepidoptera; family Nymphalidae; genus Melinaea; species Melinaea menophilus. Next base: position 15,125,992 of record OU911043.1, on the reverse strand, counting down.
CTCAATTGAAATCAATACTTCATTGTAAATTTCTTCGCTTATTTGTATATTTGGATTTCCCCTTCTAATCCGTATTTGATACAAAATATCATCACACATATTATCTTTGTACTTGATCCACAAATCCTTTGGGTTTGATGGGAAGCAGGTAGATATAATTATAGAAAACAATGTTCGTATTTGATGAGTTTGTGATGATATTACAGCATCATTGAGAGTTTGATCCCAATGAGCATCATTGTCTAGCAATCGCAAACGTTGGCAAGCTTCTCTATATGATCCACACAAATCACCATTAACAGTTCGTACATGTTGGAACGATGTTGGGCCACGTACATTGACTAATAGCAGTCGTAAATAAAAACATTCATCATTGCTTGGATGTACTGAATAAATTCGACCAATCGCATCGGTAGAAAATATATCTGGGTATCCTGTAACTGGTTTTCCTTGTTTCCGTCGTATAAATCTTCTTAAGGATTGATTCCAAGTATAATATTTTGGCATTTCAGAATATAACAATGTTTGAGCAAAATCATCGTTTTGACATATCTCAAAAAATCTGGTTAATGTAGTAGATGGTGGCTGTAAAGCTCTTTCTACTGCGTTCTGTGCTGTAAAATATACTCTTTGTCCATTTTCTAAATGCACAGCTAAATGAACAACAGTAGGGTGTCTTTCATGAATAGGAAAAGAAAATATTCGCCAAACTGCTTCATTACTACTAACATAGCGACCCATTTGGTATTGGGTAACTTCATCATTGGAATTCTCTGCATTAATACCAATCACAGCCATATCACTCCCTTTGGTTCCATATTTGCAAATGTATTTAATAGATTTTACTGAATGGCAAGATTCAACGTTGATGTGCGCTTTGAAGGTCTTTGATAAAATGGGTGAATATGGAACAATCCAGCGATTATCTATTTCAATATCTTGTTGATTTAATTTGACAATTGTTGATCTTCCATTGTCTGCTGTCGATCGGCGACGATACAAAGGATAACCGTCATTACCAGTGATTGTTTCAAATATTAATGTCCGTGGATATCGCTTTGAACATTTACCATCCACCATACACGGTGAATTTTGATTAAGAGTTCCACAGGGACCATGTATCATGTTTTTAATAACTACCTCATGCAATCCAGGATCTACTTCTACATTAGGAATTTCAGCTGATATTACTGCATCAACTTCATTTGGCCTTATCTTTTCAACTAACCAAATCAAAAGGTGTGCATGTGGCAATCCCCGTTTCTGCCACTCCACAGAATACATCCAGCAGCGTGTCTCTCCAAACACATAATGTTTCACAATGAAATCCATCAAAGATTTCAACTTTTGTCTAAAGACTCTGGCTGTAATATCATGACGATCAATAGGTGATTGCCCAGGGAATAACTCCTGCTTGATTTCTATAAATGTGATGAACAAATCTGCTGTACCATAATGACGAACATATGACATGGCATCTTGAGCATATTCATGCATATGTCGAGGGCTTCCGATGTATGTTGCTGGAAGAATAGTCATCCAACATTCTGTGCATTGCCATTAGTATTAATCGCATCTCGAAGGTGAATATACTCTTCAGATCTGAGTTTGGTCTGATTCAACCTGATGAATGTTAATCTCTCCGTTTCAATTTTAACATACATGTCTACAACATACTTGTGATATAATCGCCGACATTTGAGTATGTGATTGTCTTCATTTTCACGAATCATTAGGCGGTAGGAATAATAGTTCATTGAACTGACTTTTTTGTTGGTTTCGGAACCTGAAAATAGATTTTTGTTTTCATAATATTGAAAATTAAAAAAATAATAATATAGTAACTGATAATATATCTCCATAGCTAAATTAATATTTTTTATTACCTGTAATGGGATTTATCATCTTGTTTGAAAAATCATAGCCATCTTCACCTTGCCAAAATATAATGGGATATGGCAGTGCGTCATATGAGCGGTGTGTTTCCTTTATACGTTGTAATTGATCATTCCGACGATGTAAAACAATATCACGGGATTCCAAGTTTTCTCCAACTACAACGATGGCAACTTCATCAATAGTTGGTGCATTAAAACGTCTTGCATGTTGGCCAACAGGTGTTTTATCAGCTCTGATTACAATTTTGTGATTATCAGATGGCATCCGATCCAGTGCAGTTTTAAACAACATAACCAATTGATTGTACTCATGAAATAAAGTTTGTAATTGTTCTACAATAGACCTCTTTAGTGAATTGTTATGTGAACAACGCATATCAATTTCTCGTGGTGAATTGCCCATGAAATAAATTTGCAGAAATTTGTAATTGCTATCTGACACTGGTAACAGTGAACCTGCTCTATGATATATTTGGCCTTGTATCTGTAAATTAAAAAAAATGATTTTTGCCAAATAGAAATAATATTTGTTCCTAAAAAGTATATCTGTCTCTTAATTTGAATCACCAAATAATAATTGATATGCTTAGGTATGTCAATATGTAATAATTAGTTGTAACTAATATCCATCGTCAAATAATTATATTGTGTTTCAAAATAATAAAAGTGTTGCTAATACTGAATCACCAAATAATATAATGACTAAGTAATATATGTTTTGGGGTTTAGGAAACTGAAGGTTAATGACACATATTTACTTAGTTAACAGGAAATTTTGTTCATTAAAATAATAATGATTAACTGCTATAATACATACCTTAAAAGTTGGCATGAAATTTTCCCGAACTACGTTTGTTGCCCCAAATGATGTCATTTGAAAGCAATTGTTATATTGTTGAATATTTGACAAAAAGTGTATGGAATCTGGTTCTATTCCTGAAACCAATGAGTACAATGGCTCTGGTGGTGGATCCAATGGTATCAATTTCACTTTCCCATTTGCGCAACACAATCCATTTGCTTCATTTTTGTATTTCAATGCCTTACAATAAGAGCAAACCAAGTTCATGGATCCAATAGCAACACATTGGTGGTTACTGTAGTCAATTGACAAATCCTAATTGAAAGCAGCTCGATTCAAACTTTCGCGATTATTAGTTGAATCTCTCGCTCTCGCTTCCCGCGTTCGTGATATACGAATTCTTTCGCGTTCATTTCGGTCGTCACGTTCATGTGCAGTATGATAAGATCGGTAATTCATTTGGTTTGTAGCATTTCGGGTTCTTCTACTTAAATTACTTCGTCTTATAGGAGGCATATCGTATATAATTACCTAAATTTATTCACATGAAATAATTATTAATCACAGGTATTTATACAATCAAAATTAATTATTAAATATTATAAACGCTTTTTAACGCAGTTTGTTTGACAGATGCAATGACGTGAAAACTGATGACAATTTATGTCGCATTCCGAAACTAAAACAAAAGAAAGAATATTCCAAGGCCAATCAAATCTTACATTTACTTTTTTTGACTTTTCAATTTGGTCGGGTGTACACATTCATTTGATTAAATTTGAACGTTGTGCAGCGACAATAAAGCGCGAATTGACTCTTTGACGTTAGCAAGACACCTACATTGTTTAGACAACAATGAGTGCTTGTAATTTAATATCAACTTTATTGAATAGCAATACAGTTCAAATTGACTCTACATTTAGTTATTTATTCTACATTTAAAATATTTGTATAGGAAAAAGAAAAGGGCTTTTTTAGGGTTTCCCTGGAAATTATTCAAATTTTTCTCGCCGTTAGAGCCATCCTTGGACTTCAAGGAACATTTAAAAAAAAGAATTGTTAAGATTGGTCCATGCGTTGTTGAGTTATGCGCTTACCAACACATTTTGCGATTCATTTTTATATAATAGATTATTCAAATTATTCTTTAGATAATCGTCATAACTGTTATAAACTTTTGATGTCAACATTTGTTTTACATCATCAACATCTTATTATAAAAAATAGTGTTCTTTTTAATTTCCGTAATTTCAATTGGTAACTTATTGTATGTCTTTATAGCCATAAGTATCTTTTTTTACTAAAGCTATCATTTTATCACGAGGGTTAATCTAAATGTTGTTTTCTACGACTGTTATATGTCGCTTCAATTATGTGAAACAAGTGGCTTTGTTTTCTTGTAACCATTAACATTTCTAAACTATAGACGGAATGCATTGTTAATATTTTAAATGTTTTCAAATCAAGGCCGGCAGCTATCTGTAATTGTGTAACTAATGTCTGTTTTTAAGTACAGTCGTAATAACTAGTTTCTCTTTTTAACCAATATACTTATTTAATTATTATTAATTGAGCCTTCATAGTTTTTTAATGATACTAAATATATAATGAAGATTTTTTTACGACTTTATATTTTACATCAAACTCCAAAATTCTCAATGAATGTATTTAAGTAAAATAAACGAGTTCCGCAACGGATTCGGAAGACTCCACGTGAATAAATCTCAATTCTAACGCCAAACTTTTTGTTTTATTTTAAGCTATTAATTTATTGGGTATTTCATACGACGAACTGAAGTTTTAAATATAAATAATAAAATAAATGTTACAAACATAAAGTGCAAACCTTTGGGGCACGCTACAGGTCGCAAATATTGAAGGAGGATTTTCAAACTCAAAAAGGTTTGAAACTTAAAAACCGAAAAAAGTCACAGAAGAAGGCAAAATTTACTATCGGAAAAATCTTAGAAAATTAACAAATTAAAAGAGGAAACTTTTTTGTCCGAAATTTTTTTTGATGCAATCCCCCGTTTAGGAGATAGGGGGGGGGGGGTTTCTCCTAACTCAATATATGCCGAGTTACCCCTCAAAAAACTCGTATTGATCAGTAAAATACTACTGACTAGTTTTTTTTTTCGTTCCGACCCCCCTAAGGGAAAGGGGAGCCCCACCCCTAAAATGAAAGAAACTAAAAATTTTGTCCAATTCAATTCAAAATCGGTAGGCTCCTTCTTTAGGACATTACGAGTGCCTGTGTAAAAAATGGACGATGCGAGTTAAGGGGTGAAATTATTGGTGTGGTGATACCATCTTTTATCATACATTACATGTTTATCGCATTCTCGGTTTCATTGCTATCTTCGCATATTGCATATCGAGAATCGCGTGATGGGAATCTACCTAACACGATCGACCCTGTCGAACGAACTATTTATTTTTTGATTCGATATTTCTGCGATTGATGATAAGGTACTTAATTTATGTAGGTATGTACATAAATGAATTGCGTTGTTTTATTTTATTTGAATTTATTGAGAGAATGAAAAAACACTGCAGACTGAACTGCTGATTTTAAAGCACATTAATCTTAATAGAGAGTAAAGTAAATCGATTACCAGTAAATAAAAGCTATCGTTTCTTAATACTTTTGTTTTAAATGTACAAAAGAATAGAAGCCGTTATAAATAGAACTCCAGTTTATTTCAATCAGTATTAGTATTTCCCTCCGACAAAACAATCACATAACGAAATATTTAAATGAACGTAGCTGTTACTAAAAGAGATTAATAAGACTTGATAATACGGCTCCAAGTGATTTGTCAACGCTTCCTTTCCTAGTTTGTCTTTGTTTGAATGATAATTTATACATTATGAATTATTGTGCCGAACATTAAAAGGTTGAGTTTAGTAATATATTATATAGAAATAAAAACCTCTCCCATTCAATTATATTTCATATTTTTGAAAAAATCCTGCATAATTTGAATTAAGCGTTAATTTAGGTAGAACTTAATAAACGTTTTAAAAGTGTTATTTCTTAGACGATTTATGGAATGTTGTTAAGATCAAAAAGTAACCTCAACGGAACTTCTGCAGTTATATACACGCACTAATTTTATTTAATTCCTTTAATATAAATGAAATATTTAACAATTACCGAGTGAGTGAGATTTGTGTAAATTATTAAAATTAGTTAATATGAATCAACAAAACATAAAATATCTTTAATCAAATTCATAATACTTAATATATTTACATTAGTATATTTTTTAAATATTGTCATATAACACTGAAATCTAAAAGTTCGTAAACAGCGTTTACACAATTCAAAGTAAAGGTCACTTTATCATATCATATCACTTAATACATTAAGTTAACAATTTGTTTCAATTAATTTGTGTTTCTTTAATTATTAATATTATGCATTATGCAACATGTCGGCAATGAATCTCCTTTACATTAAAATTTGTGTAATTTATTAAAATAAATATTAATTGCATGTAAATATTACCAAAACGCGTTTATTATTTTATTTGGTCAAATAGTTATTATTGCATGTAAATATTACTCAAACACGTTTATTATTGTATTTGGTCAAATAGTTATTATTGCATGTAAATATTACTCAAATACGTTTATTATTATATTTGGTCAAATAGTTATTACTGCATGTGAATATTACTCAAACATGTTTATTATTTTATTTGGTCAAATAGTTATTATTGCATTGAAATATTACTCAAACACGTTTATTATTTTATTTGGTCAAATAGTTATTATTGCATGTAAATATTACTCAAACACGTTTATTGTATTCGGTCAAAGAGTTCATTTTTACTGTCGTAATAGTTATATTGTATTTTTTTCCTTTCCATAATTGGAATATGAAAACTGGCAATGCGGGAAGAGGTATTAAATTATTGTTTTTATTCTCTTGTAAAATATATAATTATTCTAATGAATATTATTGATTGATTGATTTCTTGGTTGATTAAGGATCATTTTAACAATTAAGTACCGCCATTATATGTTAAAACAATTATTTAAGAATTGTTTATAATACTATACACTTATTTGGCATACATAAAAATAATATGTCCTTTATATATTGACACGTTGTATGGCACGTTATAATATGACTAAAATATAACATAACATACCAAAAAATCTTAAAATAATATGTTAAAAGTAAAGATATATTTAAAACGATTGGTCATAGAATTTTATCTCCAGTCTGAAACAAAACTTGAAACTAGATGCTACATATCTTTTTTGAATAATCATAATGTCGCAAAATGCCGTGAGCAACAATGAAAATAAAGTCATCATATCATTGTAAAGATATTGTTTTAAGATATTACATTACAGAATATCAATCAGTATAACTTAGAAAATGTGACTCATAATATATTACGTTCAATTCAATTCAAAAAAACATTTTCAAAAATTTTATCTTCCTTGATATTAATATTTATACAGACGAAATGTATATATAGCTTTGAATTCAGAGTAAACCTATGAGTTAATTAATCTACGTAACCTCGAAATACAGTCAATGAAATGTAACAGAAAAATAAAATAAAGTGGTTTTTCCACGCCGGGGACTGCTAAAGAGGGTGTGTATTAAACTATAAACAAGTTTTAAATATAAAATTATGAAAGTATTTATTATTTATTAATTACATTTAGGTACGTTATTTCAAATAAAATTTAATTTAATTTAAATGTATTAATACTATAAACATATTTGAACTGTTATTTAGTATATAATATTACAAGAAATTAAAATATCATCATGTACATTTTATCCTAAAAATTTAGAAGTAACAAAGTAATCTAAACTATGCAAATATCTCTATTGTAATTTATTTTTTAAAAATACTGAAATGTCATTGAATAATAAATATTTCAATTCATTATATAAGTACGATTATCCGAGAATAAGTTCAATCTATAAAAATATATTTAAATGTCGTCAACACTTAATTCGTTGTCTAAGTATTCACTAGTTATCATTGTAAATGCAATTCCTATTCACATCTCGGCAGTGAGAGGCGCGTCCTGAACCGCTAAACTTTCTTAACTCCTCGTCGTTATTACGCTTCAAAGTAATAAGCGCTGAAATTCGAAACCATTTGCTCTCAGCATGTATAATATTTTATAACTTTATATTAAATATAAATAAAAATGTTCCGAACCTTAGATAAATACAACATTTTATGGTTGATACGTAATATTACTTACATATACTATCAGAATGGCCCATGTCAGAATTCCCCATATTACAATAATTCCTTTTCTTTATAATTATTATGTGGGTAATTTAATAAAACGTCCCAAAACGATTGAATGTTATTTAATCACTCTTAACAATTGTCATTTCACAAAATAATAACTGAATAAACTTTCTAAGAGTCCTAACAATTAAACAAACGTCAATTAAAATAATAAAGACTGAGGATTCCGTCGGCAACTAGTGATGTGTCGTGAGCGTGGTGCACAGTCGGTTGCCATCCCATATATTTTTATCAACGTTATTACGTAAATGTTGCCTAAACGATATGCGTTGCATAATATGAAATATTATGTAGTTCCAATTTAATTATATTACTTAGATGTCATAAATGAAAAATATCAATTTGGGATGGAATCTATATCCATTTGGGAGCAACGACATCCCAGATAGTCACAGCAGACACAATTTCAAAGGTAAAACTTTTAGTATGAGAAAGTAAAAATAATACATCTTTTAAAAAGTAGAATTCAAACCAGCAACTTAATACAATGTTGTTTCAGTTTCATCAGAATTTCATTATATAATAGACCTGCCTGCATATTCATTTTACAAATATTTTCTTATACTCTTAACTTACAATTTCATTTAAAGGTTTTCTACTACGCGAGACACGCTGCATCGTTGAATTCATACGAGTGAGTGTGAAAATGTTATTGTAAAATTTTAACAGGGAGTTGAAAGATCAAGTTGCCAAGCCGTCGTTAACTTTAATATTTATAAATTGAAGAAAGAAAGAAAATAGAAGGAAAGAGTCATTTATAAATATTACTATCTAAATATAAGCATTGAGAAGGAAAGAATTAAATTTTAAGGAATATATTGATGCATACAAAGTAATTAAAAGTATAAATCTGTTGCATACTTTAAGTGAAAAAATATTAGTTATTGTTTTATGACTGTAGTTAAAAATATACAGAAGTATTTTTGATTCACTTTGTATGAGGGTTAAAATTCGACTATTAACTTTTTATCCCTCAGTTTAATAACACTTACATTATTATAATGTTTCATAATATAGTGTAAGTTCTATTACATAATATATTTATATATTTCCTTCAGGTGCAATAAGCTAGAAGCGAAAAAGCGCTCGTTCAAATGTGAAGGTTTTAGTTACGTTTTTTTTTCTGATTGATGATTTCTTATCATAAGGTGGAATAGCTAATAATTAATATTATCCAAGAGTTTTGCACAATTTGCGTGGAGCATTCCGACACAAAGGCGCGGCTATGTAGTAGAGTATAAATTCGGTTTGCATCGTGAAAACGGACCCTGCTCATGCTTCGCTAATGTCCAGGATGTCGTAAGCCACCATTTTCCTCGTATGACTTTTATCCAAAATTAGAAAGCCTTTTAAAAGGACGGCATAAAGACGGCATCAAAATGTAGCTATACAGGATCGCAAAAAAGGATATTTTGAAGTACCGTGAGGATTAGAAACAACGTTGGCAAAAGTTATATGATATCTGATGATTTGAACGCTAAATAAAATTGTACGCCAATCATTATAACAATGAAGTATAAATGGAGCAAACATAATTGACAATGTAATGGCTACAATTTATTTCTGGTTATCTGACCAACCGTGCGAGGAAATTTGTTTCCGTCAATATGTCCTATCGATGTGAACAATGGAGAATCAAGCTTATAAATATAGCTTGTGCTTATTTGCTACTGCGGGCGCTGTTCAACTTTTATATAAAATATTGTTTTTAAAAAAACTATTTTCCATAAAAAAAAACGTAATATACAAACTATTATAATGTAATTTGAAACATAAAGACACATGCACCTAAAATGTGTTTGTGGAATTCCACAGTATGAATATGATTTCCCATTAAAATGTATATAAAATAAAATAATAATCCAGCTTGGATTTGTGCTATTATTAGGTGAATTACCTGTTACAATCCAGTCTCATTAATTGCTAAATCTGCCACTACATGCACACCAATCAGATACTAATATTAGTCTACATAATTAGTTATTGATATTAGTTTACTGTATTATTATAACAGTAAGATATCACAATTTCTTGCAGCAACTAATTACAGAAAAAGAACCAAGTTGTGCACTTATGTTGAAAATAAGAATAATTTTAATAATATGAAATTATATTTCTAAGAAATACACAAACAAAGGTTTTAAGTAATGCTATTCTCATATACTTTTCTAGTAGTATAAATACACCGTCGTCAGTCAGCGGATTGAACTGCTGGTCATTAGGAATATAATACTGCCCATATAAAACAATCATCTAATTGTACAAATATATCAGACTACATAGATAGGTTAAATATAAATAACATAGATTACTATCACAATTTGTATAGACTATTTCATAAATTATCATATAATACAAGTGCAACTAACATTGTATTGTACTAACTCCGGATCATTTTCAGTTTCGCAACAATCATACAAATCACAACCATAATGTACTTTATCGCAAAAAACAAAACAGAAACGGTATATAAGGAAGTTAAAGTGATAAATCATTTATTCGAAATAAATAAAAAAAATATGATAAGTTTACTTTTCTCTGGTTCAATCGATTCTCTTTTATTAATATACTGTTCGGCGTCATATTAACAAGTCAAAGGGAATGTGATGGTAACGGTGTACACTTCATGCTCATGCTGAACTCATCTGACAACTATATGCATAGAGATTACTTTGAGGGTTCAAGATGAATTGTGTGGTAGTTAATCTGTTCACTATTATTTCAGATACTTCGTATATTTTGTCCCTTTGTGAATGCGAAAAAAAATAGGGTAACCGTTAGGTTTTATTGGCATTCTTTAAGAAGTTCAGACCGAGAGGTATTCATAAAGGATTACTGATCGATGAAAAAGGTTATATTTAAATGCCGTTATTTAAATAAAAGTTTCGATTTTGGAATCAATTAATAAATAATAAGCTAATAATAAAAGCTTTTTTTTTGTATCATTTACATTGATATTACTGAAAAGATCTTACATATTTTAATACAATTAAACAATTAAACTAAAACTTCAATATTATTCTGATTATTTTCAAAGTTATAATTAAATTATACATATATATCTTTGAATGGACATCAACATGTCTATAAAACATACGACCTACAAATAATCATATAAACGTAAGTTGTAATCAAATTGTAAATTAAAACCCATTAATGATAACCAATAGTAACAGGGTAATAATACATTGTGTAATACGGGGTCACGTTATAGTGTACCGAAATAGAACCTAATATATACTTCTAATGTAATAAAATTATTTTGAATTATATATTAGGTTTATAGTAATAAGAAGTTTTAATTTCGAATTGCAAAATGTTGTAAAACATATACGATATATTATTATTAGATATTTAAATTACAATAATGTATAATAATAACTAATATGAGTAGTGTCGTATAAAAAGAATCTTCAAGTTGCTCAACAACGCTGAGCTAACCTTCGTTACGATCACGGAAATGAGTACAAGGAAAGTAAATTTATATTTATTTCTTTTAAAAATATATTATATTATGGCCGTAATTATTGTGTTACTGAAATTGACAATTATTTTTCATTTAAATTGAATAATTGCTTTCCGATTTTGTTAAAGTATGAGTTCTTTTATTTCCTAAAAAAACTCACTGATATCACTTAGATCATTGATTACTATTATCAAAATCAGAAAATAACCATTAACATTTATTACAATATGTGGGTGAAAATTTAAAAATCACAATCAAATCCAATTCAAATTAAAATAAGATTTAAGCACACAACTAAGCCCCGCGAACTCTTTAAGTTCATTGCCTTAAAATACTTATGATATTGTTTTGTTATTAGATCTATAATATTTTATTATATGTAAATTAAGACATACAAAAAGTCGAGATGAGACATAAAGCTATGGAAATAAATCAAACAGTAAAATAAAATAAATATATAATATAATAAAAACATACTGGTTTAATTACTAACTATAAGTGGTTGTCTGTCTGTATAAGGAAAATTACAATCTTATTGGACGAAGCTAGTTATAGATTCCCAATTATCTTAGAAGATTCGTTAATTTGACCATTAATAAGGAGTTTCCCCCAAGAGAATAACAACTTGGAAACTATTTCTCATTAGTCGACTATAATGTTACTTTGTCGGTAATATTTTGCACTAACAATGTCTTCTTTGCACTGACAATGTCTTCTTAAAGCTAATAAAAATTTTAGGCACATTATTTTTGACAAAAGTTTTATAGTCTGATAACTCAAGAGTACCAAACAGTTCCTTCTGAAGTCATTTAAGTCGAATTACATTAGTTTCAAGATATAATATTAAATGATTCCGATTTATTGTTAAAAGTGATCATTCATATAACTTTAGTAATTTACATTTACCTTTATAGAATTTAGTATACTAGTCAATTTTCGTGTTTCTTTCCACAGTCTACTGTGAAACTTAACGTTATACAAAACATAATGTGTCGCAAAAAGTGATGTTATTCCGAAATTTATGTTCAAAATATTTATTATAATAACCCTTTGAAGTAGGTGACGGAAAATCTTAACTTTGTAGTTTGAGTAGCACCAGTGACAGAAAAAATTAGAACTAGCCATCTGTCATATGCGGAGAGATGAAAGGCATGTGATCAAAAGAGTGCGTGGGGTATGGTAGTGGAGCGATGGACAGGTAGAGGACGGCTGAAGAAGAGATGGATGGATTGCGTGAAATACGATATGGAAAAGAAAGAAGTGTGTACAGAGATGTCGAGTAACAGGGGAGTATGGAAGGAAAAACATACTGTGCCGACCCCAAAAGTGGAATAAGGGCAAGAAGATAATGATGATGACTATTTAGTCATCTTGATCTCAAGTAATACGAATCTTCCTTCATAAGAAACATTACATTATTATATAGTAATGTAATCCAACTTAAGCCAAAAAAAATCTTGTAATGATGATTTCCTGTTTTGAATTTCCTTCTTCCACGATCCCATTGGTATTCACAATGTCCGTACTGTTAGCCTTTGACCTGTGTTCAAGTTTTCCGGGCACATAAATCAAATCGTTTTCCATAACATCAGATATTAATACATATACTGTCGTATTATGATAAATTATAATAATATTAACATTTTTTTTTATTAAACCTTTATAATAACGTAAAAAAATATATTGCAGTTTTCCTAAATATCATTTGAAACAATTTTTACGGAAATGTCGGATAATTAAACTTATTTTATTAACGAATGAATATATTATTAAAAAATAATTAAATGATTGACAGAATATTATCAGATATTAATGTATTTGGTTCCGATTGTAGAAATTTTATGGACATTTTAATGTTAAAAATTTTTTTGAAGGATAAAGTGACAACTTAAATCTATCTAAGTGTTCGCAATCTTTTCTAAAACTTTTGTCACTTCCAGCGTATAGCATACCTACCAGTCCAGTCACTCATGTCAGATTTCACTATTTACAGTCAGATACAGTTTTAGAGTTTTTGTTTTGTAATATACAAAAGAATGGAAGTTACGTAGTTACTAGTAAGTTATTTCGTTATAACAAGTAAAAACTTAAATAACGTGAATAGACAGACAGACCCGTTTTACTATAAAAATCAATCATATTAATTGTTTACTTTGTAAGTACTATTGTATGTCAAAATTGACCTGAGTGTGTTATGATGGTTTCCTTTCTAATTGTCGATGTAAATACTTAAGAAGAAAAAAAATCTTCACAGGATAAAAAATAATAAACTCAATAATATTATTATATTAAATACATTTTGTTAGAAATTAAAATTAGAAAGTGTTTTATAGTGAGTTGCGTTCGAGTTGGCGTTGCAATGGTAGCAGTTTACGGCTTTTCTAAAAAGCACTTGCCAATTATTTATTAGTTCTCTAAATCGACACATTTGCATTCTAATAAGCACTCACATCACAGTCGGCGGCGCCGCATGCAGTGTGTCGAAATCAACATTCTTTGTAAATATAGAAACGCCTTTAAAACTATGAATTTATTTACTTACTAGCTTTTGCACGCGACTTCGTCCGCGTTTCCGTCGTTTTTCGAAAAAAAATTAGCAGATGTCCTCCCTCATAGTTTTGACGTAACAGGCAGTAGTTCACTTTCGTATTTTAGAAGGGCAATAGTAATATAATATGCCAATCCACAAAACTGTTGAAAAATATAAGTAACCGCAGAATATTATAATATACCCACGCTATACCCACGACTCGGTCAGCGTGTAACTCCTTGTTTTTTATTAAGATAATATATTGCTAATATTTTTAGATCAAATTAAAATGTTTCAGCGCAAAGCTTCTGGGTAGACTATGTTAAGAGTCGACCCGTCCGGCACGTGAACGTAAAGATTCCTAGAATTGCTAACCCGGGAAAGAGCGACGTATAATTGACCATGCGAGGATATAAGATGTTGTTGGGATTACACTATACAACATAACTCAGGTGTCAGAATAAGTTTTCCTTGGTGTAGTTGTGGATAGGTACCTTCACCAATCTTCAATAATGTATCAGAAAATTCACGATTATCTGCGTTGTCTCCAGTTCTCACTCGCATATTTATAGTCAAATGCACCGATTGTATATCACGCCACAAATAAGAGCTTTTCAGGCAAGCCCTAATCTCATCAGCTCGGGTTCCCCGTGGTATTACCGGTAAGGTTTGTCGGAAATCACCACAAAATAAAACCGTAATACCGCCCATTGGTCGATCATTTTGTCTTATGTCCCTTAGAGTTCTGTCTACTGCTTCTACTCCTTTTCGATGGGCCATCGTACATTCATCCCATACGATTAAATTACACTCACGCAATACCTTAGCTTTGTCGCTATTTCTTGAAATACTACAGGTTGGACTTTCCGTGCGATCTAAATTAATTGGTATTTTAAACATAGTGTGAGCAGTCTTACCTCCTGGTAGCAATGTTGCAGCTATACCTGATGAAGCCACGGCAAGAGCGATTTTACGCTGATTTCGAACATAAGCTAATATTAATTTAGTCAAAAAAGTTTTCCCAGTTCCTCTAGGTGCATCTAAAAACCATATTGTTCCTAAATTATTCTGCACACTCTCGCACACGCGATCATAGACTAAGCGTTGTTCTGCAGTCATCATTGGGACACCGTTTTCTAATGTTACCAGCAGTTCCATTGGGTTGTAACCAATCTCTGCGGAATATTCCCTATTGGTAACCTCTCCGACTGAGGTTGGCGTTGGCAAACCATATTCACAAAGTGATTTACCGCCTACTGCTGTTAAGTCTTCCTGAAGAGCTAATAAGCACTGATTTATAGCCAGATCTCGAAAATTATCATTAGTTGCGCCTTCATTATTGTGAGATAAATTCCGAAGAAAGTCTTCTGCAAATTTTTCTTTATATTTTTCCCATAATTGGACAGGATCAGATAAATTACAAAATGTGAGTAATGTTACAAATAAATGGCGTAACCGTCGTGGATTATCACTAACACAGGATTCTGCTAAAGCGTCATCCCAATGTTGATCATTTTCAAGCAAATGACGCGCTTGGCAAGCTGCATGATAAGTTGGATAAACAACATCGTCTACTTTTCTCAAATCTATAAATGATGTTGGTCCTCGCACTGTATGTAATAATAATCTCAAATAAAAACACTCTGCGTTGTTAGGATGAACAGTATACACTCTACCAAGAACATGTTCTTTGAAAATACCTGTCTCGCCATCTACAGGCCTGCCTCGGCGTCTACGGTTAAAGACACCTCGTTGTTTATCGTAGGTATAATACGATGGAACTTCTTCATACAAAAGAGACTTTGCGAAATTATCAGTTTGGCAAAGTCGAAAGAATGCCAATAAAGTTGTTTGTCTAGGGTTCTCTAATCGTTCTGTAACATTTTCGGCGTTAAAATATATACGTTGACCGCCTTCCAGATGAACATCCAGATGGGTCACAGGTGGATATCTTTCGTGAATATTAAAACTTAAGATCCGCCACACAGCTTCTGAAGAGCTGATATATCTGCCTGACTGAAATCTAGTAACTTCATCATGTTCATTTCTTAACGCAAACGTAGCTTGGTCACTGCCCTTGTTAATGTACTTACAAATATATTTAATTGACTCTACACTATTACACATTTCTACATTTATGTGAGCTTGAAATGCTCTGGACAATACAGGCGAATACGGAACGACCCACCTATTATCTAAAGTAACCTGTTGTCCAGACATTCGCTTTTCAACAGTAAAACCACCATTGTCTCTTGAACGGCGACGATATAATGGGTATCCATCATGTCCTGTTACAGTTTCATCCACTAATGCTTTTGGATACCTTTTAGTGCAACGACCGTCTTGCATGCAAGGAGCATTTGCGTTAAATGCACCACATGGACCATGTATCATATGAGTTTTAACAATGTCGTATAACAGGGGATCTGCAGTCGGATCTGGAATTTCAGCACTGATTAATCTGTCTACATCATTAGGTCGAACCTTATCTTTTAACCAAAGCAAGATATGTGCGTGAGGTAAGCCGCGTTTTTGCCACTCAACACTATACATATAACACAATACTTCTCCAAAAATGTTATCTTTGGTAAGAAGATCTATCATTGATTTTAATTTTAAATGAAACACTCTTGCAATAATATCATGGCGGTCATGCGGTGCCTGACCCTCAAGAAGCTCCCGAGTGATTTCATCCCACTTGGGATTGGTAGTTACAGTAACAAATAAGTCGGAACGTCCATATTTTCTTACGTAACAAAAAGCGTCTTGAGTACGTTCATGCATGTAGCGTGGACCACCAGTAAAAGAAGAGGGTAAAATAACTAAACGACCCATATTCACAGTATCGTTATCTTGCTGCATGGCATCGCGAAGGTGCACGTATTCTTCAGCGGGCAGCTGCCTTTGATTAGATCGTATATAAACCAATCTGTCGGTTTCAATTTTTGCGTACATGTCAACAATAAACTGATTAAATAAGCCACGAAAACGTTGAAAGTATACCAATCTATTCCGTCTCACTTGCAGGTGGTAACAATAAAATTGAAGGCATGACACCTTTTTATTATAATTAGGTGCGCCTGTGCGCGGATCGGTTTGGTATACAGCGAAATTATAACCATCTTCCCCTCGACAGTATATCATAGGATATTGCAAACTGTCGTAAGCCCTGTGGGTTTCGAAAATACGTTGCAAACGATTGTCTCTGGAACGTATAACGATATCACGCCTATCACATTCCTGGTCGACCAGTACTACAGCAACTTCATTCGTGGATGGAACGTTATGACGCCCAGGGTGTTCCTGAGTTGGACGCTTATCGGCATTTATAACAATTTTATAATTGTTATTACCATCTTGAGAAAGGGCTTCTAATGCCGATTTAAAACTGCATACGTACGAATTAACCTGATGTAACATGTTCTGAAGTTGTGAAATGAGTTCAGTATTTAAATTCGGAAAATATTGATTTCTTATATTCGACTGTTCGTTGTAATCGGATACAAAATATATTTGAAGAAATTTAGGTTGTTCTTCAGGCAAAAGGGACCCTATCAAATGGTAAACCTGACCTTGTACCTTAAAAGTAGGCATGAAAGGGCCTTCTGAGATTTGTTTAGCACCAAAGGATGTCATTTGGAATGCACTATTATAAGTGCGAATATTATCTAAAAACTGTTTGGATTGCAAATGTTCCCCTAAAAGTAGTGATTTTAAAGGTTCCGGTGGGTCTTCGAACGAAGGCAAATTTATTTTACCTCCAGAACAACAGAAACCAGCAGACTCCTTCCTCCACTTCGAAGCATTACAAAAGGAACATACTACGTTCATATCGCCTATTTCAGAAGATGATCTGTAATCAATTGTGAGGTTATAAGCAAACCCACTTTTATATTTATCGGACCACGCCACCGAATTTGTAGATTGATCTACCACGTGTATATCTAAGTCATTAAGACCATGTCGAAATCTATCTGCAGTAAGACGGGCCTCTCGCTGTTCTTCTGTTTCAAGCGACCGAATATTTTCAATTCTTAATCTTTCATTAAATAAAGTAATCAATTGTTCTTGTCTCAAAGAATTGTAATAATCGCGTCCCGACTCTAGTCGTTGTTCATGCTCATGTTCATCTTCAAGAGATCGAATCATGTTATGGTGCGCCCTATCATTTGTCAAACGGTCTTGATATTGAGTAAAAGTTTCAGATTCTCGAGACAAAATATGACGTTCGCGATCAGCTGTAAGCCGTAATTCCCTCTCAGTGAAGGTTTCGGACTCGCGAGATAAAATATGACGTTCGTGGTCAGCTGTAAGCCGTAATTCCCTCTCAGTGAAGGTTTCGGACTCGCGAGATAAAATATGACGTTCGCGGTCAGCTGTAAGCCGTAATTCCCTCTCAGTGAAGGTTTCAGACTCGCGAGATAATGTATGCCGTTCGCGGTCAGCTGTGAGTCGCAATTCTCGTTGTAAAGCAGTTTCAGCTTCTCGGGATAACGCATGTTGTTCCCGGTCAATGGAACGCCTTAGCTCTCGTTGAGAAGAGCTTTGAGAAGCCCGTGTTGTAGCTCGTCTCGCTCTTTCAGCTGCTAATCGCATCTCTCTTTCTGGAGAGCTTTCATTAGCTCGAGATGTTGAGGCACTAACTCTCATAGAGTTTAACCGATGTGCTCTTTCCTCTTCCGATTCTTGAGAACGCGTCATTCTCATTCTCCTAGCTTGACTCGAAGTTCGAGATAAAGATGGTCGTTTTTTAGGTGGCATCGTTTATTTTATTTTTAATCGACGGTAACTTAAATTCTATTTAGTTACCCAACAAAAAACTTACGTCAGAGGTCCTAACTATAGCTAAGTATATAATAAATAGAATATAAATCTAAGTGCCTATTAAAACTAAAATAATATTCTAATCGAATTATAAATATGTACGTAGGTACCTACAAATTACAAAAGAATAAAAAATGAAAATAAAGCTATACTTAATGCGTGTGCAATACTATCTACACTTACCTACTTCACTTAAAAATGAATAATAAGAAATACCTACAACTACTGTAATTAATCGAAGTACCTATGCTAATACAAAAAAAACCTTAGATGTTCTAAGTACAGCTGCTATATAATAAAAAAATATAAATCTAAGTGCCTATTTAAACTTAAATACCTAATATTCTAATAGAATTAAACTAAGAAATATGTACCTACCTACCTACAACTTAGGTACAAAAAAAAAGAAATGAAAATAAAGCTAAAACACGTGTGCAGTATAGGTAGATAGTAGGCAATATCTACCTATACCTACTTCACTTAAAAATAAATAAAAAATACCTATGAATACTATAATTAATAAAAGTACCTACCTACGCTTTTATCTACTCAATACAAAAAAAACTAAACATAAAATGCCCAAAACTAACCTATCAGTAACTAAAAATCTAACAATAATCTAATCTATCTATCTATTATCTAATCTAAAAATCGAATCTAAATCTACTTAAAAAGAAATAAAATAGGAACTATTAATAGTTAAGAATTTAAACAAAACTAAAACTAATTTAGAAAATAACAACAAAAGAAATTAAAATAAACTATTTAAAGACAAAAAGTCGCGCTGATAAGCACGGTTTATAAAATAACAATTATTGTCTGTCAATAAAGTTCAACACTCTGAACGCATCAACAGCCAAATATTGAATGACGCTTGCGCTCGCCTCCCGCCCCTTTTATACTCTGCCGCCGCGATCCCCGTCGAGCGCGGCAACCGTTACGCAAAAATAATCCTTATAGCTTGATTCACTATTCACGCGCGATGTCTTGTTGGCGTATTTCATGTAAGTAAGTATAAGTTTGGTGTTTCTATACCGATTTCAATGATTCTTTTTTTATTGAATTGGTGCTAATGTTTATTTTTTTTTTAATTAGGAATGATGGTGAGCATTATTGGTTTTATAAACGTAAAAGTAAACAAATATAATAAGAAATCTCCGAACTGCTAAGCTATCGAGAGTTATGCGTGTTATTGTGAGTTAACTATAAAAGGTAGATATATGCTGTCTTGGAATATTTTTCGTGTATTTTTATGTAGAATATTTCCGTTATACATAGTTTCTATGTAGCTCTAACCATTAAGGCTGCACACGCGACGGAAGCTTAAAAAATCAAGCAACTTCTCCCATTTTCTCAACATTTCCTTTCACTGCTCTGCTCCTATTCATTGTAGTGTGATGAAAAGTATACTATTACCTGCCCAGGAGTATAAAGAATAATTGTACTAAGTTTCGTTAAAATCCGTCGAGTAGTTTTTTTTTCTATAAATAACATACAAACAGACAGACAGACAGACAGACAGACAAAAATTTTTTTAACTGCATTTTTGGCATCAGTATCGAACACTAATCACCCCCTGCTACTTATTTTGTAAATATATTTCATGTACAGAATTGACCTCTCTACAGATTTATTATAAGTATAGACTAGTTTATTAGAAATCTTAAAAATTGCAGATAATTTTTAACTGAATCTTCTGGTTATGATTATAAATGTAAGTCTTATTGTAAATATATGACCGTCTCCTTTTAAAACATGTTGACACGCTTTTGCGTAACATCCTTTAATTTACACTGCAGGTCACGCTGCAAGTAGCTGATAATATGTATTATATTAGGTATAAGACAATGATATTTTTTAATGGTTACATGGCGTCGTGTTGGATGACGCCGGGAAGTCGCGCAGGTGTGCAATGCAGGTTTTTTTCTCTTTAATAACTTCAGAAAGTGACCATTATTCATTAAGCTGCTATTTTAATACCTTTTCTATCATATATTATGAACTTTACGAATTTTAAATCATAGCGTAGCGTGCCTGGTATTTTATTTATTCCTAAAATACTTGTTCGAAGGTAAAAATAGTTCTAAAAAGTTTTTATACATTTCAATAAGATACGGTTGAATTGAGCTCACCCTATCCGTTTTAGTCGGAAAAACATCGAATTTTTTCCATTTATCAATAAATCCACATCGCTTTTCCATTCGTGTACAATGCAAATGTAACTCACAGTATGTAAATTAAAACTCGGCTCAGTTGGTGTCAAACAGATTTATTTTGGGAACTTTTGTTTAACTCACATAAAGTAAACAATCTGGTATAGCTATATTACAGAAGGCCTACCAAATATTGACATTCACAAAAAGTATTACACGGCTATCATATTATATGCAATTTCCACTTAAATAAATTATTCATATTGTAAATGACAAATGTTATGTTTTTACTTCAAATTAATTTTAACTTGTAATAATTAATTAAATCATCAAGTAAAGGACTTACAACTATAGTATAATAAGAGACAAATTGTCTTCGGAATATTATACTCCTAACCTAAACTAACTTAACCGTAAAGTCGTTAATTCGCCTGAATTACTGAGCGAGTCAGATTAATGAAGTTTACACGTAATAAAAATTTACAAAATCCTCAATTTAAATTAATTTAATTCTTGATATAAATGTCATCACGTGGACAAATTGTCGGCTAATCGAACCAATGAATAAAATGCAAGACGAAATCTTCAATCTGCACGAGTTTTAAACAAAACGTATGACAGTTCTAGTGGCGTAGTACTTGCCTAACGCCTTCATCGGGGCTCGCAAGCAAGTGTCTGACTTTTAGCACATAGGGCTATCAGTTTGATTAGCTTGGGTGGTAAAGTTTATGCTAAAATATTAGCGAGAAGAATGCAAGCGAGATCTGAAAGCCTGTGTGGGAGGCCCAAGGAAGTTTTAGACCTGGAAGAGGGTGTAAAGATCAGATCTTTTCCCTCCGCATGATCACGGAAAAGTTTTTGGCTCTAAACCAAAAGGTTTTCTGTGCTTTTGTGGATTTGGAAAAGGCGTTTGACAGGGTTGTGAGAAAGAAGTTATGGGAGATACTGCCCCGATACAATGTGAACGGACCCTTGCTACAGGCGGTAAAGTCTCTTTACCGAGATCACTCAGCCTGTGTGCGAGTAGGAGCTGGCATGTCACCCTGGTTTGACATCCAATCGGGTGTTAAGCAAGGTTGCGCTATGTCAGCTTGGTTGTTCAATTTGTATTTGGATAGTTGTCTCAAAGGCGTGAAAGACAGTGACATGGGAGTGAAAGTAGGTGATCTTAAAGTCATTTGCTTGCTATATGCAGATGATGCAGTGCGCATTGTATCATCAGAATGCAATTTGCAGGCATTGGTCACCACTCTGAAAGATGGGTGTGACATTAATGGTCTAAACCTGAATGTAGATAAGACGAAGTTTCTGATATTTGAAAGAAATGAAGAAAGAACAGAATTGAACACGTTTGGCTATATAAAATGCAGTTTTGCTACCGACGCTATTATACGGCAGCCAAACGTGGGTAACACAGAAGAAGAATGTAAGAAAGATGAATGCTGTGGAAATGCGATCTCTTCGCAGAATATGCGGAGTCAGTCTATCTGATCGAATCCGCAATGAAGTGATCCACAGAATGGCAGGTACTAGCGAAGATGTCACGGTGAGAATGAAGAAGAATGTGCTCAGGTGGTTTGGGCACGTCGAACGAATGAGTGATGAAAGAATGGAGAAAAAGATTTATATAGGAAAACTGAGCGGTAAGAGAGACAGGGGGAGACCTCGAGTGACCTTCGAAAACACAGTATCTACGATACTGGAGGAAGATCACGTAAAAAGCATGAGGACCCCCCGGAGGGCATGTATGAAGAGGTTGATGTCTGTGGCCGAGGAGAAAGAGGTATGCAGGGACCGTAGCGTTTGGCGCTCCGTCGTCTCTGGCTACCCCGCAAGGGATATGGCGTGAAGGTAAATAAATAAATAAATAATAATATGTCTTTGCATTTTGTGCAAATGCAAAGTATTTAACTCGTGCATACTTCCTACCATGACTTACGGCTGCCAGACATGGGTCGCAACGCTACAAAATATAAAGAAACTGCAAACATTTCATCACGGCATGGAAAGAAGTATGCTCAATATCAAGAGATGAGACAAAATCTACTTAAAAGTTATCCGTCACAAAACTAAAACTATAGAAGTATCTTACACCATCAAAAAGCTTAAATTGAAATGGGCGAGCCATTAAATCAGAGACAAAGCAAACAAATGGGCAAAACAAGTGGTACCCTAGAGAGGGAAAGAGAAAGAGAGGAAGACCAACAAAAAGATGGGATGAAGACTTAACAGCGGCCGCAGGTACAATGTGGAGAAGGAAAACCTACGATCGGGACTTATGGAAAGACTTGGGGGAGGCCTATGCTAAGGCAAAACAATCATTACCGGTGTCATAATTTAAAACTCTTTATACATTATTTATGTTAGATTGTTAATAAAGGCTATTATTATTATTATTATTGTTATTATTATTATTATTATTATTATTATTATTATTATTATTATTATTATTATTATTATTATTATTATTATTATTATTATTATTATTATTATTATTATTATTATTATTATTATTATTATTATTATTATTATTATTATTATTATTATTATTATTATTATTATTATTATTATTATTATTATTAAAATGTCTTTAAATATTTTTACCGTGCTCTTTTAATTCTTTATATAAATTTAGTATTAAAAATTCATCAAACGGATTCCTTCCTCCAGGATGCGACCTCCTAATCCTTTATTTTTGAAACAAGGATTATCAAAATTTTACACATATGAAATATTTAGAACCAACCTATATAAAAATGGTATGCTGTATGAATGTTAGTGCAATAAAACGTAAAAACTCTATCTGTCTAAAATCAAGCTGCAGATCATATAACACATTATTACTTTTTTCTGTGTATCCTTTATTTATAGGTAACTTTGTTTTACAAGAATTCTCTCACTGTCACCAGAAAAAACTATAACTCTTTTGGTCTAAAACTATTTCACTGATAGCTGAAATTGAAACGTGATCACCGCCGCCCTGGAACTCTTGCAACATCCAAGGATTCACAAGAGCGCTGCCGTCCTTGGAGAACAAGTATATGCCTTTTTTTAAGGCACCCATGTCAATCATTATAACACTGGTTATCTTATAGTTACTAGAAATCTCAAGGTATCATAATACATTACAATAATATTACAATTATCGTGAAGCGCCAATTTCTTTAATTGACGGTTCTTGTCCTAGATAATTCAGGCACCACTTTATGTGCAATAAAATATTCTGTGACATAACGCTACACAATATTGTGAATAAATTTGCATTCAATCTTTATCGAAAACAAAATTATGATACAGTTCATCTATCGATCCTTTATATTCTCTATTATATTGATTAATATTTTCATATTAATTTTACGTAAACATATTTCAAGTATATATTAATGTTATGTAAACATATTTCAAGTATTTTTTAATGTATAGTTGTAAAATATATTGTGTATAATTATTATCAATTGTTACATGTTATGTGTAATAAGTTTCAAGTAATATATTGATGTAGTGAGTAATTGCATTTAACATAAACATATTAAGTGAAGAGTTACATGTGAAGATTAGTTAAAACAGAATCTAAAACCCTTCAGTGAATTGCCTTACCTCATTTTATAAAATATACAATAATATTAGGAGGCCTTGTCTGTTTCAACTAAAACTTGGAACTAGTCTATAGTACTGAGATAAATTCTTCAGCGGAAATTACAATATTATTGTCAATCTACAAATATTTTAATACGTAATTTAGTATTTAGAATATTTTTTATAATTTAAGTTATCAAAATATATGTTATATAATTAAGCGTCATTCATTTATCTCATCGTTATGAATTACGAACTTCAACAATAGCTCCGTCCACGGTCCCTCTTCATTCAGCAGGATTATTTTACTCCTTTTTTTTTAATGATTCCTTTGTGATTGTGTCTTTTGTCTATTAAAGAGAAAAGGAGGAAACTTAAATGAGATATTATTTCGTGCTACATAAATGGTTAATTTAAAAATCATTATCAAAATTGTATTAATTTGTAAACAATTCATTATCATTATTATTAATTTATCCTAAATTCTGATTGGTATTTTATTTAAACGAAAGAAAACAAAGTTTATATAATAAGATTATAATCATACATGCCACATCCATAAATAAGAAAATACGAAGGTTCAACCACGTACAAAACATATGGGTCCTGGGTTTTCTGTTCACAAAATACTACTTATTAAATAATAAAGCAGTTAAATAATGTAATGGATCTATGAAAAGATTTTATTTTCAAATAAGAAATATGGTCACATTAAATTAACTCTTCATGGTAACATTATGATGGTGATTTAAAGTATTTAAACCTATATCTATTTGTATTAAATATATAAGCCTATATCTATTTGGGAATAGTTTTTTTTTATTAATGGTTATAAACAATAACGCATAAAGAAACTAATTTTTATTTATGTATTGTCTTTGACTTTTCCGTGACAGTCTGCTATAACACTATTTAAGATATATATCATGTGATTAATTTTGTATAAGAAAAATAATTAATTGCGACTAAACTACTGGACTGTTTTTTTATTTTGCATGCGTACTCAGAAGGTAATTAGAAATTAAAAATTTCTTTTCTTGGAGTATTGTCTCAAAAATATTGTATCATCATCTTCCTACCCTTTTCCCACTTTTGGGATCAGCGCAGTATGTTTTTTCCTTCCATACTCTCGTGCAACTCGTTATCTTTGTACATACTCCCTTCTTCTCCATATCGTCTTTCAGGCAAACCATTCATTTTTTCTTCCGCCGTCCTCTACCTGTCCATCCCTCCACTAACATACCCAGCACTCTTTTGGTCACATGCCTTTCTTTCATTTCTCCTCATAACATGCCCATACCATGACAGACGGATACCGGAGACCGGAGACGGATACCGGATACCGGAAAAAATATTTAATTCTATACGAAATAACTACATCTCAGGTCATGTCATTATCTGATCTCATCACTTACATTCACTGTCATTTACAATGTCTCTTTAGTGTTTTTATAAAAATGAAAATTAAATAATTTTGCCAGTATCAAATTCTGGTCAAGGAAATTGATATAAAAATTGACAAGAGCTTTATTAAGTCTTTACTAAATCAGTCCTCACAAGTAGCAATTTACATTGAGGTATATTGAACGATATATGTTTATTTTTCTATGTTGATAGAAAAATAAACAAACTTTTTAAGGAAAGGATAATTTCGTGGTTTTATCTCGAAAAACAAAACTTTAAGTATAGACGTTGTACAAATTCGACACGATATCTCAGTAGATGAAGCGATGGGAGGAGTGCTTTAGAGGTCACCGTTTCTCTTCCTGCCCGTATTTAAGAAAATTTCAGTAAAGAAACACAACAGGCTTATAGAAAATTGCAAATGTATATTTTTATTACATTGTGTGTTAAGCTGTATAAAAATAATAATAAAAATGCTGTTATTAACCTACTCTTCTTTTCCCGCGAATATTAGATAAGATTATCTATATCAAAAACCTTCTTTTAATAAATTATCTATTTTCCTTAACCCTTCTCCGCAGTAAAACATAAGTAAAGTGTAAATAAATGCAGTTCAATGAAGGGACCGCCATCTGATAACAATGATATGATAACGATACTATCACTTATCTTATTTTATCTTCACGGATACACTCACACTCGTATTTATCTTAGAATAAATTGAATTATACACTCACATTTATTTTTATCTTAGAAAATGCCCTATTTTTCCTTACAAATCTTGCATAATTTGAGATAAAATATAGCTTTACACACTTTTGCTTTTTAGTCGTCTGTGCATAATATTAAAAAAATAAACTATTTTTTTATATTAGAAGTAATATTCCTCACGTTCTGTAACAACATACGTATTTTATTTTAAACATTTTTTCTTTACTCCGTGTTTGTCTTGTCTTTCTCAAAAGTTATTCGCCGATCCATATATTTCGATTTTACGTAGTTGTAAATTTTTATATATATATTCTTTCATTTACTCTATTGTCTATCAATAATGAAAAATATAAACAACACAGGAAATATTTTTATTCCTTACCCGAAATTAAATGAATTCCAAGATGTCGGAAACGAAAAGATTACTATAAATTATTAGATTATAATAAAATGTAAATTTTACCTTTAAAAATTTTCCCTTAAAAAATACAATATTATTCTTAAATCTTTTATGTAATCATAATTACTAAAATTAGTCAATGATTTTCTTAACGGATTGTTATACTTTTTAAATAAAATCTTGAGCGGATGTAAGGCAGTAGGTATTTTGTTGGAGTCACCAACCACACCTACACCTGCACCATCTACAGCTGGTATAATATACATATAATGAACATGTTAATGTACCAGGAACGTGTAGTGTTAATGTACTAATAATTACAATATCTAAAATATATTATGGAAGAGAGTTTAAAGGATTAAAGTAATAAAAAATAACTTCTTACCTCACGCGAAAAGTATGTATGTATTAGAATGATACTGACCTGACCTGTATTAGAATACTATCACTATTTTTTTCTTATTGACACTTGACAACCCGACCAAAGGATACATGATGCTGTGAGACAATGTTTGAAGTACCGTTACTTCTTTAGTATATTTATTTCTATTCCGTAATATACATGAATGTAAAAGACTAGATGTATGCGGACAGTTTTGGCTTTTTGACAGTTTTACTAATACCGAAACGTGTATTATCAAAACCCAGATTTAGGTTAATTTTGGATATCCCTATGTCGAAATATCGTAGAATATTTTAATGAATTTTTTTTATAGTGGCCAATATAATCAGGTAACGTTATTTCATATAAATTATAAAATATAAACGAGGCTTTGCTATTGTATTAATTATTGTGTCTAGTAAATTACAATTCCAGCTTCTTTAATAAGCGAGTTGGATAAACGTCGGATGATGATAAGTTATTGTTCGTTATATTTATTACCTATCAAACTGAATTAATATCCTTAATTTACTGGAGTATACACATAGTCGTATGATTTATTAAAACTAGTGATAAAATTGACTTTGAAGAAAACTTTTACTTTGTAGAATTTCCTTACAAATTTTCGTTAATATGGGTAAGTCGGGCTGTTCTTACTTAGACTTGCTTATTAACGGAAAATCTTTGGAAAATGTTGTGAAAACGACCTTCAGGATAATATTTGCTTTCTATGTGTACATGATATAAAAGTTAACTTAACTTTCTAACAATACATTATAAAACTATAATTACTACTGTAATTCATATTTTATTGTACTGCATTTTTATATGAGTTTTCTAAACTACATTAATATTTGTATTGATACTAAGACCAATTTTACAATGCAATCATCTAATATAACTAATTTCAGTTACACTTTGAAAGTTAGTATTAATGTTCTGTCAAATTGCAACCATGGAATTATCTCGCGGTTAATAGCAAAGCGTCCTTAACTAACAAATAATATTCCCTTTGCTCAATGTGTGTATCTGACTATGTATAATTATATAGCAGTTATTGTAAATATATACATTTTGGCATGACATTCATATGTCTACATTATGATAGGACGTTAGCACATTTAGTGAGAGCTTCTCACGTGAATGGGACGACCCTGTAGAGATGATAAATCGACATCCTAATTAAGTTCAAACAGATAGTTATAGAAAATAGAACATTAGTCATTTTAGCATATACAGGATGTGCTTATCATATTCTTATTCCTATTTCGCCCAATAGTTTATGTAGTCAGGACTATATTGAAAAATAAAAGCAAAATTTCTTTATTGAAACTTTTAAGTTGTTCTGTTTATATCTCTTGGTCCTCCGAAATAAGTAATGTCTCATGTGGTAATATGATACATATTATTTCATGTGAAATTTATGTGAATTGAAGATAGATTAGAAGTTGTGATGATTCATGGGATGGACCGGATTAGGATCTAAGAGTTATTTCTCGAAACGTGAAGTTATTTATTATCAAATTATTTTACTAAAGATATTTAAAGGGTTTTTTTGTGGTTGAACATAAAATTAAAAACTTTTATAAGAATTGTTACAGTACTCTACTCTGCTTCGACTAAAAATAATATAAGGTAAGGCTTTTGTAAGTTATCTCCGGTAGCCCAAGCTGAATACACGAACTAAGAATGGACTTTCAATTATTCAATTAAGGTTCTCCTGCAGTTGTATTAAGCTTTTTTTAATTTTTTTTTTAAATGTCTGTATCAAATCACTATTGTCAAAATTATCTAATGTGCAGAGCTGTATGTTTGTTTCAGATATATTAGAGTAAAAAAAAGTTAACTGTGATTAAAATATAATTTAAAAAAACTTATAACTTAAACTTAAAACTTATAAAAAAAACTTAAAACTTAAAAAAAAGGAGATAAAAATTAAGTTAAATGGTATTTGTAGTGTATTATATATCCAGATTCACTTGTGTATAAGACTGCTTTGATATTTATAATTTTAAGTAATAATAGTATTATATTAACTGGCTATAACTGTCAACAAACACAATTTAAAGTTATAATGAAAAATATTATATAAAACAGCAATTTATTAACATACGACAATCTGCTCCTGGACATAATTTACAAAATAATATTTTTATCAGTATAAAATAAAGCTTAACTATGCAATTAAGAAAAAATATTTCAGTATTTATCCTATTAATATTGTTAACAAAAATGTATGTGAAGTTTAATTAATAAATGTAAATTACTTTTATTTTTTAATCCTCACATTTAAAAACATGGAACTGATTTACATAAAAGTTCACAGCAATATGGCTTATAGGTATATAAGATTATGACACATAACACATCATAAATTTGTAAGATTTTGTAGCCAACTAATGATATTTATTTTAACTATTCATTTCTAAACATTAAACGTCTACTTGCAAATAAGAAAAAACTTGCAAAGAAGAAAAAGAAAATGCCAAGCACATGAAACTACACGGTGTCATATAATGAACGGGTTGACACCGCACAATGTATCTCTACCCTCACTTTGAAGCAATGTGAAGTATTCTTTTCAGGCGACTTCATTTTGATTGATGTCTGAGAGGTAAATTTATTTTTCAAGAACACATGAGTACTCACATCGTTTAGGCTTTTAACATCTTACACGAATGTTATCTTTAAAATAACAATTGTATTATAAAATAAATGAAGAGATATATTTCTTGATTGAAATCCAGGTTTGTATTTCAATATTGGAAGTGTATAATTGATACATTCCCAATATTGAAACACAAACATACATTGAATTGTGCAACTACTCGATAACAATTGGTTAAAGTACGAACAAACGGAGAACTAATATAATAGTTGTACTGTTGGCAGCACACGGAATACAGAACACACACGTGTACAGATATATTAAGATGAATCTGTATTGTACTTATTATATAATACTATATATAGTTGAAGCATTATGTTTTAAGTAATGTTAAAGCTTACTATGATGAAGATAATATAAATAATTTGATAAATATTACATTAAGGTACTTTTGATTTCAAGTGTTTTAAAACAATTATTACTTTAATTAAATAAATATAATAAATAATAATCGGGACTTTGACCAAAGAATGATATAAGATATGTATTGTAACATACGGTATCAATTAATAAATTAAATGTAATATGATAACTACAATGTATCGGGCTTATACCGTGGGCACATTTTGTCGACAAGTTATCACCGGACTATCGCGGTGAGTTAATCTATGGGGTATCACACACTTATAAATTAATATAATCTAATGGATTATAATAAGTTGATCCATACTGAGAAAAAAAAATTATGGTGTGTTTTATTTTCTTAATCTATTCGTGGTCCCGAAGTTAAAGTTACAACTTTAATATGAGCTTCGTTTCAGTTTCAAGTTAAGGTCTAAGTTGAAAACAAAAAAAATTACGAGTGTATCCGTGAAGATAACACCACGATAAGTGATAGTACGTTATCATATTATTGTTATCGGATGGCGGTCCCTTCGTTGAACTGCATTCACTTACACTTTACTTATGTTCCACTTCGAAAAAAGGGTTAAGAAAAATAGGTAATTTATTAAAAAAGATTGTTTTTTATATTTTCGTATCTAAAATGAACAAAACAAAGTAGGTACTTAACAGTATTTTTTTTGTTATTTTTATAAAGGTTAATACACAATTTAATAAAAATAACATTTGGAAATTGCTTATCATATTAGCCTTGTCATCCTTATTTATTATTTTACAATTTTACATGAATGTAAAAGACTAAATGTATGCAAACATTTTAAGCCGGAAAGAAAAAATACTCTGATAATAATTCTTGTATAACTTCTAAATGCGTTCTCCTAATTTTTGAGGACAAGAGGCACTAAAATAACGTTGGTATTGAAGTAAATCCTTAGTCATATTATGAAAACTATTACAGTGAGAGGGTGACCTATATTTTTCTTTATTACCTTAAAACACAATTTTCGTTACATAGAAAAGTAACGAGTTTCTAATATTATTGAATAATATATAACCTATATACGAGTATGTTAATAAAATCAGGTTTATTTTAATTTTGTATATATCGTAGAATAGTTTTAATGAACCGGAGTTACTATAGCAACCAATTTTATTAGATCAAAGTTGTAAAACATGGAAAATCAAAATTAGGGTACCGCTATTGTTATCCTTATAAATAACTTCAATAAACGAGTCGAATGAACATCGAACGATCATAACTGTTGATTATCTTTATTAACTAGCAAATTAAATTAATATCCTTATCCACTATGGTTCACGCTTCATAGTTATATTTGTGTATATACTAAACACAAAAGTTAAAAGTGTTAAAAAAAAGTGTTAAAGTTTCGAAAGCAATGCGTCAGAGTGCCACCTACTGGAAGCTGTATTAACTATCTCCAAACATTTAGTTCCGCCGTGATCTGCCATCTATCGGCAAGTAGCGACAGCACCTTATATGCTTCAATAGACCGATTAATAAAAATGCTAGAAAACGCCCATAAAAGTAACCACAAGTCTGATTGCGAAATAAAATATGAAGGAATTAAAGAATATGAAATCTAGCATGCAGCAAGATGTAAAACAACACAGTTCAGATATATTAGAGAAGAAAGGAGACATTAAAATTTAAAATACCGCTTATGGAGACAGACATTTAATTGATAAATTGTGGTATGTTATTTATTAAGCGATACTTAACAAAACTATTCAGTTTTCGGTAAACCGTGTCAAAGAACATGTACATGAAGAGTTTCTTAGAAAAGATACAAATTCCTGTTTTATTTGTAATAATATTCCAACAGATCAACAAACAATTATTTCCGTCATCATGATGTCACAATATTATTATTATTTACAAATTATAGTTTTTAGACAAATTATTTATATGGAATAACTAAATTGCAAACAATTTACAAATGTTGAAATCTCTTTGATTAAAATGTAAGTGTTGGTTAGTTCGTGATATTCAAAGCACAGTCCAATATATATTAGTTTTCTATCTGTCAGAAACTTTGTACCTATTGTTAGCATATAATGCAATTAATACGTCCTCATCATATTGCGTTGTTAGATTCATATTGCATATTCATATCAATTGGCTCTATTCATGTATAATAAATACATCTAAAGCAATATAATCCCTCTTTATTATGTTATGGGCGGCATTGTGTTCTTGTATTGTATTTCAACCGCGTCGTCGCCTTCATTAATTTACTATGTTATGTGCCATTAATACAAACTTATATCACTGAGTTTTAATATCGGCTCATTTAATAGCCTTTAGTATCACTTTTTTATTTTTGTATAATATTTAGCAGTGATAAATCGAGTTTCGACTTAATGGAAATACAAATTGCCGAGATGACTTTTGCTTTAGTTCAGTGAATTACGTTTTTCCTGATAAAATTTGGTAGTAAACTGTCTAGTTTGCTACCAAATTTTGTCGGGTGATCGGATCAGAAGTAGAAACTAGTCTACAGAATATAAATCATAGACAATAAACCGTTATAACTATTTTAGAATGCTCACGTTTCTTTATACAGCAAATTCACATTGTTTCTATTTTTATAATAACTTATTTTATGTAATTGTTATTACATAACATTAACTTTAAGAAGGTTCCTATGACACTACTTCAAGAAATATTTTCGAAATTATTTTGTTAAAAATATAAAAACCGAAGTAAATAATATATAAGTTATTTTCTTAATAACATTATAAATAATCAGAAAAAAATATATATTTAGATTGATATATTTTCTATTATTTAATTAAAATTTATAATTCTCAACACTTATTTTATCGCACAATTAATTTTTTTCGAATTTAAAACGAGAAAAATGTCTAAATTATGTCCAAATTAGAACCGTTATTATTATCTGATTATATTAATTGACTTGGTTAACTTATGATTATAATTATTGTGACGTTATTGTAATAATTGTGTAATGTCAAAGTAGTATAAAATATGGGTCAATTTATTTTATGTTTTTCGACATTTCCAAAACAAGTTAAATTTGAAAGTATTTCCACAGTAAATAATATTTTCATTTTGTCTATTAGGACTAAATGAATAAACATTAATGGATTGATTCTTATTTCTTGTATTATGGATTTATTTTTTTTATTCCTTCATATATGTTATATTTTATAAACAACCACCACTTTTTCCTTTTTCACTACTAACTTACTGGTGTTTATGTATGCATGTACAATAATTAACTTTATGGTGTATATCAAAGAACTAGCTGATTTTCGCCCGCTTCGCTGGGCACACTATAAATTTGGATGTGAACTCAGACTTCTTGTATTGAGAAAAATATTTAATTTCTATTTTATATTTAGTCTATTTTTCTAAAATTTTAAATGGAAAAATATAATGCCAGTCAGTGAATACACAGATTTCCACATCACCTATGATACTGTGTATTGGGATGCGTTCCCGTTATGTAATGTGGCAGGATCTCCAGTAGGCCTACACCACAAAAAAATTGTCAGCATATAATTAAGGACAAATTTTCGTTTTCTTTGTTTTTAATAATTATTATTTTTTATTAATAATATTTATTTATTTTTCAAATATATCAAATCCAATTACGTAATAAATTATATTTTTAGGTCCTTAATTTTTTATTTATGATAATTTTAGAATTTTAGATTTCTACTTTTTGCACCCCTCAACTTCATCTAAACTCTGGTTGCCAAAGTAACCGTTGCTATGGTGACTGTTGTCATCGTAACCGTTGCTATGGTAACCTTTGTCAAGGTAACTGTGGCTATGGTAAACATTTATATGCTAACCATTGCTATGTCAAGCGTTGCTATTGTAATCGTTGCTATAGTATCTCTTACTTCCATCTATGTACACATATCATGAAACCTCTACAGCTATAAGGATTGACTTGAAATTTTGTAGGAATATTCCTTTCGCAGTGTGACTTCTACACTAGCTAAGAACGTGTAGAAGTCACACTGCGAAAGGAATATTCGAAAGATATATATGCGAAAGATTTTATACATTTTTAAACCAAACCCCAGTTTTGTAAATCTATATATATATATATATATATATATGTATAAAATATTTAAATAACGTATTATCAAATAATATAGATCGTATATTAAAGTAATATTTTACAAAATAATGAATAGTCATCATTTCACACTTCTATAGAGAATAAGAACAAGAACCTATAATAGTAAACCCTTATCATCTATGCTTTTAGTAATCAAAATAATTATGAAATAAATCACAGTAAACAAAATATATTGTTAATGATATGAGTTTTGGCTTGCTTTAGTTAACGTTGAATATAGAAAGGTTTTATAAAAATAGGATAAATCGGTCACCGGCTCAGAATTAATCCGCTGTTAGCTCGTCCAGTCATCGCGGATAATATGTTCATGAATAATTATGATCATCAACTTTTTTATCCATAATATAAGCGTTTGAGATATTTTTTATTTTAGTTTTAATTAAAATAGAAGAATGAATGTTTAATTTTTTTATTCAGTCAAGACTTGTTGATTAAAATGATTTAAAAAGGAAGTGATACCTGAACATATAAATATATATATCTTTTTTTTTGTTATACTGTCCAACAAAGAGACGGTCCCTACGACGAATATGAACAGAAAAAGTAGGTATTTTTTGAAGTTTAACAAATAAAAATTATTTGCAGAAATGATCGGTGAAACCACCGACATGAATAAATAAAGTTGAGGACATGCCTTCGAGTTTATATTTACTCTAAAGGTTATCCATGAATTTTTATGATATTTATATCAATTTATTAAAATATAATAATATCCATTATTAAAGTATAATAAGTTGAGTTTAATTTATCATGTTAAAATTGGAATTTTAATATTATTATAAGTATTTTTTCACGAAAATTATAAACATTTTTAATTAAATTATAAATATTTATTATTAATACCACATGCCTTCAAAGGATCTATCTGCATTAACAATACAAATGTATGGTTTGTTGGATAATTTCTTAAAACTTACTTTGACATTGTTACAATCTGTTACGACACTATTCTGTTAACATTTTAAATATTAAATACATAGAAGTAACTTCAGGATTCATTTTTTTCTCACTAAGTTATTTGGTGTATTATGTATATAATAACGGATAAATGATATCGTCACTGAAAAACATAATAAAGTGCGAAATTATTATTAAGTATCCTGTAGTAAAACCTAACAAAACTCAATTTCTTATTTCTTTAGTTGATATAATTATGATGATGATATGATATTAAGGTTCAAAACTTAGTGATGGTCACTGTGAGGATTATACAACGCATAATTAATATTAACTTCCATAAATATGTGTTCGACATTTAGCACATGTCAATACTTTCATTTTTAATCTATTACTTGAACATAACTATAATTTAGTGCTTCATGTACGATTTTTTAACAGGCGTTTATTTTAGAAATATGCACTTCATATCACTCATAGGTCAATTTATTAAAATCAAGCATTAAGGTTTTTGAAAAATTATATACGCAGAAAACTTGCAAATGAAAGCGCTTTTGACATATTCTTCACCCGCAGATTGTGGGTCAGCGTTTTTAAATAAATGTTTATTTTTATTTATTTAAATGATACATTGGAAAAAAATTTATTTATCATATTTAATTCCTCTTACGTATGACTTATTATTATTAATGTTTCAATTTAAATTTACAACAAAATTAATATCAAAAATAATCTGTAAATGGAAAATCTAAACAATACAATTTTTAAAATTATTTTCATCAATATTGTTAAGGGTTGTTATTTTTAGAACCATATAACGATAGATCTATTAATGTTTGAAATTGTGTAAATAATTTTCAAAATAATAACGCCTTAACCATTTTAAATTATAACAAAAATCTAACAAATATGTTGAAGCAAAGCTTACTTCTTAGTAATTTCATAACAATATTAGCATTTTGGCTTTTATTATTCTTGAAAGAAAAAAATCAATAAAATGTGTTTCACCTTGTGTTGTTTATGATATATTTCAAAATTCAGATGAAATTCCACAACATTACAACAAAGCATATTAAAAATATTTTATTTGAGTATTAATAAATTTTAGGATATTATATAATTTATTTTTTTTTTATTTAAGAGGAGAGCAAACGAGCTGGCGGGTCACAGATGTTACGTGATTACCGCCGCCCATGAACTCCTGTAACATCCGAGGATTCACAGGAGTGTTGCCGGCTTTGAAGATAAGAATATAAACGCCTTTTTTGAAGGTACCCATTTCGTACCGATCTGGAGATACCGCCGAAGGGAGTTCATTCCACAAGCGAGTGGAACGTGGAAAAAAGGTCTTTGAGAACCGCACAGTGGAGGATCTCCATGCACCCAGGTGATAGAGATGGTAAAGTAGTCGATGAAATTCGGTAAGCATCAGATCGAATAGCTCTTCGGAACACTCCCCGTGGTAAATGCGGTAAAAGACGCACAGAGATGCAACGTCACTACGCAATGCCAAAGAGTCCAGCCGTTCGTAGATCACTGGGTGCCCGACAATCTGAACGGTTCTCCATTGTACGCGGTCAAATGCTAGAAGCTGATATTGGGGTGATCCGGACCAGAGATGAAAACAGTACTCCATGTGTGGCTGGACCTGCGTTTTGTAGAGCGCAAGTCTTTGGCCAGGATTGAAATACTACCTCGCTCTATTGATCACGCCCAATTTTATCGAGGGTAACTTGGCCTTGCTCTCCAGATGACCACGAAACTGACAATCGCTCGAAATGTCGAGAACCAGTATTCTGATACTTGGCGACGCAATAAGAGGAGTGCTCTCGAAGAGCGGGTGACACGAAAATTGGGTTTTCTTAGTGGTAAACGGGCAGAATTGTGTCTTTAGGGGATTGAACTGAATGTGGTTCAGTTCACCCAACTCTGAGACCATCCCCGGGGAGGTCTCTATTGACGACACAAGTTTCTTTCGGCACTCATCGACGTTATCTAGTTATAGTATCGACGACTAATATGTCATTAAATAAATGTTTCTGACATAATAACATAATAATTATATAATTAATAACATTTTATAGAATATTTCATAATTTTATGAATGACCTATTACATGATTTAAATTTCATAGTTTAAAGTAAAAAATACCTAAGACCTTTAAGATTACAATATCTTAAGACTTCCATTTAGGATATTAAAAATTTTGATAATAAACTTCTAAAATACTAAATCTACCACGTGTGGGGTTACTAACATGGCATTGTGAATGGCTCTTAGATGTTAGAAAACTTCTTTAGGGTCGCTATTTTATTTTAGGATTCCCCTGAGCGAGTCCGACTCGCATTTGTACGGTTTTTAAATAAGACTTCGTCACTGTGATGTTCAATGAAGTCCATGTATGTTTTATAATGTATGCGTTTCCCTTTGAGAACTTTATTTACATCATGGTGTCAGCGTTATAAATGTCAACTCATAGAATATTTTCTATATGTATTATTCATGTAATGACATGTTCTTATTTTATTTTATTTATAAAAATAACGCCGCAATTAAAACAAAGTGACATAAGTAAGATGATTATGATAACTTAATAAAGATATATTATTTCTTTCAAGTTCTTTACAACCAACAGACCCTCAATTTCAAATCGCTGAGCTCGCCAAATTTTGGGTGCCGTTTGTGTTTTGAGCAAAGCGAGCCCAGTGTAATGACTAATCGGTTCCGATTGACTTCAATGGGATATCAGTTTTTTGCCGATTTTTCCTCAACGAATAGACATTTTTTCATTTTTTTTCAACCATGTGTGTCTTTTAGATTGCATCCGTAAAGTAGTACCTATTCGAGCCTATTCGTGACAAAGAATTTGAAAAAGTCTCCAGTAGAACGCTCCGCTCACTACGCTCTCTTCGCTCAATAATGATATTAAACCTATTATTTTATTATATTAGATATATCTTAAGAAAAAAAATAACTTTACATATATTTCGTAGGGTCGTAGGGTGGTCCATTCCCGCATGAGTTATTTGTTTGTGTTATCCACAGATTAATGGTTTGAGTACGGGTGTTCTGTGGGTCATTTAAAATATATGTTTGTAAAATCCATGCGATATAGGGATTTTTTCTCTAGTACAGCAAATATTTTAAAAATGAACAGTAATTACTTATAATGACAGTCAAAATGATTTATTTTTTTTGTTGAAATTTCAGCATCCAGCTATTGAATCTGAAACCTATCCATTCAAAGACATTGGTACCGCTAAGCCATCGAATAGAAGAAAAAAAATAATTGTATGAAATTATAATTCAATGAAAAGAATTGGTCTATACATATTTGATGAGAAAATATTTTACTCCAAACATACATCCAGACATTTTCACATGACGCTCAACTGCCTCTCTGAAGCTTTTTAATCTAATAAGTGTTATTTACATATTTTATTTGTCCCTTAATATTTTATTTTATTATATTTCTTGTTCAATATCATAATTTTGCAAAAAATTATCCTTGACTAACAATTAAATCAAAGTAAAATTGTTAATAAAAAAAGAAGAAATAGTTTGTAGGGCGGACCAACGGACAAATATGTCTATATATGTTTAAGAACCCATCTGATATACATAGTGTATTTGTATATAGAATATTAAACATAAATGAATAACTTCTTGCGAAATATTAGATCTTTGTATTATTGATCGTATCATAAACGTCAGATCGATCGATCGACAAATCGACAGATTTGTCATTATCAGTTTATCGATATTACACTGTCGTTAGCAAAACACTCAATAATGATGTACTGTAATTCATCACGTGCAGTACTTCTGAGAGTCGTCGATCAACAGTATATTTTCGGTAAAAATGCGTTAGATTAAATTGTTATTTATTTTCTTTGGTATATTTGAGTTTAATTAAAAATAATTAATTAATCATTTTAAGGAATCAAATCTACTTTGATCACTAAATAAATACATAAGCTGAAAAATACATTAATTTTCCATTAATATTCTACATTTTTTAAATTTGTCCAATAATAAAGTAATTATAAATTATAATTTTAATTAATTATTTTTTATATAATTATTAATCATTATAACAGACAACCATAAATCGATCAGCAAAATAATATAATTTAAAAACTTTTTCATATTTACACAATATCCTTATGTTTTTATGCTTTATTTACTTATTAAAAGTGCAGGTTATTGGTATTTCTTCTAAATTAATTGTCTTAGTTGTAAAACTTTAAAATTTACTTCAATATCATTGTTCGAGAAATTTAACTTTGAACGCAACTTTCCTTAAGGACATTCGATTTTTTATTGACATGATTACAAAACAAATTTAGCCATATTATTAATTTAAATATTTTGACATCACAGTAACAGAACATTGTAGCTTACTTGGAGAAAAGCAATCTCAATGAAGCAAGATAAA
Source organism: Melinaea menophilus ssp. n. AW-2005 (assembly GCA_918358695.1). Classification (NCBI taxonomy): domain Eukaryota; kingdom Metazoa; phylum Arthropoda; class Insecta; order Lepidoptera; family Nymphalidae; genus Melinaea; species Melinaea menophilus. The sequence continues at coordinate 15,086,065 of OU911043.1, read as the reverse complement.
AGTATTGTAACTTTAATTAACAAATTCCGAGATAAATTAATATAATGTTTATAATATCACAATAATATAAATTACTTCACTATACCTTATGCTGATTTATGATATATTAAAAGCTGTGATAGATGATTCATCGGCTAGATTTTGGCGAGAGCTTTTATTGAATGTTCATAACCTACTCTTCCCCTAATGACAGATACAGGTTTTAAAATTATAGGACACGCAATTTATAAAAAAGATTTTTTAAATAAAAAATTGAATGAAATTATGAATAAAAAATTGATTTTAGAAAATAATTTAAGGAAATAAAACAATAAATTTAATTATCTTATTAGTAAAACACAGTTTAAGAATTATTTCCCAACTTATTATCATACCAATTTATAACATAATGTATATGATAAGAACTAATCACTTATATTATTAATAAACGGTCTGCTAGGCTATAATTGGACTTCATATTTGATGGATAAAACCATCAAGTTGAAGTCGATGTTATGGGTAATAATGCGATTTTAATATATTACTTATTTGGCCATCACTTAAACCAAAAGTCAATTTAATTTAATAATTTAATTCAATAATGTTTTAATAAAGATAAAGCAAGGCTGTAAATCAGTTAATTAAATATCAGTGTAAGTTTGTGACCCGTATCAAGTGAAGTGAACTGAACGACCGTCGGTCGACAGCGCCTGATTACATTAGGATGACACACGGTGCCAAGTATATGTAGCGGTCTGGACAATAGAACCTTTTGAAGTGCATTTTATGATAAGAGATAACGAGACTACTCGTATATGTAAAGTGATTATTCTATGACAATATTGTAATTATATTGAGTTTTACTTATAAAAAAAAATATTTTTCTCAATAGTTATTAATAGCGAAATTTTGTGTGTAAATATATATTTTGTTTAAATAAGGGTTTGTCGTAAAGACCACCAATGCATGATTTTATTATTACAAATAATCATTTTACCGTCGCCATAAGAGGTGTTTATGAATGTCTCAAATATTTGCAGTTGCATTCTTATAAATTGGTAGCAAATATTATATGTAAAGCACTATAGGTAAATTTAAATTTTATGATAAAGGGATGATATTAAATAATAATTAAAATTAATATACTTAATAAATAATTTGCAGAAGACGACTGTACGCTACCAGAGAAGGAAAATATTAGGCGTTGCGTCTTAATTTGAAAAAAAGTGTCGTGTTATACGTTTGTTCTAAAATACTTCAAGATCATATCGAGAAGAAAGGTGGTTTACAATTTCAAGGTATTTATTTTTAAAATAAAAAAAGATAAAACAGAAAAGCTGTGTATAGTTTATTTCACACGTGTCATATAGTATGGAAGAGATTACTTTCTTATATGGTATCAAGAGATAGCTCCAGAATTTCTAGAGTTTGACGTTAGTGAGGACTTTAATTTTATACTGTTTATTAGTGCAATACATAATCATTTAAAACATGTTTTCCAAATTTAAAACAAGGAACTCTTTTAAATTGTTTTTTAATACTTTTATCTTTTATCTCCTGTCAGTAAGTTTTTTATCAAAATTGTACAACTTTTGTAAAACTAAATGAATACTACAATTTTATTTAGACTTATTATCATGTTATTTTATTATATTTTGATCCAAACGAACGTCCAAAATAATTCATGACTGACTTGTCGTTAAATATATAAAATAAATACGTTTGTAAATTTTAAAAAGTAAAGTAAAAGTAAAGTTTTAAAAATTTCTTTCATAAACGCCTATTTATTTAGCTTGCATAGAACTATTAAGTATGGTTTTATAAAAAAATATGTGGAAACCATTGGCTCTCAATTAATTCTGGTTCTCCCACTTGCAGTATCCATTCTATTACAGTTGATAATAATACAAATGACTTGACCAACTTGATTTTATTTTTATAGAATACTTATAAATTTTAAATAATTACTTTTATTTTTGAGAGAAATCGCTGTACACTTATTAATAACTACACTTATTAATACACTACTAGTCTTGAAAGAAAACCTTATACTCTGTGGTAGTTATCACACAAATACTGAAAAAAGGTCACAGATAGTAAAATACTACTTTCGATTTTCATATGTACGTTGTCTTAGTACGTACTTGTTAACAGGTAAATCAGTCAGTAAATACCAACTTTGATCAAAAATTTACATAATATTTTAATTTTTAATTTTATCTTGAATTGGAACTAAAGGTTTTAGGGTAGAGTTTTGAAAAACTTGACATTAAGAGTCACTTGTTAATTCCTAGATTATTATTGGTTATACATATATATATTAGTTATTATATTAATAATATCAAAGTTATTTGATATTATTAAAGTAAAATAAAAAGTACTCAATCTTATTTAAAAAGTGTTTTCAAAGACCGTAAAAGCCACGCGATGTCATGTATATTAATTTATTGTTATATTTAGGTTTGATGTGATAATTAAATTTGTATATCATTTAAAACATTAAGAAATTCATTGTATACCTTGAAAATATTTATGTACTTCAAAGTAAACAATTAATTAGCTCGTATATATAACAAAATATAAGATTTATTCACACTGCTCTTTAAGCGGGAAACTAGGAAATTATGTCTACATAAGATGCAAGCAAGTAATAGGTAACAGACGTGTGTCACGTTGATTAGCATATAGTGAAAATTAAAATTAATATTGAGCAAAAGAGAAGTATTTATAAACATTTTACAAATGCAAACTAAAAAAAAAGTACATTTACTTAAAATTTTATTTATTTAGACATTTGCTAATGATTATACATATATTTACATTCGCTTGTATTTTTACACGTGTAATGTGACTTACAAATAACGAAACTGTCCCAAAATGTCGTCATAATAGTACTTACTCTTAATTACAAAGGATTTCAATTTATTATTTCCAGTCGTGGATTTAAGACGAAATTTATTAGTCATTATTTAACAAACGTTTGATGTATCAATAAAATATATATATATATATTTTATGTAAACCGGTCACTTGGCGGTATGTGCTAATATTAACGCAGAAATTCTTTTAACATATTTTATACAAGTTGAGATTCCATAATAAATATAGATTAATTTTATAATTCAGCACAGGAACTCTTTTTAGTTGCTTTTTTATAATACAAACTATCCTCTTCATCAGGAAAACTTCAACTGCATTAAACGATATACTGCAAGATATCAAAATATCTCGAATACAATATTTAACTACTCCATTCATTTTGAATCTAAACACATTCCTTTTAACTCAATTGACTCAATTGACTTATTTTATTTCTCTCGTGGTGGTATAAAGAAAGAAATTGGCCATAAAAAGAAATTGGAAGTCGTAAGGTATATCCAAATATCGGAGCAGATATTATATAAATATTGATTTTATTTATCAAATTTCAAAGATAAATATTAATGATACTTGGTCATTTTTAATTTTAGATCAATATAACATACAATTTGTATTTTTTTATAAGTTACATTTTTAGGTTTTCATCGATCTAGAAAAATAATTCTGGGACATTTAGGATCCATTCAATTCTAAGCTTTTTTGTTATTTTAGTAATTACTATATTTATTATTAGATGCTTTCTTTCCTAGGCTTAATACATCTCAATGTAAAGTTAGTAACATATTTTTTTACGAATACAATGTAAATATAAACAAGATTGTCAAACAGTGGAATAATCTGAAACAAAATAATTGTGTCTTTATTTTACATATTTTCAGTTGCATTGGTCACAAAGTAGTTAGTTAGTACTTAGTTTCATATTATTATATAGTTACATTTTTATTGTTAGTTACGTACTTATTATCTATAACAATAATATTTTACAGCTTTTATAGGTAACGAAAGGGTAAACTTACACTCAGACTATGTGTCACTGTCACACCCTTGTCGTATTAATTCCAAAGGACAAGATATTAGAATTCTTATGATTAATAAAAGTATTTTGGTAAAATGTTTTCATTTCTAAATAACTTAATACTTTGAAACAACTTCTATTGTTTGAAGCTTTTAATACGGTATTGATTTTAATTTAAATACTAAAGTAAGTTTACTTATCTCCAAAGATAAACACTCAGTTGAGTGTTTATCTTTGGAGATTATTAAGATCACGACACAGTATCATATTGGTGGAAGTTTATTTATTTACTGAATTATTTATAATTATTTTTGAATTTAGTTTCTGTATATTATATGTCTGAAATTATAAAGTAAGACATATGGGAGGTTTTATTTGCATTTCTGAAACATTACAATTATAATGGTATATTTTCACATCAAATATTATTGTGTTCATAAAAAAATATTAATTTATGAGATTAGGTTCAGTACTGTAAAAAAACAAAGTTGAATAAATAATATTTAAATGAAGTATACATATATAGAAATGAACTATACATTAAAGTATTTTTTGTTTCAGATGTCTTTTCTACTACCTTGCTTTATTGTTATGAAAGGCATTATATGATTTTGCAAGAAAATCTTTTTCTTAAGTCAAAAAGACACTATAAAAATGTGGTAAACATTAATCAGAATTATTAGAAATATGTAGTTATCATTTGGTTTACACTAATATATTTTTGTTATAATTATAGTATAGTAACCATTCAAAAAGATGTTATTGTAAGAATAAATAAAAAGGCTTATACCAGAAATTCATGATAAACAACAACGCAGTTGCCTCGCATTTTGTTTCCTAATATGTGATAAAATGAGCTTCCAAATTATATTCGTATAACTTCTTATAGAATTTAAAAGCATTGTGTAATTACATTTTTATTTAGATTATTATATAAATAATTTACTTTGAATTCTGCGCTCAAATAAAGTCACCATTCGCTAGTAATATTATACATTTATCATAATATATAGAGACTGGCATTCCTAATGTAGATGACTATAGTTATGAAACTAAAACTACTTTATTGTTAATTTACGATATTAATAGGTTCATTAGTGCATTGTCGATTTCTATTATTTGTTTCTATCTTACCTGTGGGTAAAGTAAAATAAATTAAAAGACAAATGTACCACATTAACCACTCAAACCCTAAATAAAAGGCTGAATTAACTTTTTTGAAGTATACAAAAAGTACGAATTTGAGATGTCCTCAATGTTATTTTACTAATACAATAGAAATCAAACAAAAAATTTGTTTCAGTTCTATATTGTGGATATATTCTATATCTTCAAGTTATTATTAGTAAGAGTTTTTTATTTAATTTTAAAAAACATCAAGAGGAATATCATATTACTAACTTATATAATTGATAAAATTAAAATTATAATAAAAAATGAGAATTATTTGGAGTAAAAAGTAACGCTATGGACGTAAGAGATTGAAAAGCATTTCATGAAATCTTTATCATAAATGATTAAATGATAAAAGGAGATTGTTTTTAATTTTTTTTAAAAGTTAAAGCGTTTAACCAAAATATTAAATATGTGATATAAAGAGACACTTTTTGTGTAAATAGTGTGAGAAAAAATACCAACTTGAGGAAGATTAACCAAAATGAATATAATATTCGCACCAAATAAATTCAAATTCTGGATACAAGGCATTCCACTGGAGTTACTTATCTTTTCAGATAATTACAAACCACGGTATTGATAAACGAATGAATTAATATTGGATGTGTATCAAAAATATCCTATAATCTACATCCGATCTCGAATAAAGTTTATCATTTGTAAATAATGTACGCGTGAAATGTCATTGCTACGGAAGATTCCTCTTATTTTATGTTTAAATTAATAATAATAATGGAGTTAATCTGACGGCCAAATTCAATTCATGATTCAGACTGAAGAAAGTTCAAAATTATGCTATTAACATAAATCATAACTGAAAAGGATAGGTCATAATTAAATTAACAGATACGTGGTTTTATACTCCTTCATAGAAAGAAACGAGGGAGGGAGGATTATATTAACTTTGGAAATATTGCATTATTATAGTATGTGCTTGCAAAATAGTTGCTAGTAAATTTTATAACATGTAGCAATAAAATAATTGTCTTTTATTCTAGTATATAAATAATTTTTAATTTATTCGTACGTATTTTTTTCCTTTACTTTATACAGGGAAAAGAACGAAATTCTTTGTCTAGTTTTATATGAAATAATGCGTAGTGAAATTTATGGTAATAACAACTAATAATACAAACATAATAAATCAATGACATTTTATTATTTTGTATACACGCAATAAATTTGCACCATACGTGATATTGTTCTTTTGACTTCGCGTAAGTCACATAATAATAAAAGTTTACCACCTTTATTCGGTATTCATTAAAGTGGTAATACGTAGTAATAATATACATTTCCTTTGAAGCGACATCAAAACTCAAGTTGTCTTAACTCTTCCTGAACTCGCTTCTTACTTTAGGATTAACAGCGGTGTGGTATTATTTAAGTACTAGGTGTTACCAGCGAGTTTACGCCGTCTCCCCTCACCTCAAAATTATAAGTAAAACATATTCATGACTAGAAATATATATTAGAATCTTTTCATTTATCAGTTTATCCGAATTATATATCTATATATTCAATAATTGTGTTAAATTAAAAGTGTAGCCAAAGTCAGTTTTATGTGTGATCTTAAAAAAGTGAGAAAATTTACCGGGTGAAAGCATCTTATATGTGGATTTAAATAATAAATCAAAGCAGACCAATTTAATTAAACTCCTATCGTAGTTTTGTTTTAATATAACCAGTATCAATATAATTCTTGAGATTTACAGTGAAAATTAGAAAATAGATAGATTTTAAAATATATTCTATATATTTTTATTACCTAACCAAACAAAATTTTGTTAAAATTCGTACAGTTGGATATATGTGATGTTTTAACAAATAAACAGACTAACAGAAAAAAAGACAAAAAATATATAACGGTTGTTTTAAGATGTGAGTATTAATTTAATCTTTCATATTCATTGTATAAAATAATTATATAATTATAACTTTTTCAAATTATGCCTCATACCTATCTTATCATGATTAAATTTCATATTATTGCAATGTCTCATTCTGAGAAGTTATTGAAGTAATAAACAGTTATTGACTTTTATAGTTTCAGATATGTCTGACAGTTTAAAAAATTACCTACATTTTATACTTGAAATAGAAGATGCATCCAAAAACAAACAATACGTCAGTAGAATTCACGTTTGTTGAAACCATATTGTTTACTATGAAGGATTTTATTGCTATAAAACTTTCTGCCATTCGGTTCAGAATATTTTTTGAAGATCTTACTTAAGGTAAAACAGTGATCGGTTCAAACAATATAAATATTTTCATTCTTTCAGATTCCGTATGGTTTAACGCAATGCAAAAAGTAATAAGTAACAAAGGATATCAGTGGTGCTTACAAACGTGTCTGCAAATAGAAAAGATCTAGATTGAGTGCTCTCTGGTGAAGTTAACAAAAACAATACAAAGACAGAACGGAAGCTTCAGTCTCCTTATAACAATACATGACTGCATTTCTACGCTATAAGCTGTTCCAATGTTTTATCTCTTAGTTAAAATAAGACTCAACTCGACTCGATGAAAATGCTACATGTGTCTGACATTTAAGTTTCAATGAACTTTGATCTTATAGGTTGGATTTTTTTCATAGTTTCCGTCACATCTGAATAAAAACTGACTACGTTTATTTCCTTTTCTTTTAAAGGATGTAATTTAACTAAAAACCGAACATTCACTAGCCTTATCGACATATTTTCTAAGATATTTAGGAAGGGTAGATACTAAACTTGTCAAGGAATGCCTGTTATATTAAGCTCAGCATTGCTTTCGTGAGGCATATTTTTAAAAAATCTCCTTCTTGGCGTATTTTTGGATGGTCTTAAGAATGACTCATTTCAATTTAACAATATTAATTTTTCTTAAAAACTTTTTTGATTCAGTTGATTATAATGAATATAACCCTTTTGTTTGAATTTATGCATAACTTTTGTTTTCTTTCTAATAAATTACTGTGATCGTAGATTTACATAAACTACCATACATACATACATACCTAAAATTTCTGATAAATAACCTCAAATAGGTATTTTTGTGTACACGGACTCTAACTTATACGTTTACGCCTCTTTTATTAAGGCTTTGAATTTAAAATAAATAGGCTTCTAGGGTTAACTCTGCACTGCACTGCACTCAAATTTCTGATCCCAGTAGATTTCTTTTAGACATAAAGCCCTCTTATTTATTAAAAATGTTGTGATGGAAATGCAGCAAAACTTTATAACTTATTTATAACCATATAACTTCTTTAAACGAAATAATTTTCTATAATATTATTTAAATTGAGTTCCATGTGATAAAGATTTAAATTAAAAAAATATAATAATAATAATATCAAGCTATGTTTTATTTTCGTTTAACCAATACGAAATGTATAAAGTACAATAAAACGTAGAAGCGACCATGTTCATGGTAAGAGATTAATCAATACATCTTTAACAAAACATGATTCAAGGAATCGTTCTATATCGCCATTTTTTCACGTTACATTGAATATATAAACATTATAATATTTACTTTTAAATCAATAATATATCTTTATTGCAACTTTTAAAATTTTATTATTCTATAGTATTAGATAATATTGCAATGGTTCACTTTATAGATCATTGTACCAAAATAAGTCTATGACGAAGAGATAGAAGTATTTTCTGTGATAATATTCCAATGTTACTAAAAATATATGTAATTTAAATATTATATTACTAAATAGATGTTAAATGTCATATAATAATATTAGCAAGAGATGTAGATTGATCTAATATTCATTTCTCAACAGGAGAGGTTTGAGCTCTTAGTTTACGATATGTATGAGGTTAGCTCCCACAGGACTTTTAAATGCTATGATTTGCAGTCTGATATATGAAATGTCGATCACTTAGAAGAAAATGCCTTACGTATTTATAATTAATTATGAGTTAATTTTAGATCTATTTAAATGTTGTATCTAAAAGATATATTTTTTCAATTATACCGGAATAAACATTTTGTAGAAAATTTTCTGCTAAATCTCAAGCCGAAAAGTATGCCGTACTATATCTTATACTTCTATTCTATTCCCATCGATTCCAGTCGAGCCAATACGTATGCAAGCTGCAGACAGTTTCATATGGTAAGAGTCTAGATTGCAGCAAATTAATGCAAGTCTTATTTCATTTCACAAATATTAACCTTAACGTCCCTTACTTGATCAAATTATAGCAAAAACCAACATATAATTTGGGTTTAGAAGAAATTTTTGTCTAAGAAACATTGAACCTTAAATTGCGAACTCAAACAATAATCAGTCAAATTAATGAAGTAAAATATAATCATAATTTCATAAACAGATACATTTCATCGTTATATGAACTTTGAACCTTATTGCGAAGTCAAACAAACATTCGTCAGGTTTCAATTTGAATTCGAATAAACTTAAATGATATGTTATTCACTTTGCTACTTTGTATCCTTCTCTAACTTTTAAATTACGATATGATTTTTATGTATATTACTCATTTTATGACAAAAATTAAAAAAAAGTCTATAAATCATGATCATGTCAAATTCAAATTAGGATGAATTTGTACCTTTACGTAAACAGATTTAATAATACATTTTAAGGAAAATATTAATAATTTCATGAAAAAACCTCTAATTAAGTTATTAACAGTCCTACAACTTGCGCATGTATTCTAATAATAATATCAAAATTGTCCGGATAAAACTCGTTTTAAAATAACACATGGCTTAAACAATTTTTGTTAGAATATTTATAAATTATAAAGAACTCTTGTAATCATTTTTTTTTTACATAAAGTGAAACATTACTACTGAATTAAGTTGGTGGAAGTAATAACTTAAAGTTTAACACGTCGCTTTGTTTAAAATTGCTATTTATATAACAGGGTTCAAAGCCGACATTTAGACATCAAAACTTTTTTCACTTGTCACATATTATTTTGCCATTACCATGCATGTACGATATGTAAAGAATTACTTAAAAAAGTATTATTATTGTATTTATAATTGAACGCACAGGTGTAAATAATAAATTCGTGCTACCTATAATTGTAAAATGTATAAAAAAACATCAAAATTATTCCATGCTGGCTTATGCAAAGAAATCTGTTAAAGTTCCCGAGGGTTTCATCGAATAATAATAAATTCATCTAGTCGTTACTCGTTGTCTGTTACAACGGTAGCTATGTCCCTCGTCTCAGAGGAGCCAAATACTAAAATGTTAATGCTTTCAACCTGTAAGGTTAATACTATTTGAAACTGTTATTGTGGGAATAATTTTACATCGCGATACGGATTTACAGAGGCCCATGAAAACATGATACTACGCAAATATTCTAGAAATAAGGACGGCATCGAAGGAGGAGCTGATTAAGATCATATAAAAAATATTTTCAAGTATTTGAAGATTGGCAACAGGGTATAATAACTAAGGGGGGTTACTTTGAAGGGACAAAATAGATGTTCATGATATATATTATATATTTATAATAAATTTCAAAAATGAAACTATGATTTCTAGTTATGAATGTATATGTATCTTCGATACATTTTATTTACTTATTGTATTACCAAAAAATTATTTTTGCATTTATTGAATTTTGAATGTTCATAATTTATTCCTATAAAATTTCATTCAGATAACTTACAACTTTGACAATTATTTAAAAGCTAAATAAAATTATAGTTCAATTATTATGACATAAAATATAAATGAAACAAACAAAATTGACAACGCAATTCTGCAACAATTTATTTCTGGCAATCAGACCGAGCAACAGAACATTTGTTTCCGGCATTATGTCCTATTGAGGTGAAAAATGGACAATTGGGCTTATATAGCTTGAGCTTTATTGTTTGTTTTTTTTTGCGACCGCGAGCAATGTTCAATTTTGCTATATTTTTTTGTACAATATTTCCCATTAAAATAAGATGTAATATAAAAACTATTACAATGTAATTTAAAATATAACTAACATAAGTTTGTTACTTTGTCTCCATTACTATCTTTAATACTATTCTAATATGGGAAATATTACTTTATTTGGACTAACCTTCTAAGAGATGTAAAGCCCAGCGGCGTATTGAGCAATAATTAATTTCATATATGAGTTTTGATGGCTAGGATCCAAATCGTTAGCGAATGTAAGCGAAGCACAGAGAATGGTTAATAACGGTCAAAGTTGGTTAAGCTAAAGTTAGGAATATTAACTGTAATTGCGTGTATTCGAGAATGAATTTGCCCATAATGGCTTCGAGATTGCGTATAATATCAAAATATTGTGATATACATATTGCGAATATTAAAGAGCATATTGGTGGAAAATAAAAATATTTAAACTAAACAGAGCCTTAACCTTAAAAAAATCTGCTTAGTTGCTTGTCTGTTTATTTCACAAGTAAAGAAGGAACATTGATAATATTGGTGAGATTATAGTTTATCGACATTTTAATGTTTTTCAAGGAAAAAAGCTTATTTATTCAGTTATTTTTAAAATTCATAATGAGTTTTAAAAATGTCGTCAGTTTTAATAAATGTTCAGTACTGATAGCTGACTTAATAACATGAATAGTACGGGTAGTAATTTCGCTTTATGATATAAGTCTATACATAAATTGCACAATTATTATGTCAAGTTTCATAAAGTTTATTGCAACGTTTCACCATCTTATTCTGACAATTCTGATTTTTTAAGCTCTAAAAATATTAATCAACTAAAAATAGAGAATAGTGTTCTGAAACTGGAGGAACTTCGCTGCAAGAACAAGTGTTTTTAAGTACCTACCTTTTAAACCTTTTGTAGTATATTCAGTTATTAGAATCGGATCTTATATTTTTTCAATAGGTACGTAATTTACATTATATCTTATAAATATCACGAGAAAATACATACATGTATTAAATTTAGCCCAATCACTATAATTATTAATATATACTTTTCTAATGTTGAAAAAACCTTTTCTGTAGTACTTTTTCCATCCACAGTTAAACTATAACTAACTGAATAACTGAATAACTTTACTTCTTACTTAAGGTTACATAACCTGAAATTTGTTGTTGGTTTTGGAAACATCAAATAATTTTTATATCTGGTGTAATTTTTATTTCTATTATTTAAAAAATATGCTATATTAATTTCACAAATACCTACTATGTTATTCTATACACATTATAACAATACATTACTAACAATAAATAATTAATTATAAATGTATACTTAATAATGCAGATAATTTGTAGGCATTCCACGTTATATAATATGCTAAATTTATTAAAGGAAAATGTCTCAACAAGTCTCGATAAACTTTGGTTCACAAACTGATTGCTGTTATAAACAGCAATAATAAAAAAAATAATATTTTTAGCCTACAAACAGACATTTATTTATAATTTACATACATTAGTCCTTATCTATTTTTCTCCCGACATGCAAAAAATTAAAAAAAATACTTGGATTCAAATAATGGATTCATTAGTAATTTTAAAATGAAAAAGTTTTTCTTATCAATATTATAATTTGATATCCATAGAATCAGAATAGAATTTAAAAAAATAAAATCATTTATAATATATTAATTTGCTAATGGATACACTGCCTTACGCAAATATTTTATTTATTATTGTATATGATGTCTCGTTTAGAAATCATCCCCTCGTAATGGTTGTGTTGGGTTTTTGGCACTTAATATATCTATGCATACTAATTTTTCACCTAATTTTTTGAAGACTGAAGTTGAGTTAGTGTGTGTGACACACCGCATTCAAAAATAGGATCATTTAAAATAGTATTAATAAAATACATGAGAGTTCGGAACGATTGCGTCATATACATACTAAAGGGCGTTAGATAAAACTTGACATCTTTATAGTTTGTATAGAAGATCGTGGCACATATATAACAATAAGATATAATTTAATGAAATTGTCTTCAACTATTCTTATTTAATGCAATTTTCTTTAATTATTCTCATTGGTAATATCTCTATCTTCATTTATCTTCTATCTATCTATTACTCTAAGTTGTACATATACTACTATTACTATCCTCGCTGACAAAATTACTATTGATTGTTTTCGGGGAGGAGTTTATTTTTCGGGAAGACAGATAAAAATATATGGTTTTACATTTAGAGTTTCAGTATTTTTTTTTGTTTTGAGATCATTTACTTCATTAAAACATTCCTAGAATTTAGTCTGATAAGTAAACTTGGCTTTTAGAATTTTTTTAAATTGGTTTTGGATTACAGCATTTAATTAATTTATTTATTTTCAGTTATAATAGCAGTAGCATTTAAAAACGTTCATAAATCTCGTAGTACAATAAATTAAGAAACAATACATTCCCAATATTGAAACACAAATGTACAATGAAACGTAGAACTATTCGCTAACAATTGGAATAAAGTAAACAAACAGAGAACTAATATAATTGTTCGAGTGTTAGCTTTGTATACAAGAGAATACAGAACACACACATGGATATAAAGTTAGTGAGATATAAAGATGAATAGCATTGTTTATTTAAAAGTAATGTTTAATGTTCTCTGTGTGTGTGTGTGTGTGTACGTTAATGTGAGTATAAAATAAAAAAAATATATGAATAAAAAATGATTCATAAATTGACCAAATAAATATTATTATTCCGTAAGCGTAATTAAATGAACTTGCTGTGTTAGACAGATTGAGTAATTGCGTATGAATCATTCAGTAATATTATAAATTATAAATTGTCGTTTTCAAACTATTTAACGTCAAAAAGTATATTTTATTTTATTTAAATAACTTTATTGCATACATGAATAATAATTAACTGTAAAAAATATACAATAACAAAAAAGAATCCAGCAAAGGGTGATCTTATCATTATTTATGTGCTTTTAGATATTATACATAAACATTATAACGAAGATACTTTGTTATTGTTATTTTTAAACTTATTAATGTATTTTTGAAAATCAATCTTGTAAGAAACTTTAATCTTGTCATAAATATTGTTACAATGAAAAACTATTTTTTTATTGTACGTAACATTTATTAGTAATACAGTGTATTAGATTAATACAGTAATATAAAACCATTAAAGTTATATAAAGCCTATTCGAAGTGGTCTCCATTGGCTGCAATATAGTCCTTTAAACGTTAACAATAGCAGCACTTTATCAGCAGCACGCACACTTTCTATTCGAAAATTCTTCACTGTAAATCAAAGGGATTGTTTTAGGGACTCCAAATTATAATGACATTTAGAACCAGCCTTACTCTCTATAACAGTCCCTAATCATAATCCAGTGGATTAAGATCAGGATAAGATGACGACCAGTCTTCAGCTCTGATGAAGTTCGGAACGTTATTATCTAACCAAGCTTCGGCTGATCGAACTTTAGAATCCGGCTTCAAATGTTGCTGACAGGGAAATGTTTGTTATTGAACACGGTGTTGTTAAAGGGCTTAACTACCTTCTCAAGAATGGTATCTTGATACACTTGTGCCGATGTCTCAGTCACTCCTTCAAAGCTAACATCTGACCAACCATTACTGAAAGCGGCTAATTTGAAAGATTTTTTAATTGACTAATTAGAAAGGTTTTTTTTAGAGCTTTCACTATAAAAATGTCATTTTGTTTTTAAAATTTTTGATTTTGATTTTGAGTGGGATAAAAATAAATGTGACTGCATAATTCAATTATCGGATGGCGGTCCCTTCATTGAACTCCATTCACATCCACTTTACTTGTATTCCACGACGAAAAAAGGGTTATTTATAAAAAAAGGTTTTTGTTATAGATTATAGTATCTAAAAGAAATGGAAAAATAAGTTAATAAAGCATTTTTTTTAAATAATAATAATTAACACGAGCAGGAATAGAAAATGTGGTCTCCCGAACTCGACGGGGACAGTGTCCTACAGTCCCGCAGTCCGTCCGACCGGCTGTGGATCAGTGTGTGTGTGTGTGTGTGTGCGTGCGTGCGTGAGTGCGTGCGTGCGTGCGTGCGTGCGTGCGTGCATGCGTGCGTGCGTGCGTGCGTGCGTGCGTGCGTGCGTGCGTGTGTGCGTGTGTGCATGTGTGACAAGTTTTTTTCTTATTTGCAAGTAGACGTTTAGTGTTTAGAAATGAATAGTTAAAATAAATATCAGTAACCACAATATCTTACAATTTTATTTTGTGTTATGTGCCATGATCTTATATACCGGTAAGCCATATTGCTATGAAGTTTTATGTAAATCAGTTTCATATTTCTAAAAAAGAAGATAATTTAATAAAAACAATTTAAATTAAATTATTAATCTTCACATACTTTTGTGCTTACAATATTAATAGGACGTTTTCAGACACTTTCAATCGATGACATGGACCGAAATATTATTATACCATTTTTAGTCGAAGCAGAGTAGAATACTATAACAATTATTAAAATAGAAACTATATTTTTAATTTTATGTTTAACTATATAAAACCTTTTAGAGAATAAGATAATATGGAGAATAAATAACTTCACGTCTCGAGTCATAACTCTTAGATCCTAATCCGGTCCTATATTCAAATAAATAAAATAAAAATAAAAAAAATAAATAGAAATAAATTATAGCTTTAGTGATACCTCATATACTAATAAGATGCTTGATGACGCCCGGTGCTGTGCGAGTTGAATAAAATATACAAACTAAACTGTACTGTAGATAAAATTACATATACACAATATATATTATTTTATTTTCTAACAAAAGGTAAATAAGAATTAGAATACGATAAGCACATCCTACATATGTCAAAATGACTAATGTTCTATTTCCTATAACTATCTGGCTGTACTAAATCAGGACGTCGATTTATCATCTCTGTAGACTCGTCCCATTCACAGCTTCTCACTAAATGTGCTGACGATTCTAAAATAATCTGGATCTATATCTAGCCAAAATAACATATAATAATTGGGGATTATATTGTAATGCGTTTAAAAATTATTATGTATTTAAACTCATAAGTTTTTGAACACTTTTTGAACTTTATTGTAACCCTTCTAAAATATTTGTTTATAATGCTTCTAAGATACAGGTTAATTAAGAAACAATAGAATCATAAGAATACTTGAGAAGGACTGGAAATATATATTAAATATAGAGTGGAATGATTGCACTCTCTTAAAATATATTTATGTTATGAAATGAAATGCTTAGTTTCTTTAAATCCTTATAGTATAATTTGCTATAACTAGTATTTAAAAGGTATAAATGATTTAAATAATGATATTGAGCAAAGGAAATTATCTTTGTGAGTTCTGTCTGATCCTTAGTTACCAATAAGTGCACAATTGGAATTTCATACCGGACACAGCTAGTGATATTAGATGCAAATATGTTTTCGAACAATGTGATTGTACCTATTGTTATAATGCTGTATAAATAAGTATAACAAGCAATAACTTTTTCATTCTATTTTATTTCTTATTTTCAATATAAAAACCATCATATCTAAGTATATTAAATATTAATACTATCCTGAAACAGTAATATTGAAAGTTATTTAAAAAGTAAAACCGTTCCCTTTATCCAATCCAATTCGATCCGTTGATCCAATTCCTAAACAATTTCTTTAAATGCCTAAAATACAAAAATATTGTTGTAGGCGACATCATATAGATATTGGTGAAATTATTCTGGATGAACAATCTTCAATTTACCTAGACTTACTAGCATCTTATGACTTACCACCTGCACATCAGCTTCTAACTCATAGCAAAACCTGTTTAGACCACCTCACGCTAAAAACAAGACTTTAAGCATCTTGATACACACGTATCAAAATAATTGCTTCTGTAAGCGACATCTCGTACACACGAGATGTCGCTTACAGAAGCAATTATTTTTATCTTAGAATACTCGCAACTGCCTAACCTATACAAAAAAATTCCCCAAACAAAAAAAAACTATTGAATTCGATGGATTGAATCCTAACATGGAGGCGGTAGATATAAATGCGATCTATGAGACTACTAACGCCAATGTAGCCATATCTTTGTTAATCTCCGAACACCATTACTTCTAACACAGCCATGACCATCACATATTTTTAAATCCACTTACACTTACTTAAAACCACTTACAAGATATATAGAAACTTAGATATAGAATCTATTTTAAGCTATTACATCACCATATAGGAAGATGCACTAAAAACCAAACTTCACAAATTAAGTATTCTTCATATTTTACTAAAACAACATTCTCTACTAGACTATCAAGCCTCTACTAATGCTGGTAAACTTTTAAAACACGAAGTATGCACTTTTTCATTAAGGGGAACACTGACTTTTCTAGAAGATTCCTTCGCTTCCTAGGAAGCCATTTGTACTATAAATTAAATAAAAACCTACCTATATACCCCCTAACAGGAAAAGCTCCAAGCTGGTTACATCTACCTAGTTAAAAACAAAAAATTACTTCCACACTGAAAACTGTAAATTACTTTCACACTGTAGTTTTTAAAGGGTTTAGGTTTAAACCGAAATTATACATAAATATATATAGTAGTGTTTTACAGTATATGACAACTGTAAAACATGTCTGGGTGTGAGAAGAATAAAAACATTTTTCATTTTTATCGCTGACGTGGATAGATAGATATCAATAGATAGTGGACTCACTTTTCTTTAGTATTAATTACATATAAGTTTGAATGGTATGTCTTTTTTTCCCGTGGAAATATCATTTTTTCATTTATTTTTAGCGCATATAACGTAAAACATAAGACAACTGCCTTTTGAATTTAGTATTGTAATACGAAGCATTATAAAAGTCCTAAGATAAGCATCTCAAACTTATAACAGATAACAGATATAATGAGTTGTAATATGAAGTACTAAATACTTAATCTGTTAAACTTTTAATTATAAAATTAAACTTTTAGAAAAACGTTTTTATTGCATAAATAATAAACATAAAAAATAAAATGTGTTAATGAATAAAATTATATTCTACAGTATCGAACCATTAGCCTAGAAAAGAAAATTGAATCTGTTTTCTTGTTCGTTTTAGAGAAATTGTTTTAATAACAAAGAATTCAAAATGAGGTCGTTAAGGAAACTTTAATAACTTTTATTACAACTACCATCTCAAGGAAATGCAATTTATATAATTAAAAAAACAAAGTTTGCTTTATAATTTTAGGCTCTAATTTATGTAAAAGAAGTCGCTCAATCTTGAGCTAAATAATAGTTTATTATTAATAATTATTCAGTTAAAAGTTTGAAACCAGGGATGACGAGCTCTCGGTGAATAACATTTGTTGGCTGGTCATCTAAACTTGGTAGACTGAGTTACAATTACCCGCAATACTATAGCTAGACATCAATTATCGACCGACAACAGAGTATCATTCAGAAAAAAGGTCGTTTTATGAATATTCAGTTTGCACTTCCCGTTGCCAGCATTAATTTAATAGAGCTGTATTACTGTGGGTACGAACCGTTAGGTATATTATTTTAAATTATGTTTTACACAATCAATTAAAATATTTAGAAATAAAGACGTTTAATTTATTGTATAGTTTAAATTTATATACATTTTTATTTCCCTTTATTGAAGTAACCGAGAAATATAAAGGAATCAAATTATTTTAGAAAATGCTTTTCTTGAGAATTAGCTTAAGTTCAAAGTCTTTTCGTACTGCCATTGTTATTACTAAGTAGTAAAATATCTGGTTTCTCGTTTTATGTTTAATTTTTTATATCTTATCCATATTTCCAATTGTAACATTAAAAAGTTCTTTTGCGCCGACACCCACGCTAATCGAACCAAAAATTCACCATGTTTTATTCATCTGCAAAACTTTGTCAGTCTTGTACGGTAACAATTTCAAAGAGAATACCCTACTATTATATTTTTTTAATGTTTTAGTTCCTCATTTCAGATATTGAAGAGCAAACTTTTTATCTCCTGAGACGGTTATTGAGAATATAGACGAATGTGAAAAAAAAAATAGAGGTCAGAAAGCTTAAATTTATATGTAGTTTCTAGTTGTTATTTTAATCACATCATTTAAATAATTGCAATAAATTTTATACAAATGCATTGTTAACTTTTACATTATCATTTTTAAAGGCATAGGTATTCTTACAGTCGCTTCGCAATATATATTTAATAACATATTATATATACGTCAAAATTTAAATAGTTATATAAAAAACAGTGACAGACACGGGATAAATACGAGAAATAAAAACAAACTCGTAACGCCAAAGTTTCGGCTTCATAAAGTTAATAAATCCTTCATGGGTTTGACTATACGCATATACAATAAAGTTCCACATGATATCTTAGACCTTCTTTTTCTTGGTTTTAAATCTAAAATCAAAAGTTTATTATTAAGTAAATCTTATTATAACTTTTTTAGTGGATCGAAATATGTGGAACTTACGTTGTTGAATCATTTGTAGGATATATATTATAATGTACATCACCTAGGATTGTTATATTTCTTTTGAAAAGAGCAACTCTTGAGTTTCTGGCGGTGGTAGCTTACTTACGGGCTGACTACTTTTATTTGTATTGTAATAATTGACGATTCAAAAGTGCGTGTAAATGCCTACTTGAATAAAGATATTTTGAATTTGAATTTGAATTTGAAATTGTAAAGAAATAGTCTTCTGTTAAATATACTAACTATATATTTAACAGTAGGTATTGGTTATTTTTGTTCAATTCCTTATATACTTTTAATTTTAAGCTCAAGCACTACCTATAAATTTTCGTGTTAAACAGTGAATATTGAATTAAAATTTTATTTTCCTCTCTCCATGTATTGTATAATTGACGTTCTTCTAAATGTTATTTAACTTTGCAGGTGCTGAAATGACAAGAGTCTGAGCAGTCATCAGTGAACGAACAACGAAGCTATATACTCGTTAGTTTGTAGTTTGATGGTGCTTCAAAATATCCTGACAAAGTAATAATTGTTACTTAAGAATCTGTATGTTAATGAAAATAATACAAAATCTTATTTTAAAATAGAAATAGTTAACTTATAATATAAATAAAAAAATAATTTAAAAATAGTTTCAATATTTACATAATCATTAAGTAAATATTAGAAAATATATATATATATATATATATATATATATATAAATATATATATATATATATATATATATATATATATATATATATATAATGTTAATCTTTCTTCAAAAAAACCTTACGAATATTTTGTTACTTTTTAAACATTTCTTTATATTTTGTCACAATATATCTTTTATTGCATAAATTTATATATTTTTTGTATGTATATATTAAACGTTATACATAAAAATCATTCAATACATTATATAATATAATACATTTTAAATCTAAAAAAAAAATATATATTTTGTGAATTTCTGATATATTAAATATATGTAAATCTAAAACTCATTCCAAAAAATGTGGAACGAAAAAAAATAACAGTTAATATTTTTAATTTACCGCTAATGAAACTCTGAAATAACGCGATTCATAGAATTTAGTATTGACCATTAACAGGTACCATTTCGAAGGTTAAATCCCCAGGGCCATTTAACAGATAAAATTATTCGGAGAAAAGATCGAGATAACCAACAACTTGAATAAACAATGTGGAGGAAAAGCATTCGACTTTAATATTACTCTAAAGGGTATAAAGTATTATGATATATATTTTGTAATGTTTTTATTATGTTTAAGCAAAATATACTTTTTGTTTCTTTACTATTTATAATTAAAGTACTTATCTAGAACGTAGTAATTTTTAAAGTAAAAGTAGATTATTTTAAAAGTTTTGAAAAAAAATTTAAAATATTATTTTACCAAAATAATATATCGTTAATCAAAGGGCTATTAAAATAAATTTTAATATTTATTATAATACCAATTGCGCTCTAAAAGCTCTGTCTGTGTTAACATAACATTGCATTATCAGTTGGCTAGTTCCTTTGAATTCTTTGTATACTTAGTTCAACTTTAAATAGGTTAGATATATTTATGAAAACTGATTAATGAATACATAATCTTATAATATACTAATATCGACTAATATAAGATGAGTATCTTAGTTAGGATCTTAACAACGACCTTACATTTTATATATTTTATAATTTACAATATAGCAGTAGAGAATTTGAAAGCGAGAAACTGCCAGTATCCAGTTAACTCGAACGTTAAAAATGTTAAATAAATCTAAAAGTCATCACTTCGTTACAAATTCTTACGACATTATTCTATTCACATTTAAAGCTGAATAAATTATTACAAACTTGTGAAAAGTTTTGGCTTTAGTTAGCATAGAATATCAAAAATATTAAATATATAAAAGAAAAGGAAGAGTTTCATTTTTTCCCCATTCTTAACAATATACTTTTTATTACCAATATATTCTTCGTAATAATCTTGTAATGACTCGTAAATATTGTCATTTGAAACGTAATAAATTTGAAACTATTATTAAGTAACTTTAAATAACATGTAATAGATACTGAGAAATTAAAAAATCCAATGTATATTAATAATTAAATTTTAAAAGCAAAAATTAAATAATATATTTTTCATTTAATTTATTGTCTACGAATAATTTTCAAAGTCTATACTTCTTCTTCATCAAGATATATCTCAATTGTTGCCAAGGCGCTTCAAACAATTTCGCTTTCACACTCACTTTAAAAATGTCACCAGCCTTTTGTGGTCGAGTATTTTTTTAATATGCTGTTATTACAATTACTACAATGTTATATATTTTTTGTTATTACATTCACAGATAGGTAACACACGTAACTTAATTATCATCATCTCAGACAAATAAGTATATGAAATAAATAACAAAACTATTGTATCGATATTGTCATGACTTTATATTTAAGAGTTGAAATGGAAACCAAAAATTCTGCACTGTTTTTCCTGTATAAGGTAATACAACAGTATATTTGTCGTGTTTATGTATCCGTATCTTCTTCCAGTTGTTTCATATTTTCTTTGATAACTTGGTATCTTGATAGATTATACTCTGATAACAAGACCTGATCTATAAAAACATTTGAAACATAATAAACGAATAATTATATCTTTAACAGAAGTATCTTATCTGGATGCCGGCATTCCTTCTCTTCCCCTCTCAGTCTAACCCCATCTTTTTGTTCCTGCATTTTCTTCCAGGTAAGTATTGTATAATATTTTTCCAATCCTTGATGTACGTCTTTAGAAACCAACCAGCAATGTAAAAATAACATAACATGGTTGC
This sequence comes from Melinaea menophilus ssp. n. AW-2005, assembly GCA_918358695.1. Taxonomy (NCBI): domain Eukaryota; kingdom Metazoa; phylum Arthropoda; class Insecta; order Lepidoptera; family Nymphalidae; genus Melinaea; species Melinaea menophilus. The sequence goes on along the minus strand of OU911043.1, from coordinate 15,063,766 downwards.
TATAATCTAGACAAAAATAGTATTGTCAGGGAATTTTTAATAATATTTTGTTCCTGACTTTGAATCACTGATTTTACTATATTCCTTTACCCTACCACAAAGGTATCATATATCTGTAAAGTGATATTTGGACAATAACGCGGTTCTGATACACGGACGTTATTTAAAGGTCGTATTTAACAAGGCTCTAAATCAGTTAATATAATATCAGTGTAAGTTTGTGATCCGCATCAAGTGAAGTGAACTGAACGACCGTCGGTCGACAGCGTCTGATTACATTGGCCTGATGACATCTGATGCCAACTACACAGTTGAGGTCTTTATAATAGAACACTTTGTAGTGCCTTTATGTTATGAGATAACGAAGAATACGTGAAGTATACATTCTATAAGAATATTGTAATTTACATTGAGATTTTACTTATAAAAAAGTACAAAAGTTGGCTCTTGCAATATCATCCCTGTACATATCGCATTTATTAAAAATATAAATATTATTCTCAATAGACAAAACATAATAAGATATATAATATTTAGTTCGTTGTCTATGAATGTTTCTAAAATACTATGCTGTTCCATTGTTTTAAATTAACAGATAATATAATGTCTAGGTCATTTTATAATTAAATTTATATCTTAGTAGAATTTAGGTATGGAACTAAAAGATTATACTGAATAATTGAATAATTCCCAAAGTCTTACGCCGCGAGAGACCGACAACATCAGGTGCTGCATAATGTGAAACTTTTGTTGTAGTGTTATAGCGATAGCTTGTTTACTTCGTTTGTGCTCTTAATTTGATAGTTTTTTAAGTAATATAAAAAAGTAAGTAGGGGAAGAGGTGGCATAGCGGGGCCACGGGGCAAAGCGGGGCGCGCTTTACATAGCTTGAAGTAAACGCTGTACGAACTGTCAGATGCGTCGCTATGAATGATCCTTAGACAGCATGGGACCTCCATAAGCTACCCACGCCCTTTCGGCAAGTGTTCGTGTGATATAAACAAAAATATCAAAACTAGTGTTTTTCTTAAAATTTTTAGTGAAATTGAATATCAATTCTTTCTAAAACTTATTTATGTACTGTGGTGTGGTATAGTTTATTAGTAATCAAATTCTCTGCTGATTTTTTAATCAAAAAGCACACGGTGATTGAATGAAAAGTAAGATGGCATCAGTTTCTCTTTAATTTTGGCTAAGCCGGTGGGGCATAGTGGGGTATGGTGCCCGGGGCAAAGCGGGGCACTCACACCAAAGCCCCACTTTGACCCGTTTTAAAGACTTCTAAGTAGTAATGTATTTCTTTTTTACGTTTTTAGGTAATATTACACAAACATTGCAAAAATAACACAATTGGATAAGAATATGCAAACTCCTCCTAGGCAGCCTTCTCCATAACCTGGTTGTACGTTGATGGTCCAAACAAACAGACTACAGAACAAATAATGGCGGAGAAGAAAGAAAAAAGAAAAAATAAAACTATTTAGTTTGGAAATTGTGTTTCGTTATGACCACCCCACTATGCCCCATAGGCAACCCCACAATGAATTAGCTATGATTTAAAGTTAACATTTTTAATTTAATCACATTACTTTTGTTTTTAGAAATGTTTAAACCTTAAGTGCCCCACTCTGCCCCCTCTTCCCCTAGTATTATGAGTCTGTGTTAGTGTTGTTAGTAAAAAATCAACTATATTATTATTCTTAATATTTTTTATGGTTGGAGAATAATAAAATTCTTTTACCTATTTAAGGGAATGAAGTTATTAGGTAAAATAATATGACCTTTATAAATAATTCTCCAAAAAGACCCCAAACTAGAGACCATAACAAGAGGAAAACTGAAAACTTCCATGTTTCAGTTGTTGTATCTTACAAAATAAGTATAAACAGAAGAGTCGTTAATAGTTTGTTCAAGATGCATCATATCCTATGGAGGGGTAAATTACTTTCCTATATGCTGTCAAGAGTGTTTTAAATTTAAAACCTTTGTTGAAATTTTTCTCACTATATAAGGATTAATAATAATATTATTTTGTCTCTAGTACTAAAAGAAATATTTCTACGTCATAGTTAGTTTATTTACGAAAAACAAAATAAGGAATGCTTATTATGCGATTTATACACTTTCTTTCACACGTCAGTATGAATTAAGGTTTTCCACAATTTCCGGTCTATAATTATTATACAATTTCTACTGCCTTCGAAAAACTGAATGAACAATAAGGTTTTATTTGTACTTGGGATTATCCCATGTTATTTTTATTAAATACAATACGCTAGGGTTCATTGATGTTTTAAACATTACATATAATTTATAAATATAATCGATTTGGCAAACAAACTTCTCTATAAACAAACTAATAAACAAAATGCATTTCGCACAAAGCCGAAGTATATAATTTTGTAATATTTATATAACAGAGTTTCTATTTAAGTGTTCTGGTTTTAGAGGTGAAGATTAGTTACTGTTATGACTGCACCATGCCGTCAACAGGCTCTCAAAGAATTAATTAGCATTCAAACCTTCGAGACTTTATCATATCCGTTTATTAGTAGATAAAATTGGAAATGATACCAATTTTTTTTTAATTAAAAATGTTATTTTGAATGAATATTTCAGAAAAACTACAGTTATGAATATATAAATTTCATTTTACAAAAAAAAAATACTTTCTTATACGCTTTAGAACACCTACCATTATTAACCATTATAATAATTTATCTATACAATAATACTTATTCCCTAATACGAACAGTTAATGGATTTTTGTCACAAAACAAATATATATATTTTTTAATTCAAACAACATTTTGGTATTGTTGGATTTGACACATCCTTGAATATTATCATTTTGAAGTAAATAGACAACTAGGTTAGGTAGTCCGGCATTCATTTCCTGCAATACTTAAAAAATCTTGATGTTTATTGGCATTTAATTCTATAATGTTATATATGTATATGCATATATACTTGACACTATGAGAGAGATTGATGTCAAAATAATAACAGTAGAGTGAAAGGAGGAGGTAAGGGACAAACTTTAGATTTAGAATCTTATTATCTTTTTAAAATTCATCTACAGCTAACAGCTGTAATGGGGCATTTGGGCTTCGTCAGCTTAATTTAAGTTTTAGTAAATTAGATACTATAATATGGTGATAGATATTACAGAATATCACATCATATATATCAAAGTATCTCGAATATCATTATTTTTATTAAAGCAATTGAATTAAAATGCAACATGTTTCACGTTAGTTATTTTATTTTCCGGGCAAAAGTGGTATTATAGGAAACGGCTATTAAAGGAAATGGGAAGTCATAAGAATCGTCCAAAATGAGAAGTAGATATTGTTCTTTTAGATTGCCAACGTAGTTATATATGAACACTTATTTATATATTTATACTAGCAAAAATCAATATTATATACAATTTATTGTTGGTAGATTTTATAATTATTAATATAATTTTTCAAATTTTCTTCTATCTAGGAAAAGTTTAAAAAATTAAACAAAACTAAATCGTTGTGTAAATAGTAAGTAGTGTGTAGTGTAATCAGTGCCACATGAATTATTAATGAAAACAATATTGATATCAACAGCACGAACAAACGGTGTGATAAATGTATCTAAAGAGAGTATTATTATGTTTATTTTGTATCGTTATTTACTTGTTTTAATTAGTTACATATCTACTCGTATATCACTGATTTACCACTCATTGACTCATCACAAAATCTCCGTAACTATGTTTTCGATTAGCTTATTTTTTTTTTTATTTTAACATTGTTTAGCATGCATTTAAAAGTAAATAAACAAAATTGACAAAATCACTATAAATAAATTGTTATAGCCGAAATATATACCATTTATAATTGTAGCAACTTAATAGAAAAAAAGATAACACACAGTATGTTCTCCAAAAATCTTAAACAAAACATTTTGTAATTCGGTCATATAGTTCAGAGCTCAACTTAAATAAGCTGCTTAAAATTACCGAATTTGTTTATTTTTAAATATGTATAAACTTTTAACCATCATAATTTCTGAGATCGTAATTAGTTAAAACTTCAATTCATAATAATATTATTATCGAACGTAAATCAAAAGTTCTTCGATGCTTTTTTAAATTGACACAACTTTTACATTTAGTGACCAATTTAAGTAAAAAACACTAATTCTTAAATGAATGTTATTACAACAAATCAGTTAAAACCACATTCAAATCGAATAAGCCGTTTCACATATCCGCGCTCACAACCGCTATTTATGGTAGGTATTATTCTTTGGTAAAGAATCTCAGCAATGATTTTTGCCTAAATTTCTTCTATGATCAGTTACAAATTAATTATATGTATAGTTTATATAATTTTGAAGCTTAAATTCCTAGGATGCCATAGTCATCTACAAAGTCTTAGTTAACTCTTAGTTTGTAGTTAATAATGGAATAACATTTTTAATTTATTTTTTACAGGTGATCTTAAAAAGTGGTGTCCTTGCAAAAGAACATTTTTGTTTCAGATTTATTAAGCTTTTAATTGCATTTTTTGTAAGATTCAAATGCAATTGAAAGTTTGAACGAACTTAAAAGAAAAACGATCACAAATAAGTAGGATTTACAAATTTACGAGTTAAAGTCGATATCCTCCCACCAAAAGGATCAAGCAACTCGCTGAGCTTTTTATATTGTACAATTCGAGCGTCTCCTCGCAGGAACCGGAATAGTTTTGGAAACAGTACTCCATTGGTCAAACCTGCCTTACTCTGCTAATCATACTATTTTTTTTTCATAAAATTGGTTATTGTCCTCTAAGTGCTGACGTCGCTGAATATCATAAAAAAAAATCCAGGTCCAGTATTCCATTATTGTGCCAATAATATCCTTAGGGAGGTAATAATGACAGTTTTAAATTATTTAAAACTACTATATAATTGATATGCAAAAAGAAACAGTCTAAATATCGTAGTTTTATCTTTAAAGATTTGAGTAAAATCGCAGCGACCTCCAGTGAATAATTCCTTAGTACTGTTATATATTTTTAAGGACACTTAACTTTGTTTTCTTTTTGTTTCCTTTTGTTCCATTTCAGTTGTAATGTGGTTACTCTTCACTACTATTATCATTATTTTATTTATTTTAATCTTTAATTTAATTACAATCACTAACTTTTAAATTATGAGAAGGTATTATGATTGTAAGTTATAAGATGGTAATACATTTATTTTGGTACTACAATTTCTTAATTTTTTTTGAGTTAGTATAACATTTTGTAAATGTAAATGACAACACTAATAAAGGCAATGTTTTGAATCCTTATAATTATTATAAGAGCCCTGAGAGGATATTGAGACGAACTAAAATAGTTCATTTTTTATCTTTAAAACGAGGACACGGAAATGAGAATTTTGTTGTTAAAAATATAACAAAGGTATTCTGTAGCTTTGTGTGAGATACAATGATTCAATTTTATATTTTATGAAAATTACTTGTTCAAGAATAAATTTCAGTTATATATATTTGAATTGTTTCAAGTAAAAAATACAATTATATATTAACCTAAATTTATATATTACCTTATAACTAATAAAACAGGTAAATATCGAATATTAATAATATAATGCATGTTTTTGCACAAATATTAGTTAATCTGTTATTTATGAGTAGAAAATATTATATTTTCCTTTATACACAAATGCTATTTTTTACTTAAATATATTAATAAACAGTTTAATAGTTATAAGTGAAATATTTAAATCAATAAGTATTCTGTTTGTTTTTTTTTTATAAATATAATATTTTAAAATATAAAAAAGTAGAGATTATATCCGTAAAAGCAACCAGTCATTTCTTTATCACTTATGTTGTATTTTGTTTTAAAATACACCTTGTCTGAATTAATCCAACAAAAAACTGATGCTTCCTCATTTACTACATAAAAACTTAATAATAGTGAAAACCGGAAAAACCGCTAGGGATTTATTTTTATTAAAATAAGTTTCGAAAGATTTATTCGAATTTCTTTGCAATATTTAGTTAAACTTATATAAGTGGTTATTCAATAACACTTGTATAAGTTTTTTAAAGAAATATTATTTAATAAATTTATCCTAAAATTAATTTAATTAATTAAAAGAAAGCACTTCAGCATTATTTTTGGATTTCAGCATTTAGTGTACTTCTGATTTATACAATCAATTAATATCAATCAAAACAAAAACAGACTTCTTAAAACAAGATACTGATCAATTTATAATACTTCTACTACTACTACAATTACTACTATGTTTATTTGTAAATGCTTTGTGACTATATAAATAAAATCGATGATATTTTTCAATGCTAGAGAAAAGGTGAATGAGATAATTATGAATATATTTTTCCTATGAATTATTAATATAATAAAACAAAGTGCTTAAGGAGTTAAAATTTGTTACATCTTTTGAATCGAATAGAATATATCGTATCCGTGATTATAAAGTGTGCTTTAAAAGAAAACTTTTTTAGCAATAGTTACGTATGTGACTGAAAAAGCCAAGAAGAATGAGTTTCAGCTTTTTGCGTAGATAATCAAAATGGTATGACTACTTTTTAGGGGTTGCGGGTTTCTGATAGCTAATTTAATTCATTTATTTAACAAAAAATTCCCATTGTCCTTGTCTCTTGCTTTGTTGGAATGAGTCAGAGGTCTTAATACTAAAGATTTACTGACCTGTTTACAACAAGTTGCAAAATAACAATCCCTTTCATTTGAAGTTGCAGTGGATATAACAAATAGGCAGTAATTTCTGAAAGAACCTATAAATCATAAGAAAATGTTAAAAAAAAGTTGTAAGTACTAGGTTGGAAAATCTATAAAGTACTTTAGCCATGAAAAATAAAACGCTGGAATATTTAATATAATTAATTTTGTATCTATTGTAATTGTAAATAACAATTTAAATATTTTGCAAAGCAATAAAACATTAGTACTCGCTGTACAGTGAAGTTCACTTTTGTAAATATTATGCTAAGTTTCATATAAGTGTGAAGATTCGCGCTCCAGATACCCATTGAGTGCAGCTCAGACATTCCTTTGATGATTTTAATAACAGAGCAGAAACCTCAAAATTTTTAGGATGATATTTTAAAATAAGACATATTCAGGGTTTTTCTCTTTAAGAGATTTCTATTTTCAATTATAAAATATTATACTCACTTCCTTACGTGATTTTTTTCTTGTTAAGGAATTTAAAAATACATTTTACAGGACACAGACAGAAAGGTAGGGAATATAAACATCATTTGTATAAAAAACTTTTTTTTATTGTGTTCTGTACATTAAGACTGAATCTAATGTATCTTCAAAAATTTTAGATTTTTCGTACATTTTTACAGTTACGCAACAATTCATTTATCTGACATACCAAGTTGTTTAAAAGCTTTCATTAGAAAATTGTCACTGCTTTAATAGTCGAACTTTGAATTGTATCACAGGTTGGATATTCAACGTTGTTTAATGAAATATATTGTTTTCTTAAGTAGCACTTTTAGCCCTAATATGTGTGTACCACAATGTATTGGTTATAAGATTGGAAATATGGTATTTGGATAATATATAGCTATTTATTAAGTGTGATAGTTAAACGTACATATATATTCGCTTACGTGCTTACGTGTTAACATAATATATATATATATATATATATATATATATATATATATATATATATATATATATATATATATATATATATATATATATATGACGTAAGCGAATATATATATATATATATATATACTACAAACAAACCATTTACTTATCTTAATAAATATCGTTAAATAATTAATTAAACTCTATTGAATACCAATTTTGAAATGCTGGCAACTACAATAGCATTCAAAAGATTGAAACTGCTTTGATCATTTTGAAGTACGTCACGCACGTAAATGTGTTGTACCTTCGAATCACAAATGAAAATATGTATTTCAAAATGATTACTTGGAAGCTCCCAGGTAATCATAATATGCATAAACAGTTAATGCATGCATGTGCTATTGTTAAATAAATTATGCTTAAGAGCAACTTTTAAAGCCTATTAGTTAGATAGACCTTCCATAAACAACATATTGATCGATGCAATAGTTATAAAAAGAGAAAAAAATATTAAGTATAGGTAGACTTTTAGTAATGGCGATTTGTTACAACCCAAATCTTATTGTAACACATAAAATAAATCCATAATCGTGTTTTAGAGGTCGATACAGCCGTCATTCGGTTTAACGGTATTTAATAATAAATAACTCTCATTAATAATAAATTATTTAACGTTCCAACTACCGTTTCTGTTTCTAATATTAGAAGTATCCAAAAATATAATTATAAACATTGTTTAAAAATTATACACACAAATGAAATATTCCCAAAACTCATGAACTTTATTGTCATCCATTCTAGAAAACTAATTTTCATATCGATGCTTTTTACGACCCAAAGAAGGTATTTTTTTCAAAATGCTAACCATTCAAAACTTTTGCCTATTGTTGTTTTTAAGTCGGTTATTAATTGCTAGTTTACAATCTTACTATTTTTTGGTTTCATTTAATTCTTTGCAACAAATACATAACTCAGCTGTGGTTGTATTTTTGTAATATTGTATTATTCAATTCCTCGTACGGCCAAGAATTTAGGTTTTGATTTGCTCATACTCTGTTGTGACTATGAATCAAATAAGAGTGAATTTAGAAACAAGCATTTGTTTACTAAGATAAAATCATCGAGAATAACACGACTTCGACTAGGACTTAGAAATAGAAATTTAATCCCTTAAAAAAGTTTTAAATCAATTGCAAAATATAATGTAGAAATCAGAAGTAACTTGCCATCTTCACACATAAAATACAATATTACTTTAATTTTTACCCAATACATAAATTCAAATCACCTAAATGCCCCCTTGAGAAACATCACAATGACAATTAATCAAGCAAATTTTCAGCATATATATAAATATATATATATATATATATTTATATATATGCTGAAAAAAAAATATATATATGGTACGACTGAAGTCGAGGACAGTTTGATAATAATTAAAGTATTTGCTTAAGGTAACTGATATTTTATAAATATTTATAATTGTTAAAAGTTGGTTGAACTAATAATTATAATATTTTGATTTGGAAAAGGTCATCTGCTGTCAGTGTCACACTGTTCACAACTTTTTGAACATCAGTGAAACTGACATAAAGCTATATGTAATTTATCATTCTTCCTCTTTTCAAAACACTGCAAATATCCATAACAACATAACATAAAATAACATAATAACATAAGTATCGAGGTAATATAGCAGAAAACCTTATAAATTACTTAATTAACACTGACACCTAAAAATGTTACTTTAATACTTAACTTTACATTTTTTGAGACCTTTGTGGTCACCCTTATCCTGTGAACGCGAGAGGACATGCCCTCGACTGTCGAAGGACGCAACACATTTTAAGAAGGTTCCGGGAAGGAGCAAGGGGTTGGAGGAGCAGTTGAACTTAGGTCCCAAAAATCATTTTTGTGTAGATGCCACACCCAATTAGGTAGCACTTAAAGATTAATTAAGATGGATTGCTGTTTTGTAATCTACAAATAAATGAAGCATAAATCAGTAAACCATCATGTTTTTATGGCTTTTATTATAGGCATTTCTGACAATATTGATGTTTTATTATTTACAAAATCTTGTATCATTATGCAAAATTAGATCTTTTGAAAGGAAATATATATGGTAACTCAAAATAAAGAAATTTTCTAATAATCCTGATGATAATTGGAAGAGTCCAATCCCTTTATATCACGAGATCACAATCGATTTTATTAAAATCCTGAATGGATAGATTTTCTTTTTTGTGGAATTGAATTGGAGTCTAGCTAGCATCTGATATTGGATTAGCAGGATCTAACATATAATTTCTATAATATCAGCATAGTTCTTATGTTGTTAAAACAAATATTATCAATTAGTGTTTTATGTTTTCCGTAGCACTCATATTTTTTTACACCCATAAGAATTAAGCTACCACTACGGCAAGATAACCTCAATTTTATTTCAGTAGGTAGGATTTGATGGATAAACAAACAGATGTACAAATAATATACTTATACTTACATAAGAATTTATCAGATAAGTTCAGGTTGTTAAAAATGAAGTGCTCCATATTAATACATTTATACTAATGTAATACACGCAATTAAAGGAAAAGTGATTAATAATTTAATTTACTCTCTGCGTCAATCCATTTCTACTTATTTGGTGAAAAGTCTCAGAAGTGTTTGAGTAATTTAAGTGTATTATTAATCGAAGGAATCGTATTTGTCAAAGACATTATAATCTCGATAATTAAATGTTGACGAATCTGTTTACCTGTTATCCATTTTCATATTTCTGACCCATATGTATTCTATAGATAGCATAACATGTAGCTTAAGTTTTAACTGTGTATAAGAGTTTATACAAAAAATATTTGTATGTTTATATTATTAATATTTACCTACATTTAAATACACTACACTACTACACTTTACATTTATTTTACTTATTTATTTTTTTATAACCATATACGATCAATCCTCTTAATGAATTGCACACTTATCTAGAATATTATTATTAAACATGGTATTGACATTTAATGTACAAACAATCATTAAAAACATTATTATAATATTATGTAAAAAAAACCTCAGGTACTTGTATTGCACACAAAAGTACGTTATTATACGTTTATATATGTAGCTATTATATATTCTCTTCCACTACAAACATTGCTACGCCGTACCTCATTAAAAATAGTTTTAGGTTCTTAAAAAGTTGGTTAAAATGCAACATATTTAATACAAATCCTGAGGAGAGCTTTGAACTTGAAGAATTTAAAGAAAAAAAATGAAATAGATATTGTAATGATAAATAAGGTCAATATCGTACAATATATATCTCTCACACCCTTATATTATTACATTTGCCAACACACCCCATTAAGGTTGTTTACTGACTGATGAAGTCATTTCGTGAGGATACACCTATTCCGCATAACGCACGTTTGTAATATCATATACACGTACTACTGTTATATTTATGAAAGCACTTTTTAAATTAAAATCTCTAAACATGTATACAATTTGACTTAATAAGTCAAATTGTATACATGTTTATTATTTATTTAAGTCAAGTGCTATAAGAGCTACAAGGGGACAATAATTAAAATAAACACCATCCTACATTAAACAGCTACGTCAACAATCTTAATATATAAAACACAAAGACACTCACTGACTCATTCATCGCTCTACAGCCCAAACCGTAATACCTAGAAAGCTCATATTTGGACACAAGACTCCTGATATATTGAATAGATGCAATAAGAAAGGATTTTGCAAAGGTCCAAACCGTTCCAAAGTTACAGCTAAAAAACTGAAAAAAATATAACGCATCTGTTTGATACCTAATAGGTGGTGTGGAAATTCAAACAAAATGTTCGATCACTTTCGCCGTCCGTTGCGAAGCATGGGTAACCTGCTAGTCCTTAATATAAAACATATTATAATAGATACAGATTTTTATATTTCATCGATATTATAATTTTTATACGCGCTTTTATATAAGATATATTTTGAAATCCTTATATAATACAAATACATATCAAGCAAAACCGAAATAAAACCTGATATATTTCTATTGCATGTGGCTACAATAGGCTACAATACTTATTTAGGGACATTTAAATACAAGAAGGTAATTCGTATTTTGTTTTAATATATTTATCACATAGCTAAATAAGAGTTTTTATAAAAACTTATGGTGTATAAACTATGATATATATTATGTGTACATATAATGATGGATTTACACTTGTCAACTTCAAAATCATCAAATTCAATACATTTACCAAATACATATATATGATTAATGATGTACTGTAATTAATCTGTAACAAAGCTTCTTACATCTGCCAGGAGTCCTTTAATGTTGTAGATCGATTTACACGGTAGATAATTATTAATAACTATTCGGCATTTCATTGAAATTCAAGTATGATTATCATTATACATAATATAAACTATCACTTACCTCCAAGCAAGTAATTTAATATAATTAGTAATAATTTTTATTAACAATTTTGATAGAAGTATCTTAGCTGTCACTGCTCAGTGGGCCCGGTATAATTTTAAAAACAAATCAAATGATAATAATAAAATCACAGTTATAAATTACATCATCTTTTGAAATACTGATTGTAGTTAAAGTATTAACAAATATTCAGACTCACTTATCAATATTAATTTGGGAGTCAATACCGACTGAAAATAGTACCTACTAAGTAAAATGCGGAACTAGTAGTCTATCCGGAAACACTTCTTTTAAATCAATGCTATTTTAATATTTATTACTTCAAGTACCTCAAGACTTTTCAAACATCTGCAACTTTCCTCGTAGTTTCAAATAAGTTGAAAATGCTTGAATCACGTTGCAACTCCTTATCAAATAGAACGTTTACTCGTTTGACCTTTATAGAAATGAATTATAGTTCACAAATAGAAAATAAATTCGAGGTCACCTCAACACAAATATAGACTTATTTGCATTCACATGACCTTTTTAATATCATATACATTCAATTGTCGATAGCAACATTTAGGATTAAATTATTTTATTTGTATTTTCAATTTCAAATTCATTTTAGTAAAAAAATGCAAAAATATTTAAAAAGTACGTTGTAAGTATGTTTCTATAATTACTGCGAAAGACTATCTAAATTTAAAACATGTTGCTGCTTCCAAAGCTTACTATTTAGAAAGTCAAAGCAAACCTTGTTATTTCGAAACTCCAAACTGATTTAACTATATATATTTTTAATACATTTTTCTACATCTTGGCTATAAAGTATTTATCTAAAAAATTAGATACTTAAATATATATTGAGTTCTGTGAGTCATTCAATTATAGTTTTCACTTGCTTCACTTCACTTTCAATTTAAATATTACATTATATACGACAATTCTCTGTAAATAATAATTATAAGAAATATTCGATAAATATATTAGTGTTTTATATTACAACTACCTTTTTGGTTTCAACAGCGGATAATAGCTTAGTTTTATATAATTTGATTTCATATTTAGTACATATGTATCTTTTTTGTCAATAAACTTGGAAAATCATTATTACCCACGCAACTATTATTTTCTATATCACCCTTATCAAATTGTACAAGTCCTTCCCCAGACTACTTACTATCCTCATCAAACTTGTTTTTATCTTGTCAGCGGTTGTTGCCGTGCAAATATAACAGACTAAATTACCTATAATATAATATGGCATATTGTACAAATATTGTTTTTTAATGTAATAACCGTATAAATAGAATTATGTGACCTCGAAATGAGTTTAGTAGTTACACAAACAAACTTTATTAGGATAAAACATACATAAACGTAGAAGTAAAATAACATTAATTAATTATGTGTTTAAACACATAATACTATAACTAACCTTAACCTAACTAACCTAACCTTACATAACATAGTACTGTTACGAGCATGAGTACTGTAAGTATCACTGAAGTAATCGTATACACTTATATGTAAGTATATATTATAACCAATGTTCATCGTGACATATTTTTTAGAAGTCTCTGTTTTTTTTCTTTATCGACTTTTTTTCTATTTTTTTTTTTTTTTTTTTTTTTTTTTTTATAGAAGGGCAAAACGAGCTTGCGGGTCACCGTTAATATGTGATCACCGCCGCCCATGAACTCTTGCAACATCCGTGGATTCACAAGAGCGTTGCCGGCCTTGGAGAAAGGAATATATGCCTTTTTTGAAGGTACCCATGTCGTATCGATCTGGAAATACCGCCGAAGGAAGTTCGTTCCACATTTGAGTGGTACGTGGGAAGAAAGTCCTTGAAAACCGCACAGTTGAAGATCGCCACGCATCCAGGTGGTAAGGATGGTAAAGGAGGCGATGGCGAGCTGTGCGGTGGTGAAATTCGGCGGTAGGCATCAGATCGAATAGTTCTTCGGAACACTCCCCGTTGTAAATGCGGTAGAAGACGCACAAAGAAGCCACGTCTCTACGCAATGCCAAAGAGTCCAGCCGTTCGCAGAGCACCGGGTCCCCGACAATCCGAACGGCTCTCCGTTGTACGTGGTCAAATGGTAGAAGCTGATATTGGGGTGATCCGGACCAGAGATGAGAACAGTACTCCATGTGTGGCCGGACCTGCGCCTTATAGAGCGCAAGTCTTTGGCCAGGTTTGAAGTACTGCCTCGCTCTATTGATCACTCCCAATTTCGTCGAGGCCAACTTGTCCTTGCTCTCCAGATGACCACGAAACTGACAGTCGCTCGAAATGTCGAGACCCAGTATTCTGATACTTGGCGAGGCAATAAGAGGAGTGCTCTCGAAGAGCGGTGATACGACAAATGGGGTTTTTTTAATGGTAAACGCGCATACCTGTGTCTTTAGAGGATTGAACTGAACGTGGTTCAGTTCACCCCACTCAGAGACCATCCCCAGGGAGGTCTCTATAGAAGACACAAGTTTCTTTCGGCACTCATCGACGTTTTCCCGAGAGAGACCTGCACGACCGGAATATACCACATCCCCAGTGCTGTCATTCGCATAACAATGTATGTTGGAAATATCCAATATATCATTGATGTGCAGGAGGAACAGAGTTGGGGATAGCACGCAGCCTTGGGGTACACCAGCGTTCACGGGCTTGGGGTCCGAGCAAAAACCGTCGAGAACGACCTGTATGCTCCGCCCAGTGAGGAAGCTGGTTATCTACTTGCATAAACTCTCGGGAAGCCCATAGGAAGGTAGCTTCGAAAGAAGCCCCTTGTGCCATACACGATCGAAGGCTTTTGCCATATCCAGACTAACTGCCAGACCCTCTCCCTTGCTTTCAATAACCGTTGCCCAACGGTGAGTGAGGTATAACAGAAGATCACCAGCTGATCGACCATGGCGAAAGCCATACTGCCGGTCATTGACCAACTGGTGATCCTCGAGGTACGTTAGGACCTGTCGGTTTATGATAATCTCCATTATTTTGGAGAGAAGGGAGGTAATGGCGATAGGTCTGTAGTTAGCTGGGTCCGAGCTATCACCTTTTTTAGGGATCTGATGGACAAGGGCACACTTCCATGAGACCGGGACTACGCCTTTAAGGTAGGAGTGCCGAAATAGACGCGTTAGCACTGGAGTCAACTCAGGGGCACACGTTCGTAGCACCAGTGGAGAAATGCCATCCGGCCCACTCGACTTATGAAAGTCCAAGGAGAATAGAGTCTGCCTGATAGTTTTTTTGCCAAAAAACTATTTCCGGCATTGAGCTCTGACACCGCGGGATGATAGGCGGTGTCTTCCCTTGGTCGTCCAAAGTCGAGTTGGAGGCGAAAAGAGTGCCCAAGAGATCGGCTTTCTCTTTTGCCGTGTGGGCCAGAGAGTCATTCCCCATGTGCAACGGCGGTAGGGACGGCTGGCTAAAGTTGCCTAGACTGGCCTTTGAAAGCGCCCAGAATTTGCGCGTTCCAGGCGGGTACTTTGCCAGCTGATCCCCAATTTTGACGACATGCTTGAACTTTGCTCTAGCGATTTGCCGTTTGAAGAATCTGGAGGCACGGTTGTATTTCCTCTTCAGAACTCCAGAGTTCGGATCCTTAGTGACTAACGCATTGGCCCAAGCTTGATAAGCCTGCCGTTTGCCAGCTGCTGCAGCCCTGACAGACGCATCAAACCAAGGCCGCGATCTGCCGCCAAGTGGTACCACAGAGCTTGGTACAAAAAGTTCCATGCCCTGAAGTATCACATCAGCTACAGCCGCAGCGCAGTCACTAGGATCGTTGGAAGGGAAACAAATCGGCCCCCATGGGTAGGATGCAAAAAAAGACCGCATTCCATCCCAATCCGCTGACTTGTAGTGCCAAACGCGTCGAGTCGCAGGTCTTGTGCGAGCTGGGCGTTCAATGGGCACTACACTCCGTACCAAGCAATGATCAGAGGACCCTAAGGGAGCCTCGACAGTGACTTGGTACTTTCCGGGATGTGTAGTCAGCAGAAGATCCAACAAAGAGGGCGTGTGGCTGTCCACATCCGGTAGACGAGTGTGCGTCTTTACCAGCTGGGACAGACCATTTACCAGAGCAAAGTTAAACACAGATCTCCCCGCGTAGCCGGTTGCACGTGACCCTAACCATTCGGTATTGTGCGCGTTGAAGTCCCCGAGGACTACGACTTCGGCGGAGGGAGTCTGAGAAAGCAGGTCGTCAATCTTCGCTTGAACGTGGCCCAACAGTTGATCTGTTTGTGCATTACCACTATGGGACCTGTAGAGGCACGCGTAGAATCTGACGTGATCGTCGTCCACGCGCAGCCAGAACACGGACAGGTCCCGACCTTCAAAAATCTGAAGGCGACGGTAGCAGATATCCTCCCTTACGAACACAGATACCCGGGCTTGAGGTATAAAATGATGTTCTAGTTTATACCCGGGGTATGATAGGTACGCTGTGTCGCTAGGTTGAGATATCTGCATCTCCGTCAAAAACAACAAGGCCGGCTGCGCCGTCTCAAGGTGGTAGTGGACGGCGTTTAGGTTCGAATGAAACCCCCGGATGTTACAAAAGTCCACATCTAGAATGGAGCGGGGTGCCGCTGTTTGCCCTCAGAAAACACAAAGTGCGATACTTTGCCCGCCCCAGATACGACGGGCAGCCCGAGCAAAATCCGACGATCATTCCCCCGATTTTGCTCGGGGAGGGGGTCCCCGGCTTCATCAAAGCCGGTACCCTCCTGGGGTATTTTTTTTTTATGCATCGCGTTCATGTTTGGCGGGGGGGGGGGGGGTGTTGGGCTTCCGGATTCTCTCACTCACCGACGGAACATAACCAAATGAATTTGGTTACTACACGTCGATCTTCTGTGAGAGGGTGGTCCTTCCCCGGTCGAGCCAGCCCAATACGAGCTGCAGTCAGATAACTACAGCTAGGCTCTACCACCTACAAAACTATAATACTATATTCATTATATAATATATCTTCTTAAAATATATTATATCCTGAAAGTTAAATTGCCTTTCGTTCGCTTTTATGTAGGAACCACTTAAATTGCGTTGAAGCTTAAATAAGTCGATGGAAAAGCAAATTAAAGGCATTTTACAAATTACATTCGGGGGTAGTGAGATATTTCGGTTTTCGTTTAATCACTCACCGTGGAATTAAAATATTCAAATCATTTCAACGATATTATTTTGTACTTAATTTATGGTAAATTTTTATCCCTATTGTATAAACAATCGAAAGCAGTTGTATACAAATAGTCGTTATATACAAGTACTTTTACTATTTACTCATATCCATGTTTGTTAATATTTCAATTTTTATTATTTAACCTATCTAAAAACTTTAATTTAGAACCTAATGTTAAAAGGTATAATTATAATACCTTTTTGCTGTAAGCCAGGTTTTTGTACATTTATATTTTTTTTTAGTTTTGTTATAGAAAATTAATTTAGGTTTTTTTTCTATTCACGATAAATTGGCCATTAAACATTTTACAAACAGTAAAAAGTTTTTAACAGATATCATTGAAATTTGCTAAAGGTCTTAACATTAAAATCTGTAGAGTATTTTATGAATAATATTAAAACACTAATGTAACTAGTACTATGTTATTTTAGAAATTACTTGCCTTTGTTATTAAATTAGTGATGATTTTAAGTTACATGACAATATTTTATTCAAATCCGTAGTTTTTAATAACGTATTCCTAACTTTACTTTTTGTAAATTCATTAAAATTTCAAATAATATACGGATGTATAAAAAAAAGTATATTTTTACAAGATTATGTGTAGCTTGAATAAAATGACCTAGATTTCAGATAAGAACCACGTTTTTTACCGTATCTTTCTCAAATTGAACTTGTACTAACACACCAAATAAAAGCTTATGTTTAAGGGCAGATGCGGTTAGGAAAAGTAAATAAATAACTGATTTAGCCATAATTAAGTTTTGCGTATTTTCATGTCATTGGTGTCTTATGCATTCTGCTCTGAGTATCACTAACAGATGTGGAATTAATTATTATTTTACTATTGTTTAACAATTCTGATCATGTTGCATTTATATATTGAGATAAGAATATACGAACATGGGTCTTCTGGTGGAAAATGACCACCGCAGTAAATGGCCTCTTGCAATATCAGGGGATGTACAAGAATGTTACCGGCCTTTGTCTTCCTGTCTTATTGATCTGGCAATAGTGCTAAAGGAAGTGCCATGCGTCCCAATGGTGGGAATTATATTGTAGTGCGATAGTGAAAATCAGTTACAAGAGCTGTGATAAATGCGATTGAAAATGCACATATATACGACGTTCCTGCACAAGAATTGTTGTTATGAATTGGTCCTTGATAATCAAAACAAACAAACTTTTCGCTGTACGCGGTCAAGGAACACATTCTATTTATTGATGATTCGATGAAAATTGAAAGCAGTATTCCATAAACAGCCTGACCAGTTTTTTAAAAAAAACATCTGAAAGATATTGCTCCACTTCACATCATCACTTCCGGGATGTTCTCTATTAGTTAACCTGTGTTAATATTAAATATGACTGTTAAATGTTAATAATGTTTTTCTAACCTTCAGAGGTTCAACGGAGTCACTGAAGCAAATAATGAGAAGTCGACGAACTGTCGTCGGAAATATTATATTTAAATTCGATTGCTGACAATTGGAGTGTGAAATCGCAATAACGCAACTCTTAGAGTAAATGCTTTCACGGAATTATAAAAGAAAGTGCAATATGAAACAATAGTTATTTGTTCAATCTGAAGCAGAACGTAAACTAAGACAAGGTACTGTTATGTGATATTGAGGTGGTTTTAGATGTTATTACTATCGAAATTGAAATAGTACATTCGCTTATAGTAAACTGAATGTAACTATTTGTTTTATTTAGGATGGATCTAGAAAATCTAAGAATGTAATATACATAATAATAATAAAAAAGTATTCGTTTTAAAATTAACAAGAAATGCAATATAGCAGTATAAAGGTGAATTATCTTAATTTTGTAATTATTTTTCTTTCTGGGGGTAGAGAAATCCTTCACGGACAAAGCGTGACATGCAGACCAGGCCATCAAAACTTATTAGATAACGGATCACATTGATAAAATAAATAAACTAGATTCCAGGAGGCCGACTGTAATAAGGATTCCGTACCAAAATGGTACTTACTTAGGGGGACTCTCTAAATGTA
Source organism: Melinaea menophilus ssp. n. AW-2005 (assembly GCA_918358695.1). Lineage (NCBI taxonomy): Eukaryota > Metazoa > Arthropoda > Insecta > Lepidoptera > Nymphalidae > Melinaea > Melinaea menophilus. The sequence continues at coordinate 15,044,463 of OU911043.1, read as the reverse complement.
TAGTTTGTTTAAGTTAGAGTATGAGGAACCCCGTGAGCATAGGGGCCCCGGGGCACAGCTCCGTCTAATCTTCCAGTAGCTACGCCACTGAGGGCAACATAGTATATCATAAGTATGCGGTTAAAATCTACATTCAGGAATGGGGTAACTCTTGGTGTCGTGATTACTTATTATCCGAAACAATGTGTAAGATATTGTTATAAAGTTTTATTTACATAAGTAAAATGAAATTGGTTTAAGTTATACTAAAAATAAAGTTGAAACTTCATTTTATCAAAATTTGTTGTAATAAAAGAAATAATACTAAGTTTATATGATTAAATGGTAGTTTATACTGAAGAAGAGATTTACGGAGCACTTGTATGGAGGTGATTAATCAGTTATCTAATAAGTTTTGATGTCCTGGTCGCTGTGTCGATGCATTGGGTATTGGCAAGGATAATCAATCAATAGCTTGACTTGTCTGTCTTGAGGTATATAAATACAGATATCAACCCTTAAATCAGATAACAAACTTGTGTAATGTCGCCAAAAAATTCATCGTCAGATATATCACGACCACCAATAATTTTTCGAACAAAAATTATAGAAACTCAAAGTTTTACCATTAAAACTTTCAGCATCTTAAATAAAAAAGATTGCACACCGACTACGGTCTCAGTGATCTTCGGGTTTTGTAATTTAATTAATTTCTTGCTTAAAAGTTTCGACACAGTAGTGCAGTGAACATAAAATTAAGTATTTTACCTAAATGTGAATATTCTTATTATATTTATTATATATATCTACATATATAAATATAAAAATTAGAAATTAATAAAAAATATATAATTTACAATTAAAAATAAGTACTACCCCGTATTACAATTTGAATACATTACATTTTCTGTTTAAGCAACAGAAGTATTGACCATAATATAAAAAAAATATATACACGTCACCCTAATATATAAGTATATCTTTACATAATTTAGACTTATAAATAAATTGCTTCTTATTTAAATTGGATCAAATAAAAAATATATCATAGAAAATTGTATGCCTTGAAAGGATTAAGTATAAAAGATTAAGGAGGTCGAGAGCGACCTTTCAACTCAAATTTTGTTGAATGCTCATGTCTAATGTCTTTAACTATTAATCACATCATCTTTGTAATTTGATTGTCCATTCATGTTAAACTGCTCCTTAAGTTATGAAAATTCCGTACACCGATGTAAAATGAAGTATTTCAATTGACAGCTTTTTATAAAAATAAAAAGATAAATATTTTTTTTATATTACATTTTAGTACGTAATAAATATTATACGTAAACCAATATTGTATAAGTTGAAAAACTTAAAAAACGCTATTCGGTCGTAACATTTACAAAACTTTACCACTAAGGAATTCTATAAGAAAAAAAATTCATAAAATTATAAATAAAATTGTCACTATAATAAGTAAGATTTGCTACAATAAGTAAAAATGTTATTGATTTGTCAATATATTTTTAAAGCATATTACAAACACAAATAAAATATTTAAAAACTTGTTTCTTAATTTACTTTATAAGTGACTTATTGCTTTTTTCATACATAACTTATATAACTAATAAGTGTTGTACCTTTATTTAACCGTAAAACGGTTGTTCTTTTAAGTTACTAATTCTAAAGAAGACTGCTTATGTTGTATTTTATAAAAACATTTTTAATTTAGCGATAAAGTAAAAAAAATCTTCATTTAAATCTGATTAACAAAAAAAATCATTTTAGTTAAATATAATAAAATATTACAAAAACATCATGAATTTTTAAATAAAAAATTAATATAAGAGAAATGATTGCCGACGAAAAAGAAATTTCTCAAAACATATTTATAGCGTTCCTGACAGAAAAGTTGAATTACAACAAAATTGAGTCAAATTTAATTTATTAGAAGTGTCGGATTTCGAAATTGTATACATTCTACACATCATGTTTTCCTGCGATTTATTTCTACTGAACATTATTTTTGGGATGTTTTTACTTATACGTAAATCAAAATAGTCAATATGCAAAGCATAAAAGTATCATATACTTTTTTAACTGAACTGAAAAAAAGATAAGAAATAGTGCCCAGAGTCTAGAACATAACACACAACATTGTCTAGTCTTAGATAGACTTAATCACCCTTTCAGACAAAGGTAGAGAATAAACACACATATTAAAAAATGATAAAAAGTATACACTTCTAGAATGTAAAGAATAACTGCAAATTAGATGATACAATAATAGCAAGCATCTTAAATATCCTAGGACTTGTTATATACAAATAGAGTCATAACGAAGTAATTGTAAATATTAATAATTTAAGTACATTTAAATCTAGTAAGAGGATTCTCTACTAAACCCTCCTCAGGAAACACTTTGAGCAATCAAATTAGAAGACTTATTAAAGTTACTTTTTTAATGTTATTATAAAATTCTATATCATTATATTATACTTTAGAAGTACAAAAGCAAGACTCGTATTGTACTAAATCTATTTTTTTCTGTTTACTTTTTCTGCATAAATAAAAAAAAAACTATTAGTGATAATAAAAGCCATGAATTATGTTATTTTTGAACCAAAACCATAGCATTTAAGCTAAACAATCAAAATTTATTACATACAGCAGTTAATTTATATTTCGTTCATGATTATAATAATTTACAAAATGCAACATGTTACATACATAAATCTCTTTCACTGTTTAAATTATTGAAGCTCTATTTATCGACGTTGAAATATTGTCATTAAACAACATCAATTTGATAATTTTAAAACGAATCAATGAAATAGGAGAATATATTATTACAAAATATAATTTTATCAATCGCAAGTTAAACGTTACTCGGTACACAAGCTGGTGGCAATCTAACCTAATATTGATAATGGAAAATTATGTCTTAACCCAAAAATATCGTTATTAATACAAAAATATATAAACATACATAGATTGACATTTATTAATTAAGTTGATTTTACAACTGAAAAAAAAATACGTATACGTATAAAACTTGTCCAGAACATTCTTTTCATTCTTCTATTAAAAATTATAAAGAACTGTTTTTTATATAATTACACCCTCAAAATGATGCAATGATCACAATTTCGGATAAGTAGCTGCAAATGATTCACTTTACACTATAAAAATAAAGCTTTTACATACAGAAATATAATATAATTAAAAAATGTTCATATTATTACCGCCGTCCTCATTATCATCAATCCATCTAATCCCCCATTTCTGTGTGTCTTCCTGAATATCACGTGATAAGTGGGGCTTTCAAAATACGACTCGATCTAGTTGTACTGTGTTTTATCGGATGCTCTCTATCAAAAGATAGCTTAAATTAAACTTACGAGTGTAGGCTTTTGGCTTAGAAGGGCTTCTTTTCTTTTGCGGCTTTTCCGGCGCGATCGGATAGTTCATATGAAAAATCATATTTGGCTTTTTATTATTAAAAATGACATTTTTATTCATTCTATAAAATCATCCTTGAAGGATGTCAACTAAGGAATCATTTAAAAATATATAATTTATATTTTTATATACCAAAATGATTCACTTTTACAATATACCGCAACAGTTAGCACTGTTGAAGTTATTTTTCAGCGGGTTTATCTATTCACTCTGAAATTTTAAGCCACAAAACATTATAAAAAAAAAAGTATTAACGCGAGCAACACTGCACTAGTAAATATATAAAAAATAAATAAAATGTAGGAATTAAATATCATTTGTCATTTTCATTTCATAAAATAAATAATTTAAAATGTTTCTATATGACTCAGAATTTCTTACAATCTGCCATAATTGAGCTCTCACCGAATATTTGAGAATATCCTTTCATATCAAACAGCCGCTTTGGGTTGACGTCTGGAACGCGTGGATGTGGGTGTCTCTTTAATTATATACATGTGTTGTATAATATGTCACTGCGCTAGACAAAGCATAATATCATAAATCAGCTTTCATACCATTGTTATTATAATTTACAGCTGCAAATTCGTGCTATATTCAAAACAATAGTCTATTTACAAACACAACTTAACAATTTTATTAAAATAAAATCATAACTTTTAGCAAACTATCAAAGATATGATTTTAATTTATTTATTAACTTAACTGTCTTAAAATAACACAACATCTTAGAAAACCTCTTCTATCATCATCATAATTCACCCTCAAAATAGTTTTTTATTTTAAATTTTCGTAATAAAATATTATTTAAAATATCGATGAATCAATATTAAAAATAAATATTCATGAATAAACATTAATTTAAACCTAAATATTATGAGGATAATATATAAATAAAATTATTACATTAATTGTTTGTATTTATGTCTTAAAACAATATATAAAATGTACTTATTTTATAAAATACTCATATTATAAAATCTTATCCTGTGATCTTTTAGCACAGATTCTGTTATCGGTACATATGATGTCAATGTAGGATACAAAATTATTATATAAATGTTAAATTCAACAAAGCTAATATCCTCACGATATGATGCTCAGTAGACAGAGGAATGTGGACAAAAATATTTATTCAATTTTTATTTAAAATAGAATCAATCAAAATAGAGCTAACCTATAATTAGTAAAGTAATGCTTTAAATAAAGAATAATGTTTAGAGTAATAGCACTGCTGATTTTCTTTTTATTCCTGTGGGAGAGATTGTTGAAAGAGCGATAAATCGTTTATCGCAAACCATTGCATTTCTATCGGATTAATATTTATCATTGAACATAAACCAATTCAGGTTTAAAATGTTTTTACAAGTAATGCTTTTAGAATTCTATTTTCAATGAAATGCTAATGGAATATTTTATCTAAATTATAATACGTATAATATCATTGCATATAACTTTCTTACACTTTATATGGTTGGAACATGGTAAAAGATATTAATGTTAAGTTTTATGAGTATTTACGTGAACATTAACAAAATTGCCATTGGATACAAATTAACGCTCATGCTGTAGTTAAACCGCATCGCTCCGCAGTGAACGTGACCAGACTGCAGGGAAATTTGTTTCAACGACCTAATATCAGAAATAATGACATGGCATGTATAAAAGATCTAAGTTCATACAGTTAATATACATATATATGTTTCGGTACAAATGCGTCTACTGATACTTCAAAACTATGAATAATAACTACAGAAACGAAAGACTAATATTTTACAAACAAATCGAGATGATAGGCCACTTTGAAATCAGTATTTCAAGTCAACAAAAATTCGCATATTTTTGTCAAAAAATACCTATACAGATTCAGGAAGATTTTTCCTCAGACTTTATTCAACTTAGATTTAGTTTTTTTGATATTTAAGCTTCACAATAACTACAATGTAATATAGTTTTTACAAATAATGATCTCTTATAAACTGATGTATAATATATATAGTTAGACTAATCACCTCCATACGATTAGTATTATTGTATTCAGCTACTAGACCGCAACAGCATTTAATACTAAATAGCACACTAATCAGTTTGTGGTACATTTCATGATTTAGTGATAAACATTTATTATTATTGTAAATTATATTTCAACCATATAACCAAATTAATTTATTTATATATAAGACAATACTCTATTAGTAACTGTATAAATTTTTATAAGAGGAAGCATTTAAATATTTGTATTTGTATTGTATAATAAATAATGTCATGATAGATATATCCTTTATAGCATGTGTATTATCGACAGAAATAAAAATTATATATATATATTTATAATATTGTATTCTCGCTAGATTATAAATAATTCAATATATATGATATATCTTAAATAACCTTAAACAGAACGCATTATAATAATATACCATGTGTTGTCTTTACTCGCTCTCGGTTCCACCTCACCGCCATGCGCGTGGAAACGGATAGCTGTTAAATAGTTGTTAGCTTTTAAGATTTGATTTATATGTACTTTGCACTCGAGACTCGCTCATCAAATGATTTAATAAACAATTCCATTTTAATTTCTATAAATTTTGATTTACAGTGTGTCTATTTCGATATTATTATCTAGTGATATTTGTTAATGTGTCATCTAGTTTAATACAAAACTATAAATAGAAACAAATACTTGGAATTCAATTAATGATCCTTTAGTGAATCTAAACTATTCGGTACTTTTGAACGGGTTAGGTTAGGTCCAGCTGTTCAGAAGAAATTTGGCAAAATACACAGAAGTATATATAATACAGACTATTGTTGATTGTTATTATATATATTTCATTATCTGCAAATACTCTTGGACAATAAGAAAATATTAATTTGATACTTTTATTATTCCTTGTGTTGACTTTCAAAGAGACCATGCCGTTACGTTTGTACTCACTGTAATAGCAACGGAGAACAGCAAGTCAAGAAATTGTTCCTAGTCCGAAAAGCGTCAAATGTCAAAGAAAATTAGGAGAAAATTAATGAAAGTACAAATTGCAGTAAATGTAATTAAAAATGATTATTATCCCAGTGTTGGAAAATTATTTGTTGAACAGTTATTAAATTAAAAGAATACATAATAGTCTGAAAAACCAAGACAATATTTAAAAACATGCTTATTCTTTCATTAGTGATATAATAAAATCATGAACAAACAAAGACAAAGGACATCATTTATAGGAAAAAAAATAACTTTGCAGTGGAAATAACTTCTACTATGTTGTTTTAAGGTAACAATACTCGTATATCACAAGACGTGACAAAACGTCTTTCAACTATTTGATATGTTTCATAACTTATGTTAAGAATTAACTTACATAGCATAACTTTACACTGTGGATGAAGCTGAGACGTCGTTAAACTACACAGAGAAGGATTGTGGTCTTGTTTGTTGTTTGTTGAAAGTAATAATTAGCAGGAAAGGACTTTGAGATCTCTTCATTATAAAGGGACATATACTTGTAATTCCTGTCGTATTTGTGTTGACCTGTACCTACATTATAAAGAAACATTAGAAAAATCCTTTTTAATACGAGTATTTAAGTTCAGTAAAACAATTCAAGTAAAACTAAAATTAATGCACTGGAAGTGCAACCAGCAGGTCCTTTGGTGTATTTGAAACCTTAACAAAATTCGTAGTATTTCAATTTAAATTCTTTTTGTTAAAATAAACATAACATTTTATATAAGAATGTATAATAAATTTATTATTGTATAGAGTTTCTAATGTCAATTAAGGATAGGTTATGTTATTTCAAAATTAACTATTTTTCTTTTCGTATTTTTAAAATCTACAGCGTATATGCAATTAAGTTTTTGAAATGTTAAATGTTATTGCTAAATTGTTTTTTTTTAATACCCTGACCCGAACAATAATACTGTTTTAATTGGGGATAGAGACTAAATAACTGCTACAGTACACAATATAAAATTGATTTATGAAAATAAAATGAAGTACTTTCAAGTATTTAATTGAAAATATTAACATTAGTTAATTAAGTTTTCCGATGTGATCTAATGTATTGTTTTATTATAACATATTATAATATTATTTAGTGACGTTAGTAGGCATATATCTAACTTAATTTATGATATAAATTCTCATGATATTGACTGATTATTGTTCCAATCGCAATTACGCAGTGTGATCACACGACATATAATATTGTGTATAATGAGATATTATCTTTTTGTTAAGGATTTTTTAATGAAAATGACGATCGACACAGGTACGTATTACTTTTTTTAGAGTCTGACATCGTAGAAGGTTTAGAGAACTCACAGTACTTTGAACAAAAGATATTAGAATTTAACATATAACTCTCTTTTCCCAAATGTACTTATTATTAAAACTTAAAGAAAAAGACATTTTGTTAAAATAACATTTTTTATGATTATTTTTGTTCATTCGCTACGAGGCTCTTTTATTTTTATTTTTTTTGAGAATTCACTGGAACAACAAAAGAAAATATTTTAAAAACAATTTCACTATTATTCTTTTGAGAAACAAAAATTATACTTTAAAAGATTTAAAAATTATACATTAAGATTATAAAATTGCCATACTCGACCTACGCACGTACGTTCAGTACTTCATTATTTTTATCTCTGAATTTGCTATGCTTTACTATATTATACTCCAGTGGGCTATACCTTGCTAGATGTTATAGGCATGTAGTATTTTAGGAGCACGAAAATTTCGCAATTTTTATGATCAGCCAAAAAATATTAATAACGATTACCTATATTTATACCTATACAATTTCGTCATTGGGTAAATGTAATATACTGTTTCACTACTAAAATTATTCAGGCTCTATTTATCGACGGTGAAATATTATCATTAAACAACATCAATTTGATAATTTTAAAACAAATCAATGAAATAGGAGAATACATTATACAAAATATAATTTTATCAATCGCAAGTTAAACGCTACTCGGTATAGAAGTTCGTGGCAATCTAACCTAATGTTGATAATGGAAAATTATGTCTCAACCCAATAATATCGTTGTTAATACGAAAATATATACATACATAGGTTATTGATTTTACAACTATTAAAAAAAATACGTATACGTATGAAACTTGTCCAGAATATTTTTTTTGGCTTATTAAAAATTACCAAGAACTGATTTTTATATAATTGCACCCACAAAGAGCAGTGTAGAAGCGTCAAAAATAAATATAAAAAACTATAAAAAAACATGCAATGATGACAATTTTGGATAAGTAGCTGCAAATGATTCACTTTACTCTATAAAAATAAAGCTTTTACATACAGAAATATAATATAATTTAAAAATGTTCATATTATTACTGCCGACCTCATTATCATCAATCCATCTAAACCCTCCTTTCTGTGTGTCTTCCTTAAATATCACGTGATAAGTGGGGCTTTCAAAATGCGACTCGATCTAGTTGTAATGTTTTTTATCTGATGCTCTCTATCAAAAGATAGCTTAAACTAAACTTACGAGTTTAGGCTTTAGGCTTAGAAGGGCTCCTTTTCTTTTGCGGCTTTTCCGGCGCTATCGGATAGTTCATATGAAAAATAATATTTGGCTTTTTATTATTAAAAAATGACATTTTTATTCATTCTATAAAATCATCCTTGAAGGATGTCAACTAAGGAATCATTTAAAAATATATATGTTATATTTTTATATACCAAAATGATTCACTATTACAATATACCGCAACAGTTAGCATTGTTGAAGTTATTTTTCAGCGGGTTTATCTATTCACTCTGAAATTCTAAGCCACCTGACATTATAAAAAAAGTATTAACGCATGCAACACTGCACTAGTAAATATATAAAAAATAAATAAAATGTAGGAATTAAATATCATTTGTCATTTTCATTTCATAAAATAAATAATTTAAAATGTTTCTATATGACTCAGAATTTCTTACAATCTGCCATAATTGAGCTCTCACCGAATATTTAAGAATCTCCATTCATATCAAACAGCCGCTTTGCGCTGACGTCTGGAATGCGTGTAATGTGGGTGTCTCTTTGATTATATACATGTATTGTATAATATGTCACTGTACTAGACAAAGCGTAATATCATAAATCAGCTTTCATACCATTGTTATTATAATTTACAGCTGCAAATTCATGCTACATTCAAAACAATATTCTATTTACAAACACAACTTAACAATTTTATTACAATAAAATCATAACTTTTAGCAAACTATCAAAGATATGATTTTAATTTATCTATTAACTTAACTATCTTAAAATAACCCAACTTCAAAGTAAACATCTTCTATCATCATCATAATCCAACATCGAAGATTGTATTTTATATTTTTATAATAAAATATTATTTAAAATATTGATAAATGTCAATACTAAAAATAAATACGCATGAATAAACATTAATTTAAACCTAAATGTAATGAGTATTATGTATTATATAAATAGTATTATTATATTAATTGGTTGTATTTATTTCTTCAAAAAATATATAAAATGTACTTATTTTATAAAATACTCATATTATAAAATCTTATCCTGTGATCTTTTAACATAGATTCGTTTATCGGTAAAAGGTACATGTGATGTCAATGTAGGATACAAGTAATTCCGACAAAATTATTACATAAATGTTAAATTCATCAAAGCTACTGAGCATCATATCCTCATGATATGATGCTCAGTAGGCAGAGGAATGTGAACAAAAATATTTATTAAATTTTTATTTAAGAACACATTGCAAATCCAAATAGAGCTAACCTATAGTTAGTAAAGTAATGCTTTAAATGAAGAATAATGTTTAAAGTAATAGCAGTGCTGAATTTCTTTTTATTCCTGTGGGAGAGGTTGTTGAAAGAGCGATAAATTGTTTATCGCAAACCATTGCATTTCTATCGGATTAATATTTATCATTGAACATAAACCAGTTCAGGTTTAAAATGGTTTTACAAGTAATGCTTTTAGAATTCTACTTTCAATGCAATGTTAATGGAATTTTTTATCTAAATTATAATACGTATAATATAATTGAATATAATTTATTAATACTGTATATGGTTGTAACATGGTTTAAGATAATAATATTATATATAAGTGTTATGAGTATTTTCGTTAATATTAACAAAATTGTCATTGGATACAAATTAACGCTCATGCTGTATTCAAACCCAGCGTCACCCCGCACTAAACGTGACAAGACTGCAGGAAAATTTAACAACGTTACATCTGCAGAAATAATTACATGACATGTAAAAAAGATCTAAAATCATGCAGTTCAAAAATATATGTGTTTTAAATAAATCGTTTATTTTAAATAACCTTCTGTTAATAAAATGCAATTAACGGCATTAATATCCTTCTAAGGGAACGCCATACACACATTGGTTGTTATTCAATGCCGGAAGGCTCTTGCGATTCCTCGGATGCTGCAAAAATCATGGCCGGCAGTGATCAATGACCCGGACGCTCGTTTGCCTCTCCTCTTCCACAAATAAAAACTGGCGTTTATATAATATACAGACATACAGCTGATACCTAATCTTTAAAATTATTTACACAAATATATAATATATGAGTTCTTTAATTTAGCGAAGAGAAGAAGTAAGAAGGAATAAATAAAGAACATTCATATTTATGCATTAACAGATATTAATGATATACTCGTAAATGTACATAAGTACACATAAAAATTAATAAAGAGATAGAGATTTTAAATTATCATTTTTCTGATTTTCGTCAAGAAATATGGCAAACGGTAGATTGATTCCTCAACCCTGCTATATGCATTCATCTAGCAGGGTTGATGAATAGGAATAATGGTTGCTGGTAGTCTTATAGGTAAGTAGGTTGCAGAGTTTACTTAAACCGTGAAAGAATTTGAGAGATCGTAAGAAGGGGTAAAGGGTAAAGAAGTTAAAGGAATCAAACTTTAAAATAAACGCGTTCCATATTTGTAAGGCTTTTGAATTGTATTAATATTATATATTTTCACATACGTAACACTTATAGATGATGATAGTGATAGGAGTAAACCGAAACCTATAAAAATAATTTTTAACTAATTATAACTATAATTAAGTGAATAGGAACTTCTTAAATTAAAGCTAATTACTACATTTCCACTTTCCATCAGATGGAATTTAATCATGAACTGATATCGGAAGCTTTTTGCTCAGACTTTATTCAACTTAGATTTAGGTTTTGATAATATAAGAGTTTCCAAATAACTACAAAGTAATATCTTTTTACAAATTATGATCACTTATAAACTGACATATAATATAGATAGTTAGGCTAATCACCTCCATACGATTATTATTATTGTATTCAGCTACTAGACCGCAACAGCATTCAGTACTAAATAGCACACCAATCAGTCTCTGGTACATTTGATGACTTAGTGATAAACATTTATTAATATTGTAAATTATATTTCCACCATATAACTAAATTAGTTTATTTATATATAAGAAAATAGTATATTAGTAACTAATTAAGTCGTGGTATTTTAAATAACTTTTAATAGAAAGTATTAAAATGATATCCCATATGTTGTCTTTATTCGCTCCCTGTTCCACCTCGCCGCCATGCCGGGGAAACGGATAGCTGTTAAATAGTTGTTAGCTTTTAATATTTGATTTATATTTTATATATTGGTCTATTAAAGAGGAGAAGTAATGCGTCTTTTGTAATTCCTCTTAATTGAGAAAAAAACAAATATGTGTCCAAATTTTATAATTATTTAAAATTAAAAATGCTTAAAATAGAAAAGTGATTTACCATAGGTATTATAAATTATTTTTTTCGTATTTCTCGAATTTTTGTCGTTTTACAGATCTATTGTGGTTTTTTTATTTTTACAGTTTAATCATATTTATAATATATATTGCTTTTCATAAACGATTGGGTCAGAGAATGTCCTCAGAGTGATGAATGAGTGTTTCTAGAAATAGATTACGGGGGACCCCCTTTACTGTTGTAATGTTACAGTGACGTGATCTTATGGTAACGGCTACTCAGCTGGTCGGATAGATCTACTCGACTGATTTTATAATGCCTGTAGTGCCAGTAATTTCTAGCTCGTTTCCTACCGATCGTGGCAAAGCGGGCGGTGTCGTCTTCGTTTCAGATGAAGGTGCTGGCTGCATCAGTATTTTAATATTCTGCACTTCCTCTTTAAAATATGTATTTACCCTGTCTATGCTTCCGTAAAAATAATATAAATATAACCATGAGTACTGTGTAATACTCAAATTCAAATTCAAATTATCTTTATTCAAGTAGGCATTTACACGCACTTTTAAATCGTCAATTACTACAATACAAAAAAGGTTAGTATAGTCAGTCCGTAAGTAAGCTACCACCGGCTCGGAATGCTGCTCTGTTGAGAAGAGCCGGCCAGAAACTCAACAGTTGCTCTTTTCAAAAGAAATATAACAATAGGTGATGTACATTATAATATAAATCCTGCAAATGATTCAACAACTTAAGTTCCACATATTTCGATCCACTAAAAACTCTTGAACGTTATAATAAGCTTTATTAAACAATAAACTTTTGATTTTAGATTTAAAACTAAGAAATGGAAGGTCTAAGATATCTTGTGGAACTTTATTATATATGCGTATACTCAAACCCATGAAGGATTTATTAACTTTATGAAGCCGAAACTTTGGCGTTACGAGTTTGTTTTTATTTCTCGGATTTATCGCGTGTCTGTCACTGTTTTTATATAACTATTTAAATTTTGACGTATATGTAATGTTAATTCCCAAAATCGGTAATGCAGTATTTTCTGAATAGAGTGAAATGCTCCATAATTATAATAAAGGCATAAAGCATTGTCACGCACATACATTCCTAATTATAATTAAGTGTGTAATCCTTTATTTTGGACATAAGATCTGAAAGATTTTTAAATTTCGCAACATCTTTAGTAATTAAAATATTTTGTCGAGTCACGAATCTAATTAGGATTAAGGCGAAACGACCGTTACTTAATTCGTACCTTCCAGTTTTATTACTATGAAATAAAAATACACGGAAAGTGACTTATACGTTCTTGCGACTTTGTAATGTTTTGTCTAATATAACAATACATACATATAATATGGAAATTTACTTTACAGATAATAAACATAAATTTTTCGATAACCGATAACGATAATGATATATTCACCGTTATAGAGATATATAACTCACTGACATAATACGGCTTTAATGTTTCAAAATAAGTTTAACAATTAGTTTATATAGTTATTTTATTTAATATAGTATAAACACTGACACCATACATTAGTCCTATGACTACACCAAAAGTTTTCTTTGTATTGTTCTTGTTTAATTAACTAAATGAAGTGATACTATTCGTATGTAGGCTTAGAATTGCCATATTGTTAAATTTATTACCCATGGGATCACGCCTTAATGTATTTCGTATGGTAATAGTTATTTATGTCTGGCTTACTAAATATACTTTTTTAAAAACACTAAGAAAATAGGATTTCATGTAGCTCTCTTTATATAAATACACTTTATATTAAATAAATTGCCTATGATGTTTGTTGTCGGGTAATCTCTACTATTTGGCACCGTGACACTAGATAACTCTGACTTATTTGGTATAAGAAAACTTTGACTTCAATTGGGACTAGCTGCTACAAGGGATTTGTTCAAATCCTCCCTTCTATGGTTTCTTAATAACACCCCAACAAATTTTTGTGATTTTGTGGGATTAAAAAGACTTCTCCATGTAGATTTAAATAATAAACCAAGTAACACACTAAAGTTGCTTTAAAGTCTACAGTGTACTTTTGTGGCATTGTTATTGAAATCAATTTTTTATCTCAAAAGAAGAGTATAGTCCGATGAAATAAATGTTAGCAGGTACAATACCCAAAGCCATACCAAATATTCATACTACAAAAAGATACCTAAACAAAAAATTTAAGAATATTATTTTGAGTTCCGTGCCATGTTATGTCAAAGACGTTGAAATTAGTTTCATAATTTATATATTTCAAATTTGATCTCGTTACTTATTTTAAATCATATCTTAAGATAATAATGTGCTATGAAAAAATATGTTTAATGCGTTTTGTTATTTATATTTATTGTATCCATCCTTACCATCATTATGATGTTGGTAAATATTATTAATCTTTAAATTTTATACATAGTTTATACTAGAATATGAATCATGAGGATAACGCAACGAACCTAAAAGATACGAGATTGAAACGTTTTTCATAAAATCTTTATAATTATAAGAAGCAATTAAGTGTTAGTAGAGGTTTATTTTAAAATAAAAATTAAATATAAAATATTAATGCTTATTAAAACTACTGGCACCACCAAGGGCTGACCATACAACTAAATAGAGTAAACCTTACCATCGCAACCGTCAACAGTCCTTGATAGTAAGAGGCGCGGTGGTGTTTAATATTTATAAAACTGTATATGGTATATTCAAACATTAACATCCTTTAAAAAGTTTACAACTTCGGGAGCATCCCGCCATTGTAGTACGAGACAGCAGGTTTTTATAGTAAATTCTTGTAACACTTGTTTAATTGTTTTTATTTAATTTAACCGTTTTATATTAAACTTTAAGTTTTATTTATAACTACAAAATAGTTTACGAATTTTTGTCTTTACCTTGTACTCTTATTAGGACAAGTATAATAATTTCTTAGTATAAAATAATACCGATTGCACGATTTCGTTACAAGCCAACAACGAATGAGAGTGAACTCATTCATTCAATTTATCTCACCCGACGTCGTGTTCATAGTAGCAGCCGTCACCTCTTTATCATGACTGACTCAATCATGCCACATTCATGATATGCTACGTGACAATCGCCTATCGTGAATGTGACATGATGACACACAATTTTAAAGTCACGTTGTATCTGTTATCTGTATTCTATTTAGTGAAATTCATGGTAATGTCAACT
This sequence comes from Melinaea menophilus ssp. n. AW-2005, assembly GCA_918358695.1. Taxonomy (NCBI): domain Eukaryota; kingdom Metazoa; phylum Arthropoda; class Insecta; order Lepidoptera; family Nymphalidae; genus Melinaea; species Melinaea menophilus. The sequence goes on along the minus strand of OU911043.1, from coordinate 15,029,048 downwards.
AAGTAATATATACTATGTACTTGTTGACAAATAATAAATAAGACGCCGTGTAATTCACATAATATTCATGAAGTGCTAATACGCAAATAACTTATTTTTTTCTTTGAAGCGACATCAAAGTGAAAGCTCACCGCTCCAGGTGTTTTAAATTTCCTTGAAGTCGCTCCTTACTTTAAGATTAACAGTTGTGTAAATTCATTTAATCACTACGTTTTGTTATCGAGATTGCCATCTCATCCTTTACAGGCTCAAATTAGTAACAGACATTTCATCACTTTTAATGTATACACCTTTACATTTTTGTGTTAACCCCTTGAAAATCTTATATGTTGATTTTCAAATAAAATTACGATATGAATTATTATGTAGTTTTGTATTACAGTAAACATAAACAGTAAATGTAAACCAGATTTGTATTCTCTCTAAAATATGAGATATAAATAATCAGACAACATACAAGCCACCTCAAATTTTTATAAAATTCTTCAAGTTGCAGCACTATAATTAAAATCCATATCAGTTTTTAGATTTTCGCGTAGAAATTACAAAAAGATGTACCTTACAATCCGTTCTAACAACATCGGTCTACATCTCATCATTTGGTCCAAATTTTAATTCAAATTCAAAACATTAACATTTGAATTTGATAACGATTTATGATATACTCGCTGACAGATCAAGTGCTTAATTACATACTTTAATATGAACTCGTAAGACATTGTAACAAACCATTAATACTTACAAAACTCGAAGTATTAAGAATATTTTTATTACATTACATTTTGTGAATATATAAATATGAATTAGTAGGTACAATTATAGATATCGAAAATCTTGATTATTCATTGCAATAGTTTACGCCCGTAGATGTTATCTTTCTAAAAATAAAAACAAACATCTAAAATTCAATTAATGGTCTATTTGTGAATCTAAACTATGAGTATTCGGGGTACCATAGACGGGGTACTCATATACACAAAAAACATTAGGGGCAACTATTTAGAAGAAATTCGTTAAAATACACAGAAGAATATATAAGTATATACATAATATAGACTATTGTAGATTATTACTATATATATTTAATGATCTGCAAATACTGTTGGACAATAAGACAATAATATTAACCTGATACTTTTATTATTCCTTCTGTTGACTTTCAACGAGACCATGGCGTTGCGGTTGTACTCACTTTAATAGCAAAGGAGAACAACAAATCAAGAAATTGTTCCTAGTCGGAAAAGCGTCAAAGGTCAAAGAAAATTAAGAGAAAATTAATTAAAGTACAAATTACAGTAAATGTAATTGAAAATGATTATTATCAGAGTGTTGGAAAATTATTTGTTGAACAGTTATTAAATTAAAAGAATACTTAATAATCTGAAAAACCAACACAATATTTAAAAACATGCTTATTCTTTCATTAGTGGGTGGGTTTTGCTAGGTGGTAGAGCCTAGCTGCAGTTAACTGACTGCAGCTCGTATTGGGCTGGCTCAACTGGGGAAGGACCACCATCTCACAGAAGACCGACGTGTAGTAATCAAACTCATTTGGTTATGTTCCGTCGGTGAGTGAGAGAATCCGGAAGCCCAACCCCCCCCCCCCCCCCCCCGCCAAACATGAAAGCGATGCCGAAACGAAAAATACCCCGCCGGGTACCCCCTCCCCGAGCAAAATCGGGGAAAGGATTCTCGGATTTTGCTCGGGCTGCCCGTCGTATCTGGGGCGGGCAAAGTATCGCCTTTTGTGTTTTTTGAGGGCAAACGACGAGTCAATGCAGCGGCACCCCGACCCACTCTAAATGTGGACTTTTGCAACATCCGGGGACTTCATTCCAACTTGAACGCCGTCCACTATCACCTAGAGACGGCGCAGCCGGCCTTGTTGTTTCTGACGGAGACGCAGATATCTCAACCTAGCGACACAGCGTACCTGTCATACCCCGGGTATAAACTAGAACACCATTTTATACCACACGCCGGGGTATCTGTGTTCGTAAGGGAGGATATCTGCTACCGTCGCCTTCAGGTTTTTGAAGGTCGGGACCTGTCTGTACTCTGGCTGCGCGTGGACATGGACGACCATGTCAGAGTCCACGCGTGCCTCTACAGGTCCCATAGTGGTAATGCAGAAACGGTTCAACTCTTGGGCCATGTTCAGGCGAAGATTGACGATCTGCTTTCACAGATTCCCTCCGCCGAAGTCGTAGCCCTCGGGGACTTCAATGCGCACCATGCCGATTGGCTAGGGTCACGTGCCACCGACTACGCGGGGAGATCTGTGTTAGACTATGCTCTGGCAAATGGTCTGTCCCAGCTGGTAAAGACGCACACTCGTCTACCGGACGTGGACAGCCATATGCCCTCTTTGTTGGATCTTCTGCTGACTACACATCCCGGTAAGTACCAAGTCACTGTGGAGGCTCCCTTAGGGTCCTCTGATCATTGCTTGGTACGGAGTGTAGTGCCCATTGAACGCCCAGCTCGCACAAGACCTGCGACTCGACGCGTTTGGCACTACAAGTCAGCAGATTGGGATGGAATGCGGTCGTTTTTTGCATCCTACCCATGGGGGCCGATTTGTTTCTCTTCCAATGATCCTAGTGACTGCGCTGCGGCTGTAGCTGATGTGATACTTCAGGGCATGGAACTATTTGTACCAAGCTCTGTGGTACAATTTGGTGGCAGATCGCGGCCTTGGTTTGATGCGTCTGTCAGGGCTGCAGCAGCTGGCAAACGGCAGGCTTATCAAGCTTGGGCTAATGCGTTAGTCACTAAGGATCCGAACTCTAGAGTTCTGAAGAGGAAATATAATCGTGCCTCCAGATTCTTCAAACGGAAAATTGCTAGAGCAAAGTTCAAGCATGTCGTCAAAATTGGGGATCAGCTGGCAAAGTACCCGCCTGGCACGCGCAAGTTCTGGGCGCTGTCTAAAGCCACGCTGGGAAACTTTTGTCAGCCATCCCTACCGCCATTGCACACTGGGAACGACTCTCTGGCCTACACGGCAAAAGAGAAAGCCTATCTCTTGGGCACTCTTTTTGCCTCAAACTCGACTTTGGACGACCAGGGGAAAACACCGCCTATCATCCCGCGGTGCCCGAGCTTAATGCCGGAAATAGTTTTTCGGCAAAAACTCATCTGAAAAGCCCTCCTTTCCTTGGAAGTTCATAAGTCGAGTGGGCCAGATGGTATCTCTTTAGTTGTCCTACGAACATGTGCCCCTGAATTGACACCAGTGCTAACGCGTCTATTTCGGTACTCCTACCTTAACGGCGTAGTCCCGGTCTCATGGAAGCGTACCCTTGTCCATCCGATCCCTAAAAAAGGTGATAGCTCGGACCCAGCTAACTACAGACCTATCGCCATTACCTCTCTTCTCTCCAAAGTAATGGAGAGTATCATTAATAAGCAGCTCCTAACCTTCCTCGAGGATCACCAGTTGGTCAATGACCGGCAATATGGCTTTCGCCATGGTCGATCGGCTGGTGATCTTCTTTTATATCTTACGCACCGTTGGGCAGCTGTTATTGAAAGCAAGGGAGAGGGTCTTTCAGTTAGTCTGGATATGGCGAAAGCCTTCGATCGTGTATGGCACAAGGGGCTTCTTTCGAAGCTACCTTCCTATGGGCTTCCCGAGAGTTTATGCAAGTGGATCACCAGCTTCCTCACGGGCGGAGCATACAGGTCGTTCTCGACGGTTTTTGCTCGGACCCCAAGCTCGTGAACGCTGGTGTACCCCAAGGGTGCGTGCTATCCCCAACTCTGTTCCTCCTGCACATCAATGATATGTGGGATATCTCCAACATACATTGTTATGCGGATGACAGTACTGGGGATGCGGTATATTCCGGCCGTGCAGGTCTCTCTCGGGAAAACGTCGACGAGTGCCGAAAGAAACTTGTGTCTTCTATAGAGACTTCCTTAGGGATAGTTTCTGAGTGGGGGGAACTGAACCACGTTCAGTTCACTCCCCAGAAGACACATGTTTGAGCGTTTACCACTAAAAAAACCCCATTTGTCGTATCGCTCTTCGAGAGCACTCCTCTTATTGCCTCGCCAAGTATCAGAATACTGGGTCTCGACATTTCGAGTGACTGTCGGTTTCGTGGTCATCTGGAGAGCAAGGCCAAGTTGGCCTCGATGAAATTGGGCGTGATCAATAGAGCAAGGCAGTACTTCAATCCTGGCCAAAGACTTGCGCTCTACAAAGCGCAAGTCCGGCCACACATGGAGTACTGTTCTCATCTCTGGTCCGGATCACCCCAATATCAGCTTCTACCATTTGACGGCGTACAACGTCTGTGAAGAAATTTTTCCAAAATCCGAAAGTCGGGTTCACCTGAATGGGCAGACCAAATTTTTCAAGGTCTACCCAATACATTAAGATACTCTCTGTGCCTCAAAATAGCCCAAAAAAAAATGGGTAAGCAATTCAAAGATACTTCATTCCGTTACTAATTTACAAAGCTAAAGTCATTACGCAAAATATTAAAAACGACTATATATATCACGTTATATGAATAATTTTCATGAATTGCAGAAACATTAAACGTACCGCACGTACCAGATCCACGAAGAGATGCACTAGACACGCCAATGTATCTCGTGTTCGTACATCTCTATCATCTATTAGCACGTGCATGGTTCAAACGTTTGCAGTTTTGTATCAAATTAAATACTGAGTAAGTAGCAAACGATTTTTTTTTATTTTTCTGTTCTAAAAAACATTTCTTTCTAATTCGTAAATTTTCCTAACATGATCATTATAAATTAGATATATAATTTTATTAATATCAATTACTACTGATACTTATTTTATTTGTAATTAGAATTCAAATATATAGTTTTAAAAGAAACAGACTTTTGGGTAGACCTCGAAGAATTCGGTCTGCCCATTCATTTGTACCCGACTTTCGAATTTTAGGAAAATTTCTTCACAGGAGGTCTTCTTATGACCCCCTGAGTCTGAAATAACCATTGGTCAAAAAGTTTATATATATATATATATATATATATATGCGTGCGTGCGTCCAGATTCAGTTTTGTCAGCACGATAGCGGCCGCAGTTTCGCTCGGATCGCTTTTAAACTTTGCACAAAAATCAACAATCCAAAAATGAAGGTCAAGTTCGTTAACCAGAGAAATCCGGTCACAGGGGGCGCTAGGACCTCACTTTTTCTGATTTCAGTTTTTCGACCATAACTTTTGCCCTATACGAAGTAGATCAATTGCGTTCATATTATATGATGTCTTTGATGAATACCTATAACTAATGTACATAAACCGAAAACCTCACTTCAATAACTTAGGGGTGGGGGTAAAAAAACCGAAAATTTTTGGAAAAAAAATCATAACTTTTTTCTGGTAAACATTCTTACATCACAAGTATTTTTAGTAGAAAGGTTATTTTTTACTCTAAATTTAAGTACCAAAAGTTTTTCCGTAAAAGGTACCGTTTCCGAGAAAAAAAATAAAAACCACTTTTAGCTTGAAAATTTTAGGTAGGTAAAACCACGACAACTTTTTTCTGGTAAACATTCCCTCCTCGCAAATATTTTTTATAGAAAGGTTATTTTTTACTCTAAATTTAAGTATCAAAAGTATTTCCAAAAAAGATACCTTTTCCGATAAAAAAAATAAAAACCTCTTTTTGCTTGAAAATTTTTGATGTAAACAACGGCATCATGTGTTATTCTTAGGTAGTGAGTTATATTTTAAATGAGTTACACACGAGGTCTACCCACGCGTGTCCCCATGCGGGCACGGATTTTTTTAATAATTCTTTTAAAGATTATTAAATATATATATTTTCAAGTCTACCAATACAGATTATATTGCAACGATTCGCTTTACAGATCATTGTACCAAAATCAATTTATGAAGAAGAGCAGTATTTCCAAGTAAAAGTATGTACAAGTATTTCCTTCATTTATTATTCAAACATGTTATATTTCATTAAACTCGTATCTTAAACCATAAATTGCTAAAAACCATATATAACCCATATATGGTTTTTAGCAATTAAGAGAAAGACCAAAGAAACTGAAACTGTCGTTTATACTATTAATCTTGATTAAAATTTAATATTATAAGATTAAAAAAAATCCGTGCCCGCAGGGGGACACGCGTGGGTAGACCTCGTGTGTACCTCGTTTAAAATATAACTCACTACCTAAGAATAACACATGATGCCGTTGTTTCCATCAAAACTTTTCAAGCAAAAAGCGGTTTTTATTTTTTTTCTCGGAAAAGGTATCTTTTTTGGAAATACTTTTGGTACTTAAATATAGAGTAAAAAATAATCTTTCTATTAAAAATATTTGCGAGGAGGGAATGTTTACCAGAAAAAAGTTGCCGTGGTTTTACCTACCTTAAATTTTCAAGCTAAAAGTGGTTTTTATTTTTTTTCTCGGAAACGGTACCTTTTAGGGAAAAACTTTTTGTACTCAAATTTAGAGTAAAAAATAACCTTTCTATTAAAAATACTTGTGATATAAGAATGTTTACCAGAAAAAAGTTATGATTTTTTTTCCAAAAGTTTTCGGTTTTTTACCCCCACCCCTAAGTTATTAAAGTTAATTTTTCGGTTTCTCTACATTAGTTATAGGTATTTATCAAAGACATCATATAATATGAACGCGGTTTATTTACTTTGTATAGGGAAAAAGTTATGGTCGAAAAACTGAAATCAGAAAAAGTGAGACCCTAGCGCTCCCCGTGGCATAATTTCTCTGGTTAACGAACTTGACCTTCGTTTTTGGATGGTTGATGTTTGTGCAAAGTTTGAAAACGATCCGAGCGTAACTGCGGCCGCTATCATGCTGACAAAAGTCGAATCTGGACTCACGCATGCACTTTTGACCAATGGTTATTTCGGACTCAGGGGGTCATAAGAGGACCTCCTGTGAAGAAATTTTTCCAAAATCCGAAAGTCGGGTACACCTGAATGGGCAGACCGAATTCTTCGAGGTCTACCCAATATATTAAGATACTCTCTGTGCCTCAAAAAGAGCCAAAAAAATTTTGGGTAAGCAATTCAAAGATACTTCGTTCTGTTACTAATTTACAAAGCTAAAGTCATTACACAAAATATTAAAAACGACTATATATGTCACGTTATATGAATTTATTTTCATGAATTGCGGAAACATTAAACGACGTACCGCACGCACCAGATCCACAAAGAGATGCACGAGACACGCCAATATACCTCGTGTTCGTGCATCTCTATCATCTATTAGCACGTGTAGGGTTCAAACGTTTGCAATTTTGTATCAAATACAATACTGAGTAAGTAGCAAACGATTTTTTTTTTATTTTTCCGTTCTAAAAAGATTTTTTTTTCTAATTTGTAAATTTTTCCTAACATTATCGTTATAAATTAGATATATACTTTTATATCAATTACTACTGATACTCATTTTATTTGTAAGAATAATTCAAATATTTAGTTTTAAAAGAAACAGACTTTTTTAATAATTCTTTTAAAGATTATTAAATATATATATATATATATATATATATTTTCAATTCTCCCAATACAGATTATATTGCAACGATTCGCTTTACAGATCATTGTACCAAAATCAATTTATGAAGAAGAGCAATATTTCCAAGTACAAGTATGTACAAGTATTTCCTTCATATTTCATTAAACTCGTATCTAAAGAGGGTTATATATGGTTTTTGGCAATTAAGAGAAAGATCAAAGAAACTGAAACTGTAGATTTTACTATTAATCTTGATTAAAATTTAATATTATAAGAATAAAAAATATACATAAAAATATCTTTATGATCTGATTTGATTATTATAAGAGCCTGAGTTGAGCCTGAGTTTTTATACAGTTTATAATAAAAAAATCCGTGCCCGCAGGGGGACACGCGTAGGTAGACCTCGTGTGTAACTCGTTTAAAATATAACTCACTACCTAAGAATAATACATGATGCCGTTGTTTATATCAAAAATTTTCAAGCAAAAAGCGGTTTTAATTTTTTTTCTCGGAAAAGGTATGTTTTTTGGAAATACTTTTGGTACTTAAATTTAGAGTAAAAAATAACCTTTCTATTAAAAATATTTGCGAGGAGAGAATGTTTACCAGAAAAAAGTTGTCGTGGTTTTACCTACCTAAAATTTACAAGCTAAAAGTGGTTTTCATTTTTTTTCTCGGAAACGGTACCTTTTACGGAAAAACTTTTGATACCTAAATTTAGAGTAAAAAATAACCTTTCTATTAAAAATACTTGTGATGCAAGAATGTTTACCAGAAAAAAGTTATGATTTTTTTTCCAAAAATTTTCGGTTTTTTTACCCCCACCCCTAAGTTATTGAAGTTAGGTTTTCGGTTTATCTACATTAGTTATAGGTATTTATCAAAGACATCATATTATATGAACGCGATTAATCTCCTTGGTATAGGGACAAAGTTATGGTCGAAAAACTGAAATCAGAAAAAGTGAGGCCCTAGCGCCCCCTGTGACCGGATTTCTCTGGTTAACGAACTTGACCTTCATTTTTGGATGGTTGATTTTTGTGCAAAGTTTGAAAGCGATCCGAGCGACACTGCGGCCGCTATCGTGCTGACAAAAGTCGAATCTGGACGCACGCACGCATATATATATATATATATATATATATATATATATATATATATATATATATAAACTTTTTGACCAATGGTCATTTCGGACTCAGTCGGTCATAAGAAGACCTCCTGTGAAGAAATTTTTCCAAAATTCGAAAGTAGGGGACAAATGAATGGGCAGACCGAATTCTTCGAGGTCTACCCAAAAAAAAAGATAGTAAAGTGTAAGGCTGTTTAAACTCCTACATACGAGTATGTGTATACATATTAATTGTTTTTGTCAAAATATTAAAAATCCTCCGCCTGAATATTTCTTTTATTCTCAATGTTAAATATTTTTATTACATACAATATGGCCAACCGTAACATAACAAAAAAAAACTTAAACAATAGTACCAACTTAACATTATAATATTTTGTGTTGCCATATTAATCTAACACTCAAACCTCAGCGATTTCTCTTCAATTTCTTTAAATTGATAATGAACAATAATCTACAAAATTATCAACATATATATTTTTTTAAGTTTCCTTTTGTTTGAGCTCTTATACTAATATTTACTTATTAGACATAAACTATCAAAATGTATCAGAATCGGTCTCTCATTAAGTTGTATTGTTACCTGTCGATAATTTCGGGGACGTAACTAACAACGATTGGTTTAATAATTAAATGAGAATTATTTGTTACTCTATTGTTATCATCTTAACTAATAAAATCAACCTCTATTGTGTTAATTAGCAATCTCTCAACGCCTACTGTGATGATTATCGATTATAGGTAAAGGCATCGTATTATATATGTCTGAGCTGTGACCTGTTTTAAGTCTATATTTAAATAATCCAACGATACTAAGAATCCGATCTACAAAATAAACTAAAATGAAGTTGTGGGCTTTTTTGCTACTTTTTTCTTTTGAATATAAAATTATATTCGTGATTTGGTTTGGTGACCTTATTATTTTTCGAGTGGTATATGTTTTATATTGACCTACATATGAATATCTTATTATTATACTTTGTAGACTGTTTGGAATACAATACACTTACTTCTATCTATATTTTCAATAAAATATGAATAACTTGTTACACATATTATAAACTCTTTAATTACCTAAAACTCAGATTGTAATATATTTGAATACAAAATAATTGCAGTTGAAGCAATTAATAAGCATATCGTTGTCACTTAGTTAATCCGTTTCTCCAGAAATATAAATGTGTCAACTATTAAAGATGATTGAATAACATAGTAGCGTGTCGTTATCAAAGAAGGTAAGCTATTTGTTACCTACCATATGTACCATATATTCGTCATCTAAATGTAAACTGACAGGAATAGCAACACAGTTATAATTTGGATGTATTAATAACCAACACTTTTAGACCTTTAACTTGAAATTCAGTTATCTTATAACAAGATAGTTTTAAATGCATTCATATCGCAAATCCGAAAATCAATTATTATAATGTAACCTACTGTATATTTTAATTATTTTGAATATTTTTATGTATTCATTTTCATAAAGAACAAAAATACTAATTAAGATTCCTAATGTTATTATTAACAAGTTTTAAGAAAACATATTTGTCAATTAACATGTTAAGTATTAAATAAAATTCAGTAACAAAAATTTCCATGCTTTAATTACCGATTTGCTGAACCCAATCCATTTTTGAATAGTTTATCATCAATTGAAGTATAGTAAGTGTTATATTAACGACGAATAGGGGGCGGGTTGCTCGCAGACGAGGAAACTTCAAATCCTTATCGACATTAATATTATGAGTTGGGTAATTACTCTCCTCCGGCACCACTAAAGGCTCTTGAAAATTACTATATACAACTAAGTCTAAACATCTGGCATTCCCAATACTTATAAAATTAAATTACATGACTTCTATAACAGAGTCGAGAATAGTTGTGAATTTAAAAAAATTACAAAGTAATTTAAAATAATGAAATTTTAAGGCCACAAATATTTACTTGCAAAATGATAAGAAAAAGTAGAATCCTTACTTCTAAAACTACAATACACAATGGCATATGCACACTCAAAAGCAGCTTCAGCTGTGTAGATGCAAAACACTTTACTTAATGTGATTCACGGGAGGATTAAACATAATTATTTTTTTATTTTCTTTCCATTTTACTATATTTTAGGCATTTTAATTTGTTTTCTCTAATAAAATTAACATTACTTAACATGTACGCACGTAACAATAACAAGACATGATCTGGCTAACATTTTATATTTACTGTATATTTACTATATTTTATATTAACTATATGTACATACTCTATTTATAGTAAAAAATAAAATTTTATTTACTACAAATATCTTCAGAATACTAAAGTTCATTTAATCACTCTTGTTCTTCAAAGGACACGTCAAGTATAAATTTCCCAAGTTACGAAAACTCGTTGAAGATCACGTCTGCTATGAGTTTGCAGCCGTCAATAATTCGTTCCAGTACAATATCGATACTTTCTGAATGTATTTCGAATATGGATAATTTATTGGTAAGAACTATTTTTAGCATACAATTGAGGTATAGAATCGCAATTATGGGTATCCAATTATTATATTTTAATTTTTTATTATTTAATACGATTAATAAACTTAATAAAAAGTAAGTTAACTAAATGTCATATATAATCTTATAATGGCGTTGTTAATAACTTTCTGTTCTACCTATGTCTTACGTGAACAGACAGCTGTTGGGCTGTTCTTGACATATTGATAGCCACTTATTAAGTTTGAGAGTATATTATCTCAAGGATGTCCTAACATGTAACATTACCAGCCTGTGGTTTATGGAAGTATCTTTTTAATATGCTTCATTTTTGATTAATAATTATAATAATGTTAATAAATACATTTTCTTTAAAATTGTAAGCATTATTCTGTTTTTTTTGTAAATATGTATAATGTATGAAAGATTTATCGACAGGGAATTAACATGAACCTGTGACCCCAGGGACACCGACCCCGTCACTCTATGACTATAACTAATTTTCTACGTCATTGTGCGCCTCGATAAATCGATCATTTCAGATATCAAAACGGAAATATGAATGTATACTATGACGGGTGTCATATCGTACCCTGCTCACCGCCACTCTCGGCTCAGAGAATATTCCAGGCGGTGCAGATTTAAGTTCTTGTCTAGTCTAAGTATATATTTACCAAATAAAAACTTTTGTTAATTATAATGAAAATTACAGACAAATATTTAAATCTTCATAAGGTATACAAGTATATAATCTTAATATATAAAGCACAAAGACACTCACTCACTGACTCATTCATCGCTCTACAGCCCTAACCGTAATACCTAGAAAGCTGAAATTTGGACACAAGACTGCTGGCATATTGAATAGGTGCAATAAGAAAGGATTTTGCAAAGGTTCAAACCGTTCCAAAGTTACAGCTAAAAAACTGCAACGTTTACACCCCCGCTCTCTCTGTCTTCTACCATTGCATTGCAGTAGAAATTAAAATGATTTGGCCTCTCACTATGTTTATTCGTTGGATTAGGGTTCCGTAACTCACATACAGTTTGTGATTATTTGTGATTATTTTCTATTTACTTACATACAGTATGTGATTATTTTCAATTTACCCACATACAGTTTGTGATTATTTGTGATTATTTTCAATTTACCCACATAGTTTGTGATTATTTGTGATCATTTTCTATTTACGTACATACATATGTGTCGGGTTTTGGTCAGACATCAGGAAGAAAATTCAAATAGAATAACAAAATTTATTTACAGTTTAAACACACACAGAACAAAAAGAATAATTTGATTGATACAATTGTTACAACAGTTACTAACTAACGCGTAATAGAATTACAATAATTAAATGAATGAAATTAATCAGTAAGGTTATGTCGGGTGGTCACATAGGGCCTACTAACTGTCAGGGACAGAGTTCGGGCACCCACCGCAATACGAGCACTACTTATTGTCAAAGACAATTTTCGCCGCTCAATACCTATATGGTGTATTCGACTATCAAGAGACAGTGATCCGTACACCGAGACGCAATCATTAGAAATGCGTGCCGACTACTCGGAGTGGGCTGCTTTTATAGTCGATTCTGAAGGAAGGAGAAATTGTATTTTCTCGAAGTACCCGCAACTTGCGTTCGGTGTACGTTCCACCGGCGCCTATTGGACGCTGTTCCTTGAAGCCGCGCATAAATAGCGTGATTGCCGACACGGCCATTCTGACGATCACTCGCCCTCGAGTGATTCTTCAGAACCAAAATACATCATCATCACTATATAACTGGTCTAGGTTAAATACCACTTGGTAAAAACCCCTACAGTACGAACATGAAACACTGGTCTAGGTTAAATACCACTTGGTAAAAACCCCTACAGTACAAACATGAAACACTGGTCTAGGTAATTACATTCTGTAAAAACCCCTGCAGCTTAAAACACACTGGACTAAAACACTGGTCTAGGTAATAACATTCTGTAAAAACCCCTGCAGCTTAAAACATACTGGACTAAGTCGTCACCCACTAAAGCAGGTGAGACTCCTACAGCGCATCACAAAACTAGGTCGTCACCCACAAAAGCAGGAGAGACCATAGTCATTATTACTCATAAAATTCTATCACACCTTCAGTATTATCTACACTGAGTGTTCGAGAGCTAACAGATAAAGATTCTTCAGAATCATTTGACGGAACACAGATTTTATCTGCCGACACGGTCCCTTCATTGCTATCAACATTCTCATTACTATAGTTTTCAGAAATTTCTAAATACCCTTCTTGCCCTTTAGGTACTTCCCTTAGATTTTCATGAGAAAACTTATAAATTCTTTTAGAACCGTTAATATGTTTAAGTTCATAACGGTCATTATCTAAGACAGTAACTACCTTAAAAGGCCCCTTAAACTTATTGTCTAATTTTGTTTGGTGTCTTTCTTCACATTTAACAAAAACAAATTCACCCAATGAAAATGGTTTAATCCTAGCTTTCCCCTTATTAAACCGTATAGTATCAGCTTTAGCTGCCTTTTGAATATATTGTGATGCAGATGAACGAACCGACTCGACATTAATTGTAGTTGGTTCAGAGGAACTAGGAGTTATTTTTGCTAAATTAAGCGAGTTGCCTTGAATACCAAACATAAGTTCCAGAGGTGTGAAACCTGTGGTTCTAGAGCGTGTACTATTGAGAGCAAGTTGAATTTCTCCTAGTTCATCCTGCCAAGCATTACAAGTATTACACTCTATAACGGTAAGGATGTTTTTCAAAGTTCGCATGACCCTTTCAACCTGTCCATTGGCTCTACTGGAGCCCGTTGCTATTAAATGGAGCTCGATTTTATTATCATTACAATTTTTTTTAAATTCAGCGCAGTCATAACATCTTCCCCTATCTGCAATAATACGTTTTGGAGCAACAAATAAATTAACAGCGTTTTTGATTGCCTTTACTGCGTATGATGAACTTAAGGTGGGCGTATATTCAAGCAGTACAAACTTTGTAAAGGCGTCTATTAAAACTGAGAATAGTCCTTTCTATCACTTTTGCCCGAAAGTTTTCCCGTTAAATCTACATGAATAGTGTGCCAAGGGACTGGATATTTTGGAATGGAAATCAGGGACCAAACCAAAGAACGAGGGATAATAGGTAGCCAATTAGAAATTCCTCTACGTTCAATCTTTCTGTACAGTACTCCCTGCCTTAAATCGTATGTACGCGATATTTCTTCAGGTAATTGATTATTACGTATCTTGGACATTATGTCTGAAAGTTCCGAATCACGTTCCTGTTCTACTACTAACCAGCCTTTATGTAATTCTAGAAAATTTACGTCTCGGGGTTCGGAATTTGTTGATATGGGTTCAGTGTTTGGCAAATTACGGGATAAAAAATCTGCACGAGCCATTTTACGACCTTCTTTGTACACGATATCAAAATCGTAAGCCTGTAATATAGCCCACCAACGGTGAACTCTTGGAGTTAAGTCACGTTTTGAATGTGACGCTTTAAGAGAATTACAGTCAGTGAATATGGTGAATTTTCGCCCATGCAAATAATGGCGAAAATGTTCAATAGCTTTTACTACAGCAAGTGTCTCTAACTCATAAGAGTGATAACGAGACTCTGCATCGATGGTCTTTCTACTATAATAAGCTACTACGTGAGGAGTTTCATTATATTTTTGAATAAGAATTGCACCATACCCTTCACTACTTGCGTCGGTATGGAGTTCAATAGGTAAAGAAGGATCAAAAACTTTCAGAACTGGTTCGGACGTTAAAACGTGAATAATTCTTTTATGTATCTGGTCATGCTCTGGGGTCCACTTAATATTACCTTTTCCTTTTGTTAAACAATATAAAGGTCTAATAATTTGAGAGAAATTAGGAACAAATTGTCTAAAGTAAGTTGCTAACCCTATAAGCTGCCTAACTTGGGTGACAGTTTTCGGAGTTGGGGCATTAATTAAAACTTGTATTTTTTTTGGATTGGGTCTAATTTCCCCCGCTGAAACCATATAACCAAGATACTCCGTTTGAACTTTTAGAAACGAGCACTTCTTTAAATTAAACGAGAACCCTTCATTTGACAATGTTCTCAGTAATTTGTCTAAACGGTTAAGTCCTTCATCAATATCCTTTGAAATTGAAAGTACATCGTCCATGAAAACTAAGATCTTTTCATCATTAATAGGCTTTAATGCAGTATTAATAGCCTTTTGAAAAAGAGAAGGGGCATTCTGAAGCCCGAAGGGCATAGCCAAATATTCAAATTGTCCTTTTGGGGTCACAAATGCAGTTTTTTGTCAACAAGAATTATAGGGCTGGCAAATGGGGACGAATTTTCTCTTATAATATTTGCCATCAACAATTGCTCAATTTTTTCATCAACTATCTTAGATTCCTGAGGGGATAATCTATAAGGTCTTCTATGCACTATTTTATGGGGATCAATCAAATCAATTTTTAACTCGCCTGTTTTAATCCTAGTAGTTGGCAAATTCTCAATAAAGTTATCTGAATACCGTGTTAAAATATTGAAAAGTTTAATTCTATCAGATCCTGTCAAGTCTGTATTAATAGAATCAATGTCGAAATTAGGTTTGGACTTGGCACACATATTAGACTTTCTACACCGCTTGAATATTAAACCACTTTCCGACATTTCAACAAGAATATCGCGATCAAGTATGTCTCTGCCTAATAAAATAGTATCATTAAGGCAATCATCCGGAACGACATGAAGAGTGATGTGACTAAATTCAACGTTTTGAATTTTTGCTTTACAGACGATTTGCTCTGTACTACTAACACTACTTTTACCAATACCGGTCATATTGATAAGGTCATGCGATCTTTGTCCAATAACTAGGTGTGAAACACTCTGTCTTATTAAACTGCACTCGGAACCGGAGTCAAAAATGAATTCAAAAGTCATACCACTACACTCCATAACGCCACGAACAGTCTTTGAGCAGATGTTGACTTCTTTGCTTCCAGTTGCGTTTTGCTCCTTTTTCGTGTTGTCAGTTCTCATCGGGCAGGTGGTGACAACGTGGCCTGGCTCCCCGCAGACGTAGCACGTAATTTGTGGCTTCTGGCTCCCACGTTTATCAGCGACGCTGCTTGACGAGCGAACTTGAGTCTTGCCACACGTGTTACAGTTTCCACGGAAACTGAAAGTTTTAGGGCGTTTGGGATCAGAATCGCCCGATTCAAATGATTCCGGCTTTCTCTTTAAAGATATGCCGCGTAGTACCCGAAACAACTGGGATTTATTATTAATTACACTTGAGTTTAATTCTCGACGTATGTGAACATCGCACTGAGATAGTACGGAAATGGCAAAACCCGTCACGACCTTCTCAGGTAATTCGGCGTCTGGGTTATTTTCTATTAATTGCCAAAGGCGTAAACACGCTTGAGAAGGGGTTTCACCAGTATTCATTTGAAATCTAAGGATATTATCAAAGTGATCCTGAATAAGCATAGGACGAGAGAACTGAGCTATCAAAGTTTCCCGTATATCGTCCCATTGGTATTGACTGGGAGGTATTTTAGTGAGTAATGTGGCTGCACGCCCCCTGAGACAATGGGTTAACGTTATAATTAAATCAAGCCCTTTTAAATTTTTGGACCTAATTATGGTATCTGATAATCGACACCAGCCCTCTATGTCTAAATTGGGGTCGTCAGGATTGAACGGTACCAAAGCTGTGGGAGATTGCGAAGCATTGGACCGAGACAGCAAAGCATCAGACAATTTCGAGAAAATCGCTTCTAAACTACTGAGCGGCAGCGATAAGTTCTCTTGCATGTTCTGTATGGTGCCAGAGATGGGCGGAGAATCCGATCCCACTTCTGATGTCGGGTTTTGGTCAGACATCAGGAAGAAAATTCAAATAGAATAACAAAATTTATTTACAGTTTAAACACACACAGAACAAAAAGAATAATTTGATTGATACAATTGTTACAACAGTTACTAACTAACGCGTAATAGAATTACAATAATTAAATGAATGAAATTAATCAGTAAGGTTATGTCGGGTGGTCACATAGGGCCTACTAACTGTCAGGGACAGAGTTCGGGCACCCACCGCAATACGAGCACTACTTATTGTCAAAGACAATTTTCGCCGCTCAATACCTATATGGTGTATTCGACTATCAAGAGACAGTGATCCGTACACCGAGACGCAATCATTAGAAATGCGTGCCGACTACTCGGAGTGGGCTGCTTTTATAGTCGATTCTGAAGGAAGGAGAAATTGTATTTTCTCGAAGTACCCGCAACTTGCGTTCGGTGTACGTTCCACCGGCGCCTATTGGACGCTGTTCCTTGAAGCCGCTCATAAATAGCGTGACTGCCGACATATGTGATTATTTGTGATTATTTTCAATTTACCCACATACAGTTTGTGATTCTTTGTTATTATTTGCCCAGCAAAGCGGGCGGGAATCAGCTAGTTTATGATAAATCGTAAAACTTCAAAAATCTTCTTAAGTAAAGAAAAAAAAGGTTGGTTAATGAGAACTAGAAGTATTTAGAAATGAACTCAGTCTTATGCTGTTACTTTACGTTTAATACAACAAATGTTCAATTGTTTATATTATGAAAAGATATATTTATAATTCCAAAACTATAAAATCATTAACTATACATTAACTAATCAATCAGAGAGGTATTGATAACGGGATTTGTTTCAATGTTAGTAATTGAATCTGTAATTATAAACTATCAAAGATCCGGGATAAGTCATCATACAACCACTTTACTTCTATTGACTGCTGTTTGAATTTATACTCCTATCATGTTATTAGTTTCATATCAAAATCTTCAAGCAAAAGAGATTACTTAATTATTTGATAATACATATTGAATAAAATAAATGGTTTGTAGTAATATGTACAATACAGTCTATTACAGTCCCAGGTTAATTATAATTATGGTAAACAACAGCAATGATGCATCTACTAAATGGCTTATTGATTAGTTTGTGTTGGTTTATTTTAATGTAACTAGTTGTTATACAATAATAAGTATAACTAAATAATAAATAAGTATAAATAACGAATAAATAACTAAACTAAACAGTACGTAAGTAACAAATATATAATAATTTTAATCTTGTATATTAATCTGTAAAAAACGTAAATTATTCTTATATCAAACGATTATTTCTTACAGTTACCGTACTTCTCCGAAACGGCTTAACCTATTTTGATGAAATATTGTATACATATTCAGTAAATTTAAGAAAAGATTGTTATCTATTTTTATAGCACTAAGTGGATGGGTTGTCCACACCAAATTTAATATTTAAATTTTTTGACCAAAATGTGTTATTTTTATTTTTTTATTATGTGGCATTAAAAATACATACAACCCTAAATTATTATTACTAATTATTATTACATATCGATAAATATATACATGAATATATTACATATATTATCTAATTATTAAAAGTAATGTTTCATTTTGCGACTTTTCTTCAAAATATTTAACACGCTCTTATTTTCATATAATTGTCGATATTTATTATATTGTATTTCATATTATATATATATATATATATATATATATATATATATATATATATATATATATATATATATATAATATATATTAGTTTTTTATTAATATAGCGTTTACTAAAAGTAATTCTTCAAACGGTATCGTTAAGTTAAGTCTACTTTAAATGACGGGAAAACTTGCTCCAGGGGAAGAATTCATGAACATTCTTTTATGCAGAAGTTTAAAGTTTTATAATTCTGCCTGAGGGAAAATTTGTAGCTGCAATATTTTATGAACCGTATATGTATAAAATATTTCTTAAAATAATTTTTATATCATAAACATTATTGCTAATGAAGAATTAAAAACTGACAAACAAAGTCTTCGTTTTTTAATAAATTTCAAAGCTCACTTGGCTATTATTTTATCCGCTGGAAAAAAAAATTCACTGATAAATGTTTTCGTTTGTTAGAGTGTTTATCGCTTTCTGACTTTAAGTTTTATTATTGCAATACCTTTTCTTGATTAAAACTAAACCTACCAGGACCCGTTAAATTGCTCGTTCTTAAACTTTTGTAAAACTTACACATTTTTAATCGTTATAATATCGTTATCAAACTACATTACAATTCTAAGAATATGCATATAATATTATCTCCACTCTTTACTTTTAGTTATTGCCATTATTACCTGCATTATATAATAAAATAACTTTTAATTAGAGGTCAATTTGACGGCGTGCGGTAGGAACAGGTATACAAGAATTGTCGGTAGGTTTAATGTTAATGACTTTTTCAATCAATCAAGAAAATTTTTCTACGAGTATAATACATATATTAGTTAACTGTAAGTAAAGAAGAAATAAGGAGTCTAGGGAGTAAAATACGTTTAAGACTGTCACATCGGATAAGAAACATAATAAAACTGCGGTCTTATGGTTTTCTTAACATTGTAACCATCTTATGATGACCGCCGTGATGCATTACACACAGTGGTAGTATTCACGGTATTGTTCATTTGCAGTCTGTTATTGGCTGTATATATCAAACAAACACACGGGAAACCAATTAATCATATTGCAAAATATTATATTAATTGGACGTATTAGTATTTAATAATTATTAAAAGTATTTAATAATTACTAAAATAACAAAATAGCGAACCTCGTACAATGGATTCTACGTACGTTACAATATTGCATTCCTAAAATAAAAAAAAACACAACACACTGTATATAATATTGACTTTATCTCTTGTATGAATGTTCATGTTTTATCATTTTTAAACTTTTCAATCTAATAAAGAAAAATATTTAATATTTAAATATTATCTGCATTTGGAGCATTTTTGATATTCCTTATGACTTCAAATTTCTTTTTATGGCCAATTCCTTTTTTAATATCGACACTCTCCGGGAAATATGATAACTAAATTGAAACACATTCACTAATAAATCAATTGCTTTTATTATATTCGATATATTTAGTACGTGCTAGTATCTTACAGTATATACTTTAATGCAGTTCAAATTTAATAGACTTCGAGTGTGGCGCAATATAAATAAATTTAAATATATGTGTTATCTTTAGCAGATATGTACCTAAATGAGTTTATAATAAAACGTAGTTACTTTATTTTACTTTGTCAATTAAATTAAAACATTTATATCTTAGGGTCAATGTTAAATTAGTTTTAATAACGTACACTTACCAGCGTATAACACACTCGTCACTTCCTACTTGCATTTTGAACAGAAATAATTTACAATTATTAATTAAATTATAATATTAGCTTAAACTGCAGCGTCAATAAGCCTCTTACCTTTTGTTATATATACCTGCTAATTAATGGTTTAGCTTAAAGTTAGGATCTCTATTGGTATATCTATTACATTGTTAATAAACATTTAAACATTGATTGTAGTTTCAATAGAAGGAACATTCTACTATAAAAATATTTTGGTAATTTTTCACAATCTTATTTGTATCAAACTTTGCTTTTACTCACTTCTCTTTCTTCTCGGTTACAAAGGTTTAAAATCTTTTGGACACTTTCAAAAAAAAATATTTTTTTTTCTAACTGTTACATGTTATCAGTATTTAGGTGATAACTACAATGTTTTATTTTACACAAGGTGCACAAGGTTTTATTTAAAAAAAAACAATGTATTTTTATTTCTCTTAATAATAACTACACAGCGATTACTCCTGAAAATAAAAGTTATTAATTAAAATTGAAAATAACTGTGTAGAAATTAAATCAAGTTGGTTAAGTCATTTGTTTTATTATCAACTGTAATAGAATGAGAAGTTCAAATCTCACAATCGAAGGCTAAACAAAGTGTATCTTGTTTCTCGACCTCGAACGCTATTAATAGTTTTTAAAAGTAATAACTCGACATAAATTACAATATTCTTGTAGAATGTATACTTCGCATATGGCCTACTTATTTCGTACCATAAAAGGTATTACAGAAGGATCTATTGTAAAGACCGCGTGTACTTGGCACCGTATATCATCCCAGTGTAATCAGGCGCTGTCGACCGACCGTCTTTCAATTCACTTCACTTGAAGCGGGTCACATACTTACACTGATACCACATTAACTGATTTATGAGCTGGTTCATTTCAACCTTATTAGAGCACTATTAAAATAAACAAATTATTAAATCTTTTCATATGCATTTCATGTACCAAGAATAAATCCCATGAAGAACAACTATATGTTGAGAAATAATAAAAGTGTATATTAATTTTAAGGTAATTAAATGTATCGTTACGCAAAAGACGATTTTATTTATTAAATTATTGATTCAAGGCTTATGACGATCCAAAGAAATTTGTTTTTATTAAAATAAGTGTCCAATTTTCAAACAATAGAGCGGAGGTTATTGTTACACTTGCCTTTCAAAGCCTTCCTCTATTCTCTTGTTTTTTCTTCTATTGTTATTTTTATTCTATCAATTATTTAATTATTTTTAGTTTAATATATAATTAATTTAACTTATATTTCTTAGAGAAAAAATGAGTAATAAGAAAAAGATAAAGACTTTAAGAACTTTTAATAAATCCTTTTCTAATCACAGGCTATCATCATTAATAACCCCAAAGTACTGTCGAAGACAGAAAATTTACCCACAGTTCGTTTTAACAATGTCGTTATGCATTTCTGGAACACTGTAATAAATCTTGTTCTAACTATAAATAAAGTCTTTGCCTCTGAACCACAGATAACCGAAGTGGGAGGGAAAATCTTTTTTCCTCTTAGCTACTTAAGGCGATGGAAAAATCTTCTACCAATAAAAAACAAAATAATGTTAGCTAATTCTATACTGCCGCTAATACTAGATGATAATGGTTCTTGTTATTCGGATTTCAAAGGAAGATTTACCTTTCTTGACAACGGTAGTCTATTTTTCCTTCATTCTCGTAGTGATAATAAGCTGCAGATGACATGCATCTGCACGAAATATTGTGGTAATGCTACAATTGAAATATTTACAATAAAGAATAAATAAATAAATAAATATATTACGTACCTGCATTGACTACTAGATAACAGTCTTATTGATAAAAACATAATAATGAGATGGTTTTGTTACTCAGCTGTAGGAAATTTCAATTACATAACAAGTAATTAATATATCTATAATGTTAACGACACTTCATTAGGCGGAGAGAGGGGGTAATCTCCTTGAGGGGTAATCCGGCTCTAGCCATTGAATCATCTGTCACAGCTTCCTTTAATATTTCTTACAGTACAAGTTTCGGTGAACTATATCATTGTGCTATACTAAAGATTGGATTAATTTATCTTGAAGGTCGTCAAATAAAGTTACAATACTTTTGTCTTGCTTGATTGAAATTGATTGCTATTCTTTAAGTAAGCTTCAATAATTAGTAAGTATGGTTTTAAAAAAAATATTTTTTATAGTGTATGTTAATTAGTATGTATTTGCAAAATAACGAAATCAAAATTTTCATTATCAAGAGTTAACAAGAGAATATGTATATCTCTTCGTACATTCGAACTGTTAAGTAAACCTAGACTAGACTGGTACTTTTCTTGTCATAATCCTTCTAATAAAAAATCGTATGTCCTTAAAAAAGTTAGTCGCGATGACAGCTTGTATTCCGAAGAAGCAAATTAAATTCAATTCTAGAGTTTGACAGATAAGATTATAATGTTATTTTATGTATAGTTGTAATTTATGAACAATATAAATAATCTGTAGTTTTTGATAAGTACATAACGCATTATTTGTTAGTTTGTTAGTTCTACGAAATTATCATCTTTAATAATTTATACTTGTTTTAAAAAGAAATACAATAAAATATATACTTACTCAACTATTCTAAAAAAAAAAAGTATGAAAATATATTTCTTCCAATATTATCCTAAAGGAATTAAAGTACGTTGGGTTCCTTAAAAAAACATATATATATTTTTTATCATATTATTTATATAGAATAAGATAAACAACAATTTAATCTTATGCATCTTTATAGAAAATATATAGTGGATCGATTACCCTCAGGAGTACGGCACGTGAATAATTACAGCACATCATTAATGGAATGAGTGTTTTGCTGACGACAGAGTGATATCGATAAACTGATAATGACAAATGGGTCCGTCGTTTATGATACGATCAATAATACAAAGATCTAATATTTCATAAGAAGAGATGTCACTCTCGTATTATAACAGAAACTGATTATTGTAATGAATTTAACATCGTTATTCGTTTATGTTTCTTTTTCTGTATAACAAAAATACCATATTATCGATATCAAGGGATTTATAAAACTGTGGAGAATGTGGAGAAATTAGTCTTTTTGTCCATATTATAAACTATTTATTACTTTCTGTATTAACAATTTAGACATGAATAAATTGTTCGTCGAGGATAATTGTGAAACAAAATTTATTTTGTAAAATAACTTCATTGTAGTGAATTTAGGTAAAAATAACTTATTGTATTAAAACAGTTATAAAAGAAGGGATAATTTAATTACTTTATGACTTATTAGATAATTGCTTTTTTAAAGTAGTATTGATTTTTTAAATTTATACTTTTTTATATCCTAGTTAGAAGCTACATTGGTCATACTATCTGTTCAACTTCTAACTAAATACCTATCTCTGTGATTCTGAGATGCCTTCTCATGTGTCCCGTAACTATCAAGTTATTTCAACGCCGACGTGATTTAAGACCCTCTTACAGATAAAAGCTTGGGAGAGGCAATTGGGTGTCATGTGAAAATGGTAGAATACATGTTCGTAGTAATATATTTTTCTCATGAAACATGTTAAACCGATTTTATTTTAATTTTGATTTCGTACTAAATAAGACGAATTCTTTTCTTCCATTGGATGGCTTACCGGTGCTTGTCTTTGAATGGTTAAGACTCAATCTCCGGACGCTGAAAATACTTAAGCAATAAATATTAATGTTGAGGTAAAGACAAGGAAAGAAAACCGTTTTTTGTTATTTTTTCTACTAATCCGCAGCAGAGCAAGGTTATGAGCAAGCTCCGTGAAACAAAAGAAATAGCTTAATATCTCAAATGCAAATCTTAAAACATACTAGTAAACATTTCGTTATTTTTAAAGTAAAGGGAATTTATAGTCAACGTCTGTTATCGAAGAAACTGAAATTCGTTTTGAATGTCATAAAAGATATAACAATAAATTTACTACATACAATTGAAAAATGTTAATAGTAATTGTTGTTTATTATTTAAAACGTATCCCGCGTTAGAGAAAAAATCCTAGGTTCCAAAAAAATTACAAGCATACATTTTAAGGTACACAGCTAACTCCCAGACTTGAGCCATCAATCCATGGATCACACCAACAACTGATCTATGTGGAATGGACTCTATGTCCTCTGACTAAGCACTAAAACACAGGTCGTATTTTTTTTTTAATACAATAACCAATTCTGAATTGTCTGGAGAGTTGTTTGTTTTACAATACAATAGTTTTAATATTATTATTACAAATAACTTAAAAGAAACAAAACATCTTTATTGTGTTACTAAAACCATGTTACATATGTTACTTGTTAATGTACCTATAAAATATACTATATATGTATTATACTACATGAAATATATTTTTGATAGCATCTAAAATATTCCATATAAATTAAGTTCACTGTGACGAGGAAAGTTAGCAAAGATGAAGAAATTGTCATAGTAATATTCATTTATTGTACACACAGTAACTACGACTGTGATAAACAACCCGAATACTGCACCATATATCTCTTACCCCAGAGACAATCCGACGTACATTCACCAGCCGACTTCATTATAGATGCTGTCTGACGGATGGAATCATTTACGAGGACACTCCTACGAGTATCACACCTCACTTGCTGTGATGTTGAAACATGATCGAAGAATAATAAACGGGGTTTTTATGAAAAATATTTATTTATTTCTTAACTCAATTGTATAACAAATTATCAAGATAAGAATAAAGCGGACTCGTAAAACTGATTCAAAAATAAATTTATACATCACATGTTAAAAATAGATACTTTATTAATATAAAAATTTCATTACTGACATTAACTTGACTGTGTTATGACCTTTTCATACTCTTCTACAGATATTTTAAATTTGCGAGGGTAGACCGATATTGTAAACTATTTCACATAAGTTTATTTTTAAATCGTTGTAAATGTACAACATTTGTACTTTATTTTAGTTTTATATTTGCGTTATTAAATAGTTATTTATTAGCGATTGTTCAATATATTACATAATAATTCACTTCTTTGTAATGCTGATAAAAAGTACGTTGACCGCTGACATTAAATTTATTATTATTACTGTAAGTAACAAAGCTTTAAGAAAATAAATTCTTTAATCCGATTTATGGTAATAATAACAGTTAAGTCTCAAGGTAGGTATTTATATAAGTTATTGTGATTTATTAATCAGCTTTGGAACAAAGACGTGTACTTTAATGCACATGTTGGTATATTAATGTTTATTTCGGAATTGTATATTATTCCCCAACATTTACTAAATACTCAAACTTTTTGAAATATGTATTGTGTATGTTATAGTAGTGTGCAATATTTAAAGTATTGGAAGAAGATAGTTATAACAAACATTATTGAAGTTTCTTCAACGATACTATGTTCAATTCTCTGCTGTTCAAAGAAGTTCTTATAAACGAACAAGGAAGAAGAGATTCAATTCTCTTTGCAGTACTAATGGTTGTATGTTTTTATTTTATCAGTTTTGTTCCAATTAAAATACTTTGTAGAATACTTTTATTCAAAGTGTACGTGGTTTATGGAAAGAAATTGTTTTACTTAGATTGTAATATTATTGTTAATTTATATTTTATATAATGTCTATAATAGTATAATGTAATTTAATGTTATCTGGTAATTATAACTTAAACATGTGAGTCTTCTGTAAGTCTTCGTAGGAGAACACTGAACTCATACATAACTCTCTTCAAATGTAACCCAATGACAGTCCACTTTGTTTCAATATGCGGTAATCATAATCATTACTTTAAAAGTAATGTACATATTTAATCTTGTTGCCGTTTAATTACAACAGGTAATATTTTGCAATATATAGAATTTGTATATATAGTAGTATATAATAAAAATAAAAACATTTAATTGTTAATTAGCCTCAGCTGAACATTTTGTTTCGCAGAAATAATGAATGGACAAATGCCTCACTTTATGTAAGATTAAGAAACTAGTATTATAACTAAATAATAACAGTAATGTAAAGAATGTGTCTAGAGTTATATAAAAAAGATATTTTCAAATGGTGTAACCACACAAATTATCGATGGTAACAAAAATGCTGATCATAATTATTCATAACCGTATTATCCGCGGCGGCTGGACGAGCTAACAGTGCTATTAATTCTGAGCCGGTGAGCGAATTAACATACTTTTTATAAAAATTACTTAAAATGAATGTAAAGTCAACCCAAAATTGTTATTATAACAGCTCACACAATGAATATATTTTATTTACTGTCATTTTTATTATTATTATTAAAACGCAAATATGACTAAGCTATAGTATTATATTTTTAATGTCGTCGACGGGAAAATTAAATAAATGAATTTCAATTATCATAATGATAAATTTTAATCTATTTACTATTAAATCAACTAGTTTTAAGTTAACTTATAATTTAACATTATCTCTCTCTATTCCTTGATTGAACACTTTTATTATTATTAATTTACATATGTTTATTTCTGCTACTCCATTTTAGTTAGAGTGACGTCACGTCTCTCTTCGTCATCATATTAATATTGATGAGTTCTTCATAAAACACATATTATTCCGTCGTTTAATGTAATGTTACTCGTGTACATAGAGTATTCACGTTATATATTACATAATACTTAGAACACACTTAATACACACAGCTCGAGTCGGTTCCTAATCAGATAATGAAAACGGTGTTTCCCAAATTGGACATCGCTTAGACAGTTTATTTGTTCTGAATCTGAAATAATGTGTGCTTTACAATATGTATGACTATGATTTATTTAATTAATTAATAGAACGTTTTTCAATAAATAACATAATTTTCATATGATTACATGTTATTAAGAAAATTACTTTATGTTCTTCGCTTCCGTTTGTATATTTTAAATTTTATTTTGTAAGATTATTTAAATCTAAAAATATTTCTTCCGACAAAGAAATGTGTAAATAAAAGAACCTTGTTAAAGTTTATATCATGTAGTAAGGAAAGTTTTTCTAAAATCGGATACTTTTTGTGGAGAAATTGATATCGGGTATTTTAAAAATGAAAACTCTTGAATGAATAAAATCTTGTTTCATAATAATTCTATTAATTATTCAGAATTGTTATATATAAAGAAACAGCGTGTACTTTGTGCACGTAGAGAACTCTTTATAAATAGCCTAATTATAATTATTTATAGTCTATGGTTTATGTTTTTATATTTATTCGTTTCTACTTCTCGTCTTATCGTCTAGATTACTACCAAATTTTAGCTGCGTGTTTTACTGAACCTAACAAGAGTCATCTCGTCAATTTACATTTCTATGAGTCGAGATTTGACTTGATTATCACAAAATAATAAAAAACTAATAAATGTGACAATTAAAATTATAATTTTAACCATAAATTTTCATTAAACTTTCATTAAAATTATAATTTTAATAAATTAAACATTCCCAAGGAGTGTTGGCGTCAGGCTGGCGGCTGGCCGTAAAACAAAACCAAATCTTTTAGCAGTATGGTAATACCGGTGCCAAGCAAGAAGCTAGCCCGAAAACCAACCAATCAACCACCTGAGGTTCGGAAGTTGGAATGTTGGTACGATGACTGGAAGAGGACTACAAATTGCGGACGTGTTGAAAAGAAAACAAATAAATGTAGCATGTGTACAGGAGACAAAATGGAAGGGATCAAAAGCGGGAGAAATTAGTAAAGGGTACAAGTTATTATTATTGTTGCGGGAATGGTGGAAAAAGGATTGGTGTTGGATTTATGCTTGATGAGAAATTAAAAGAGGGTATGACTGGTGTGAAAAGTGATAGAATCATTGCTGTTAAAATTATTTTTGAAGGTTTAATCCTATATGTGTATGCTTCTCAAACCGGGTGTAATGACAGGATGAAAGAGAAGTAAGTTTTGGGAAAATTTTGATGTGGATGTTCGGACAAAGAACATGTAGGTGGGGGGTGATTTGAATGAATGAACACTTAACAACTTAAGAAAGTGGCCGCCATATTACGCAGATTGATTATTTCTTAATAAGGAGAAATAAATAATAATTCGCAATAAAGAGATCCATAGAACGGCAGGAATACTAGCACGTTGAATGAATGAGTGATGAAAGAATGGTAAAAAAGATTTATATAGGAAAAGTGAGCGGTAAGAGAGACAGGGGGAGGCCTCGAGTGACCTTCGAAAACACAGTATCTATGATACTCGAGGAAGGTCACGTAAAAAGCAGGAGGACCCCCCGGAGGGCATGTATGAAGAGGTTGATGTCTGTGGCCGAGGCGAAAGAGGTATGCAGGGACCGTAGCGTTTGGCGCTCCGTCGTCTCTGGCTACCCCACAAGGGATATGGCGTAAAGCTAGATAAATAATAATATATAAATAAGATGAAATAAAAACAATTGCGTCAAAAACTGGAATGTACTGCCGGGCGAAAGTGTAGTCTCATAGCATAGGCTCCTCATCATGGAAATTAAACATCTAGTGCATACAAATATGTTCAAGAAACCTTCACCTCAAATAAAATGGTATTTGTTAGAGAAGGAAGAATGTACGAGTAAATTAAAAAAAAGGAATGTGTGGTTGAGCTGGGCATGTGTGACTGGGCATGTTATGAGGAGAGATGAAAGGCTTGTAACCAAAAAAGTTCTGGGTATGGCAGTGGAAGGATGAACAGGTAGAGGACGGCCGAAAAAAAGATGGATGGATGCGTGAAAGACGATATGGAGAAGAAGGGAAAAAACATACTGCGCCGACCCCAAAATTAGTATAAGGGCAGGAAGATGATGAGATGATGAAAATTTTTTTACAACCTCTACTAATATTTCGCAAAAGTATTTCGCTACTACAAAGCCGCAGGTCCAGCAGATCTTATTGTAGTGATTTAAAATGTCATATTTACCAATCTACCTGTTATGTAAGGTGATGAAGATGAGGGTTAATTTTAATTAATAAAGTAAGCCATGATATCAAGTTAAAGGTTTATTTATTTATAAAATTTATACAAATCTAATAGTAAAAAAATATTCCATGTTTGTATCTAGGGATGAAACGATACCACAGGAATTTCAATACTTTTACTCGAATGCAATACGAACAAATAGGTATCGGTCAAAAGCAAAAGTAGTGGTATCTACGATATCAAAACTTTGACCGATACCTACTCGATACTTAGTTTCAAAGTATCGATTAAGTACTTGTATGAACTCGTATGGTTCTTCCCTTCTTATAACTAGGTATAATATTTTTTAATAACTTGGGTATAAACATAAATAAAAAGGGATTGAATCGAGGATTAAAAAGGAGTTGAGGATAAGCATAAATAATATCATCACAAAAGAGGAACAATGTTCTATTGTGTGGACCGCAACTGTGTAGTTGGCAGCGTGTGTCGTCCCAGTGTTGAGTGTAATCAGGCGCTGTCGACCGACGGTCGTTCAGTTCACTTCACTTGATCCGGGTCACAAACTTACACTGATATTATAGTAACTGATTTCTGGCCGTACCACTTTATTATTAGAGTGAGTTATGTGACGGCTATACAAAATCTATACTTTGCGATGAACATAGTATATCCATACAATATTCTGAAATAAAAATATAAAATATTCAATCCGTTTTAACGCCATCCGTGATAATGAAAAATATCTCCAATTATTTGTGTTCTATGTAATTTATGGAAAAAGGAAAGATTATGTTATTTCATTTTATCAATTAACAATTGAATTCTGAACTCAACCATAACTATAAGAGAATGATTTACTTTAGAAACATATTTTACGTCCCTGATTCTCTCATAAATAAATTTAAATCAATTGCTGTTAAAGTGATCATCTGTATTAAACAACAATATGATAATATACAAGGTTATAGGAGATACTAAAAGTTTAAGTATCTAGAAAAATATAACTATCATTTTAAAAATATAACCGGAATACATATAAACTATTCTCATTCAATGTTTCCTTCATAAAGAATTATTAATATTAAAACGTATACCATTTTCCGCATAATAAAGCGGTGGTTACTGTAAAACTACCTTTCAAAGGCTTTCTTCCGTCCTATCGTCATTTCTATTATGTTATAAATAGACCTTTCACTGGAATTTATACTATTTTTTTCTTTACAATTATCTTTCTATAGTACGGTTTGAGCAGAGTATGACTATTACTTAAACAATTCTTTTCATAAGCTTCATAATATAGGAAGAGTTACAATATTTTAGAAAAAATTTTAATACATTTTAGGAATTTGTTTGTAAGCACCATTTTACATAACCATTCAACATCCAACATCCAACCATTAAAGTTTGACAATCTGAAAACAAGATTGAAATATTTATGGCAAAGTAAAAATTTTTAAATATTATATTAAAAATTGTTGCTATTTTCAAATTTTGTTATTATACTAAAATATTTTACAATACGTTTCAATATCAATGCTAAATTCTGTTAAGATACGTAGTTATTACTAAAATTTCTTCTCCGACTTAAGAAACACTTGACCTAAAAACTTTTGAACAACAACAGAAGACGACTCTTATAATTAAGTAAATTAAACTGTACTAAGTATTTTAATTAAGGGTTAATGTCTTTATTTTTTAATAAATAGTTTTATGTTAAGGAATATATAAGGAATATATATAGGATTTTAAATGAAGTATTATAATAAGCCTCTCGGTGCAGCTCATTGGTTTTTTTAGAATAAAATAATAGCGTAATAAAAAGAATAACCCAAATGTTCTAATTTTCACTTCAGTTACATGTAAATGTAAATCAACCTACTTAAACGTTAACTTACGTTTTTAAAACCATTTATCGAAATGTCACAAAAACTACGTATTCAATTCAAACTAATAAACAAAAAACGCAATCTTTATTACATATACTACAATCTATATTATCTATTTATTTTCAAACAAAGGACGAATAGGAATTATAATATGATAAGCACATCCTACATGTACCTAAATGACTAATGTTCTATTGCCTATAGTTATAGGATAGTTATCTAGAGGAGTTGCAGATAGTTATCTGGATGTACTAAATTAGGACGTCGATTTATCATCTCTACAGACTCGTCCCATTCACAGCTTCACACTGGAACTGTTAACGATCCTCTCATAATCTGGACTATATACGTCCATGTGCCAAAATATACATATTTATAATAACTGTTATATAATATATATAGTCAGCTAGATACACACATTGAACAAAGGGAATATTATTTGTTAGTTGAGGACGCTTTGGTGTTTATCCCAGTTACCACGAGTTAAGTTTAGGATTGAAATTTGACAGATCATCAATACTAACTCTCAAAGGCGGTGTAACTGAAATTAATAATATTATGGTAGATGTAGATACAATTTCGAGCTATTGAATTGTAAAATCGGTCTAGTAGCAATACGAACTCATATAGAAATAACTCATATAGAATCATTATAATGTATTGTTAGAAAGTTAAGTTGCTTATATATCATGTACACATGGAAAGCAAATGTCATCCTGAAGGTCGGTTTCACAACATTTTCCAAAAATCTTCCGTTAACAAGCAAGTCTAAGTTTGAAGAGTCCGACTGACACAAATTACGAAAATTTGTAAGCAATTTCTAAAGTAACTTTAACCATATTGGCCACAGGGATAACCAAAATTAAACTAAATCTGTGTTTAGATAACCATTGATAATACACGTTTTTGTATTAGTAAATAGCAGTTATAATAATTATTCAAACATTTTATTAATATTTAAAGATTTTGATTGATTATAATACCAGTATATGAGTACATAACGACTTGAACTTCGCGTTATGTACCCGGTATTTCCTTTTATATACCTTAGTGTATACAAATTATAAATTATTAAATTATATTGTAATTACCAATCTACAATAAA
This sequence comes from Melinaea menophilus ssp. n. AW-2005, assembly GCA_918358695.1. Classification (NCBI taxonomy): domain Eukaryota; kingdom Metazoa; phylum Arthropoda; class Insecta; order Lepidoptera; family Nymphalidae; genus Melinaea; species Melinaea menophilus. The sequence goes on along the minus strand of OU911043.1, from coordinate 14,996,759 downwards.
AGAACTTGTCACTTTTTAGGTAGATTCCATAGATGAATCTACCTATTGCAATCGATGCGATGACGGGACCCAGACCCCAGAGTAGGGGCGCTACGCCGTTTATAAACTGGAGATTGAGAATCCGTCGAAAAAAAAAGTTTTATATATCCCTCTATATATATATGTATATATGATCCATCAGTCCAAATTCATCGTAGGCAAAATCTGACTTCGCAGGTCGATAGGATAAATTAATAGGACAAACGTAGCATCTCCTTTTTTTGGAAAAAGTGCAAGGGGCGGCTGGGAGGGGAGGTGAAAGTGCAAACCTTTGGGACTCGCTACAGGTCGCAAATATTGACGGAGGATTTTCAAACTTGGTATACACATTCTTAAGGACAAAATGAAGGTTCAGTTCTTGAACGGGGGAAATCGGTAGAGGGGTTGGAGGGGGGGGGGGGGTTGAAAGTTAAAAACCGAAAAAAGTCACAGAAGAAGGCAAAATTTTTCCGTCGGAAAAAGTTTTAGAAAACTAACAAATTAAAAGAGGTAACTTTTTTGTCCGAAAAGTTTTTTGATACGACCCCACGTTTAGGAAATAGGGGCTGGGGGGGTGGTTCCCCGCTCACCCAATATATGCAGAGTGACCCGTCATAAGACTCGTAATGACCAGTAGAATACTGCTGGCTAGTTTTTCTTTGTCGATCCGACCGACGGGAATCTACCTAACACGATCGACCTTGTCGAACGAGGTATTTTAAAGAAATTTTCGTTAAATTAATATTTCTTATCTGCGACCTAACTATTTTTGGAATCATCATTATTATATATACATTTTTATTATGTATATGTATAATATACGATTTACTTCTGCTTGTGCAAGCTTTGAAAAGTTTAAGAGAACTCGAGTCATTTCAATGTCAATATTATTGAAGTACTTTTGTACTCACAAACTACAAGAACGCAATTGGTCGTTATACAGGAATAATAGGTGATGGTGATGAGCTGAGCCCCTCTCCTTTCTTCAATGCAAAATATAACAACAACAGTCCAGTAGTTTAGCGGAATTAATTATTTTTCTTAGACAAAATTATTCACATGATATATAGCTTAAACAGTATTCTAGCAGACTGACACTGAAAGGTCAAAGACATTCCATAAAGACGTGTTCAAACTAAGGGCTTATATACACACGTATAATATATTGAACAATTGATATGTACAGAGACGCTGTTAAGTAATGCATCGTCCATGTACGTTTATATCGTGTTTAATATGTTATGGTACCAATACAAATGATATACTCTTCATTAAAAATATCTTCGACAAATATTTTGTTTAACGTTAGCAATGAATCACTAATTGTAGCATCATATTAATTAAAAATATAAAGAAATTCACACTCTTTCATCTGCTATGACGTCATAAACGTATAAATCAATATTTAACTACTAAATGTCTAATACATTACTTATTACAAAAGATAATACTTTTGTACTAGTCAATGACAAAGCATTTTAATCTTTATAACTAAAACATAAGAGTCACAAAGTTTATTTTTATAATAATTATTGAAAAATAATGAGAAACACCTCTACCGCAATCACTTCAATATAAAATGTAGTAAGTGTAAAAGAGATAGAATAGATAGCTTTGTTTCTATTTTGATTTGTTGTATCGACGTAATAATAATAAGTAAACGAATAGGGTTGCACCACTAGTGGCAATGATTATTTTATAAATAATTTATTTTAATATTATTTATTACCTAACAGAATATTTATAAAAATTGCAATTATTAATACTACTAATATTTTTGAATCTTAATAAATGAAAATATAGACATAATAGTATTGATATATATATCTAGATAAATAATATAGTACAACAATTTTACGATAAGTAATGGTGTTTTAATAAAATATTAAAAAGTAGAATATGAAAAGTCATAATTTAACTTTCAGTTTCATAATATTTTTTAACTAACAATTTACATCTGTATATACTGACTATACTACAAATTATAATACATAATAAAATAACATTCAACTCAACAACAAAAAATATAAATAAATTAAAATAATACTTAAATTACATTCACTTCACTATTTGTATTTATTACGTAGTGCGACGTTTAGTTCAAGGGATTTTGAAAGAAGCGCGTCGGTGCTTGACTCCGCCCCTGAAGGTCACTGTCGTATTTTGCCGTTAATTAGTGATGCGACTCTTTTCAAACATATCGGTTAAAAATGAATTTTAAAATATTTTAAATACGATATATGAAATTAACCGATATTTTACCACTTTCTTTCATCTTTAGTTACGAAGTTGTAAAAGGTCTTAGCCTTTCTAAAGTTCAAAAGCAGGAGATAGTATTAAATCAATAAATTTATCAACTGCAGCAGTTCATAAATGTAAATAATTTGAAGAATTATAACGATATGAGTACAATCCTTTTGAAATAATAATATAAAAAAATCAAACATCGATTTCAATTCTTAATTCTTAATTTTTAATTTTACACGTCCAATCCCGTAACATAATGCAATCGAAAGAAAGTGTTTTATTTTCTTAAAAATCTATTTATCGATCAATCGATCTTAGATCCATCCCTAGTCCCACTATCTTTGTTAGTTTCCGCGAAGGCTCCTCGGAAGTGATACGTGTAGCTGTTTCATTTATTTTTTCCGGTAGTTAAAATATATTCAGTGATTAGTTTATATTATTGTTATTATTATTTATATAGAATGAGTCTTCTTTTGAACCGTGAGGACACTGATGGTCATTCCGTGCTGTGCAAGAAAACTATTAAGTGAAATATTTTGTTAAACATTGATTTCACATCAATATTATTTAAGGTATCTAAGATAAATTGGCTTATTAGATGTAATCAAATCAAATACATAATATCTGTTTTCACAAAAATAAAAAGTTATATATATTTTTTAAATTACTTAATAATATACCTAGTACGATCCAACATTTGCATTATTGATAACGGCGGCCATATTGTAAAAATTTAAAATTTACTATCATTTTACGGGATTGTTATAAATTTAGTTATGAAAGTTATTTTGTGGTTATTATAGTGAAGAAATATATTATTAAATGAGATGTGTTCAGTGAATGTGTTTTAATACAAAAGTACATAAAGGTTCTAACGGATTTCGACGTGTTGTTGGTCAGTGACCCGTGTCCATATTAGCCCCTATAATGTTGTATTTTTTAGTAGATTATTTTTCAGTCACATTTGTTTGAAATTTTTACTGTCTATGTTTGAGTGTAAGAAATGATATTGCAGGATTTATTATGGTTTTGTTGTTATATTTCATTTGCCCTTTAATTTCTTGTAAACTATACAGATCGATCATGTACATGGACTTAGACAATAAATCAATACACACAGTTTCATCACAATCAGTCTATAAGTTTTCTGAGTGATGTGCGAACAAACAGATATACAGAGATAGTAAGTGATAATAATTATTGTTTTAATTTTCATATCCAGAATTAGCACTTAGCAAATTATAATAAAACAATACAGATTATAACCTTCAATTACTACTTTAATATTAAATGTAGTAATGTTTTAAAATCTGTATTAATAATTTACATATTCAATACCAATATTCAGAAATACAGACAAAGACACAGTTTGTACAAACTATGTCCAGCCACTAAACTTACTTTGTTTTGTGAATTCAATTCATTTTTATACAAATCATGTAATTTAATATTTAAATTATATTAACATGCAGGTTTAGAATTTTGATGAGTTTGTATTCAGTAGTTTATAAACAAACTTTGTTTAGCTTCATATGTTAATGTTATAATATGACACAAATTACGTTTGCGGCAGTCAGAAGATTGAAAAAAAAAAAACGAATAATTATTAATTAATTATAATTACAATAATTATCTTAATTAATGAAGTAAAATTAAAACAATTAGAGATTAAAACAATGGGTCATTGAAAAGTTAATACGAGGAACTCGCGAGGCAGTCGCCTGGGAAGCTCCCATCAGTTTGGTCGGTCAGCATGTTCGTGGGATTAGGGTTCCGTAACTCACACATTGACATTAAAGGAAAAAAATAAACAAATAAATGCATAAACCTTAAATTTAATCTTAATGAATGAAAGACTGAAAGAGATTTGTGTAATAAAGTTTTTTATTAGTACATGGAGGGTGCATAGTTTATTATAATTACATCTCTTGAGACCGGATCTTAATAGATACTGTGTTTTTATTAACCGCAGAAGGAGGCAGTAGTTATAATGATCCTAATATAAAAAATAATAATATTTTATGTAGAATAAATTTTGTAAATAAAGACAATATGTAATCTTTACATTATTATTATTATTAATATTGTTATAGACTACAACAGAGCTTAATACTATAAAATTATATGATTAATTTAATATATTTTGGTCAGTCATATGTTCTTATTAGTCACATAGACATAAGTATGTTTTATTATTAAGATTGTTGTGATGGACTTAAAGATGAATAGTATTCTACTTTAGTTTTATAGAATTTTGTGGTTTTCAATGAACTTTCTTTCACTTACCACTAATATGTGGAATTAACTTATTTCAGCGTCGTTTTCGGATCGATATTACGTGGGTACCTTTAAAAAAGGAGTATACCCCTTCTCCAAGGCTAGCAACACTATTGCGATTCCCCGGATGTTGCATTAGTTGACGGGCGGCGGTGATCAGTATCTGTGACCCGCATACTCGCTTGACCTATTGTATAAAAAAGACAATAACATTTTATTTTATGATCAGCATGTTTTTACTAATTTACATTTTATTAATATATATTGTTTTATTTTACCGTAGTTAATTGTGTAAATCTTTTACTTTATTTTAAACCGGAAATTCGAATAATAAATATGTAAAACATTTTCTAACCAGGTTAAAAATCTTGGCATAACAATGTATTCTCTTAGTCGGAACTGTTAAATTTAAATGTTTCCCAGAAACTTTATTCCTGCTTACAATACTTAGTATGTTTGAAATATTTTCTTAAATAAAATAAAGTACAGCTTGTGAATATATTAATTGTTGTTGATAATCGATTACGTGTTTGTATGTGCGTGTGCATGTTTGTTATTACGTAAGTGTAAGTAGGTTATTAAAGTATTATTATTCAATAATTCATATCGATGTCTGGTCATATTTCTGTATTTAATTGTATCTTTTTTAACTAATAAAATCTGTTAATTCTCTTGCGGGTGAATTGATAAGGCCGGTTGTACCTTAATACAGATATATAAAACCTAATTTACATTCACATCGCCATAGTAATATTATTATGAACACTTTAACTAATCTGATCATATTTCTTATTTGAAAATAAAATCTTTTCATAGTTCTATTGCATTAATTACCTGATTTATTATTTAGTAAGTAGTATTTTTGTGAACAGAAAACCCATTACCCATATGTCTTGTACGTGGTTGAACCCTCGTATTTCCTTATATATGGATGTGGCATGTATAGGATACGATTATAATCTTATAATATATATAACAATACATAAACATTGGTTTCTTTCATTTAAATAAAATACCAATTTGAATTTAGGATAAATTAATAATAATAATAATTATGGATTTAAGACCAATTAATATAATTTGATATTGACTTTTACATTAACCATTTCATGAAAAGAAAACAATATCTCATTTAAGCTTCCTCCGTTACTCTTCAATAGACAAAAGACACAATCACAAAGGAATCATAAAAAAAGGAGTAAAATATTCCCGCTGGATGAAGAGGAACCGTGGTCGGGGAGATATTGTTGGAGTTCGTAATTTATAATGACGAGATAAATGAAAATCGCTTAGTTATATAACATATATTTTTATTATTTAAATTATGAAAAATATTTTCAATACTAAATTATGTATCAAAATATCTATAAATATTATATGTAAATATGTTTAAATAATGTAATATCCGCTGAAGATTTGTCTTAGTGCTGCAGATCAGTGCCAAGTTTTAGTTTAAACAGACTCTTCGGCCTCCTAATATTATTGTATGTTGTATAAAATGAGGTGACGCAATTCACTGAAGTGTTCTGTGACTTTCTTTCAGTGTATAATAATATTGGATCACAATCATGTACACCAAGAGTTAGACTTTGTTTTAACTAATCTTCACTATAACCCTTAAACTATAACCCTTCACTAAATACCTATATTTATGTTAAATGCAATTACTCACTACATATTATATCAATATATTTCTTGGAACTTAACATACATAACAATTGATAATAATTATACATAATGGGAAGGTATAAAACCTTTTATTGAGATTTAGAACAAATATTTTAAAAATACATTTTGTTTGTTTCGGTAATCTGTACTGTACTATAATAATAAGCTACAATAAATAATATTAAATACTATCGACCCATTTGGTTTTCATTAATTTTAAGTAGTAACAATTACAAGTACAATTAGTACAAGCCTGTGTGTATTACATTACCTACTTCATGATATGTAATAAACTATATTGTGTTTTATTTTCACTAAACTATTTATAATACACATTTGCTACATTAAATAAGTTTCGCAGTTTTGTGTTTGTATTCCGTGATACATAATTCTGGATCACTCTGAAAACTTGTGTGTTTAAAGAATCCTTTATTAATTATGCACGATAATATAAAAACATTAACATTTATTAAATATTTATATAAGCACATATTGAATAAAATATGTGTTCACAAAATCTTCAATTTATTATTTGTATTAAATATACAAATACCTAAATCTAAAATTTTTGTCTAATTTTATTATGCTTCGACAATCTCTTGACTCGCTTAGCAACTCAGGCGTGTTAAGGACTTCACGATTAATTAATGTTATTTGGTGATTATTATATTAATTATACTATAAGATTAACCTTAAAAGTACTACAGTTAGTAAATTAAGTATTATTACCACGACTACCCATAATAAGAAATTGTCTCTTAGGTAATAATTTCTGAGAAATTGGGAATGGAAAATTATATATACTGTTTTCCATATATTGAAAGCCTGGTAATTTGACTATACCAGATTATTTATTTTATTTGTATCACAACAAATGTTCCTAAAAAATACCTACTGTTTGATTCAATTTGAGCTGAGTTTTAATTTACTTACTGTGAGTTACATTTGCATTGTACACGAATCTAAAAGCGATGTGGATTTATTGATAACTGAAGTATATTCGACGTGTTTCGAATGAAACGTAAAAAGTTTTTCGACCTTCTAACAAATGTTTTAGGAGCAATGAAAAACATCAATTGATTTATATATAGTTAACATGTACATAATTTTTCACATAAAAAAACCCATGCACTTAACGCTATAGTTATATATTTTATAATATGTATGTAAATATTTTATACATGCATTTAATACACTCAATACGGGTTTTGAAAAAAATGTAAGCGAACTATTTACTTTTAGTGAATATTGTCAGTTATTATTTAATTAAGAAACATTGATTGAGTGTCATCGTCATCGTTACAGGACCGGCTAAACATTCACTTCATAATGATACTTACTAGTAACGCATACAAATTTAATATCAGTTTTTATTTTTTTTTGTTCAATATATAGTAGTGCAACATCACATGCACAGTTTAGGAACAAGTAGATAATTTTCTAAAGTTGTTCTAAGTATTCGATCTAGTAACACTTCAATTTGGTTATGAAATAATATTATTTTTTATTAAACTACTGCAGTCCATATTTGATATTAAAATAGTAAAGAAGCAGCTTTATGAATTATTATCACTTTGTAATGTGTTATTAAAGATATGTAGAATAAAATAAAATAAAAATTTTTAAAATAAAAATTTTTGGCAAAAACTGATTTGAAATAACATGATATTAAATTGTGTTGCTTTTAATCAACTTAATTTGTAACTTATGAATCAATCAAATTTGGCTTTTAATATTTTAGTTAAATAGCTTTATTTACTATTATATTATAGGGAAAGAATAACCAAGAAAATTTTTTTTTTTGTTATTAAAAATATACATAGCTGTGCTAGGATATGGAATATCCCTGCATCGCACACCTGCGGGACTTACCGGCGCCATTACACACGACGACATGTAACCATTGACAACTAAATACCAGACACCTAATATAATATTACATATTATCAGTGACTTTACTTGCAGCGTGGCCCGTAGTGTAGATTAAAGAATATTAAAAAAGAGCGTTAACGAAAAGAGTTTTAACATATTTTTGAATATTAATAAACAATAAACACGGTCATGTAACAAAAAGAGAACTTATGTTTCTGATCATAACTATAAGGCTCAGTTTAAAGTTGTCTACAATTTAAATGATAAGCACAACCTTATCCTTTATAAATATGTGTGTGTGTGTGTGTGCGTGCGTACGTGCGTGCCTGTTTGTGTGTGTGTGCGTATGCGTGTGCGTATGTGTGTTTTATGCAATATTGTAACAACACAGTAACATGTAAATTAATTAATAGTTTTTGAAAGGAGTTTTAAACCATTTTTTTTTATTTTGATGCAGTTGTATGCATATGTGAATATGTGACGGGCAGACAAGTGTGTCGATTTAGCGAAATAAAAAACCGTTTGCGAGTGCCTTTTAACAAAAGCAGTAAACGGCTACCAACGACATTCCAACTCGAACGCGACTCACTATTTATATTTCTTTATTGTTTCATCCTCAACAAAATACATATTATATCCTGCATATAACAATGTTATTTAGTTTATTATTTCTTCTTGTGATTTCGAGCTGAAAACTTATCCATTAACTTTTGGTCACGTTTTAAAATTTCAATTTTGTAGACATCTAGAGAGTCCATTAGTGTTGGTAAATTTTAGAAGAAGTAATTACAAAGTAACCAAAAAATATAATTATTTTTGTAATAGAACGTGTCTGTCTGTTCAAGTATCTCGGTCTGTGGTTTTTACAACGAAATAATTTGACTAGTTTAGATTTTAAAATCTTTTAGCAAAATGTAATATGCATAAAATTGTTATTAACTTTAGAAAGAAATTGTTAGTGCAAAGAAAATATTACTGTCAATAAAGTAACATTACATTCGACTAATGGGAAATAGTTTCAAAGTTAAGTTGTTATACACTTAGGGAAAACTTCTTATTAATGGTCTAATTAACACGTCTTCTGAGATTAATTGATAATCCTTACTGGGATTCCTCCTATAATAAACCAATTTTCCGTGTTTACAGATATATAAGCAATATTTACTCTATTTTGTACTAATTTTATTGAAAAACAGTCCTTTCTGTTTCACTGTTAAATGTTATATAAAAATATATCAATAATTTCTCGGAAACAACCCTAACAATCTTTATGCAATTAAAACGTAGAAAGTGTTTTGTGTAAAATCAATATATCATTATCGATATTAACTTTTGAAAATAATTATTGACTTTTTTTCAGAATTGTGCATAAAGCTAATTTTGTTAATTGCTACCGCATACAGATATCACTTAATACTATTGCTTGTATTGAATTACCAAAAAAAGTTATTCAAAAAGTAAAGAATAAATTGTATGCTTGAGATAACGTATATGAAGGAGGTACATGTGAAGGACGACAACGCCATTTTAAAAAATTAAAATAAATTATTTTGTTTAATAAATATATTAGGTTAAATTTATTGTAAAAATATTTTTATCCTGCTTTCCCGTACATTCTCAAGATAACAAACGTGCCAAGAGTAGCGGCTTAAGTAAAATAAACGAGCGTCGTAACAAACGCATAATAGCATACATGAAAATTTAAACGAAATGTGTTAAAGACGACAACCTTAAGAGGCTCTTTGACATGAATTGTATTGGGAGAATGCTATTTGACAAGAATACTGAGAAGTTTAAATTTATACATTTTGAATATATTGTACAGGTTTTCATTACAATAAGAATGGATCTTGTTCTTTTCAGTTTTCTTTATTGAGTTTCTTTAAGAATTTCTTTATCGAACATTAGATGTTAGTATATCATCTTAAATTTCGACACTCATTGAGAAACATGGTATAATCGAGTCCACAGGAACGGAGGTTGTCAAATGTTCGATGAACGTTCAGTTAAGTTATTGAAGCTCTATGTACCGACGGTGAAATATTATCATTAAACAACCTAACTTTTTCATCTAATTTTAATTATAATACGAATCAATATAATATGATAATATAATAATTGTGAAGTTACGTTTCATTTTTATTAAATTATATTATTATAAAAGATATTTTTAAATAAAAGACACAAGCACTCCTGCAAACCAATGTAACAATGCTTTCCAATTCATAATTAATGTTATACCCTCCTGTTGTAATCAATCTTATCAACAGTTAATAGAATATGCTGACATTATTAATCAATGTTGAAAATTATATCTTATTTGCCAAATAGACACATCATTATTAATATTAAAAAATATACACCTATTTTAATATTTACTTATTAGTAATAATTCTGAATATCGGAATATAATATTTATTTATTGGTCGCAATTAATTATTCAGAAGGCTTTTGACAATCATTAGCAGATTATCCAACTTCATGACATCTGATTTCAAAACCCATAATTTTGTAAACGTCAATTAATTTTATATTTTCATCTAGTGTATTTCTGTGCGTAATCTGATGCTCGCCTCCTAAAAAAAAAAAAGATGGTCACAATAAACGTGCTAGGTTGTAACCATCTTCATTGTAACATCTCAAATTTTAAGGCTTAAAACTACTCGTAACGTTTTGATACCTCTATAGGTTTATGAGTTATAAAACATCATATTTCACCCATATGTCTCTTGTAATATTTAATACAAAACAAAGCATTTTTTACAAAATAAAAATATTTAAGATAATATTATACAATAAAAGTTTTTTAATATATGTACTAAAATTGCTTTTGTATCATTCACAACCATTGATTTTTTATAACTCTAACTTAATGTCAGCTTTATAATTCTACACTTGATCTGCTATGAAAATTAATTCCGTCGTCTCGTCAGTGAGATGCTCATCTCAAAGTACGTACGTAGCTGAGACCTCTTAAGTCTCACTGACACCACATTTTAAACACCTAATAGTTTTAAAAGAAACGCTCGCCTTTCAGTTGCTGTGTAATGTAATATCAAAATTTACTTTATATTATGAATTTATTATTGTAATGATAATTTTATTGACTCATTAAATATACATATACAAGTCTGCTTTGCAACTTTGGTTTTTTGAAACAGATATATGTATGTGACATGTAGTATTTTACAAATTGTTATAATATTCGTGTATAAAACATAAATAAATAGCGATTCATAATATATTTTGATGGTATATTTAAATAGTATGAATTAGTTCAAATTAACCATAATTTAATTCATGATATTTATTACTAACAAAATATACCCACAGTTATTGGGAAAAGTAATTAAATACAGTACCGTACAGGTCGGTAGAAAAGCAGGTCCAGAGATTTGTTTTGTACTTTAAATAATAAGTTACAGAATACAGATATAGAAGTTTTAGGATTAAACTTTAAAAAATACTTTGAACAATATCATTATGTAATACCAATAATTGTAACACTTTTCTGATTCATGGAGCTTGGAGTTTCTTCTCCATACAATGTTTCACTCACTCTGATCATGTCTTTTTTGAAGACCTATATTTTCATAGCCACATTCATATTAAATTCCGATTTTAAATTCATCTATATTTTTTTATTAATTTAAATTCAAATAACATTTATTTTATATTCAACAACATCATTTTATGTGTTAAATTATGTTTAAAGTTCGTAACATTGTATTTAAGATTTTTAGAAAAACTGTTTTTTTTATGACTTCAAAAAATACAAAAAATCAAATTGAGAATCTAATACATTTAACGTACTTTTATCTATTAAAAGCTATTGAATGCTGTCGATCGAATGAAACGTAATAACTGTATGTTGAAAAATACCTCGTTCGACAGGGTCGATCGTGTTAGGTAGATTCCCCTTCGGTCGGATCGACAAAGAAAAACTAGCCAGCAGTATTCTACTGGTCATTACGAGTCTTATGACGGGTCACTCTGCATATATTGGGTGAGCGGGGAACCACCCACCACTCCTATCTCCTAAACGGGGAGTCGCATCAAAAAACTTTTCGGACAAAAAAGTTTCCTCTTTTAATTTGTTAATTTTCTAAGATTTTTTCTATAGCAAAATTTTGCTTTCTTCTGTGACTTTTTTCGGTTTTTAACTTTCAACCCCCCCAGCTCCTCAACCCCTAGACCGATTTCCCCCGTTCAAGAACTTAACCTTTATTTTGTTCTTAAGAATGTGTATGCCGAGTTGCGTCAATATTTACGACCTGTAGCGTGTCCCAAAGGTTTGCACTTTCACCCCCTCTCCCAGCCCCCCCTTTCACTTTTTCCAAAAAAACGAGATGGTACGTTTGTCCTACTAATTTATCCTATCGACCTGTGAAGTCAGATTTCGCCTACGATGAATTTGGACTGATGGATCATATATACATATATATATAGAGGGATATATAATTTTTTTTTTTCGACGGATTCTCAATCTCCAGTTCATAAACGGCGTAGCGCCCCTACTCTGGGGTCTGGGTCCCGTCATCGCATCGATTGCAATAGGTAGATTCATCTATTGAATCCAACTAAAAGTAATATTTTTATTACGTTAAGTAATTAAATGCTATTGGCTTTGTATATGCCGAAAACTGCATAAGAGGTAAATAAGTGCAAAATAACACCACTATAATATTGGAATATTGAATTGAAAATATAGGTGTAAAAAGTATATGTAATATTAACACTTGTCCCAAGGACGCTACTAAACCAATTAAGAATACAGACAGGACATTAATAGCTAATAATGTTATTGCTCAGGTTACTGCTCATAATAAGGTTTTATTGGATTATTTTATTGGTTTTATTTAATTATCTTACCTATAATTAAGCATAAATTATGGATATTTACATTTATTTTTTTAGAAATCTATTTGTACATAAGATATTAAAGAGGGTAGTTAGGGTAGTCATTTAATTGGCACTTGCTTTCATTCTAAAAGCGTATAACATTTTGTTAATTATATATATTTTTAATAAAATAATGTTTTATGCTCAATAAAATACTAAAGTTTTAAGGTAAACTATAGTAAATATTAAATAAATTTCTTACATTTCATAATTTAGTTAATTTAATTTAATTATCCAAATATTATATGGTAGTAATAAATTACAAGAACGCATGACACGTAGAATATGTTAAATTTAAAATTTCGACACTTCTGATAATTAAATTCATTTCAATTTAGCTGTTTCATCTTCACTGACAGGATTAATATTTTGTGTATATAATTCTTTGCTCTTAGTGATTATATAATACAATTCAAATGAAATTTTTTTTTACATAAGTATACTATAAGTAACATTTTTAGCGATTTTCTATTTTGACAATATAATATTATAAATCCATCTTATTGATTTCTCCTTAACATTTAAAATATGTCTTCAAAATTAAGTTTTAAAATACGTACATATCTTTAAATTTATTGTAATTTAACTTTGTTTTAATAATAATCATATTTCATTGAAGCAAAACAAGTGACTCAGTTGGATACCGCAAGCAAGAGGGAAGTAAGAGTAGACATTAAAAATAATGTTGGAATAAAATTATTTTAATTAAATTGTAAATAACGCTTAAACTCTATTGAAACAAACATATTTTCGAGTTACTTCACCATTATTAGAAACCGTTTTGAAAATAGCAATTTTACACAGATAATAATCTAATAAGATATCAGATTATCAACTGGACTCAGCAAAGCTCTTTTAGTATCATCCATACATAAAACACATTTGTTTGCAAAAAGATTTATATCATATAACATTTAGCAATATAATTTCAAATACTAATTCAAAATATTTTATCTTTGACAAACTGTTATTTATACTGGTCCGAAAATATTAATATTTCACATCGTATATCAAACTGCTTTTTTATTTACACTTGCTGACGCGAATAAGCCTCATTTCTATTTATGATATTTGGCAAACGTCTAAAAGCCAATTCATTAATTCAGCGCATTTAAAAAAATGTTATCTTTTCAAAACACTACAGCGTAAAATTCGGATACTTCAATTTTACGTTGTCCAAATATTTAGTTGATTTATTGTTTAAAGTAGATACGAACGTCAATTAATCGTCACAAAAACTTATAACAATACTTATTTAAAGCAAGAATATGAATTTAGAATATGTAAATACAGCATTGTCAATGACAGTTATAAATGAATGAGCAATTATAAAAATAAGTAAATGTTATAACTACGGTGAGATTAGATAGTTATTAAATAATTGCTACCCAATAAACTTTTTTTTCATTAATATTACCAAAAAAATAAATAATGCAGAATAAGAACCAAGTTAAATTATTGACTATATTTTTTAATTAAAATATATTTAAACATAATACATTTTTGGTATTAAACTATTTACTTTCGGTTCTAAGAAAACGATTAAGTAAAGTTCAAGCACTTAAAAGTTAAAAGTTCTATAAACAAGTTTTAGATTTTGAGTTAAAACAATGACTATAGAAGATGTTTTATAATATAAACATGTATACATGTTGTAGATATTTTATAATTATACATGAACATGTCTTGTAGTTGTTACTGCAAACTAAATGTTGTTGCGTTCATGAACACAATACTAATTTACGAAGCTCTTAAACGATATGTAATTTTTTATAATATAATCTGTTTTAATATTAGTCATTGTTTTTTCATGTTTTTTGATTCCATCTTTTGTTTAAAGTATTAGATCACTTCTTTCTGTGTTTCACATGACCCTTCTAACATACTAATTCTATTTTATAACTTCCTTTTTGTAATTGGACGTCTATATAACAAGAAGAACAAGATTTAGTTATTAATGGCATTTGCCAATCTTTACGCAATGTTCATTGGTATCAAATTTAATTTATTGAGTATCAAACACTGTTTACAAAGGTATTTTCATTTAAAGTTATAGTTTGAATATAAATAAAAATTTATATTTTCTTAGTAAAGTTTTACTTAGCTCCGTGTTCTTAAAAGTTCTTTGGTTTTTATCTGCATTTAAAGAACTTTTAAAATACTTTTGAATTTCAACTTATCCGATAGCACAATGTTTCTTTAAAACCACTTCACGAGCTGTGGTACCTCAGTCACAGCTTTATCTCTCATCAAAAGTTCGTGGTCTTTAAAAGTTAAATCTAGTGTATATTGTTTATTTATTTAATTAGAATACACGTTATTTAAAATTAGTTTATCCTATTTGTAGACAAATAAAATTATATTAATTTCTTATTATTATCATTATATCTCTAAGCAGAAACTATAAATAAAAATATGTAAAGAAATATTTTACGAGTATTAAATTATATTTAAGCAATGATTAATGAAATACATTACATTTTCATTTTTATATAATAAAATCTGGAAGTAATCAATTAACTACCTCAAGACAACCAGCTCTGGTTATAACTCGTTATAGTTTTCTATCTCTTTTCATATTGTAACATATAAATACAACTAGCTAATTCTCGCCCGCTTCGCTGGGAAAATAATAACACAGAGTCACAAATTGTAAATTTTCACAAATAATCACAAACTATATGTGGGTAAATTTAAAATAATCACAAATAATCTTAAACTATATGTCAGTAAATTTAAAATAATCACAAATAATTACAATCAGTATGTGGATAAATTAAAAATAATCACAAAAAAATCACAAATTGTGTGTGGGTAAATTGAAAATAATCATAAATAATCTTAAACTAAATTAAGGTAAGGTAAATTTAAAGTAATCACAAAAAGTATATAGGTAAGTTTAAAATGATCACATATAATCACAAACTGTATGTGAAAGTTTAAAATAATCACAAATAATCACAAAATTTATGAAGGTAAATTTATAATAATCACATACTGTATGTAGGTAAATTAAAAATAATCACAGATAATCAAAATCAATTAGTGGGTAAATTGAAAATAATCACAAACGGTATGTGGGTAAATTTAAAATAATAACATATAATGACAAACTGTATGTGGGTAAGTTTAAAATGATCACAGATAATCACAAACTGATTAATCAATCACAGACGTCGTGAATCTGGTCTATATACTGGAACTAATTAATTTGTCCTATCTGTTACAGATTCTGTTCCTGTTTAATATTAAGAGCAGATTTCATTAATAATATAACTTCATGTAAACTTACGATATACTACACGTGTAGTTAGTTAGTTAGTATTAGTTAGTTATTGTGACTGCCAAATAATAAACAAATAATTTGCAATAAAATAATATAGCGACTATGACTTGAGATGAACACTACCCAATCTTTGAACACTAAGCCTACCAAGTACCGGTCAAATTGACCGTACTTAAACTTTTGTAAAACTTACAGATTTTTAAACGTTATAATATCGTTATCAAACTACATGACAATTCTTAGAATATGCATATAATATTGTCTTCACTCTTTACTTTTAGTTATTTCCATTATTACCTGCGTTATATAATAAAATTATTTTTAATTACCGGTCAATTTGACGGCGTGCGGTAGGAACAGGTATACAAGAATTGTCGGTAGGTTTAGTGTTAAGTTAGATCAAACTGCACGTGGTGTGTAAATTTTATTTAAATAGGTTAAGTAGTTTAGGAGTCAATCGCGGACAAACAACGTGACGTGAAATTTATATATATATATATATATATATATATATATATATATATATATATATATATATATATTATGATAATGAATACTTACAAAAGGTAACGACTGCTTTAAAAGAGAAGTTCCTTATATTTTTCTTCTGTTTTCTCGTCATCTTTGTTTCGCAAAATAACCGTGTTTTATGTATGTATATTATTATATATATAACACATAACATAGAATACCATGTCAGAAGGTCGTTTTTGTTATGGAACGCGTCAATGGAGTTACTACAATATTTTCATTCCATTCGATACAAATAGACAAAATTATTATTTTATCTTAAATTATCAAATTATATATGTACCTCAACAAGTAAATAAGTAAGAAATACAATATCATTGCGAGATAAATATAAATAATGTAAAGCTACAAATTCAGTAAAACATGAAAATGAGAGAGAAGATCTAATCTAATAAATTACTATAACATTATAAATGAACCAGTTGTCTGTGTCTTTTATGTCGTTGTTGAACATTAAACCAGTTGGTCGAGTGTTCGGCCGCGATCCAGCTGTCAACTATTGCGTCTATCAGACTACTTGGCTTTAATCTTTAGATGACAGTGTCTAATCTTGTTTCTTACTTTAACTAATAGTAAACACTGGAATTTTTGTTTTTTTCTTTTCTGTATACAAGAATATATAAAAAGATATCCATTTCAATATACATAACAGAACTACATATATGTACGAGTACGTAGTGGATACAATTATCCGGTGTTCAAAGCTAACAGTTGAGCAATTATTAGTTCTGTGTTTGTTTATGTCCACTACTCACTAAATATACTGATATAACAGACACCACCGCTATATATATATATATGGCCGATATATGTACGAACTGTTTACTATTCGGAATCCAATTTCCGGAAAAGTCAAATGGCGCAATATTATTTATTGCTGGCCCAAAATAAATAATAAAAATTATTATTCCATATTAACTTTAACATAATAACCATTATCTTGTAACATAATTACGGGGCTAAGTTTTTGGTCCACAGCGTGCTTATTAAAAAAAAAACCTCATCTGTTTACGAGGGTAATAGCCAGTAAACATACAAAATTTTATTAAAAACCGTATAATTTTGTGCCATTCAGAGAATACCAAAAAAACAGATTTGTATTTTGAGACCTTTCATAAATTGAAAAGGTAATTTTTATTAATATATTATTGTACATATTTTGAATTCTTACTACCTACGACTACTTTATTTTAGTTATTTTACAAAAAAGAGCAAGAAAATCTAGTGATTTCCTGAGAAATGTGTTTAAAGAAATTGGTATTCTTACAGTAGTCTCTCAATACATTTTTAACAACATATTATTTATACGTCAAAATTTTAATACTTATATCAAAAACAGTCACGAGAAATACAAGAAATAAAAACTGACTCGTAACCCCTAAATTTAGTTTTCATAAAGTTAACAAATCCTTCATGGGCTTCAGTGTATGTGTTAGGCCCGAAGACCGAAAACGCTCAGTGGACGGAAAAAACGACCACATCGCGTTCTGGCTGCCTTCAAATGCACAGAACGCGTTCTGGCTACTTTTAAACGCTCGCAACGCGTTTTGGTAATTGTCGAACGGCCAGAACGCGTTTTGACGTTTTCGTTGTCCTCACTGCAATCCTCAATGTCGTCTAATGGCTGAAGTTCTACAATGATAATAATAATAATAATAATAATAATAATACTAATAAGAATAATAACAATCATCATTTTCGTTATAAAAATAAAGATGTACCATTGTCCTGATCTATATTTTTCAACAGTTCTTCGAGCTCTCGGCCATTGTCACTTTGAAGTATAAATGGCGCCCCAAACATGCAAAAAATGTCAACGAGGTGATAAGCTACTTCCTCAGCCGTTTTGGTTTTGAGTGGACGTAGAAGTGTAAATTTAGTCAGGTGGTCTTGGTAATTCATGATGAAGCGGAAAGGGCCATCTTGTTCCGACTGCATATCTATAAGATCAACTTGGCAACGGCAATTCATGTAATTTGAAAGAATCGGGCGAACAACTAATCCTTTTTTCGGCATCTTTTTTTTCAATTGGCATTGTTCACAGGTTGACAAGAAAACATCGATAACTTCTCTGGTAATGTTGCAATACTTCTTTCTGAGTTCAGCTTCCATAACTACAACAAATAGAATTTTTCATTCAATTATGCGTGCTTTACATTTCAATTTTATTACTGTTTTTGCTTTATTTTTTTACCTCTAGTCCTTTTGTGACCAGTGTCGACATGAGCTTTTTTTAATGCGTCATACAACTCGTTTGAACTGCAATAGTAAATAATCGGTGCACTGTCAACGGATCGCTTCTTGATTAATTTTTCCGTCTCGCTTATCTTCATGATATCGAAACGTTTAAGCCGTCTATAGTCTTTCGAAGTCAAAGACTCCTGATTTTTGCGCGCCATTTGGGCATGTTGAACTTCTTTTAAAAGTGATTTGTACTTTTCCTGAGATAGCAATATTGATCTATCGTCACAATTTTCAATAATTGTTTTTACTTTCTCCTCGAAAATTTCTTTCGCTGATTTATCAGACATTTTAACGGAAGGGTAACGTTTAAAACGACTTTGATAAGTTGCTTAGTCAACGACTAAATGATCTTGTCACTTTACTGACAAAAACTGTACTGATTTTTCATTAACTCAAGATTGTTGTTATATACCCAAAGGACTACCCTTTCCCCCCTCCCTCTTCTAGGTTTTATAACATGCAATTCTATGGAAATATTCTCGAAACGTTAATCCCTAGACAAAAGTGTCATATTGATAGTAAATGGAGAAAAAGTTCAAAATCTGTACTTCTTTAAAATCATTTAATTTATAATCGTATATAGTCATCGGTACGTGCATTGTTCTAAATTCACCGAAAATACCATAAAAATTACAAAGAATCAATAAAGTTCTCAATGAAAGAATCCTTATTGGCAGGTGCGTCAAGCCAGCGAGCGACCAATAAAATTTATTACTGCAGTCAGTAACAAAAGGCCTATTGTTAAGCATATGTTGACAGAATCTCACATCAGAAAATGTTAATAAAACTTTTCTTTTTAAATTTATTCATTCACATTTTATGAGCTTTACAATAAAAGTGTATAAGTGGCAAGAATTTCTTCCGAGAATTGAAAAACAATAATTTAATAATATAATTGGTAATTTACCCAACAGATAATAAATTTAAGACTTGTTGAATATCAATAAAAATTCATTTGTTTCATTGGTACAAAATTGAATTTTATTGAACGCAGGTAGAGAGTGATAAGTAACACGAGTAAAATATCAAGAATGCGTTCTGAGCGCTTGACAAATGACAAAACGCGTTCTGGCCGTTCGACAATTACCAAAACGCGTTGCGAGCGTTTAAAAGTAGCCAGAACGCGTTCTGTGCATTTGAAGGCAGCCAGAACGCGATGTGGTCGTTTTTTCCGTCCACTGAGCGTTTTCGGTCTTCGGGCCTAACATATGCATATATAATAAAATTACAATAGATATCTTGACCTTTCTTTTCTTAGTTTTAAAAGTGTAAATAATCAATCTTATTATACCATTCAAGAGTTTTCAGTTGATCGAAATGTGTGGGTCTACTATAACCCCCTTCGTCATATTTGAGGGAGGAGGGCAAACTGGAATAATTTTGATTCTGACTTTTAAAAATAGATAAGCTAATGATATTATTACCAATCACAAATTGTCAAAAGGCACCTTGAAAAATAGATACATGAAGTAACAGCAATGCAATATATTACGTTTTTCTCAAATTTATTATGATCTCTAAAAAATTTGACTAGTGTAATATACTATAATAATTTTGTTATATTATATTACACTAGTCCAATGGCCCGTTCTACAAACGGGCAAGATTTAGAAACGTTTCAGAGCTTCGCTAACGGTAGTTGTATTTTTAATTAAACACAGAAAAAATCCAAAAGATGTTATTGTTACTACATTGTAAAGTAATGTTTGTATAAAAATATATATAATGTATTAAACATTCCTGCTTGGATCTGGATCCTACTGTAGCGATAGGAGCGTGCCCTTATAACCAAATAACCGTAGAGAAGTATTATAGTATAGAAGACACTGTATTAAAAAAAATCATTGTAAGCAAAATGGTGATACATCTGAAATTTCCGCTTATCAGATCCAGTTTAATCTAGAATCGTTTAACAGTGGACGTGACAACGCTGCTATGAAGTTTGTGTCGACAACATACTCGTATCTGCAGGAATTTCTGCATGAAAATTTAGTAATGTAATACGTAAATTTCTACGCAACATTGAACGTACTATGTAAGTTACATCTTTAATTTTAATATCTGTAACTTTATATATTTTCTAACGTTCTAAATTATTTTTTTATCTTAACCCAAGCAGAAACGGAGATAACTTTTTTTATTTTAGAGGAGGGCAAAAGTGCGTGTGGGTCGCAGATGACGTGTGATCACAATCCGAATGGCTCTCTGTTGTACGTACTCAAATTGGGGTGATATTGCGGTGGTCTGCTGTACTCAACTGGACCTCGCTCTCCGGATGATCACACACTGACAATCGTTCGAAAAATTGAGGCCTAATATGGTGCCCAAATTATATTTTTTATTTTTAAGTTTATTTATTTAATTTTTTGAGTTATCGTGTATTGTCATTGGTATTTGATAATTGGACTAAGTTTTGTATTAATCTGAACGATTTTGATCGGTCAAGTAGTTAGTTAGTAATTATAAAAAGGGTAAATTCCTGTAAACTTAAACCTAAATGATTCTAAAACCTCAACCTACACTAAGATAAAATTAAATTAATTTGTAAGGGATTAATCATCATATTTTATTTAACAGTAACATATCTATTTACAATGCGAGGTCGGTTTATATTATCTCTGTCATGAGTATAATTTGCAATATCTCTGCAGTTCGTTATTAGTTAAAAATAAAAAGAATTAGAATTACTGAAATAGAAAATCAAAAGTTCTACTTATTAAAGATAAACTTCATACAGCATTAAATAAAATACCAAATATCCGTGTATTTAAAGACTGAGGATTGTATGTAACATTTATACAAATATTATACATTTATCACAAAGTGTTATTAATATAGAACTTAATTAATTTAAATACATAACATATTTGTGCCATGTACGTAATATCATGGAATTATTTATTTGATCAACCAATAACCTGTTATTATTTAAATTAAAGCTTCTGAAGCCTCGCGGTCCAACTTTACTCCACAGGATTAGCATCAACCCGATCAAATTACCCTGTGTTACATTTATTCTGTTTTATAGAATATTAAATAATATAATAAAATCCTTTTGTGGTATTATATTGCTTCAAAAAATATAACAAAGTTAAGTTAAATAATTTACTAGATAAAAGTAAATTATATCAGATAAAATAAAAGTAATATCTTAAAAATTTCAATGTTAGGTTTGGAATGCTACGCATGAGTAAAGACCCCGAGTGGGCTCGAATAGTAAAAAAGCTTATCAATCAACGTCATATGTGTATATTTTAATAGTTAACGATCACTAAGGTTTAAATACAAAAAAAAAACTTTATACTTTAGAACTCAGCGCTTAAACTTAGATGTTATACAGAATCCCAAAAATTTTTAGAAATTCCGATATCTTGTTTTTTTCTAGAGGTGATCATAAAAACAAACTAAACATTTTCGTGTTTCTTCCAAAGGTACAATTTCAATTTCTTCTTTCACAGGTTTCTACTAGCAACTACTAGCACTACTAGCAACAAAAACATATAAATCTTATCAGTAAACTATGTTTTAGAGCACCAGCGCACTCTAAACGAAGTTTGCTTTGCTAGTTTCATATTCTGTTCAAATGTTAAATGTTAACACAAGTAGTAAATATAAAAAAAAACTATAACATTTATTTTCAACGGTAGTAATGTCCAAATTCATAGTTCAATAAAAGCTTGTCTATTTAGCATTAAAAATGTTCATACTATTCTCCTTTATTCCATATCTATAGTCATCGGATCAAGTAGATCAAATTTCATTTTTCAAAGTGTAAGCGGGCCACTAGTAACTGGTGCAACGGTACCATTATCACCCCTATTGCTCTCAGTTTGCTGTAAATATGAAAATGTATGGGTTTATAGCTACGTTTTTAGAGAATGACCTTGCCTCAGTCGAACCTCTCTGTACCATCTGCAATCAAAGGACTACAACTTCAATAAAATAAATAAACGGAATAGGCTGAATCATAGCATAATCCTAACTACAACTAGTAATGATTATTCTGCAACTCCCTTCATTATTCCAAATATTGTCCAAACATACACTCGAATAAATTGTTAATAAAACAAATAGAATACCATTTCACACTCATTGGGTCTGGATAAAATATTCTTTTGAGTCGCGGGACATTAATGTTAAAAATGGATTAGCTTTAGAGGTCGTCAATGTTATTTGACAAAAGTTAAGTCGTTTCAACTTTAAATAAAATTCCCGCATTATCGACATTTGCTTGCAATATGGAGGAATAGCTGACGAACTTTATTAATTAAAATAGGTTTTTCTAAAATGTTTTTTAAATATATATTTTTTTGTGAAAACAAAATTATTACTTTATATGGTAGGCTTAGCGAAAATTTCTTTTAAAAATGTATTTACGAATTACTCTCTTCAATACAGGTACAGGTTTTCATTTTAAACTTCTATCCATATAAGAATTACATAACTGTCTTGTCAGTAACACAATCCTTACTGCATTTCCTAAGATCTTCAACAGATGGTACATAATAGTACACTTACAAGAAATTATAATGAAACCGATGTTATATCACATATTTCTATAGATTTTTACTGCCGTTTACGTATTTATTCTTATTTTAATAGTTAATGATTACTTTTTTTTTGAAATCCTGGTATTTTATAGAGACGAAGCTTCTTAGCATTCCATGGATTCACCGTGCGGGTGCCGGGCCCATCGCGTTGCAAGAAGAGGAGCGCAAACAATGCCTGGGACTTGCGACCCAGATGTAGGTTTAAGGGGCCCCTTTACTATGCGCATACACGCTCACCTTCACTGTTTACGCTCCTCTCCCTACCTAACCAAATATCGTAAGAACCTACTAAAGCCGCCTTTGAAATACGTTCCAGAAATGAACTGATGATCGTTCTAGAAAGGCCGAGATCCTTAAATAAGTTGTAGAGAGATTTTGCTGTTATATCTCTCGCTCCTACTTCTACAGCGTACAAATTAACTATAAATCTATTCCTGATCAGTTCGTTACATAGTTCGTAATACTTGTTAAGCTTAAATGTATGATCTTTGGGTATGTTTGTTTCCCAGGGTACAGTAAGCTCCACAAGTATAACGCGCCTTAGTTGTTTTGAATACAGGAATAAGTCCGGCCTAGATGACGAAACACAAACATCCCCGGGGATTTTGTATTGCCTTTCATACGTGTCCATCATGAGAGTCCAATCAGGAGACGCGTCCAAGATGGAATAAGGTTTTAATTTAGATTTTTTGGACGAACCTGCCTTTACGAACTCTACTGATTTTTTGGTGGTTGTTATACCCCTCTGCGCTCTTGCTACAGAAAGACTAACCGCTTCTCGTATGATTTCTAATACTTTATCGTGGTGACGCGAGTATTTACCTCTATTTAATAGTACCCTACACCCTACTAGCAAGTGTTTCGCGGTTCCTACTGCCTCCCCGCAGATGTTGCAAGATTTTTCGGTGGCTTTGCCCCATCTTACTAAGTTACTTTGATCTGGGAGAGTCATTTGGAATGCATTGAGATAAAATTTTAATAATGCTGGGGACCAATCATGAAGCAGGGTGCGCCATCGTAAAGCTAATGGAATACAAAAATCTCCTATGGTCACCCATTCGTTTTGCAATTCTAGGCTCATCGCGTGCAACCGGTAATTATCATTTTCATCGTGCCGAATAAAGGATTTTATTATTTCTATGTCTGGTTCTTTCCTACTTGATCCTAGCCCTGCTTTATTTGTTTGAGCACCTATCATAAATTGTTTATGGAATTGAAGTCGTGACTCCAGCTCTGCGGCAATTTTATCTTTTGGGAGAGATGTTACAGTATCATCATTCGACTTTGAGATGATATGTCTCTTGGTCACTCTTAGGTGTTTGTAGAGTTCCGATGGTTTCTTTAATTTTAACCCAAAATTATGTCGGTCTCTAAATAAGGTAGAAGAGTCCGCTGGATGCGCTAACCCGAGCCATGACTTTAATGTCCTTATGACGCTTGCATCTAACTTTAACAAAAGGGTCTTATTAATATCGTAAACGAGGAAAGGCCAATTTAAACGTGATGTTAAATAATTATCGTATATCCAAGCCTTTTTGATGTTACTTATTGGCTGATTGTCTACCTTTTTAAAATCATTCAAAAAGCTATCGACTATTAAATCTAAAGATGGAGTACGCCCTTGGTAATCGATTTTTTTGCCTAAGAATTTGAACGGAGCTGCGTCGGTAATAGTAGTAACGCACTTACCGCCTATTATAAGACCCGGATCGTAAGAGGTATATCTGGTATTCCGCCTACCCAGACACAGACTGTAGCATTTATTAGGTTTTGTCCTCAATCCGTCCGTCCAAGCACAGAAATCCTCCACAACATTTAAAAGTAGCTGACATTGTTTTGGATTACGTGTCAGTATCGCGAGATCGTCTGCGAATGCTAGTATGGATTCTGTGTATTTATTGTTAAACTTAAACCGATAACCCCATTTCTTTTCGTTTTTAATTAATTTATCTATTAATTTAATAATTTTGAATTGATGTACGAAGTTTTCATATATTAAGAAGCAGTTTAATACAAACGGCGCAATTAAATAATCCAGAAGCGTCTTTAAGGAGCTTTCAGCAGGAGGATTCAACTTGAGCATTTAACAAAGTTTAAGTTGAAAATTTTTCATGAAATTTATTTCATTATTTTTTATACCCAACCAAGGAAAAGATCTCTTCGAGAACTTCTGTGATGGTCATTTAATAAGTTTAAAAATAATTAGACGTTTTTATAGCTTAGCTATTATAAATACATATACGAGTATGTACCTCCTAGCGAACTTCTATGTAGATCGTATATAATTCTGTAATTCATTTGTAAGTTATTTAATCTTATCTTTAACAATTTAAGCAAATCCAGTAGTGTTGGAGCCTATTCGATCCAAACAAGCAAAAAATCTTTCCTCTTTATTATATAAGTATAGATTGTAAAAACTTTTTAACATTGTTCACCATTTACTTAATGTTAAATAAATTAATGCAACAAAATAAAATATCAGAAGTATTATATTTGTTATAACTTGCAATGTATATAGTTATATATTACCTAATATCATAGCCACAAATACTTGTAAATAGAAATATGCTAAATTTATTGTCATCGTCTCGTATTTCGATATAACTTACGGTGCGCCCCCAGGAGGTTCACTCTGCTTATATGAAAACAGTTATTTTATAAACGTGGCTTAGATTTGTCGTACGATGATGTTTTTTTTTGTTTTTTAGAGACAATGAGAACCATTAAGCAGAGGGGTGTTTCCACATTGTACAATTTTTTATATGATTTTAAAAATGTTCTGTGGCTGAGAAAACGTTGTTTCTTTAACTGGTAGCTCCTATGTCACAAAAAATTGTGATTATATCTTAGTGCAAAAAAAGTACTCACGCACTTAAATAAAAAGTAATTATAAAATTAAATAAATACGTAGAATTATTAAATAATCTACATTGTGAGGTTGATGAAATCAATAGTGGTTTATGATTAAAAAAAAAATAATAAATCGTATATCTTTAATATCTTTAAAGAAAACCATTATCCACATTTTCTCAAAAATTTATTGTTAAATGATATTGCCGCGAAAGCTGCTGTGAGGATGAGAATAAACAGTATTTAGAACTACCTCCGTGGTTGTATTATTTCAATTTATCATATAAATTTTATTGCGTATGTTTTGTTACGAAAAAAATATCCCATGAATGATGATGATAAATTTACGATTACGAATGAAGATTGAATTTGGAAATAATATTTATTGCCTCTGTACGCTTTTAATGTGTAACAAAGAAGAAAGCCTCGCCGGTAACACCGTAAATTGGCTGACTGGGGATGTACTACCCTCTCACAGAAAATCAACGTGAATTAACAGTATTCATAGTGCTGCCTTCGGTGAGCGCCTGTGTACTATGCCGCCCGCGGCAGGTAGAGTTCACTAACATCCGAGGACTCCATTCAAACCTTAATAGCTCGTTGTAAATACCTGTAAATGGTTGTCTAACCTCGCATAGGTATCTTTATAAAAAAAAATATAATATATAAAAAAAAAAAAAAAATCCGTGCCCGCAGGGGGACACGCGTGGGTAGACCTCGTGTGTAACTCGTTTAAAATATAACTCACTACCTAAGAATAATACATTTACATCAAACATTTTCAAGCAAAAAGCGGTTTTAATTTTTTTTCTCGGAAAAGGTATCTTTTTTGAAAATACTTTTGGTACTTAAATTTAGAGTAAAAAATAACCTTTCTATTAAAAATATTTGAGATGAGGGAATGTTACCAGAAAAAAGTTGACGTGGTTTTACCTACCTTAAATTTTCAAGCTAAAAGTGGTTTTTATTTTTTTTCTCGGAAACGGTACCTTTTACGAGCAAAACTTCTAATACTTAAATTTAGATTAAAAAATTATCTTTCTATTAAAAATACTTGTGATGTAGGAATGTTTACCAGAAAAAAGTTATGAATTTTTTTCCAAAAATTTTCGGTTTTTTTACCCCCACCCCTAAGTTATTGAAGTTAGGTTTTCGGTTTATCTACATTAGTTATAGGTATTCATCAAAGACATCATATAATATGAACGCGATTGATCTTCTTTGTATAGGTAAAAAGTTATGGTCGAAAAACCGAAATCAGAAAAAGTGAGGCCCTAGCGCCCCCTGTGTCCGGATTTCTCTGGTTAACAAATTAGACCTTCATTTTTAGATGGTTGATTTTTGTGCAAAGTTTGAAAGCGATCCGAGCGAAACTGCGGCCGCTATCGTGCTGACAAAAGTCGAATTTGGACGCACGAATATATATATATAAACTTTTTGACCAATGGTCATTTCGGACTCAGGGGGTCATAAGAAGACCTATGAAGAAGGTTATTCGCCGCAAATCAAAGAACAGTCAGCTATCGTTTACATGTAAAACGTCTGACTTTTCATTTGGTTTGTTTAATAAATGAAGTATCAGTAGCAAAGAAGATTATTTATTATTGATTGCTCATTATTAAAAATCCGTGCCCGCAGGGGGACACGCGTGGGTAGACCTCGTGTGTAACTCGTTTAAAATATAACTCACTACCTAAGAATAATACATGATGCCGTTGTTTAAATCAAAAATTTTCAAGCAAAAAGCGGTTTTAATTTTTTTTTCTCGGAAAAGGTATGTTTTTTGGAAATACTTTTGGTACTTAAATTTAGAGTAAAAAATAACCTTTCTATTAAAAATATTTGCGAGGAGAGAATGTTTACCAGAAAAAAGTTGTCGTGGTTTTACCTACCTAAAATTTACAAGCTAAAAGTGGTTTTCATTTTTTTTCTCGGAAACGGTACCTTTTACGGAAAAACTTTTGGTACCTAAATTTAGAGTAAAAAATAACCTTTCTATTAAAAATACTTGTGATGCAAGAATGTTTACCAGAAAAAAGTTATGATTTTTTTTCCAAAAATTTTCGGTTTTTTTACCCCCACCCCTAAGTTATTGAAGTTAGGTTTTCGGTTTATCTACATTAGTTATAGGTATTTATCAAAGACATCATATTATATGAACGCGATTAATCTCCTTTGTATAGGGACAAAGTTATGGTCGAAAAACTGAAATCAGAAAAAGTGAGGCCCTAGCGCCCCCTGTGACCGGATTTCTCTGGTTAACGAACTTGACCTTCATTTTTGGATGGTTGATTTTTGTGCAAAGTTTGAAAGCGATCCGAGCGAAACTGCGGCCGCTATCGTGCTGACAAAAGTCGAATCTGGACGCACGCACGCATATATATATATATATATATATATATAAACTTTTTGACCAATGGTCATTTCGGACTCAGTCGGTCATAAGAAGACCTCCTGTGAAGAAATTTTTCCAAAATTCGAAAGTAGGGGACAAATGAATGGGCAGACCGAATTCTTCGAGGTCTACCCAATACTAGATAAACTGAGAACAAAAAGGACCAATAAATAATAAAAGTTTGCGAAATTAAACTGTTCTATGAAATTTTATGAGGATTCCAGCAAGAGTGTGATAGAAATACAAATTTATTTTGTTAACGTACAGAGATTAATTAGGCTACACTTGTGTCATAGCATGTCTATAAATATTTATTATATTCCGCAAGTCCACAGAAAATGTAATTTTGATGCTAGTTAAGGCAACTTCGTCGCAAATCTTTAGCGACCAGTGAGAGAGGAGTTTCTACTTCATAGAGCATTGATAATAAGTTACAAAGCGAAGGTTAAATGAAATTAAAGATAATATTTATATTTTGAATGAATTACTTTATTTTTATTATGGTTTCGTCCTTTGAATGAGTAACCCTTCAGTACTTTTAGTATTTGCAATGTTTGCAGTATAATAGAATAGCAAAATCTTTGAAAGGATATTTTAACAATAATCAACATTCTGTTGTTAAAATTGACAAGTTTTATGATGAAATAAGATTCCTTTGGGTCGTAAAAAGTATCGAGTCAAATATAGTTTTACTGAAAGGATGACAATAATATTTCCCTACATACGAACATTTTTATAAATGTATTTTTTTTAAATATTCTTAATTGCTATTCAATTATTGTTATATTAAC
Source organism: Melinaea menophilus ssp. n. AW-2005 (assembly GCA_918358695.1). Lineage (NCBI taxonomy): Eukaryota > Metazoa > Arthropoda > Insecta > Lepidoptera > Nymphalidae > Melinaea > Melinaea menophilus. The sequence continues at coordinate 14,967,128 of OU911043.1, read as the reverse complement.
CTCAATTATATCTGAATGGTTAAGTATCATTGATTTAATAATCACTGCTAAAATACAAATATGGATTTCTTTGCAAATACTTATTGACATTATTCGTGTCTTACTAATACAGTGATTAACTTTGAATCAAACATTTTATTATCACTATCACTAATAGTCATAACTATTATAACTAACACATTAAGTATTATTTTATCATTTAATAATATTATTATATAATATATATGTTATTATATCATTCTATTTTTATCTTTTTTTAATAAATATAACTAATTTTTTATGAAATAGAGTTTTTATTGAAACGGTTAGGTTTATGATTCGTTAAATGTATAAAAATATTTTTTAATGCCTTAGTTTTTCTTAAATATAGTAATTTAAATAGTTTCATTGTTGATCGGAAGTTATGAAGTACTAAACTATCAAGTACTAAGTTAGAACTTTTCATAAAATATGAAAGGGGCTAATGTAATATCTTCGTAAGTTGGTAATCTGCATCGAGTGACCTGATCGACCGCGGATTGACAGCGCCTGATTAGACTGGGACGATACATGGCGCCGATAACAATAACACTACTTACAGTACAATATTTTCACGCGCCGTTCATGTAACGACAAATGATTGAAGATAAAACTTATTGTCTGTCGTTGAACAACTTACTTAGGATATTTTTACGAAGATGACCTTCCATGCGAGCCGATAGTAAAAACATTTTATGTTTAAAAAAAATAAAATGTTTTAAATTAATTTGTTTATAATTATTTGTAATATTATTTAAGTGTAATAAAATAATGATGTACTAGACTTTAAGCAGCGGAATATTTTAGGAACTATGAAATCGATATTGACATTTTGATATTTTGTAACTAGAGACAACGAATACACTTTTATTATTGGTACGACCCTAAAAGCTAGATATAATTCAGTCAGTGAATATCAAAGATGGTCCCTATCTCCTTACTGTTGTTAGAATATTGGGTATGAACATATGTACACCTAACTGTATGCAATACCTGTGAATGTGTATTTTAATAAAACGCTTATCTACTAAATAAATTGCTTTATATGCATATATAGTGGATGGAATGTTTAACTTTATCATTTTAATTACTTTAATCGTTATAAGTAGGTTTATTGCGTGACCATATTTCTACATTCCAATAAAAGCCTCGTTTTATGTACTAATTAATCACTTTATATGTATAAATAATAAAATTATTACACGACTTAATTACCGTGAAAATCTGCCTCTGGCGTCTGCATTTTCATAAAGGAAAAGAATAAAAATAAGTTTGCGGAGATAATGAAAAATAAATATTGCAGTACTTTACAAAGTGACTTTATGGTTCCTGGCCACGATGTTACACTAGATATAATACTTATTAAGACAATGGTTGTAATTTATGGTATATTGCAATTGTTCAACAATCAGCCAACATCAATTTTTGATGTTGTAATAAAAACCTTGAAAGAAGACATAATTATATAAACTACACGGCTTATTTGCAGTACAATATACGGAACACGAAATAATGTCCAGAATAGATCGAGCGGTGAGATACTGGATGAGCGCTCAATTAAGTCGGAATAAATCCCTCGTAAAATAAATATTAGGATAACTGTGATACCGGTCTAGCGACGAACTATGGGAAATTGTGTACATTCAAAAAGTTACAACGAAAATTGTATATGAATTATATTAAAATATATATATATTTATTGTACTGTCGGTTTAGGCTTTACAGATCATCTCTTTATACTATTTTATAACGATGATATTTAAGACACTAACTTGTTTATCAACACTTAATACGATTTATTATACATAAAAATAGTAATAAAAAAGTTTTAAAACTTATTTACTGCAACAATCGTTACCACAGTAAAAGTTATAATCTCTTTGTCTTTCAAGTAAACATGAATCGTAAATTCAGGAAATTATAAAAACTCTTAAAAGATCCCATGTTTGAGCCTATGAATAATTAATTTCAATACGAATATCGACATTTACCGAATGCCCCTTTGGAAACCTATACTTGGGCACGTATTTTGAATTTGAATAATTTATTCGTTATAATTTTTCCAAAGTAAGCGTCCATATTTAAACTTGTTACATCAGCGGCGACAAGAAAACACTACATTAGAAAATACCTTGTTCACAAAACCTATTTCAAGTCGATTGAGCAAATCATTATGTTTCAAGTTGAAGTCGGAAATAATAACCAATTATTAGCAACATTTTGCTTCTTTTATGATTCTCAACATTTCAAAACATGGATTAAAAATTAAGGAGAAATTAAATTTATTACAAATATAATATTAGTTTTACACTAAATTATAATGTACCTGCATCCCATATATAAAAAAAATGTTATTGTCAAAGGAATGCGGGAAACAAGAAAGATTCTTATTTATTAAAATAAATAAGAATCTTCCTCGTGAAATATGTGTTGTGAATGAGCCAATACGATAATACTTCCATAACACACTCACACAAAGCCTTTTTTGAACATGCATTAATATCGTTACTGAGTCATTCTAAATTTGATCATTCGTACCCTTATTAAGATTATGCTTCTTTCCAAAATAAGATGCTGAAAGGATAAGACATGTACGACATGCTGAAAACTTTAATCAATTTAATTAACACTGAGTAAAACTAATACACGAAGGGTTTCCTTTTAAATAAATTTACGATAAATAAAATTTTTATTTTTATTTTTTATGTACCATAATTTAATGAAATAATTATTGATTAATATTATATTGAAAGACATTCAAAAGAGGAGCATTTAAAATATAAACTAATTTAATAAAATGTTATAGGTTACGCGGTTTCCCTCTTATGTAGTTAGTTTACAGTTATCTCGGAAGATAACTTTAAGTCTAAGTGCATCATCAACATCATTCATGCATATCCTATCACAGAATCTCATGTAATATCTGACCTATCATTAAGTTTCGATTGATTAAACAAGGTGTATTTTAAATTTATATAATAACAACAATAAAACCACAGTGGATGATACAGACAGTATCTATTTATTATATTATATGTAAACGCGAAAGTGTGCTTTAGTAATACTTTTTATATTCCATTTTTTTACTTTTTTTCTTTTAAGTATAAAAAAAAACATATTTATCAAAAATAAACTAAAGATAAGTAATGTTGCTGTAATAAGAAAATTCTAAAGCTACTTTTGGCTCGTGAACACTGCACAATTATTTTTTTGTATTGAATTAAATATTGAAAACGTAACTAACACAATAGTATTAAATTATTTAAAAAAGTTTTTAACAAATTATTTTGCTTTTAATTAAGACATTATTGTGAATCAAAAGTTAAGGAATACCTACTACTACTGTTATAACTGTCTGGTTTAGATGAAAATAGATTATATTATAATATAATGTTTATCTGTCTTTATGTTTATAAATATTTATTTAAAATAACATTAATTTTTAATAATTAATTCCTTCAAGTGTATGTATTCCATAAGAACAAGTCAGTTTTTATAAACTACAAAACTTTAAATCACTGTATCTCATACAAAGCTGCAGAATACTTTTGTCATTTTCTTACAAAAACAATTTCATTTCAGACATTGAAGATAAAAAATAAGATATTACAGTTTATATCAAAACCCTCCCCAAGCTCTTATAATAATTATAACTATTTAAACTGTTATCTTTCATTAGTATTGCCATTTTAATTGCATCGCAACATTACAAATATTATACTCGAGAGACACGAGGATATTGTGATATTAAAATAAAAATTGTTGCAGTTTTCTATTAAGTAATTAAAATTGAAAAATATTACACACTTTGGAGCAAATGACTGTAATGTGTTTTTGGTCAATTTCATTTAAGTTAAAAAAATCAGTTTGAAATATTCAAAATGAAGTTAATAAGGATTATTAAATATATAACATTACCGAGAATTGATTAACTGGAGGACGCTGTGCTCTCAAAGTTAAACATGAAGGCAGGCAGCAGAAGCAGAGTCTTTGGCTGCAGTCCAACTACTATCCACTGAGTTGCATAGTCTACTTGGACCCATGTGTTGGTAACTCGATGTTGGCGTAGTAATAAAAACTTGAACTTTTGTCAATTAATAATTCTCTTCCCTTTATTATTTTATCCAAATAAGAGTGATTTTTTACTTAACTACTGAGTCATTTGTGTCATTTATCTCCTTGTCTTGTAATGAGGTGAGTAGAATATGGTTAGTATATGAGGTGAGTACAATATGATTTTGATCGAAATTGGCTCAGTAATATATTAATAGTTATTTACATTATTGTTATTAACTTTTGTTCTCAGTCACAACACTCACTACAACGTTAACAACTTTTTGTAAAGATTTTGTAATATAATTACTTAATATTCCTTAATATATATTCTTTTTCAAAATTAGGTAATATCCTGTTTTTTTTTTTCTATATTTTTTTATATTCTATCAATTTAATTTGTCAGACTGTTTGGAAATATAGTACGAGAACTAATCGTATTCCTAACTATTCTTTACTCGTTTTAAAGAATCTAAACAGTCTCGTCTCGGCACTCGAACGAGGTGTTTGTGTTTTGTAATTATTTTGTTTACGTTATTGCGTGCGTCCGCCGTCGGGTTCAGATATTCCTCTATATATATCACGTGGCCGCCGCCGGCGGCCGCCTTAGTGACAATGGACGAGATTACAAACGAAGTTTATTTAGAAGATACATCGAATCTGAGAAGTAAATTGAGCTCCCTTAGTGAGATTGATATGATAACAGAGATAAGAGAGAACGAACGGCCCATTTCAGGTAACAATAATGAACAGAGACCTATTAAAAGAAATAGAGAGAAGGAAGATGAAGAGGAGTGGACGGTTGTACGGGGTAGAGAGAAGAAGTATAAACCAAAAGACGAAAAGGTTGAGATTTATATTTCATCTGCTGAAAAAATTCCGAAACAGTTTGCTATAGCGAAGATATTTCAAAAGTCGGGTATCACGGCCATTGATAGAATTAAATATATAAATCCATATAAGATTCGGGTAGACTTGACGAGTGAGATTGCAGCAGCTAAATTAGAAAATTGTGAGGAACTGATTGAAAGAGGCTGGAGAATTCAGAGAGCTATGGAAGTGAATTTATGCTACGGCGTGATTAAAGATATAGATATCGATATTCAAGAAGAGGACATCCGAAAAAATATTTCTTGTCCGGAACCAGGGGTGATTATTACCGCAAGTAGACTCATGAAGCGTAACCCAGATGTCAATGGTTGGTCACCTAGTGAGTCCGTGCGTCTTTGCTTTAAAGGGTCTTTTCGTCCACCGTTTGTAAATATAGAAGGCCTTAGAATACGGGTGGAACAATTTGTATTTCCGGTATCTCAATGTTCACGTTGCTGGAAATTCGGTCACATAGCGAAAAGATGCCCTTCTTAAAAAATTATATGCCCCAAGTGTAGTAATCAACATGAAAATTGTGACACTACTGTTTTTAAGTGTGTGAACTGTAACGGGCAACATATGTCGCTGCTCCGATCTTGTCCATTATATCTTAAAGAAAAGAAACTTAGAGAATTAATGGCTGAATACAATTGCACATACAGACGTGCCCTAACAATGTACGTGCCAAATAGATACAATGACCAAGAGGAGCGAAGATTTGAACAGAACGAAAAGCCTAGTATGTCTCCTTCAGCACTGGTCCAGTCGGTACTTTCAGGGTCAAATCAGGGCCCGTCCTTTGTGAACGTTGTTACTCGAGCTGCTGTACACCAAACTGATAATATGAATGGAAAAACTACACCTCTTACGTCCAAGAAACAGAAACAGTCCAAAAAACCTGTATACCAGTTTGAAAATACAACTAACTCTAATAAACCAATTTGGAATGGAGATAAACAGGAAGAGGCAACACAGAATAAGAAAAGAGGTGTGAATTTTAGCGAGTTTTTAAATAGATTAAAAGCGATTTTAAAAGTAAGAGATATATCAATACAAAATAAAATAAACAGTGTTATTAAGTGCTGCCTAGAATGGCTTATTTTGGTAGTTGTTGAAAGTGTATCGAACTGGCCTACATTGAAATTGGTATTGGACTACTTCAGTGATGGCTAGCAATCAAAATTTGAGGTTAAATATCATTCATTGGAATACACAAAGCTTGCGTCCTAAATTGTTAGCATTAGAACATATATTATACAAAGAGAAAATCCATATTGCGTCCCTTAATGAAACGTGGCTAGAACCTGGTAGTCCACTAAAACTAAGTGGCTATAATATTTTTCGCAATGATAGATCGGATTCGTACGGAGGAGTAGCCATTTTAATCCATAATTCAATTAGTAGCTGTGTGTGTAATTATCAAGCTAGTAATTCAAACATCGAAGTTCTTATTGTTAAAATTTTTAATTGTTCACTTATTAATTATATTTTATCCGTATACTGTGCACCCTCTGTGCGTGCTAATAAAACTGACTGGGAACATTTATTTAATTTTATAGATAGAAAATCCATTATCTTAGGAGATTTTAATGGACATCATAGTAACTGGTCACATAAAACAGATTCACGTGGATCACAGATACATGATGTTCTTTTAGAAAGTAATTATGTTATTTTAAATAATATTTTTAGTCCAACACGTATTAAATTAGTTAATAATATACTGCAACAATCTTCACCTGATATCTCATTGGGATCATCTGATATAGCGATAAAGTTTAATTAGAGAACAATAAATGAAACGTTAGGTAGTGACCACCTTATTATTATGATATCTACGTATTTTGACCAAAAAACTAGTAGTGTTATTTTACGTCGTAATTTTAAAAATGCAGACTGGGTTTCCTATAAAAAATATTTGGAGTTGTTGTTTAGTGATTACGTATATTGTAGTGATAACCCGCAAATAGCTTATGATATTTTTATAGATTGTTTAAATAAAGCAGCGGATTATTTTATACCATATATCAGGATGAGTTGTATTTTCAATAGTAGGTTTATACCTAAGCCATATTGGCTACCGGTTTTATCTAAATTTATAGCAGAACGCCGTTTGACCTTATCCTTATTTCGTCGTAATCCAACTCCCGATAATCTTGAAAAATTAATGACTAAAATTCGCGACTGTCAAAAACTACTAGGTGGCACGATTATTGCTCTTCATTTAATAATAAAATTACTCAAAGTGAGATGTGGCAGAAAATGCAATGGTTCAAAGGTCGTAAACGTTCTCGAACTCAGTTAAATAGTGAAATAATTCATGAATTGCTTTGTACTTTAACTCCTGATTATGTTATCCCGAATGAACCTTTTTTTTTATCGCTTAAATCAAGCCTTGATGTACCTATTACGAGCCAGGAGTTAGATCGTTGTATGCGGCACAAAGATACTTCCCCCGGATGTGACCAAATATCTTATTCTATGTTGATCCATTTACCTGATAATGGCAAAAATATATTATTAATGTTATTTAATTTATTTTATGACCTAGGTTTTGTACCTAATCAATGGCGAGATATTGCTATTGTTCCGATTCCTAAACCGGGCCGTGACTCAGAAACAGCTGCATCTTTTCGTCCTATATCTATGATTTCGTGCATTTGTAAAACTTTTCATAGCATTCTAGTCAAAAGATTAGAGTGGTACATGGAGAGAAATAATCTTTTTTCAGCAAATACTACTGGCTTTAGACGATGTCGCTCCGCAGTAGATAACCTCACGTGTCTGGTTTCAAGAATACAAACCGGTTTTGCAAAGAATAAAATTTCCATTGCTTCATTCATTGATGTAGATAACGCGTACAATAATGTTGACATAGTTTGTTTAATAAGTACTATGCAGCGGGTAGGGATTAATTCTAAATTATGTAGATATGTATGGAGTTTTTTAAAAGAAAGACATCTTAAAATTTTAGTTAACAATCGTTATATTTGTAGAAGTACATGTCACGGTCTAGCTCAAGGCGATCCTCTTTCACCTTTATTATTTAATATTACTACAATTAATATTTGTAAAAGTATTCAAAATATTTACATTTCACAATATGCGGACGATTTTTTACTATATACAATTAGTGATTCGTTAGAAGAAGGTAGGATTCAATTACAAACGTCGATAAATAAGTTTATGGATCTAATTACTGATATCGGACTACAAATATCTTCATCAAAAAGTAAAATTTGTATTTTTAAAAGAAGTTACAAAAAAGAAAATATTGACATATATGTTAACGGTATGACATTGAAGATTGTAGACAATATTAAATACTTAGGATTATGGCTAGACCGATCGTTGCGGTGGTCAAAACACATTAACGAGTTACGGGTTAGTTGTTTTAGACTATTAAATATTTTTAAAGTGTTATCTGGCACGGATTGGGGCGTTCACCCGACTCATTTGAGGCATATTTATCTGGCTATGATTCGTAGTAGGCTTGATTACGCTAGTAGTAGTGTTGTATGGTAATAGCTGTCAATCTCATTTAATAAAATTAGATCGAATACAAAACCAATGTATGCGTGTTATCGGAGGTTTTATTAAAAGTACCGCTATTCATGTAATGGAATCTGAGTTACACCTACCACCACTTTTTATTCGTAGATATTATCTTGCTAACAAATATTGGTTGAAAAATAAGTCGATGTCAGGTAGTGGAGTAATAAGGGTGTTAAATGAGTTAGGTGCTAGGTGTCAAGACTCTTATTGGAGACGCAGAACGAAACCCCTGTTAGCTACGGTTCATGAACAGCTTTGTCCTTTATCTATTTATAGCAGTCATCAGTTAGAGATGTTCTCGCTTGATACATGGGTCAGTAGTATAGATGTCCATTCAGTTATTGAAACCGATATTATATGCAATGTTAATTTATACTGTGTATAGTTTTAGGTGCAACAATATTTCACTCAACCCAGTATAGATATTAAGTAACATTTTATCTTATTATAAACCAGGTAAATTAATAAATACTGTATATATTAATTTAATATTTTTATATATTGATAGAATATATTACTTAGCAATAATTAAAATGTAGTACACGGTCATGCATATTAATTTATCTAAGATAATGTAATAATGTAACTTACTGGATTCATCTTTAATAAAGTATGTAGTTACGAAAAGAAATGTTACAAAGATTATCTTTTTTTATATTCTATGTTCTATCTAGAGAAAGAAGTTTAAAAATAGCATCCTAAGAAGAAACGCCGTGATAATATACAAGGCAGTGTCATTATTAATGTTTTCTTTTATATCATTGACGATAATTTTCAGTATTCTAATTAATAAAATAAAATGTTACAAAAACACGAGAAACTAATTTGTCATGTCACAAAATATTATTAAAATATTTTAGTATATTATATTTGATCATTCATTGGCAAAACCATCAACAGATTTTCTTTTGTATTCTTTATCTTTTTTGTTTTCACTTTGAAGATTAAAACGACCCAAATGACAGTACAGCTAATCAACAACGTCCTGAAAAAAAGTAATGAGTGCCTTGCTCGTGAATAGCTTGGCTTGCACCTTCAAAAAGACGAATATTTGGTAAAAGCTAGTAGAGATCCCAAAAAGTATTTCATCGCTTTAAATATTTTTATGTCGTAAAATATTATATTATGTAACTAAAAATAGAATAATCATGATACTGTGATACAACAGTGATGTTTACTAGCATGTGACGTCACCAAGTAATGAACAATCTAAGAAAGATTCTGTAGTTTAGAAATAAAAAATTATTTTTTGTTTTACGATATTCAAAATAATGGATACCTTAAAGACACAATTTTGTTACGTTTACATAAAATAGAATTACCACAATAATAAACTCAAATTAAAAATTGATCTCTCTATTTTCAAACATATATCTTTGTTGTTAATTTCATTATATAACTCTTACTAGGCATAAGTAATTATTATAAATATAAGCGTATTCCTAATAAATTTGTTACTACATATATTTGTTTTTTATTAAGTTGATTATGGTTATTTTAAAATGACCGGTAACGTAATGCAATTATGTGGAATAAATTAAATAGTATTTTATTTTAAAGTACAATTTTATTATACTTCATCTCGTGCTGTATATTGGAGAATTGGTTGAATTAAAAAGCTTTAAACGTATATAAGTAAATGAGTATTGTATTGGATCTGTGGTAAAAATTTAATTACGTAACAATTGCACGTACATATGTAGCTGTTTGTAGTAAATTTCCCTGTATTGAAATAACAACCTAATTGTACCGAATATACTATAGTTTTATATCTATTTATATTTTTCAAACTCGATTGGATAATAATTCTGAATTCCTTTGTGTTACGTTATTCTGTTAATTGAATCACTTTTTATAGTATCAGCAAATATTTTCCAATATCAAAGTACTTAACGTTGATTATAAACAAGATTATTAAAACACGGTGGAACAGTGAATATTAAAACTACTAACATGAATATTAAATATACTACTTTGTTTATTTGTAATAAATTGAAGCAGAGAACTTGATAATGAGGCTAATTGAAGACATTAAAAAATAAAGTAATGAAAGAAATATTTTATTATTATGTTACAGTGTTTTATTACTAAGAACTTGGTCGTTAATTTTTTACCTTAATTTTTTTTTCAAATATTTACTATACTATTTGACTTTTGTTAATGATAACAATAATTTATAATACTTGAAGAAAAATTGAATTCAAACGTTTAAGACGGGTATATTCATATTTTCTTGTTATTCATGAATGTCATTCAAAACACAAAGTCACATATCAACGTATATATTTATTTAACAATTAAAGTAGCAACAATGTTTTTATCAATTAAGAGCAAGAGAATATACGTAAAATCTGTATAATTAATTTTTTTAAGCAGAATGAGACAGAAATTAAAACGGTGGTCTTTTAATTGTTTGTCTTCTTATTTTTCCGTTTATTCGGTCGTCGTCGAATAAAGAAAAAACAGATTTTAAGTTAATTTGCTTTGGTTATAGATTTTTCCCCGTTCAATATATAGCCTACTTTTACTCCTGACAATTTATATTTTACAGACAAAACACAAAAACTGCTTTTGACTATAAATCAGCAGCTACTGATTAATACAAAATCTAAATTAATATTGTACTAATATTCAATAATTAAGATACAATTGATTTAATTGATTTTGTGTTTAAGTTTGATTGTAGTTTAACATACATTTGATTATAATGTACTTAATTTAATATTATGTATAAACTTCGTCTTTCCGCACTCGTTCTCAATGTGAAAATTAATATCCTCTTGAAGAAAATAGAAGAATAAATTACAATCTATACTCAAATAGAAATGAAATAATACAGGATTACAAAGAATCTTTATTTTAGACCCTTCCTATAGGTATTTTATTTTGTAGCAGTAGCTGTCGCAATAAATTACACACATTCCACACGGCGGACTGTTCCTGGGTAGTCATGCCACCTCGATTAACATTAATCTTTATTTCGACTGAAGTCATTAAAGTGCGTGATCTGATCACATTCAAATAAAAAATTGCTTGTTTTTTGTTAGATCGCTCCGATATCGAGGGTAGAAATCTATATTTATAAAATCCTTTTTGCTCCGACCTACTTCAAAAATTAATTTGTCTAGAGAGTTTATCAGCTTTAAGTATGGTTGAAATAATGGAAGGTTTGTAGAAGTATTTTTTCAGGTTCAGTAATAGAATATTATTCAATGATTATTGATACCCTGTTCAAAAAATAGGGTATTGTTAAATAAAATATCAAGAAAAAAGTCTCGTTTATAAATAGTGCATAAGGTTTTTTATAAATATTACTTCTAATATAAAAATAATATTTTATTATTATTGTATTGTTATTTGATCTTTAATCAAGTTGAAAATTTTCTTTATCTCAGTCGGATTAGACTAAAAGGAAAACGTATATAATTAGGTTTAATTATAAAATAAATACATCTATATATATACAAATATATATAGAGGCAACAAAACATTATTACTTGATAAATCTAAAATAAAAACTTATTGCCATTTTGATACAAATCTTTAGTAAAGTTTTTGGTGGATATTTAATTAACTTAATAATGTGTATACAAGAATAATCGAGCAAAAAAATATTTTAACGTGTTTTGGAAGTGAGACGACAAGGATTTGATATGTAATTTACACTTTAATGCTGTGAAAGTTTGAGAATTTGTTTTGAGAATATTTTCTTAATATGTTGAGCATTTTGAAATCTTTATCTTTATAAATGGATGGAAAGTTCTTTCATATATTTAAAAAAAAGTGTTATTGTGGTACAAGGTATAAACAAACAGTCGTGACGTTGTTTTTTGAGCATATCAGGGTAAGATTTCGATAAAATAAAAACTGTTGATTATAATAGACTGATGATTTATGTCCAGGTGTCCTTTTACCTATCAAAAATTTTGTAATACAGTGTTCCATAGAGTAGAGAGTTTTTTCTATGATATACTTAAAATTCATGCTATAATAAAAGTTAGTATCATAAAATCCCAATTAAGCTTGGGGTTTATAGAAAATAAAATATCTACGACTTAAACTGTATTAATTATTTATATAACTGTGGTTCCTTGTTCATTCAAAACATTTTAAATAAATATTATTAAAGTTTTACCTGAAGACGGTTACGGCTAAAAGAACTTGGCGGCTTAAACAAGTTACTTTGAGAACCCGCAGAGTGACGGCTCGACGGGGTCGGTAACAAAATATATTCATTTTCATCTCTAAAACTAAAACACTGAAATGAAAAACTTTTATAAGGAAAAATTATAAAAGAACAAAGGCTTTGTGAGAAATGCTTAAATTTTTAAAATTACACTGTAGCTTTTTACAGAAAGCTTCGCTAATAGTTGAGTCCGATTTTATAAACCACACAAGTTTAATTTTAGTATACATATTTAAACATATGGTAACAGATAAAAAAAATATATTTCTTCAATTCTATGAACAGCACAATAATTTTAGAGTGGAATTTGTTGAGCTTTCCTTGTTTTTGTCATTGCAAACATATTAAACGAAATATATAATATAATTTTATACATAAGAAAGTAATCGTACGAAGTGTTACGTCTTGAACAAATATAAACAATACATATTTTTAATTTTGCCAATACCAATTAATATTTTTATAATAAATAAATAATAAATTAATTGTCAAAAATAGAGTATAATATGTTGAGACTAAGAAGAATTCAAACTTCAGAATTAAAAAAAAAAATGAGCCACTGTTTTAGGGACTAGAGTCTTTTTAAAAAATTTTTTTCATTCATTCTAACTAAAGCTTATCGTTGTGCAACATCTGATGTTGTTGATAATTCTTCACGTTTAGTTAACTTTGGAAAATAATTATTTAATCAAATAATTAAGTATTATTTATATGGGCCGTGAACTTAAATAAAAAAAGGCATAATAATAATAATAAAAAATCTTCTATTTTTTAACAATCCAGAAAAATAACGTATTTATAAAATGTTTAAACACCATCAATTAAAACAGGAACATATATTACAACATATGTTTTTTGGAAAAACATTTTTTTATATATTCTAAGACATTACATTTTATAAAAATCTATTTTATCGTAATGATAAATTTCATTATAGCACTATTTATTTTTTGCAATAACTCAATATAAATTACAATATTCATATAAAACGGAACATATAGTCTCCATCCGTCTGTCTATCTCCTACCGTAAAAGCCACGACAGAAGGTTCTATTGTATAGACCGCAGCATTGTAGTTGGCTCGGTGGTTCGTCCCAGTGTATTATGTAATCAGGTGCTTGCGACCGACATCGACAGTCGTTCACTTCACTTTTCTTGACGCGGGTCACAAACTTACATTTATATTATATTAGCCGATTTATAGCCTTGATCACTTTAACCTAATTGAAATATTAATAATTTTTAATAACTTTGTGGTTAATATGCCGATTAAAGGCTTATGTTCAAATTTTTTAACATGATTCGTATTTTATAATCGATATATTACTAGATATAAATACAATCTCAAATATTTAGTTAATATACGGTAACATTTAATATTATATTAATTTATCTGTTTCATACAGGATGATAAATTTATCTAACAAAAATAACATTATTAAATGAATTTTGTTATATATTATATATGAATATAATAGATAAAAATAATTTATATTTAATACGACATATGAAATATTTTAAAATACAAAATGCATTTATACATTTATTCATACGACTTGCTATTAAAATTCCTTTTTTGTTTTCATGTTTTTTATTGTTAAAATTGTAAAAATTGGGAGATGATAAAATAGTATTCTGTCGTCGACTTTATTGTTATAAAAATAACCAGAGATGCAAAACAGTCCTTCATATTTGATCGATATCGAACGAGTTTGTGATTCATTAAAAATATAGATTGAATTAATAGTTAAATGGTAATTAATTATTTTTTTTTATGTATGAGGAGGGCAAACGAGCTGGCTGGTCGCAGATGATTTGTGATCACCGCCATGAACTCTTGCAACATTCGAGGATTATTGTTTAATAAATTAACACACATTCACACAGGTAATAGTCACTGAAATTATCAGATTTTTTATCTTGTATTGTCATATTTTTTATTAATTTATGCTCTTGGAAAATATTTATCGTAAAATACTGTCCGAAGTCATGCTATATAATATTCAATATATATATAATTACCTCATCTACAATACGGTATATGATAGAATAACTTTAATATATATTATGTATTTATATAATTTATTGTATATTATGTATTAATAAGTTAAGAAAAATAATAGGTGTTTATTTTGTGCCTGGTTTAAACCTAAGTAGGTACATTATTAATATTAGCAATTGCAAGAATTTGAGAATTATAAAGTGTTATTTTGTTTTTGGCAAGTTAATGTTTGATGATCCTTAAAATATGTATATTCAATTAGCTGTTGTCAGTAATCCAGTGTGCCCTTTGCTTTAAGTAATAAAAACTATGTATTATCCTAACGTCTATATAAAATTTATACTATTACTATACTACTATTTATAATTTATACCCAACAAATATGTTAGTTTTCTCTCAAATTCTGTGAACATGTTGAGATAAAATTTGAGAAAATGGGAATTTTTTTTAGATTATGTTACTCATCGATAAAATAGCTTTGACAAGGAAATATTTTTATTAAATTGTTTTAGATTTGTTTGATTTTTTTTACGACACACAAAAAGTTCCTCTTTATAGTATTAATAAAGATCTAAATTAAATTTTCGCTCATAAGTGATAAAAATTAAATAAATTATCTTAGTAACTTTCATTCCAAGTAGTCAGTAAAGTAGTTGAGACGGAGATGAACAAGCCGAATACCCCACCATATATCTCTCACCTGCGGGACAATATACATACATACATGCTGTCTCTAAGATGAAATCATTTGCGGGGATACAGCTGTCCCACCTCACTTGCCTTAATGTTGTGACATCTCATACGAATTATAAAAGGGTATTTATGTAAATAATAGAAGAGCTTTTCAAAATTATGTATCAAGGGAGTAAAGTGAGATTGTTTATCAGTAATTAGTTTTAGAAAGGGAATATTTTCCGTAAGCATGTTGTTTGTACAAGATTGCTGAATCGTTAAATTAAACAGTATAAAATTACAAGATGACGTTTTCTAAGTCGGTTACACTATAGATATATATATAGTTAAAAGCCAACCTCAATATTATAAATAATTTCATTCGAATACTAAAGGGTTCATTTTGTTTTGGTTATATTATCATCTATATGTGTTTCTCTTATTTTATTTAGGGAAAACCGTTCTTACATTTTGTATATTTTATAATTAAATTATTTCATTTATGAATAATTATTACTTACATCACCGCCGATATTAAGTAAAAGATATTTATTTTCCATATAAACTTGAGTCTTAACATGAATACAGACAAGGTGCAAAGTATTTTATTCCCATTTCAAGTCCAAAACTTTGGAACCTTTAAAATAACATGGTTAAGACTGTTTATTTTTTTGTTTTGAATTTCATATATATACTTATTAATCTAAAACATATAAACAATGATTAATTTAAAAGTTCTGTGATAAAGATTTATCTTTAAGCGGTAGACACACCAACATTTTGAATAGTAATTTGAGTTTAATCTTATTATAAACAGTACAAACAGAACTAGTTCAAAATAATTTATTGTATTATTAATTTATTATTTATTTACTTATGTACCAATAAAAATAACAAATACAAAAAAAGATAACAATGTAGTACAAAGGATTACTTACCAGTTTTAGAGTTCTCTCCCAGTTACCCTTTGGTGTAAGACAGGGTGTACAATACAGATGATAGTTATATTTATTTGTTTATTTTTTTATTCTATCCAGATAATAATATGACAATTTGATACAGTGATATTTTAAATGTGCTTTAAAATTATAATTCCTTTAAGCCATAAAACTAAAAAGTCTAAAAAGTGTCGTTGGAAAAAAATATTTATTTCGTTCATTACTATTACTTACTCCTATTTATTAGTCATTAAATATTCACATTTTAGCTATATGATGAAAATAATATTCATTATAAATCTAAGAATATATGAGTTATTAACTATTTGAGTCCCAGAATCTATGTTTTGATCTTGGAGGTTGAATCGGAGAGCTAAACTATTCGATTAGTTTATTTACTATTCAATGCGGTTGTAATATATACTACTATTATTTTATCACTGTCATGAAATAGAGATTAAATAAATATTTGACAATATTTATTGAATGAAACAAATAAGTAAACAGTAATTAAAGTTACTGACTATTTAACCAGTAGTGCCAATAATCACAGGTACTGTGGTTGTTGAATTGATTAAAATAATAGTAAAAGTCTAAAAAGAGCGACAGTCATTTATTATTTACTTTATTCATCTTCAGTATTCGATATAAATTTGTCTTCTAATTAAAGCATGATTCAATGTAATGCATATTTGGTCTCTTGTTAAAAAATAAAGATTCACTTCATAATTTAGGAAGGTATAAGTTTTAAAAATTGTAAAAAAAAACATCTAAACGCGGACGATTTTTAATATATTTAATGTGAAAATTGCTTTCCCAAAAATATAATGTTTTTTCTCTTTTATTCACATCATCAAAGGAATGTGTCGCAACTGAACTTAGCGGTTATCTGGGGCGCGATTAATCCTTTACACTTTTATGGAATTTGGCGCGATATTTTCATCACAATGTATGGAGTATTTATATTTCAAATTTCAAGGCTTAACTAAAATGTTAATGTTATTTTTTAGATTTCAACTAACACAATATTAAAATTATAAATGATATGATGATAATAACTTTTGATATTTTCTGGTAACTTTCAATGTAAGTTATAGAATCAATTTAATTATAATACTGTTTTAGGTAACTTAAATACGATGCAACTAACATAAAACGAAAATTTATAATATTGGCAAAAAAAAACTCCGAATAATAAAAGTATAGTAATGTGGAATAATAAGTTAATTTAATAAAATCTAAAATGTATATAGTGCCATTTTAGACATTGTTAAAAATTAATAAATGTGACTGTACCATGTCTAAGCTGCATTATGGTTCGTTAATATTTTATATAAAATGCATCATTACTTCAACATAATGCTTCTTTAATAAAGTTATTATATCATAGCTTCATAATTAACACCGACTAAAGGTACTAAGAGATCGCTTATTATTATATTAAAAGTAAGTGTGTTTTTGTTTTTATGTTATTGAACTGATGTTTTGATAGATTTATAACTACAATAAGTGTCAATTAAAAAGGACAATGCCCGAGTTAAAAGCTGATATATCGACAGGAAAATTTCTTATGATTGATGGACCGCTATGACGGACGCTTTGTCAAATTGTAACGAATTGAATTGTGAGCTGGGATCGGTATGAGACGATTTATTTGTATTTTTAGTGAAATCTTTTGCTTTGACTTTTCTATATTCTATTTCTTTAATTGTATATATTTCATAAATTATGGTTAGTGTTGTTTCACAATTCGCTGTGAACGGTTTTATCTTCAGTATTTATACTGCTGATTTTTTTAAATAAAATTATTTCAACATATCTCTCAATAAAATCATCAAATACTCTAAAAGGTGTTAGTCTATATATAAAGAAAATGGATTTCTTCTGAAAAATGGAGATCAAATCCGAGACTGGATACTAACCTGACTGATTCCAAAACCAATATTGACATTAAAAAAATACCACATGGTACAATATGAGTATGTTAAATTATTTATTAAATAAAAAAATTCTTAGAGAATAAATGAAATGTAAATTTTAATAAGAATGGATTATGCTTTAAATTAAGGCTAAGCTCTAAATAATCGTTATAAACCAAACGTAATATACCAACATTTTATACCAAGTTCATTACAGAAGAATAAAATGTATTTTGCAACCTTGAATTGACCGTAATTCAAAATTGGGAAGATAATATTCAAAATTATAAATCGGGGTTACTTGAGGTAAATATCATTATTAGAAGCACAGTGTTTCTTGATATCAAAAGTTTGAGCTTAATTAACAGCTTATGTATTTTGTTAATAATATATTATGTTGTTGAAGAGGCATAATCTCAATTTTGGCAACAACGGCATAAAATTTTTTTAAAAAAAGTTAAAAATGTAGTTCTTATGAAATAATTATATAATGTAAGCTTTATATTTTGTAGCCATAAAGTAATATATAAATATGCTATTTTATAAATATTAATAAAATATATATTCGTCTCTCATATAAAAATGATTATGTTTTTTTTTCTCCTCATATCGTTAACTTATTTTTATTATAAGAATTTATAAAAAAAGACGTTTTTTCGTTGAAAATAAGAAAAAGATTTAGTTACAGTACAATTTCAGATAGATTTCCAAACTCCCTTTCCAAGACTCCACGAGTCATATTTGCAAATAAATAAAATGGAACAGAATACTATTAAGATACTGTTTTTTAATCAAATCAGTTTAATTATTAAAACGAAAACATCTAAAATGTTTATATTATGGATGGTAAAAAAGTTGATGATAATGATTATTCATGAACATATTATCCGCGGTGACTGGACGAGTTAACAGCGGATTATTTCTGAGCCAGTGAGCGATTTAACATACTTTTTATAAAACCTATTTATATTCAACGTCATGTCAACCAGGCATTGATATTAAAAATGCTTACCCAGTAAACAATACTTTTGTACTTACTACATCACCTTTATATTAGTCATTTAAATGCAAACTTTATTAAGGGATGTTTTTCATTTATTTTGTAGCCATCGAAAATAATGATTTGTAATTATATTAATTTTAGGTAATAAATAAGGCATTGAACTAGTTGTTATATTTCAAGTCGTGTGATATTCTCTTAAAATTATAATAACGTGAGAGCTATAACTTTACTTGAATATTATCGTTATGATTATTTTACATAATTTGCTTTCTTAATATCCCTTGTTAATCCCTATCTTATATCATATATCTTCAGAAAACACAAATTATTAAATACTGACATATAGTTTACATATGGCGTTGTTCTTTGAAGTCATCATAATTAGACGGTTTACTTAATAGTGGCAGTCGCTACGGAGATGAAGTTTCATTAAACTCAATAGTTTGAATGTTCACTAATTTGTTGGTTTTTTAAATTTTATTCTGTTATTTCAGGAAACAATCGAACAGATTATGATATCTCACTCATTCACGAAACTTTTACTCGTATATATCACATTAAAAATGATGAAAAAAACAAATAGTCTTCCTTTATTTTATGTTTATATGTTATTGTGATACATATTACATAAAAATGTTTGTCTCATATACACTGCGCCCAATCTCACATTTCTCTTTTAATATAATATCATCTTATATCTAAAATCAAAAACCTGATTAATTCAAAATAGATTTGTGGTTATCATGAGTACAAACATTGGACCAGTAAAATTAAGTTAATCACAATGAATTAAGAACTTTTAAATATTTTGCCTTGCCTTGCTTTTAAATATTAAAATATTTACTTTAATTAATTTAAAATTAATTATTACTAGAAAGAAAACGTTACCTTAAGCAATGTGTAATATTGAAGGTGAAGGTGTAATTAATAGGTTACATATTGTTAAGGTCGTTTACACCTGATTCAAGTCAAGTAAAGGTTTTAGCAAGTCTAAATTGTTATGTTCCTTATGTTATTTCTCAGCTGACCGAGAAGTTTACTCTCCAATTATAGCGGGATGAAGTTGATTCAGGGAAGGACTGACGCAAAACTCATCTCGTCAATCTAAATTCGATTCGATTAATTCGATTTTTGATTTGTAATGCCGACAGAACTGTCATTTGATTATCGTCAGGTAATAAGGGATATTAAATAAGCCAATATTTATAATTATTGTTTATTATATTGGAACTTTATTTAGAAAAAGTTCTTTTCATGATACATTTTCATGAATAGGGTCAATTTATTTAAATATGAAGCTAACCGCTGATGGTGACGTCTCATGTACTGGAAATTTAATAACTCAAAAACATTTATTTATTTATTTGTCCATCACCTTAGTTATAAAATGTGTACACAGGTTATTTCATCCCTATTGATATTGTTTATGATAGAATATAACCTCTCATCGCTATTTTCTGCTATTCCTATTAGATGTTTTTATTTTTGCTAGTGCACCGTCAAAGTTAACAATTCGTAATCCCAACATTTTCACAATATTTTCCGTGTTTTTATTACCTTGTCTCAGAAGATATATTTTTATTGCTTATATTGCCTTTCTTATTAAATGAATACAGTAAGACAGGTAATGTAGGAACTAATTTTTATTTTTTGTAACATGTACATTATATAAATGAATAATGACAAGATACAATTAAATAAAAACGTGAGACAAATATAAATTTCTGTCATTTCACTCAACTACTGCAAATATTGTGTAAACACTTGACTTTATAGTGAAACATTTTTGACTGATAAATTCACAAACACCCAAAAGTGTGTCAGTTCATAATAGTAACTCCAGAAATATATTTGTACCCGATAACTTAGAACAATAAAAAATTAGGCTTATTTAAATAATATTATTAGCAACAAAATGTTATAATAACATTCTGATAATACAAAACTGTTTTATATAATAAGAAAAATTGTGATGAGAGTTTACAGGGATTAGAACAGGGAGTTACGAGTATGTTTAAATATATGTTTATATATGTAATATATGTTTTATGTGAAAATAAATAAACAAAACGTTTTCAATACTCTTTATAGTTCAATGCTATCCATTGGTATAAAGATTTTGATCAAAATAAAACTAATCGGTACTGTGCTTTGTAAATTGAAAATTCACCAAAACTGATATCACACAGCTTTAGTTTTTATGAAAATAGATGTCAAAATCTATATAAATAAAAAGAACAAAAAAATAGACATGTCATATACTATAAATAAGCTTTTTAGAGGCGTTATTGTGAGGACTTTGACAATGTGTGAATATATTACTCGAATTTTGTTTATTCCGTATAAATTATGCGACTAAACAAACTCCATTAAAAAAAAGGAAAAGAGTATAAAATAAAAGAATGATTTCGGCGAAAGTAAACAATGCTTTTTAATTTTTGGTATATTTTTGCAATGTCATTATTGTCATTACATCAAAGGCACTATTGGTATATTTTATTTAAAGTTGCTTAAAAATTAACAAAAATTATGTTATTTCAAGGATACTGTAAAGTTGTGATTAAATAAAACATTTGATAGTAAATAGCATGATTTAATTACTTATAATTAGTGTAGCAGCCTAGGAACGACGCAGAGGCACTCAGTCATAGTTTATTTACGTCTTAAGATCCAACAGACTGAAATAAGAAATTTGTTTTAAAAATTATTACGTAGCTTCGCAAAGGTAAAATCTTTAATCTACTCTTAACCTTTTATAAAAAATATTGTTTCAATTTTATGTATCACCTCAGAAAGATATAATAATATTATTTGATATTATAATAAATAAATTATAGTTAAAGTCATATAGTTAGAAATAAAAGATATCTTTATAATACAGTAAATTATAATAATTATATAAATATGTATTGTAATTAACATAAGATCACGAATAACTTATCTTTTTAGTAATCTTATCTAATATCGTTAAATAATATCTTTTCCATTACTACGGAAATATTTGACATCAAGTTTTAATTAAATTTCTTCTGATATATTTTTATTCGTCACCACAGAGTTGATGCGGAACTAAAAGAAAAAACTTCTCTCCCAATCGTCGTTTACTTACTGATTTAAAATTTATTGTCGTAATAAGAACTTGAGAACTGGCTTTCGGAAATACTACTTATAATTAGATTGTAATGTACATTACAAGTTATGTTTTAAGACGTATACAACATACCCATGGCGATATTAGTTTACACTATAGATATATAATCTATAATAGCATAAATATAATAATATAAACATCTATCTTCTTCTATAATATTTCAAGTTTCACACATAATAACTATCGTCTTCAGTCAATCTCTCTTCTTGTAACCATCAAATTAATTCTGAAGACACTTCTCGTCATATTGTTTTCAGCTAGACTAGACCGCTCATAGTCTAGATTAACTCTTCAAATTAACAAACAAAAGTTTCTCTTTCAGGGTCGACGACCAAATCAAACGGGTGTCTCTGTCGTGCGCTGGATATATCCATGGCTTATATTTATTTAATCAGCAGCTCCTACGGATGTAAATTATGAAAAGATAACATACATGTCGTACATATACACTGTTATTAGTGTTCACACAGTCTACTTACTTTATCCTTTTCTTTGGATTTTAGAAACTTTTGAATAAATATATTTAAACTGAAACATAATGTTTTTTGAATCTTGGCATCAGATGAATTTCACAATCCAGAAACCTCAATTGGATCTTGTCCAAACTAAGAAAATGGTGATAATACAACAAAATTCATTTTTTTTTCATATATTTACATATTAACATACATTTCATTATATTTTTATGAGTATATTTATATATTTTAATTATTGTTTTTCAAGAATAAAAACGCATTTTAAGTGTAACAATATTATATTTCAAACGTTATATAAGAAAATTATTAAACAAATTTTAATGAACACTTACAGAACACTTACAGAACAGTATTGTTTAGTAAGAGACGTACAAAAATCCGTGCCCGCAGGGGGACACGCGTGGGTAGACCTCGTGTGTAACTCGTTTAAAATATAACTCACTACCTAAGAATAACACATGATGCCGTTGTTTACGTCAAAAATTTTCAGGCAAAAAGTGGTTTTTATTTTTTTTCTCGGAAAAGGTATCTTTTTTGGAAATATTTTTGATACTTAAATTTAGAGTAAAAAATAACCTTTCTATTAAAAATATTTGCGAGGAGGGAATGTTTAACAGAAAAAAGTTGCCGTGGTTTTACCTACCTCAAATTTTCAAGCTAAAAGTGGTTTTTATTTTTTTTCTCAAAAACGGTACGTTTCACGAAAAAACTTTTGGTACCTAAATTTAGAGTAATAAATAACCTTTCTATTAAAAATATTTTCGAGGAGGGAATGTTTACCAGAAAAAAGTTGCCGTGGTTTTACCTACCTTAAATTTTCAAGCTAAAAATGGTTTTTATTTTTTTTCTCAAAAACCGTACGTTTTACGAAAAAAATTTTGGTACCTAAATTTAGAGTAAAAAATAACCTTTCTATTAAAAATACTTGTGATGTAAGAATATTTACAAGAAAAAAGTTATGAATTTTTTTCCAAAAATTTTCGGTTTTTTGATCCCCACCCCTAAGTTATTGAAGTTAGGTTTTCGGTTTATCTACATTAGTTATAGGTATTCATCAAAGACGTCATATAATATGAACGCGATTGATCTACTTTGTATAGGGAAAAAGTTATGGTCGAAAAACTGAAATCAGAAAAAGTGAGGCCCTAGCGCCCCCTTTGGCCGGATTGCTCTGGTTAACGAACTTGACCTTCATTTTTAGATGGTTGAGTTTTGTGCAAAGTTTGAAAGCGATCCGAGCGAAACTGCGGCCGCTATCGTGCTGACAAAAGTCGAATCTGGACGCACGCACGTTTATATATATATATATATATATATATATATAAACATTTTGACCAATGTTCATTTCGGACTCAGGGGGTCATAAAAAGACCTCCTGTGAAGAAATTTTTCCAAAATTCGAAAGTCGGGGACAAATGAATGGGCAGACCGAATTCTTCGAGGTCTACCCAAAAGTATAATTGAAACTTCGACAGCATACTAAATTTGTTATTCTAGAAAAAAATAAGTTTTCCTCTGTTACAGCATGATCTAATATGTCTAAGGTTAGACGAAGTAATTTATACCACATTATTATACACTATGTTGTTAATAAATTAAATTTACATATAGTCCTTTTTATTTTATTATAATTGTGACTATAACTTAACTATACTAAAGATTACTTTCAATCAAATTATTGAAGACTTCAGCAAGTGGTATTTATTTTTGTTATCAAAGCACCAGAATAAATAACAATATATTGTATTTTTTGCCTATTTTATTTTCTAAAAAAGGTCGAAATAGAAATTAGAATAAGATAAGCACATCCTACATATGACAAACTGACTAATATTCTATTTATATATAACTGTCTGTACTGAATTAGGATGTCTATTTAGTATCGCTGTAGACTCGTCCCATTCACATCTTCGCACTGAGTCTGATAACATATTTCATGCCAAAAAGGATATACATTTTATTTATATTATAATTGGCATATCGCTAAACATGGATTTTAAATGAACTTCAAAATTAATCTTATATATATTTTACAAGAAGGCAATAATTTTCTTTTATAAATCTCATATTTTGATTTAATAGAAAAAAAATTGATCGCATATGAACCTAAATTCTTTTATAGAAAAAAATCTCTAAGAAACTGAAATATTGCCTGCTTTATAGTTATAGTTTTGTACTTAATGAACGGGAATTAAGGTTTTTTCTACCGCCGCTAATTTTTGATATATAATTTAAGAACATGTATAAAAGTAAAGTTTTGACGGCGATCAAGTTGTTAAGGTCGGAATTTGTCGACATAAATTTAACTCGTCCGAAGTCAAATATTAAATTTTATATGCTGTGGAAACTTTATGATATAAACTTTAAGAAAAGTAGGCCTCTTCTTCAAGAACATTTTATAAACTTGAAAGTTGAATTCGCGGTAAAATCGTATTCTGACAAACTATAATTATTTAAGATAAACAATTTTTTGGTAGCCTTATATTTATAAACTCATAATATATTAAGTCCATATTTTTTCCTCTGTTAGTTGATGTTTAGTTAGTAGTTTATAACTAAGGTCTTATTTTCAAATAGAAAACGTAAAAGAATAAATAAACTTAACTATGATGACATTTGAAAATAAATTTGTGTAACAATATCATCATATATATATAATACTTTTCACACGTCTTCTGTTGCCAAAAAGTAAGAAGAGACCAGTTGACACTAACGAAGAAGGATTGTAAGCGAATACAACAGTATGTTTTAGTTGTTTGAAACATTTTAATATTAATAAACATTATAAAGTATTAGGCGTTCCGATATGCATGATATAGAAACGGTTAATATTTATGGTTAAGAGATATTATTAATTTAGTTATAAAGTGTACAAAGATAATCAAAAGTAACTTATTATCATCCGACGTTTATCCAACTCATATATTTAAGAGAGAAGCTTGAATTGTAATTTACAAGCGACAGTCATTTATAATGATAACAATAGCGCTTAGGTTTGCAGTTTATATTACAATAACGTTGACCTCGTTAAATTGATTTGTACAGTGACTTATTACTCATTACAGTTTATCTACGATATATCGTCACAGTAATTTATATCGAAAATTAAACCAAACCTAAGCTTTGATAATCGTTGATAATACGATAATTATTGCTTGAATTATATTTTTATTTTATATATGTACTCGTTAAAAAATATTAAGCTGATTTTTTTTGTCTTAATGTACCACTTAACTTCAGAAATGCCATTTAGTGATTGATTGATTATCTAATTAGATAGAATAGGATGTTGGACTGGTTAAAATTTTATTGACCTGTCTGACAGTAAGATAAAATGTACTCTAATATGTATTACTTTACAAATTGCCTTTCTTATTTTATTTTAGTTTATTTTATAGTAGTAGTAAGTGGAAAGATTTATTTAACTTTAAAAATTACCATTTCATATATTTTGTATTTCTTATTTAAAAAATAAAATTAAAAATATATAGTTTACTCCAGCGCTGACATCCAGAGTTCACATATTTCGCGTAACTATCGAGTTATTTCAGCGTCAACGTGATTTAAGCGCCTCTTACACACAAGAGCCAGTAAAATGCAATTTGTCGTCATGCGAGAATGGGTGGATATATGGTCGACGTGAATTTTTTCTAGTCAAATGTGCACGCACTCTTTTCAATTCGTGAAATTGCTAACAGTTGTATTTTTTATTTCAACTTTATGATGAATATAAAATGAATATATAAATATATCTTCAGATGTGTAATTGGATACTAATAAATTGACTTTTCTGTACAAATATAAATGCACATTGTTGTCATATGTGTAGTTTTCTTATTTTTATAGCAAAAATTTGTGGTTAAGAAACTTTTAAAATAAAAGATATATAATAAATGTTGTCCAATAATGTATCAAATATACAAATATTTCTTGTTTTGTAATAAATAATGATAGCTTTTGCCAGTAATTTCGTCTGCATGTGCTAAAGAAGGGCGTTACATTTACGAGGGTTCAGAGATACAGTAAAAGGCGAATATATAAAACTAAACACAAACTTTTTATCTCGTCAATGACTTTTTAATGTCGCAAACACTCTTTGGAAAAAATAATTCTTTATTAAACCTCCTATATTATTTGCTATTCATTGTATAATATTTAATTTCATATTTCCGAATCATAATAACATATACATAGATATTATTATTATTATTATTATTATTATTACAAGGTGGTAGAGCCTAGCTGTAGTTATCTGACTGCAGCTCGTATTGGGCTGGCTCGACCGGGGAAGGACCACCCTCTCACAGAAGACCGACGCGTAGTAACCAAATTCATTTGGTTATGTTCCGTCGGTGAGTGAGAGAATCCGGAAGCCCAAACCCCCCCCCCCCCCCACGCCATGAAACATGAAAGCGATGCCGGAAAGAAAAATACCCCAGGAGGGTACCGGCTTTGATGAAGCCGGGGACCCCCTCCCCGAGCAAAATCGGGGAAATAATTCTCGGATTTTGCTCGGGCTGCCCGTCGTATCTGGGGCGGGCAAAGTATCGCCTTTTGTGTTTTTTGAGGGCAAACGACGAGTCAACGCAGCGGCACCCCGACCCACTCTAAATGTGGACTTTTGCAACATTCGGGGACTTCATTCCAACCTGAACGCCGTCCACTATCATCTAGAGACGGCGCAGCCAGCCTTGTTGTTTCTGACGGAGACGCAGATATCTAAACCTAGCGACACAGCGTACCTGTCATACCCCGGGTATAATCTAGAACACCATTTTATACCACACGCCGGGGTATCTGTGTTC
The DNA here is from genome assembly GCA_918358695.1 of Melinaea menophilus ssp. n. AW-2005. Classification (NCBI taxonomy): domain Eukaryota; kingdom Metazoa; phylum Arthropoda; class Insecta; order Lepidoptera; family Nymphalidae; genus Melinaea; species Melinaea menophilus. The sequence goes on along the minus strand of OU911043.1, from coordinate 14,939,480 downwards.
GTAAGGGAGGATATCTGCTACCGTCGCCTTCAGGTTTTTGAAGGTCGGGACCTGTCTGTACTCTGGCTGCGCGTGGACATGGACGACCATGTCAGAGTCTACGCATGCCTCTACAGGTCCCATAGTGGTAATGCAGAAACGGATCAACTCTTGGGCCATGTTCAGGCGAAGATTGACGATCTGCTTTCACAGATTCCCTCCGCCGAAGTCGTAGTCCTCGGTGACTTCAATGCGCACCATACCGATTGGTTAGGGTCACGTGCCACCGACTACGCGGGGAGATCTGTGTTTGACTTTGCTCTGGCAAATGGTCTGTCCCAATTGGTCAAGACGCACACTCGTCTACCGGATGTGGACAGCCATATGCCCTCTTTGTTGGATCTTCTGCTGACTACACATCCCGGAAAGTACCAGGTCACTGTCGAGGCTCCGTTAGGGTCCTCTGATCATTGTCTGGTACGGAGTGTAGTGCCCATTCAACGTTCGGGTCGCACAACACCTGCGACTCGACTCGTTTGGCACTACAAGTCAGCGGATTGGGATGGAATGCGGTCCTTCTTTGCATCCTACCCATGGGGGCCGATTTGTTTCCCTTCCGATGATCCTAGTGACTGCGCTGCGGCTGTAGCTGATGTGATACTACAGGGCATGGAACTATTTGTACCAAGCTCTGTGGTACCACTTGGTGGCAGATCGCGGCCTTGGTTTGATGCGTCTGTCAGGGCTGCAGCAGCTGGCAAACGGCAGGCTTATCAAGCTTGGGCCAATGCGTTAGTCACTAAGGATCCGAGCTCTAGAGTTCTGAAGAGGAAATATAATCGTGCCTCCAGATTCTTCAAACGGCAAATCGCTAGAGCAAAGTTCAAGCATATCGTCAAAATTGGGGATCAGCTGGCAAAGTACCCGCCTGGCACGCGCAAATTTTGGGCGCTTTCAAAGGCCACTCTGGGCAACTTTAGCCAGCCATCCCTACCGCCGTTGCACATGGGGAATGACTCTCTGGCCCATACGGCAAAAGAGAAAGCCGATCTCTTGGGCACTCTTTTCGCCTCCAACTCGACTTTGGTCGACCAGGGGAAGACACCGCCTATCATCCCGCGGTGTCAGAGCTCAATGCCGGAAATAGTTTTTAGGCAGAAAACTATTAGGCAGTCTCTATTTTCCTTGGACGTTCATAAGTCGAGTGGGCCGGATGGCATTTCTCCATTGGTGCTACGAACGTGTGCCCCTGAGTTGACTCCAGTGCTAACGCGTCTATTTCGGTACTCCTACCTTAACGGCGTAGTCCCGGTCTCATGGAAGCGTGCCCTTGTCCATCCGATCCCTAAAAAAGGTGATAGCTCGGACCCAGCTAACTACAGACCTATCGCCATTACCTCTCTGCTCTCCAAAGTAATGGAGAGCATTATCAATAAACAGCTCCTAACATACCTCGAGGATCACCAGTTGGTCAATGACCGGCAATATGGCTTTCGCCATGGTCGATCGGCTGGTGATCTTCTGTTATATCTTACGCACCGTTGGGCAGCTGTTATTGAAAGTAAGGGAGAGGGTCTGGCAGTTAGTCTGGATATGGCGAAAGCCTTCGATCGTGTATGGCACAAGGGGCTTCTTTCGAAGCTACCTTCCTATGGGCTTCCCGAGAGTTTATGCAAGTGGATCACCAGCTTCCTCACTGGGCGGAGCATACAGGTCGTTCTCGACGGTTTTTGCTCGGACCCCAAGCCCGTGAACGCTGGTGTACCCCAAGGCTGCGTGCTATCCCCAACCCTGTTCCTCCTGCACATCAATGATATGTTGGATATCTCCAACATACATTGTTATGCGGATGACAGCACTGGGGATGCGGTATATTCCGGCCGTGCAGGTCTCTCTCGGGAAAACGTCGACGAGTGCCGAAAGAAACTTGTGTCTTCTATAGAGACTTCCTTGGGGATGGTCTCTGAGTGGGGTGAACTGAACCACGTTCAGTTCAATCCCCTAAAGACACAAGTTTGCGCGTTTACCACTAAGAAAACCCCATTTGTCGTATCACCGCTCTTCGAGAGCACTCCTCTTAATGCCTCGCCAAGTATCAGAATACTGGGTCTCGACATTTCGAGCGACTGTCAGTTTCGTGGTCATCTGGAGAGCAAGGCCAAGTTGGCCTCGAAGAAATTGGGAGTGATTAATAGAGCGAGGCAGTACTTCAAACCTGGCCAAAGACTTGCGCTCTATAAGGCGCAGGTCCGGCCTCACATGGAGTACTGTTCTCATCTCTGGTCCGGATCACCCCAATATCAGCTTCTACCATTTGACCGCGTACAACGGAGAGCCGTTCGAATTGTTGGGAACCCGGTGCTCTGCGAACGGCTGGACTCTCTGGCATTGCGTAGAGACGTGGCTTCTTTGTGCGTCTTCTACCGCATTTACAACGGGGAGTGTTCCGAAGAACTATTCGATCTGATGCCTGCCGCCGAATTTCATCACCGCACAGCGCGCCATCGCCTCCAATACCATCCTTACCACCTGGATGCGTGGCGATCCTCCACTGTGCGGTTCTCAAGGACATTTTTTCCACGTTCCACTCGCTTGTGGAACGAACTACCTTCGGCGGTATTTCCAGATCGGTACGACATGGGTACCTTCAAAAAACGCGTTTATTCCCACCTACAAGGCCGGCAACACTCCTGTAAGTCCTCGGATGTTGCAGGAGTTCATGGGCGGCGGTGATCACGTCCATCTGTGACCCGCCAGCTCGTTTGCCCTCCTCTTACATAAAAAAAAAAAAAAAAAAAAATATTATTCACCTTCACGCCATATCCCTTGCGGGGTAGCCAGAGACGACGGAGCGCCAAACGCTACGGTCTCTGCATACCTCTTTCGCCTCGGCCACAGACATCAACTTCTTCATACATGCCCTCCGGGGGGTCCTCATGCTTTTTACGTGACCTTCCTCCAGTATCGTAGCTACTGTATTTTCGAAGGTCACTCGAGGCCTCCCCCTGTCTCTCTTACCGCTCACTTTTCCCATATAAATCTTTTTTACCATTCTTTCATCACTCATTCGTTCAACGTGCCCAAACCACCTGAGCACGTTCTTCTTCATTCTCACCGTGACATCTTCGCTAGTAACTGCCATTCTGTGGATCTCTTCATTGCGGATTCGATCAGCTAGACTGACTCCGCATATTCTGCGAAGAGATCGCATCTCCACAGCATTCATCTTTCTTACATTCTTCTTCTGTGTTACCCACGTTTGGCTGCCGTATAACAGTGTCGGTAGCAAAACAGCATTGTGTACAGCCAAACGTGCAGCTATACTGACGTTTTGCCGTCTCAACAATGCAGTCAAAGCACCATTGACTCTGTTACCAGCAGCAATACGCCTTTCCACATCCATTTCGTATCTTCCGTCTCTGCTAAACATACTTCCCAAATATACCACTTCATTCACTTGTTCTATTATCTTATCATTCACGTTGATCTTACATTCTGTTCTTTCTTCATTTCTTTCAAATATCAGAACCTTCGTCTTATCTACATTCAGGTTAAGACCATTAACTTCACACCCATCTTTCAGAGTGGTGACCAACGCCTGCAAATTGCATTCTGATGATGCAATGAGCACTGCATCATCAGAATACATAGATATACAATATATAATATACCAAACTAATTATAACATAATAAAATACGTCTATTCACTTACTCACACCTTGAACATAATCACATAGAGTCATATATATTGTCTTCTGGTTATAAAATGATTAGTGTTAGTTCATTATTGAAACGTGTAATTTAATTACGGGCAGTTTCTTTATTATCCTTATAATATATTTCACATGCTGTCAAAAGCATTCGATCTTTTCTTCTTCGTTGAGAAATACCTTACATAATAAGTAACAAAAGTAACTCTGAACTTAATGAAATAGGTATCTTTTAATACGCTATGTTTATTTATTATTATAGTATTAAGAAACATAATCATAATAATAAATCCTATTATTTATGAAATGCAGTTATTAATGATTCATTTAAAATAATGAAATCTTTTAAGTAAGGTCCAAAAGTATTCTAAAATCAAAAAAATGTGACTCTATAATTCAATTCGTATCCGAGTACTTGCCACTGCGATAAGTGCATATCATTGTAATCTGAAGGATAACCCTTCATTGAGCTTTATTCACTTCCATTCTATCTACATTTGTCTTTGGAAAAGGGTTAATGAAAATAGGAAATTTATTAAAATAGGGTTTATTATTACAGACTGTTTTATCAAATGTTCATATTCAAAGCAAAATATGTTTATGGTTTGTTTTGAATATGAGCATATGGTTGTAAACAACTCCTATCACTTAATTAAGTTTGGTGGCAGCGAAGGATACAAAGAAAAACAATTATTTTATAAAATTATATTAAAGAGTTACAATTAAAACTTATAATTAATTAATACTAAAAAAAGGTGATTCCAGGTCAGCGATTGACCCAAGAATGAATATATTTTATCCTCGATTCCCATCGATAGTGAGAACGCAAGCCGTATGGTGTCGTCTTCAGGATACTCGAATCGTGGTGTCAGCATTTAACCGTGTGAAACCAAGTTGGTTCTTACTATAAGAATTGCCCTTGGCTATGCTTGCGTAACACCTCCCCCCGTAGAACAGCGACTATTGAAGACCTTCGTTGTAAATTGCGCTGGAAGTTCTGATTCATCCCTTTGAGTTTTTTGGATGGTGTGTTTCGTATGTTTAAGTCGGTATTTCCGGTATGCAAGGCCGCTAATTAGTACACATGCACCAAATAGTAACGTATATAAAGGTATTGTTGTATGGTAGACGCTTATATCGTTGGTCTTGCTTAAGTTTACTGGTGACTGTAGAATAACCTCTCTATTGGTAGCGAGAAGGTTAGTCAAATTAATGGAGTTTAATTTGAATATCAGATGTGCTGCTGAACTGAGTGTATTTTCATTAGGGACATCTATTATCTTCAAGGCTTGACCTTTTAGTCGATCGTTGAGGTTCGAAATGATGAATTCTGTTGTTTGAATGAAACAATCATATGGAATTATAGCGAGATAACTTCCTTGCAACATCTTGTAGATATCTTGATCGCAGGACAAGCGTACTTTAGTAAGAGTTGGAAAGCTAATGGTGTAGTGGCGATCGTCGAGTTTCTCGTAGGCTGACGTAAGTAGGGATACGGTGACTGGTTTACATTCGGGGAGTTTTTGCTGCGTAGTAACGAGGTCTGTTACACAATCCGGCGATGTAGGACTATGTATGTTGTGTATCTCTTCACATAGATACCCTTTAGTGACCTTCGGGCATTCTGCCTCTGTGTACTTGAAATCTTTCAGATGGATTGCAGGGTATTGGAAGTGAGGGACAGGAATCTCATGATTTTCGTTAGTTACTATGGATATCTTATATAAATCATGTGTGGAATAGAAAAATTAGGAATTGATATACTATGATTATTTCTTTAACTGTATCATATTTTAATATTCTCTCGCTCGTATATTTAATACTTTATTACTACCATATATACTACGTTACTTATTAATTATAGTTCTATCAGAGTTTAAATTAAAAACTTCATAGTCAGCTGTAAATGTTGTTTACAAAAGCTAAAAAATTCTGTAGCTTAGATATCTCTTATGATAACCTATCAACGTTATCGCTAGTTATGAGAATAGTTAGTCTTAAATCAACAAATTGAAATAATTCCTGGGTTTTTTTTTAGATTTTGACTTATATTTTTTTACTAATGCTGCTAGGTCTACTTCTACAAACTACAGCTACTCGATTCTTTTGAATAGAAAATCTAAAACTAATTTAAAACACTACAAATAGACAAATAAAAAAGTAATTCACTCAGAATATATCGATGTATGCTTTAAAGTTCTAATTAACTTCAAAAAATACTTTAAATAGTAATTTACTTGAAATTAAAAAAAATACTTAGATTAGGTAAAGATTAAGGTTAAAAATTAGGAAAGGTAAGGACTTGAAAGATTCAGAGTACTTACATGAAAATGATTTTCTTGCCGAATCGATTTTCGGATTCACCTCCGCTGGCCTCCACGATGTATGTAGATTCGGATACTCGAAATCGGTTAGTCACGCGGGATCTCGCACCGATATTAGGGGAAATCTTGACGCGACGCGTACCGAATATATCTCGAATATCCTACCGACTGCGCCAATTAAGTTTTGTGGCAGCGAAGGATGCAAAGAAAAACAATTATTTTATAAAATTATATTAAAGAGTTACAATTAAAACTTATAATTAATTAATACTAAAAAAAGGTGATTCCAGGTCAGCGATTGACCCAAGAATGAATATATTTTATCCTCGATTCCCATCGATAGTGAGAACGCAAGCCGTATGGTGTCGTCTTCAGGATACTCGAAGCGTGGTGTCAGCATTAAACCGTGTGAAACCAAGTTGGTTCTTACCATAAGAATTGCCCTTGGCTATGCTTGCGTAACAACTTTTTAAATATTTTTTACTTAAAATAATACACCAATATAAACATATACGGAATGGAAAATACATGGGCATAAAATGTATACCGTCCCTATTGGATAATCAAATTTATTCTTTTTAAATATCACCGATTTTTTAAATATATAATCCATAAATTTAACCAAAGAAAACTAACCAGTAAAAAATACTAAACACACTGTGATCACAGCACAGACACTACGTCATGCGATCAAACTACGGCGTGTTCCGACTGAAGCATGGTTCATATTGTATATAATGTTATAATTATTGTTCAGGGAGATATCATCAAACAATAATATTTTAATAATAAACTAGATTATTGAAAATTTTATTAACCCATATTATCTATACTTATAATAAATCTGTAGAGAGGTCAATTCTGTACATGAAATATATTTACAAAATAAGTAGCAGGGGGTGATAAGTGTTCGATACTGATGCCAAAAATGCAGTTAAAAAAATTTTTGTCTGTCTGTCTGTCTGTCTGTCTGTTTGTATGTTATTTATAGAAAAAAAAAACTACTCGACGGATTTTAACGAAACTTAGTACAATTATTCTTTATACTCCTGGGCAGGTAATAGTATACTTTTCATCACACTACAATGAATAGGAGCAGAGCAGTGAAAGGAAATGTTGAGAAAATGGGAGAAGTTGCTTGATTTTTTAAGCTTCCGTCGCGTGTGCAGCCTTAATGGTTAGAGCTACATAGAAACTATGTATAACGGAAATATTCTACATAAAAATACACTAAAAATATTCCAAGACAGCATATATCTACCTTTTATAGTTAACTCACAATAACACGCATAACTCTCGATAGCTTAGCAGTTCGGAGATTTCTTATTATATTTGTTTACTTTTACGTTTATAAAACCAATAATGCTCACCATCATTCCTAATTAAAAAAAAAATAAACATTAGCACCAATTCAATAAAAAAAGAATCATTGAAATCGGTATAGAAACACCAAACTTATACTTACTTACATGAAATACGCCAACAAGACATCGCGCGTGAATAGTGAATCAAGCTATAAGGATTATTTTTGCGTAACGGTTGCCGCGCTCGACGGGGCTCGCGGCGGCAGAGTATAAAAGGGGCGGGAGGCGAGCGCAAGCGTCATTCAATATTTGGCTGTTGATGCGTTCAGAGTGTTGAACTTTATTGACAGACAATAATTGTTATTTTATAAACCGTGCTTATCAGCGCGACTTTTTGTCTTTAAATAGTTTATTTTAATTTCTTTTGTTGTTATTTTCTAAATTAGTTTTAGTTTTGTTTAAATTCTTAACTATTAATAGTTCCTATTTTATTTCTTTTTAAGTAGATTTAGATTCGATTTTTAGATTAGATAATAGATAGATAGATTAGATTATTGTTAGATTTTTAGTTACTGATAGGTTAGTTTTGGGCATTTTATGTTTAGTTTTTTTTGTATTGAGTAGATAAAAGCGTAGGTAGGTACTTTTATTAATTATAGTATTCATAGGTATTTTTTATTTATTTTTAAGTGAAGTAGGTATAGGTAGATATTGCCTACTATCTACCTATACTGCACACGTGTTTTAGCTTTATTTTCATTTCTTTTTTTTTTTGTACCTAAGTTGTAGGTAGGTAGGTACATATTTCTTAGTTTAATTCTATTAGAATATTAGGTATTTAAGTTTAAATAGGCACTTAGATTTATATTTTTTTATTATATAGCAGCTGTACTTAGAACATCTAAGGTTTTTTTTGTATTAGCATAGGTACTTTGATTAATTACAGTAGTTGTAGGTATTTCTTATTATTCATTTTTAAGTGAAGTAGGTAAGTGTAGATAGTATTGCACACGCATTAAGTATAGCTTTATTTTCATTTTTTATTCTTTTGTAATTTGTAGGTACCTACGTACATATTTATAATTCGATTAGAATATTATTTTAGTTTTAATAGGCACTTAGATTTATATTCTATTTATTATATACTTAGCTATAGTTAGGACCTCTGACGTAAGTTTTTTGTTGGGTAACTAAATAGAATTTAAGTTACCGTCGATTAAAAATAAAATAAACGATGCCACCTAAAAAACGACCATCTTTATCTCGAACTTCGAGTCAAGCTAGGAGAATGAGAATGACGCGTTCTCAAGAATCGGAAGAGGAAAGAGCACATCGGTTAAACTCTATGAGAGTTAGTGCCTCAACATCTCGAGCTAATGAAAGCTCTCCAGAAAGAGAGATGCGATTAGCAGCTGAAAGAGCGAGACGAGCTACAACACGGGCTTCTCAAAGCTCTTCTCAACGAGAGCTAAGGCGTTCCATTGACCGGGAACAACATGCGTTATCCCGAGAAGCTGAAACTGCTTTACAACGAGAATTGCGACTCACAGCTGACCGCGAACGGCATACATTATCTCGCGAGTCTGAAACCTTCACTGAGAGGGAATTACGGCTTACAGCTGACCGCGAACGTCATATTTTATCTCGCGAGTACGAAACCTTCACTGAGAGGGAATTACGGCTTACAGCTGACCACGAACGTCATATTTTATCTCGCGAGTCCGAAACCTTCACTGAGAGGGAATTACGGCTTACAGCTGATCGCGAACGTCATATTTTGTCTCGAGAATCTGAAACTTTTACTCAATATCAAGACCGTTTGACAAATGATAGGGCGCACCATAACATGATTCGATCTCTTGAAGATGAACATGAGCATGAACAACGACTAGAGTCGGGACGCGATTATTACAATTCTTTGAGACAAGAACAATTGATTACTTTATCTAATGAAAGATTAAGAATTGAAAATATTCGGTCGCTAGAAACAGAAGAACAGCGAGAGGCCCGTCTTACTGCAGATAGATTTCGACATGGTCTTAATGACTTAGATATACACGTGGTAGATCAATCTACAAATTCGGTGGCGTAGTCCGATAAATATAAAAGTGGGTTTGCTTATAACCTCACAATTGATTACAGATCATCTTCTGAAATAGGCGATATGAACGTAGTATGTTCCTTTTGTAATGCTTCGAAGTGGAGGAAGGAGTCTGCTGGTTTCTGTTGTTCTGGAGGTAAAATAAATTTGCCTTCGTTCGAAGACCCACCGGAACCTTTAAAATCACTACTTTTAGGGGAACATTTGCAATCCAAACAGTTTTTAGATAATATTCACACTTATAATAGTGCATTCCAAATGACATCCTTTGGTGCTAAACAAATCTCAGAAGGCCCTTTCATGCCTACTTTTAAGGTACAAGGTCAGGTTTACCATTTGATAGGGTCCCTTTTGCCTGAAGAACAACCTAAATTTCTTCAAATATATTTTGTATCCGATTACAACGAACAGTCGAATATAAGAAATCAATATTTTCCGAATTTAAATACTGAACTCATTTCACAACTTCAGAACATGTTACATCAGGTTAATTCGTACGTATGCAGTTTTAAATCGGCATTAGAAGCCCTTTCTCAAGATGGTAATAACAATTATAAAATTGTTATAAATGCCGATAAGCGTCCAACTCAGGAACACCCTGGGCGTCATAACGTTCCATCCACGAATGAAGTTGCTGTAGTACTGGTCGACCAGGAATGTGATAGGCGTGATATCGTTATACGTTCCAGAGACAATCGTTTGCAACGTATTTTCGAAACCCACAGGGCTTACGACAGTTTGCAATATCCTATGATATACTGTCGAGGGGAAGACGGTTATAATTTCGCTGTATACCAAACCGATCCGCGCACAGGCGCACCTAATTATAATAAAAAGGTGTCATGCCTTCAATTTCATTGTTACCACCTGCAAGTGAGACGGAATAGATTGGTATACTTTCAACGTTTTCGTGGCTTATTTAATCAGTTTATTGTTGACATGTACGCAAAAATTGAAACCGAAATATTAGTTTATATACGATCTAATCAAAGGCAGCTGCGCGCTGAAGAATACGTGCACCTTCGCGATGCCATGCAGCAAGATAACGATACTGTGAATATGGGTCGTTTAGTTATTTTACCCTCTTCTTTTACTGGTGGTCCACGCTACATGCATGAACGTACTCAAGACGCTTTTTGTTACGTAAGAAAATATGGACGTCCCGACTTATTTGTTACTGTAACTACCAATCCCAAGTGGGATGAAATCACTCGGGAGCTTCTTGAGGGTCAGGCACCGCATGACCGCCATGATATTATTGCAAGAGTGTTTCATTTAAAATTAAAATCAATGATAGATCTTCTTACCAAAGATAACATTTTTGGAGAAGTATTGTGTTATATGTATAGTGTTGAGTGGCAAAAACGCGGCTTACCTCACGCACATATCTTGCTTTGGTTAAAAGATAAGGTTCGACCTAATGATGTAGACAGATTAATCAGTGCTGAAATTCCAGATCCGACTGCAGATCCCCTGTTATACGACATTGTTAAAACTCATATGATACATGGTCCATGTGGTGCATTTAACGCAAATGCTCCTTGCATGCAAGACGGTCGTTGCACTAAAAGGTATCCAAAAGCATTAGTGGATGAAACTGTAACAGGACATGATGGATACCCATTATATCGTCGCCGTTCAAGAGACAATGGTGGTTTTACTGTTGAAAAGCGAATGTCTGGACAACAGGTTACTTTAGATAATAGGTGGGTCGTTCCGTATTCGCCTGTATTGTCCAGAGCATTTCAAGCTCACATAAATGTAAAAAAAGTGTAATAGTGTAGAGTCAATTAAATATATTTGTAAGTACATTAACAAGGGCAGTGACCAAGCTACGTTTGCGTTAAGAAATGAACATGATGAAGTTACTAGATTTCAGTCAGGCAGATATATCAGCTCTTCAGAAGCTGTGTGGCGGATCTTAAGTTTTAATATTCACGAAAGATATCCACCTGTGACCCATCTGGATGTTCATCTGGAAGGCGGTCAACGTATATATTTTAACGCCGAAAATGTTACAGAACGATTAGAGAACCCTAGACAAACAACTTTATTGGCATTCTTTCGACTTTGCCAAACTGATAATTTCGCAAAGTCTCTTTTGTATGAAGAAGTTCCATCGTATTATACCTACGATAAACAACGAGGTGTCTTTAACCGTAGACGCCGAGGCAGGCCTGTAGATGGCGAGACAGGTATTTTCAAAGAACATGTTCTTGGTAGAGTGTATACTGTTCATCCTAACAACGCAGAGTGTTTTTATTTGAGATTATTATTACATACAGTGCGAGGACCAACATCATTTATAGATTTGAGAAAAGTAGACGATGTTGTTTATCCAACTTATCATGCAGCTTGCCAAGCGCGTCATTTGCTTGAAAATGATCAACATTGGGATGACGCTTTAGCAGAATCCTGTGTTAGTGATAATCCACGACGGTTACGCCATTTATTTGTAACATTACTCACATTTTGTAATTTATCTGATCCTGTCCAATTATGGGAAAAATATAAAGAAAAATTTGCAGAAGACTTTCTTCGGAATTTATCTCACAATAATGAAGGCGCAACTAATGATAATTTTCGAGATCTGGCTATAAATCAGTGCTTATTAGCTCTTCAGGAAGACTTAACAGCAGTAGGCGGTAAATCACTTTGTGAATATGGTTTGCCAACGCCAACCTCAGTCGGAGAGGTTACCAATAGGGAATATTCCGCAGAGATTGGTTACAACCCAATGGAACTGCTGGTAACATTAGAAAACGGTGTCCCAATGATGACTGCAGAACAACGCTTAGTCTATGATCGCGTGTGCGAGAGTGTGCAGAATAATTTAGGAACAATATGGTTTTAAGATGCACCTGGAGGAACTGGGAAAACTTTTTTGACTAAATTAATATTAGCTTATGTTCGAAATCAGCGTAAAATCGCTCTTGCCGTGGCTTCATCAGGTATAGCTGCAACGTTGCTACCAGGAGGTAAGACTGCTCACACTATGTTTAAAATACCAATTAATTTAGATCGCACGGAAAGTCCAACCTGTAGTATTTCAAGAAATAGCGACAAAGCTAAGGTATTGCGTGAGTGTAATTTAATCGTATGGGATGAATGTACGATGGCCCATTGAAAAGGAGTAGAAGCAGTAGACAGAACTCTAAGGGACATAAGACAAAATGATCGACCAATGGGCGGTATTACGGTTTTATTTTGTGGTGATTTCCGACAAACCTTACCGGTAATACCACGGGGAACCCGAGCTGATGAGATTAGGGCTTGCCTGAAAAGCTCTTATTTGTGGCGTGATATACAATCGGTGCATTTGACTATAAATATGCGAGTGAGAACTGGAGACAACGCAGATAATCGTGAATTTTCTGATACATTATTGAAGATTGGTGAAGGTACCTATCCACAACTACACCAAGGAAAACTTATTCTGACACCTGAGTTATGTTGTATAGTGCAATCCCAACAACATCTTATATCTTCGGTTTACGGTGACATAACAATTATATTAAATAGGGACAATTCTTGGCTTTGCGAAAGGTCCATTTTGACTCCTCGCAATGACCAGGCATCTGAAATTAATAATAAAATACTGTCTAATATACAGGGAGAAAGCAAAGTTTATAGTTCAATAAATAGAATGGTTGATGAACAAGAAGCCACTAATTACCCGATAGAATTTTTAAATTCTTTAAGTATGCCTGGACTACCTTCTCATATAATTTGTTTAAAAATTGGCATACCGATAATTCTGCTCCGAAATTTAAGACCACCTCAACTTTGCAATGGAACTCGGCTAAAAGTAACCCAGTTGCAACAAAATGTAATCGAGGCTCAAATTTTAACAGGTTGCGGTGCAGGAGAAACTGTCTTTATTCCCAGAATTCCCATAATACCAAATAATTTTCCATTCCAATTTAAAAGAACGCAATTCCCAGTATCGGTGTGCTATGCTATGACTATCAATAAAGCTCAAGGGCAGACTTTTCGTGTTGCTGGAGTAGATCTCGGTGTTAGCTGTTTCTCGCATGGTCAATTATACGTCGCTCTTTCCCGGGTTAGCAATTCTAGGAATCTTTACGTTCACGTGCCGGACGGGTCGATTCTTAACATAGTCTACCCAGAAGCTTTGCGCTGAAACATTTTAATTTGATCTAAAAATATTAGCAATATATTATCTTAATAAAAAACAAGGAGTTACACGCTGACCGAGTCGTGGGTATAGCGTGGGTATATTATAATATTCTGCGGTTACTTATATTTTTCAACAGTTTTGTGGATTGGCATATTATATTACTATTGCCCTTCTAAAATACGAAAGTGAATCTGCCTGTTACGTCAAAAGTATGAGGGAGGACATCTGCTAATTTTTTTTCGAAAAACGACGGAAACGCGGACGAAGTCGCGGGCAAAAGCTAGTTATAAATATAATGCTACATAATTTTATAATAGATAGTTAATTTACCAAGAAAATTTAATTAAATTATCTTGATAAATTAACTTTTAATTATTATTATTAATTCAATTGGATTATAATACAAATAATATTCTGAACCATAATTCTAATAGAATTGCTTAATAAAAATAATAAATGTTTAAGAGTGACTACCCCTAATGTTGACATTAATAATAAGTCAACATTATACTATATTTCATTACAATCCGTCTCCTATATTTCTACTTGATATTCTAATATAAACAAAGGTTTGCATAGGTTAAGCTTTGGAGGATGAATGGACATATATTTCTGGCGACTAATTTCTGTTAATCTAAGTTCTGTTCGTTAAAGAGTACTTCATATTTCATTAAAGGTATTGAAGGTAGAACACAAACCTTCTATTTCACGTTTCTAGTTATTTACTTAATTTATTTTTGCTTATTTTTTATGAAATTTCGAAAACTTTAGAAAACTTTCATAATATGACTAAGTTCAATTGTCAATTAAGAAGTTTGTTGAGATGAAGCTTCTTAGCATTCCATGGATTCATCATGCGAGTGTCGAGCTCATCGCGTTGCAAGAAGAAGAGCGGAGGAGCAAGGAGAGGAGGAGGACTTGCGACCCAGGGGTAGGTTTAAGGGGTTTAGTTATAGACTGTTTGAGCAATCTAAAACGAGGCTCCAAGAGTCGTTAAAAAATAAATTCAAAGAATTAAAAATGATGGCCGTACACAATGAATAAATTTATAAAAATTTAATTTATGAAAACAAAATAATTAAAAAAATCATAAAAAATTGTAATATACACAAAATACTGGAAATAAAAATAATGATCACAATAAATCAATGTGTGGTTCTTTTGAGACCAAGGCGCTTTTAGTATCATCGTAGCCTTATTTTAAGTTGAAGAATGTCTTTACAGAAGGGCTTATATCGATTTCTCTTCTGCCACTCACATTTGAAGTACACAAGTGATCACTGATTGATTCAAAGTGGAAAATATATAAATAAAATAAACAAATAAATACAAACATATTTTTAATTGCTTGTGGCAATTTAATAACGATAAAAACTAAAACTACATGTTGTCTTGAAAGAAAAAAAATAAAAATGTAAGAAAAGAAATGAAAGGAAGAGAAATTTGAAATGTTGATTTTTAATAAATCTCCAGACGAGACAAAGGTTTTCTCTTTGACAAAGATACATTATTATTTTTATTTTTCTAGAAACAATCTTAACAAATAAAAGTAACATTTACAATTGCCCCATTAAGTAAAAAAAACGAATAACTTTCACTGTACAAACTACAATATAAGTCGTGTGCGAGTGAATTCAGCCATTATTTGAACAAATGTTTACCTGCTATTTCCTGTTTTTCTAAAACAACATTCAACAGCGCGGCAAATTGTCCTTTGTCTCTTTGGTAATATTGTTCTAAATATTGTTTTTAATCTTTTTAAAAGTTCATAATTCACCAAATATTATTCTTAATTTCAGTTTGTAAAGATATTTGAATGTAAATCTAAAAGAAACAATAATGTGAATACAGAAAGGTTGTTCTAGAGTTAATTAGTTATTTTAAGTGAAGTAATGCTGAGACATTCGTTACAGCGTCAATTAACTTCATATAACGATAAATAATTTAATGTCATGAACACATTTTTGAGAAATGTTTAATGTGCTTCTTATTATTTGATAAGATATTATGTCTTTATAAGGAAGAAAACAAAAATGATAAAAAAATATATAATATAAATTATAATTTTATTTAGTTCTATACATATATATATATATATTCTTTAACATGCTTTATTTTAAAGTAAAAGGCATGTTGATAATGCATGATCTTAAAATGTTTTATTTCTGCAAAAATATGTTTTAAACTTTAAAGACCCAACTGAGATTTAAACTAGTCACACTGATTAAAGATAAGAAGTACATGGTTACAGTTAGTGCTCCATTTGTCAGCTCATCGTACATAATGTCCTCTTTATCCCCGTTTATTTTAAGATATCATCAGTACCGTTGTATATACGAGAGCACTTTATAGGACAATAACCCTAAAGAACTACCCCGTTATGTTGTTTGTGTAATTTTGGGTTGGAAATATAATTTTTAAAAATATAACATGATACAGCTGATACTTCTGATGTAGTATATATATATATATTGTTTATGATTTTTGAATAATATTTTTTCGCAATACGAAATGGTGTGTTCAAGATTTTCTTTCATATTTGTTTTAAATTATTTATTAATTTAATTATTTATGATTATTATGTTATTTAAATTCGAAGTGAATGTAAATACCTTAAAAACATTTGGCCTGTGGCGTATCGCGTTGTAAATATCTTCTGTATAAAACCATTTGTTTTCGTTAATCTCTTTGTATAGTATTTATTTACAAAGAAATCATTATAATTTCCACTTCACAAAGGATAAGATATTCTTTAGTGTAGTGGAAGTAGATTAAAATAAATTGCTTACAAGTGTCTCGTTACAGTTGACAATAGTGAGAGTTCAAACGTTTATATTTTTTCTTTTTATCTTCTCTCATTCGTAATATCTATTTGTATGTAATTATTTTCATGTTGTATTTAAATCTGTTTCAGTATACACTTTTCAATATATAATGTAATTCATAAAATTAAACGATTAAACACTAAACTAATGAAATACAGATAAAAAAACTAGGAAGACAAAATTATAATTTAAAATCCCAGTTTCACTATATACTATACAAATCAGTTTATCATCTATCAGGAAAAATAAATGTTTGATAAGAAAAAGTATGTTTTTATTCATTTTCTATATTTTAATAAACAATATCCAAAACAGAATAATCATTAAATTATTACAGTTCTTTTTATCTCAATATATGTAATATATAAATATATATATATCTGTACATGTACATGAAATATAATGGGGGAGCGTACAATTTTAAATTTTTGAAACTTTCACAATCCTTGAAGAAAATGATATATACTCCAACAAAAGATAACCCCAATGATAACAGCGTTTCTTTATACATATACCTGAAAAAAATGTAAGACACTAACATGGCTCTCTCCCCGAGAGTGTCAAAACTATTTAATATAAACCGCTTCATAGTACCATTTGTAATGTAACATAAGGTAAAGAGTAATGTGTAAATATCAGAGGAACATATATATATCATTACATTTTTAGTTTCTGTCAAATGTTTGGATAATTCAATAAAACTCTAGTCGACCGAACATTGTAGCCCTAGGCATCTTATTATAATAGAGTTTCATATGGTGAATGGGACAGCCTGATGTCCATATTTCCTCTCTGTATCGCTATATGTCTCGGTATCCTCCATCCATCATTACTAATGAACGTCAACGCAATTTGCAAATATTCAATTGCAAACGACCATTGATGATTTATATGACAAGAGAAGAACATTATGATCTATATATTTGAAATTACTATATTTTTAAATATTTATATTTTTTTAATTGTGTTGTTTTAAAAAATCTCATTAGTCAATTTGATTGCTGTAATATATCTTATATATTGATATCTTTCACATTATTATTAAAATCTTTAATTTCGTTTTGATATCATAATAATACTAGAGTATATTTAGAACTATGTGATATTAAAAGTTATTTATAGCTATGATAATGAATGCTGTGGAGATGAGATCTCTTCGCAGAATATGCGGAGTCAGTCTAGCTGATCGAATCCGCAATGAAGAGATCCACAGAATGGCAGGTACTAGCGAAGATGTCACGGTGAGAATGAAGAAGAACGTGCTCAGGTGGTATGAGCACGTTGAACGAATGAGTGATGAAAGAATGGTAAAAAAGATTTATATGGGAAAAGTGAGCGGTAAGAGAGACAGGGGGAGGCCTCGAGTGACCTTCGAAAATACAGTAGCTACGATACTGGAGGAAGGTCACGTAAAAAGCATGAGGACTCCCCGGAGGGCATGTATGAAGAGGTTGATGTCTGTGGCCGAGGCGAAAGAGGTATGCAGAGACCGTAGCGTTTGGCGCTCCGTCGTCTCAGGCTACCCCGCAAGGGATATGGCGTGAAGGTAAATAAATAAATAATACAAAGAACTTGAAAAATGCTGCAATATAATATATGGAATGCATTAAAAGTTCAATTTATTAACAGTTGACAATAAATAATGCAGTTAAGTTTTTTAGCTTCTCTTATAATCATATTTTCTTTTCTACTTTTAATAATATAGTTACATAAAATCTGTTGAAAGAACGGTTACGATACATTATATATCGTAACCGTTCCAAATGTTGTCTAAAACATATGACAATGTTGACTTCTATGAGAAATAATATATTGATTGATTCCATATTTAATTGATGTTGTATATTATTGTCATATTTCATAAATTAACGTACGATACATGTAAATAATAATAATAATCAATGTTAAACATTTATTAAAGAGAAATACTAGAGATTTTCTCTAAGTCACTTGAAAATGGTATTTGAAATAAAATATACTGTTGGAAAATCAAACACGAGAATCTTCTCTCATTATCTTTCTTTGTTCCTGACTTCTCAGTTTATGTTTTACTCATAACAAAGAATAACAAACAAACATTCCTTAAACATAAAAAAATTAAGGATCTTCTCAAGTTTATGAAGTTGGGATTCAGTTAGTGTTTTATAGTATATGCTGATGATACTAGCCGCTGAAGTTCGATCTTTAGTTCCGTAAATAGAAGACATTCTATAGGACGCATTTCTGCCATAGCGACAAAATCATTGAAAAAAGAAATTCAATAAACTGCTGTTTTAATTCAACGTTCAGTCAAAAAGGAATATTTTAAAATTCTATGTTATTTTAAATAGCATTACATATGTTACCATACAAATGACATTTTATTCATCTTTAAAGATTTTTGTTTCAAATGGTCCTTGAAGTTAATTAATATATTTTGATTGATATTAAATTATATTATTCACTATTTACTTAATAAATAATTGAAGTTAATATATACTTTTAAATCTTATTAAGTAGGTTAGATTAGATTAATATATTAGATATTGTCCAATATAAATGGAATCTCATTTTGCTCAAGCTTCATTAAAAAATAATTCCTTTTTATATTCATTTATTAATTCAAATAAATATTAATATATTTATTGAAAGGTAACATTTTATATTATATATAATAAATATTTTCGACCTAATGTTTTAATACTTAAAGACGTGTTCGTATAGTATTTGTCATATTGGGTGCAGCAGCAGCAGCAGCAAGGTGAGAATGTTATTCGCAGATTATTAAATGACAGAGCTTATAGTAAACTGGGTTATTACAACATAAAACATTACTGTAATGTTAGGAAACGAGTCTGTTTAAATTACAACCACAATTGATCAGAGTGTGTTATAATATTGATTTACGTCTCCTTACGGGTAATAACATTACCCGTAAGGAGACGTAAATCGTTTAACGTTTAACTAATAATATCGATGAACGCGCACTAATGAAATAAAAATATATATATATATTAGCCAAAACTTTTCAGTTTTGACGAGTCGTTCACTACCAATTGAATTAGAAACATTTTTGCGAATTTGTAATAAAAAATATAATTTTATTTAATTTTATTCATTTATATCTACAATTGAATCTTATCAAAATCATTTTGGCTCATTTGAACTTCCACAATCAGACCCATCCATCTTCATTCCGCAGGATTATGTCACAAGTCTCGGCATAAATTATTCTTTTGTGATTGTATCTTTTGTCTTACTACTATACTCATACTTTATATAGACAAAAGACAAGGCTTTATACTTTATATAGAAAAGGAGCAAGTTATAATGGGATACAAATGGTTATTGGTTTTATAATTTGATCACATGATATAAAAAATCAAGACAATTATATACTGTCAAAATGTCCTTCCCGTTATAACCCTGTAGTTATATCTTTCTGTTACATTATAAAATGGCACAGGAACCGTACATTTAGCGCGCCATTAAATCCTATCTTCTTCTCTTGACTCAGTGATGTATAATACTTTCAAGCTTTTTAATCTTTCGAAGCGGATTAAAACATTTTTATCACAAACATCGCAGCCTGCAGCTAACTGGGACACAATAGCCATTCTTCATTCTTGGGTCTCCGGTCGTCCAGGAGGTTTGTATGCAGATAAAACTTTCCAGAACGAAAACGGAACTGAAAACGCACCGTATTGTGTTTTGCGACATAACCGCCGTACACATCATTAACCCTTCGAGTTGTTTCCTCAGCACTGGCGCCACGGTGGAACTCCTACTCGTAAATAACGCGATATTTCCACCCCGTATATCCTTACCTTTACCTTTGATTTTAACAAAAGGCATAATTTTTTAAACCTTAATATATTTAATTCAACAAGTTACTTATAATTGAGGATTAAAAACTTGATTTGTAAAGCCATTTTATATATTTTATATTTTTCTATTTATTTATGTATCTACCTGTATTTAAAAAAATATATACATATTATACGATTAAGTAATGTTTATTTACATTATTTAATCGTATAATATGTGTATATATACAACTATTACATAAAGCTCACAAAAGCTTACGTATTTATATTACATTGAAACACTAAGAAAGGTTTAAATATGCAAATCTATAAATCGGGGTGGTTCTATCTGTTCTATTACGCTCCGACTTCGACAATCTGCGCGTCACAACTCAAGCGGATTAATTACTTTCTGATTAATTTAATTTATATCACGTCGATAATATTACGAAACCAATTTACAACTTCCCATATTATAATTTCAATATTCGATTTAATTATCGAAATTTAATATTTGATTGAAGAGTACAGAAATATACAAGATATTTGAGAGTTACAATAGAAAAAGTAATCCTCATAACCATGTTCGTTTATACACAAGTTAACCTCTTAATAATATTTAACCAGGTTTCCTCAGCTTCTAAAAATTTGATTTAAACAATTGATAAAGCAGTTCTTTTGACCTCCCAGCTCACTGATAGTACCTAATTTAGGTACATAAATATGTTACAATTCTCAATATATGAAAAGCTATCAGAAAGATACTAAAACCACGTTACTTATTTAGTCTTTATCGAAGAAATGTTTAGAAAAAACTCAGATTGAGATGAGTTTTAATTTACATACGAATTACATGTACATTCTAAATATTTTGTGGATTTATTGAGAATTGTAATTGGGTAGAACTGATATCGAGTCTAAAGAAAGGGTGCTCTCAATTCAACCGTGGAAGTGAAATGTACAAAAAAATATAATTTATATTACCTACATGTCACAACCTTCAGTTAATAGTCTGATAGAACCTATAATAATAAGACATCAATTACTCAATAAATTTTTAACAAGATAAAGCTTAAATGAATTAAATTATCTACCCTTTATAATTTGAAACTGATTTTATTGATACTATTTGACAAAAATATTTCAATTATTTTCAAATTACAAAAATTAATTCAAATTTTGTTTTAAAATTAATTTAATTAAAGTTAATCCTCATAAATTTTAATTGAATTTTTCCAAGTTTCGAACTGCCTGATTTAAAATTTACTTTAAATTTAAATGAACGAAACGAAAAACGAAAAGGATAAAAATGTATTCTGTGACATTAAATATATAAGTAATGGGATATCGGAGTGTTTTTAATAATTCTGACGTCTTCATCCACTGGTCAAACGTCGTACAACTGCGCTACTTACCGGCGCCTTCAGCCACGAGGTCATGTAACCATCGAAACATCAATCTATCAATAATTACTAGATATAAAGTAAAAATCATAGTATGTCTAAAAATTGAAGACTTAGTTACAAAATCGTTGTTAAGTTATATTGTATTTATATACAACAATTTTAATTATCACGACCGCTAGAAGCTGATTCAGTATATAAAATTGATATCACTACTACTGGACACCCCCTTTAAACGTTATTATACAAAGTGAGAAAATGTATTACATATCACCTAGTAATGTCCTGATACAATCATATTATATCAGGGCTTCCTCCAAATATCGAGCTGACTGACTGACGCGCTGGCGGCGCTCCAGTGTTCATAAAAAGTCTGTGAACACCTCAGCGTCAAAGTATGAATTAAACGAGGTTTTTCTTAACAAAAAATATATTTATTAAATATTTTAACGTCTTTATTATGTTATTTCGGATTTTTTATTTTCATAATTATAAAATGTGTCCATAATATCGTGTCGTGTATCGTGTTGATATTAATTTTAATTCATTTTAAAGGAGTTTCTGTGTTATGTAAATAATATCATATTTGTCTACGTTTCATTTATTTAAAATTCTTAAAAAATAATCTTTTATCATAATCTGTTTCAATTAAATACAAACTTTACGCATATCAATGAGTGGTTATTACTTACAACTTTACGTATTGGTAAATCTCTGGCTAAACCTTACAATATATGCTTTAAAATGTGTATTGGAATAAACTAAAAAATTACATTACATTACATTACATTACATTTGGAATATATTGCGAAAATGGTATAAGTTGTGATATCCTATCTAAGTAACATCATAGGCTTCACAGTTTCACAGTTAGGTTGTTGTACACTTACAGGATATTCCCTATTAAGGGTCGAATTAAAACGTCTTCGAAGATAAGTTCAGATCCAAAACTTGTCCGAAGATACATAATAGCTGTGTAATCTTCCTCATACAAGTGTAATCTCTGTCGAAATTTAGTTTCAACTAACTTTAACTGATGCTCCGTTATCTCGGCATTACAAGAAACTGCAAGAATCAGTAAATAAATTTTAAATCCATATTGTTCATCTAAAAAGCTTCTCATACGAATAATTAAGTGCACTTCTGGTTTCCCTCTAACTGTATTACCACTAATGGTTCAATTCACAGTAAGTTTTATTAAACTCTAATGCTTCAACTGATAAAAGCGCCAAAATTGCATCTTAATCTGAAGTTATAACAATTAACAACAACAAATAAATGTAAATATACCTTAATAACAGTAATAAGGAAGAAAATGATAGTTTATTTCTTTTATTATAAGTAGGTGTTGCCTGCGACTGGTTTTGTGACCTACAGACGGTGACTTCAGGATTCATAAAAACACATTATTTAAAGCGTTGTGTATGTCAATCGCCTTTATCAAATATCCACATAAAGAAACTCTTAAAAACCTTCAACTTACATTAAAATAAAATAATTCAATTCAAACAACAGTAAACTCTTACATAAGTGTCAATAAATAAAAACAATTTTGTATCATTTAAAACGACCGTCACAAAATAATGTTCTCGGACAAATAAATTATTGCTTATTTATATATGTTTAAATATATATATATATATATATATATATATATATATATATATATATATATAAAATAAAAGTCATATATCAGATACATTTGCATTGTAAGCGATTCTAAATACGGTGCGTATTTGTTTAGAATTGCAATGTGTCCGATCTGTTTCCGAGCCAAACCCAAATTTCCATATTCAAAGCGCTCAAACGCTTATTCCAAAACGTCAAATACTGCATTTCAAAGTTTTTGTCTTTCATAAAAGATATATTGTTCTATAACATGACGTATAAAATGGATTAGAACAGTTTTTGCTGTCGTGTCTCTGTAATACTAAAATAGATTTAAAAAAATAGTTTATACAAAAATGTACTCCATTCTTTTTGTTCAATTTTATTCAATTTTATTAAAACCTTTTGAAATATGTCATCTTATATCTTTTGATGTCGTTTCTGTGAGTGTGGATGTATTGTATGTAATAACGGGTTAAGGAATCGAAGCAATAAAAATTATTATTTTCTTATTAAAAAGACATTCATTTTCAAGAATATTTTCATGATCAATTCTTAAATCTGTCTGCCTTTGGTCTGTAAAGAACACATCATAAGGAATCTGCATTTATGTATCCTGCCCTTATCAATAAATTTCATTCTTTATTTACTTTTTAAACTGTCTGTGTGTAGAAAAAATTCTATGAAATGTAACCCATAAATCCTCAGTGTGCTGGATTAAGTTCCGCACGCTTTCCTAAATTGTTATTGAGGCATGTACCCAGCAGTGGAATTTTGCATATACTGATACTTTAATTAGAGACTTTTAATGAAAATATAGACATTACTTTAAATTAGGTTGAAATTTTTTCCAATGAATATTTAATAATAATCTCTATAATTTTCTATAAACATGTTGAGTTTTCCAGAGGTTACAGATTCGAAACCTGCCCATGTCGATGAATTATTTTTTCAACATTAATTTTAAAAAATAAACTTGTTAAGGAATGGAACTTAAAGAACATCATAGGAAAATTCTGATATATTGTTTGTGTAGAATAAATTAAATATATATATATATATATATATATATATATATATATATATATATATATTAGCAAAACTTGTAATTGATACTGGTTATACATTCAAAGATTGATTGAACATTTTATAGGTATAAATAAGATTAAATATATTATTATTACGATATTATATTATTGTATTGAATCGATTAGTTTTTGCATTTGTTTCTTAAATTTTTAATAATTCATGTTATTATATTTCAATTATATAAAATTTCAATAATATCGCGTGGACGTAAACTTCCACATGAAATATCTCACGATCTAGGAACATCACAATAAAATGCAAATGAACCTCACCTGATTTATAGCTCAATTTATAAACTTATATCTTTAAAATACTTACGTGTTTCAAAATATATAATAATCATACGAGAAGCGGTTAGTCTTTCTGTAGCAAGAGCGCAGAGGGGTATAACAACCACCAAAAAATCAGTAGAGTTCGTAAAGGCAGGTTCGTCCAAAAAATCTAAATTAAAACCTTATTCCATCTTGGACGCGTCTCCTGATTGGACTTTCATGATGGACAAGTATGAAAGGCAATACAAAATCCCCGGGGATGTTTGTGTTTCGTTATCTAGGCCGGACTTATTCCTGTATTCAAAACAACTAAGGCGCGTTATACTTGTGGAGCTTACTGTACCCTGGGAAACAAACATACTTAAAGATCATACATTTAAGCTTAATAAGTATTACGAACTGTGTAACGAACTGATCAGGGATAAATTTATAGTTAATTTGTACGCTGTAGAAGTAGGAGCGAGAGGTATAACAGCAAAATCTCTCTACAATTTATTTAAGCATCTCGGCCTTTCTAGAACGATCATCAGTTCATTTCTGGAACGTATTTCAAAGGAAGCTTTAGTAGGTTCTTACGATATTTGGTTAGGTAGGGAAAGGAGCGTGAACAGTGAAGGTGAGCGTGTATGCGCATACTAAAGGGGCCCCTTAAACCTACACCTGGGTCGCAAGTCCCAGGCATTGTTTGCGCTCCTTTTCCTGCAACGCGAAAAAGAACTTCTGTTTAGAAGAAGCATAAAAGAGAGTTTTTCTTATTGCTTAATAGTAAATAAAAGATTTTTGTGTTTTTTTTGCACGCCTACCAATGTTCTTTCATGTACATTCTAAGGTTGGATGGTAGAGAATGTCTTTGTGGCATTAAAGACGGCCTTTTGTGCATTATTTTGTATATTGTGCAATGAAGAATTAAATAAATAAATAATAAGTGGTTTTTACTATGTTTATCAAAGATGTGTGATGTGTGTGATTAATTACTGGTTGATGATCACCATGTATCATAATATGAACCATCTGCAGGTTTTGCTGTTTTAATTTAAAAATCGCATCTTTTCGTGTCTTGTAGTAAACCCCCTGATGTATTATTCAAGAGTAGTAAGTTTCAGTTTTACAGTTACAGCAACTCAAATGGTGTCATCGTAATTAAGCTGAAGAAGTTACCTGCGAAGTGATGTGATTAAGCGACAAACAACTTATTAGAATTTTCAGTGCAATTGAATGTTTAGTTTAACAAGTAGAGTGCTAAAGTAAAAATATTTAGATTATTGTAAAACATAAAAACTAAAATCTATAATTTTATTATAATAAAGAAATAAAAATATTACATATCTAGAAAAGCAACAGTGCAATATTAAACTGAACCCTAAACACGCGAGTGTAAGTATTAGTTAAGGTGAAGTTTAATGTATCCGCAGTACGCTGTAGTCATACGATACATAATAGCTTCATCTTGTTATCTTAGAACATTGAAAATGATACTGGAATGAAATATAAAGTAATGTAAGTATTTAAATAGAAACTATTTTCATTTTCTAGGTCACTCCCAGAAATACATGCTCCTGAAACATTTGTAGTAATTTCTATTTCTATATGTTCCATGTTCTGTTTTTTATAAAAGTAGAAAATTGCTGTAAAATAGTTTCTTGTTATATACGCACTGTTCATTAAATAACAGCCGAGACGAAAAGTTTTAATATAATCTTTATGAAATTACACTGAGGTAATAATTTAAAGTAATACTTATAATGTCGTAACAAACTGTTAATAATATAACATTTGTCTATAATCAATTTACAGTAAACGTATAGAAGATAGTAAATAATAATGATGTGGAAGAGAGGCAAATTAATAAAATTAGATTGTTTAGAAGATAATATATATTACAGTTAGAAATCAAGTATTTGTCGTAAAAATCTATAATATAAAAATGAATCGCAAAATGAGTTGGTAAGCGCATAACTCAACAACGCATGGACCAATCTTAACATTTTTTTTTAAAATGTTCCTTGAAGTTCAAAGATGGTTTTTACGGCGAGAAAAATTCAAATAAATTCCAGGAAAACCCTAAAAGAGCCCTTTTCATTTTCCTATACAAATATTTTCTAACTAAATGTAGAGTCAATTTGAATTGTATTGCTATTCAATAAAGTTCATATTAAATTACAACCACTCATTGCTGTCTAAACAATATAGGTGTGTTGCTAACGTCGAATAGTCAATTCGCGCTTTATTGTCGCTGCACAACGTCCAAATTTAATCAAATATATGTGTTCACCCGACCAAATTGAAAAGTCAAAAAATGTAAGAGCTATAAGATTTGATTGGCCTTGGAATATTCTTTCTTTTGTTTCAGTTTCGGAATGCGACATAAATTGTCATCAGTTTTCACGTCATTACATCTGTCAAACAAACTGCGTTAAAAAGCGTTTATAATATTTAATAATTAATTTTGATTGTTTTATATCGTGTTTTGCGCAAAGTGTTTTAATACCTGTGATTAATAATTATTTCATGTGACATAATTTAGGTAAGTATAAACGATATGCCTCCTATAAGACGAAGTAATTTAGATAGAAGTACCCGAAATGCTACAAACCAAACTAATTACCGATCTTATCATACTGCACATGAACGTGACGACCGAAATGAACGCGAAAGAATTCGTATATCACGAACGCGGGAAGCGAGATTCAACTAATAACCGCGGAAGTTTGAATCGAGCTGCTTTCAATTACGATTTGTCAATTGACTACAGTAACCACCAATGTGTTACTGTTGGATCTATGAACTTGGTTTGCTCTTATTGTAAGGCATTGAAATACAAAAATGAAGCAAATGGATTGTGTTGCGAAAATGGGAAAGTGAAATTGATACCATTGGATCCACCACCAGAGCCATTGTACTCATTGGTTTCAGGAATAGAACCAGATTCCATACACTTTTTGTCAAATATTCAACAATATAACAATTGCTTTCAAATGACGTCATTTGGGGCAACAAACGTAGTTCGGGAAAATTTCATGCCAACTTTTCAGGTATGTATTATAGCAGTTAAACATTATTATTTTAATGAACAAAATTTCCTGTTAACTAAGTAAATATGTGTCATTAACCTTCAGTTCCCTAAACCCTAACACATATATTACTTAGTCATAATATTATTTGGTGATTCAGTATTAGCAATACTTTTATTATTTTGAAACACAATATAATTATTTGATGATTGACATACCTAAGCATATCAATTATTATTCGATGATTCAAATTAGAAGACCGATATACTTTTTAGGAACAAATATTATTTATATTTGTCAAAAATCATTTTTTTTTATTTACAGGTACAAGGCCAAATATATCATAGAGCAGGTTCACTGTTACCAGTGTCAGATAGCAATTACAAATTCCTGCAAATTTATTTCATGGGCAATTCACCACAAGAAATTGATATGCGTTGTTTACATAACAATTCACTAAAGAGGTCTATTGTAAAACAATTACAAGCTTTATTTCATGAGCACAATCAATTGATTATGTTGTTTAAAACTGCACTGGATCTAATGCCATCTGATAATCACAAAATTGTAATCAGAGCTGATAAAACACCTGTTGGCCAACATGCATGACGTTTTAATGCACCAACTATTGATGAAGTTGCTATCGTTGTAGTTGGAGAAAACTTGGAATCCCGTGATATTGTTTTTCATCGTCGGAATGATCAATTACAACGTATAAAGGAAACACACCGCTCATATGACGCACTGCAATATCCCATAATATTTTGGCAAGGTGAAGTAGGCTATGATTGAACAAGATGATAAATCCCATTACAGGTAATAAAAAATATAAAATTAGCTAAGGAGATATATTATCAGTCACCATATTATTATTTTTTTTTAATTTTCAATGAAAATAAAAATATATTTTCAGGTTCTGAAACCAACAAAAAAGTCAGTTCAATGAACTATTATTCCTACCGCTTAATGATTTGTGAAAATGAAGACAATCACATACTCAAATGTCGGCGATTATATCACAAGTATGTTGTAGACATGTATGTTAAAATTGAAACGGAGAGATTAATATTCATCAGGTTGAATCAGACCAAACTCAGATCTGAAGAGTATATTCACCTTCGAGATGCGATTAATACTGATGGAAATGCACAGAATGTTGGTCGGATGACTATTCTTCAGCAACATACATCGGAAGCCCTTGACATACGCATGAATATGCTCAAGATACCATGTCATATGTTCGTCATTATGGTACAGCAGATTTGTTTATCACATTTACATGCAATCCACACTGGGTAGAAATCAAGCAGGAGTTATTCCCGTGGCATGCACCTATTGATCGTCATGATATTACAGCCAGAGTCTTTAGACAAAAGTTGAAATCTTTAATTGATTGCATTGTGAAACATTATGTGTTTGGATAGACACGCTGCTGGATGTATTCTGTGGAGTGGCAGAAACGGGGATTGCCACATGCACACATTTTGATTTGGTTAGTTGAAAAGATAAGGCCAAATGAATTGATGCAGTAATTTCAGCTGAAATTCCTAATGTAGAAGTAGATCCTGGATTGCATGAAGTAGTTATTAAAAACATGATACATGGTCCCTGTGGAACTCTTAATCAAAATTCACCGTGTATGGTGGATTTTAAATGATCAAAGCGATATCCACGACATTAATATCTGAAACAATCACTGGTAATGACGGTTATCCTTTGTATCGTCGCCGATCGATAGCAGACAATGGAAGATCAACAATTGTCAAATTAAATCAACAAGATATTGAAATCAACAAGATAATCGCTGGATTGTTCCATATTCACCCATTTTTCAAAGACCTTCAAAGCGCACATCAACGTTGAATCTTGCCATTCAGTAAAATCTATTAAATACATTTGCAAATATGTAACCAAAGGGAGTGATATGGCTGTGATTGGTATTAATGCAGAGAATTCCAATGATGAAGTTACCCAATACCAAATGGGTCGCTATGTTAGTAGTAATGAAGCAGTTTGGCGAATATTTTCTTTTCCTATTCATGAGAGACACTCTACTGTTGTTCATTTAGCTGTGCATTTAGAAAATGGACAAAGAATATATTTTACAGCACAGAACGCAGTAGAAAGAGCTGTACAGCCACCATCTACAACATTAACCAGTTTTTTTGAGATATGCCAAAACGATGCTTTTGCTCGAACATTGAATTATTCTGAAATGCCAAAATATTATCCTTGGATTCAATCCTCAAGGAGATTTATACGACGAAAACAAGGAAAACCACTTCCAGGATACCCAGATGTATATTCTACCGATGCGATTGGTCGAATTTATTCAGTACATCCAAGCAATGACGAATGTTTTTATTTACGACTGCTATTAGTCAATGTATGTGGCCCAACATCGTTCCAACATGTACGAACTGTTAATGGTGATTTGTGTGGATCATACAGAGAAGCTTGCCAACGTTTGCGATTGCTAGACAATGATGCTCATTGGGATCAAACTCTCAATGATGCTGTAATATCGTCACAAGCTCATCAAATACGAACATTGTTTTCTATAAACATATCTACATGCTTCCCATCAAACCCAAAGGATTTGTGGATCAAGTACAAAGATAATATGTGTGATGATATTTTATATCAAATACGGATTAGAAGGGGAAATCCAAATATACAAATAAGCGAAGAAATTTACAATGAAGTATTGATTTCAATTGAGAACATGTGCTTGATGATGTCAAACAAACTATTATTTCGATTAGGCCTGGCCGCGCCCAGTCGTCCAATACATGATGCTTTTAACCAAGAGTTGCATCGAGAAAAACTGTATGATCTCAACACTTTGAAAGAATTAATTCAAACAAATCTTCCACTATAGAATGAATAACAGAAATATGTATTTGATACACTTATGAAAGTAATAAATGATAAAAGAGGAGGGATTTACTTCTTAAATGCACCTGGTGGTACAGGAAAAACTTTTTTGATTTCATTGATATTAGCAACAATTTGCTTACAAAATAAAATTGCACTTGCACTCGCTTCGTCGGGAATCGCAGCAACTTTGCTTGAAGGTGGTAGAACAGCTCATTCAGCACTAAAATTACCATTAAACATGCAAAGCAACGAAACTCCAACCTGCAACATTTCGAAGAACCCTGCAATGGCAAAGGTTTTGCAGCAATGTAAATTGATTGTTTGGGATGAATGCACGATGGCACATAAAAAATCTTTGGAGGCTTTAGATAGAACCTTACAAGGTCTCCGGAGCAATCATAACCCATTTGGTGGTGCAATGATTTTATTAGCAGGAGATTTTCGTCAAACATTGCCAGTGATTCCACGATCAACGACAGCTGATGAACTTAATGCATGTTTAAAGTCCTCCAATTTGTGGAAACATGTGAAGGTATTACACTTAAGCAAGAATATGCGTGTCAAGTTGCAAAATGACAAATCTGGAGACATATTCTCTAAACAACTCATTGACATTGGTAATGGCAAATTTCCTATAGACATCTTGACTGGTTGCATTAACTTTCCTCAAAGTTTTTGTCAGTTAACTAGATCAAAAGATGAACTTATTCAAAAGGTGTTTCCAGATGTTGCTCAAAATTACAGAAACCATGATTGGTTGAGCGAACGGGCTATATTGACTGCAAAATAACATAGACGTAAGTGAATTAAATTTCAAAATTCAAGAACAAATTACAGGCGAATTGAGGATATATAAATCAGTTGATTCGGCTACTAACCAAGATGATGTCGTCAACTATCCGCCTGAATTTTTAAACTCGCTGGATTTACCAGGATTGCCACCTCACAATCTTCAATTAAAGGTTGGATCGGTAGTTATAATGTTGAGAAATATCAACCAACCGCGTCTTTGCAACGGTTAGCGATAAAAAAATTATTGAACAACGTGATAGAAGCAACTATACTGAAAGGAAAGTATAAAGGAGAAGACGTTTTGATACCACGCATCCCAATGATGCCGACTGATGTACCATTTGAATTTAAACGACTACAGTTTCCAGTGCGGCTTGCTTTTGCTATGACCATAAATAAGTCCCAGGGGCAATCATTAGGTGTTTGTGGTATTAATCTAGAAAACCCATGTTTCTCACATGGTCAATTGTATGTTGCCTGTTCCCGTGTTTGAAAACCATCAGATTTGTTTGTATATTCACCAGGTAATCAAACAAAAAACATTGTGTATCATAAAGCACTAAAATAAAAATAAAACAGATTTTTGTTAATAATTATGATTCACTTGATTTACAATAAGGCGATTACTGAAAATACTTATATACGTTTTATTTCATAGATTATTAACCCTATGTTAATAATAATAGTAATAAATAATTAATTATCTCCATGTTTTTTCATTGAAGCCACCCACTTTATAAATATTTGTCTCCTTTAGGTTCCCACTGTCCCTTTAGATTATTGTTCAATGAGGTTTGAACCTTAAGTTCCCCTCTTAGTTTGAAGCCCTCCGGCAGACATCCCAGTCGGGGTTTTTAGTGGGTCTCAAAAGGGTGGCCAAAGTTCGTGGAAGTAAGTGGAAGATACTTAGGTCACCCGAGCTGACCTTTTTCTTTAATTCTCCTGAACCGTCACCATGATGATAGGGCGATGTGTGAGAGTCAGCAAAGTAAAAACGTCTTAAGGTCGAAATATAAACTGCCACATTCCAAATCTATTTGACAGAACGAAGTCTGCCGAGTTGTATAAAAATTGTTGTATTTATTATAAAAATGTATTTATTTCATTTTTCATTATTTTTCATTTCATTATTTTGTTTTGAGTTTAACTTTTATTGTATGCATTAGTAAAACCAAACCAAATATTTTTAATTATGAACATCTTATTAAATGATAAAGTATCATATTAAAAAAAGGATAATTTTACGATTTATTTATCATATTATTTAAAATATTAAATGATAAAAAAATCCACCAGAAATTTTAATATATATAAATCACATGTCACGTTGTTTGTCCGCGATGGACTCCTAAACTACTTAACCGATTTTAATAAATTTACACACCACGTACAGTTTGACCTAACTTAAAAGAATAATTTTCAACTCAATTCACAGTCGCAATGTTATTTTATTGCAAATTATTTATTTATTATTTGGCAGTTACCTCCTAACAATTTTAAAAGATGGCGCTATCTATTGACTGGATTGAGTAATTACGAATGATGTATCTACCCTACCTACCTGATTCGTAAGTTTCGTGTTCCAAGTTATTTACTAAAAACTTTGTAATATACAAATAGTGTTATAAACTTGGATAACATTCAAAAAATAATTATAATTATTTTGTTTTGATTTTTGCTTAATATCGACTGTAAGAAAACATTATGGTTTTCATGACAGAAGTACTCTGAACGTTACTCCTTAAATAGTTTACTACAATGTAATATATCAAAAACAATAGTCACAGCAACGCGTGACCGGGTCTGCTAGTTAATAAATAAAATATTGCAAAAATAATATGCAAGAAATAAATAATTTTTTATTTTATCAATTATTATTTATTTATCAATCCCTATCGGAAAATAGATAAGGTTTTTACACCATACTAATCCCCATGTAATCCAATCACAGTGTTATTGGTTCGGGATAACAAAAACAGAAGGTCCGAAATACATTAGTATTCTTGCGGTGGTTCTTGTGATTTCCTGTAATAATATGTGGATACAATTTTTTATACTATATTTTATTAGGTTAAGTGATGAAAACGAAATTATGTAATGTTATAAAATTGTTTTAATGCTTCGTGATTTACACAAGCAGTATTAATAGGGAAATACATTGCAAGGTTATTCGCACACCGCAAGCTGCCTTGAGAAGTTATGTTTTTTCGCTTTTGTTCTTGTTATATTGTGAGTAAATTATGTTATATTAAGCGTTTGCTTCAGTTAATAATTTTGACATATATTACAATAATATTGTAACATTCGATACCACCATACATTTAATGTCGTTATTTTACGCTCGTTCGCTCTGAACGAAAAATAAACTAAAATAAAGTTTGTCTGTGATCAAATTTAACTTTAATTTCAAACATAAAAAAAATAAAAAAATTACGAAATGAGTAATAAATGGAAAGTTTAGAAATAATAATTGGATTATTTGATAGTTAGAAGTAAAAGAATTTATCAGATCACTTTTCCAACAACTTCATCTTT
Source organism: Melinaea menophilus ssp. n. AW-2005 (assembly GCA_918358695.1). NCBI lineage: Eukaryota > Metazoa > Arthropoda > Insecta > Lepidoptera > Nymphalidae > Melinaea > Melinaea menophilus. The sequence goes on along the minus strand of OU911043.1, from coordinate 14,905,721 downwards.
GGACTTCTAACGTGTATACATTAAACTATTGCTATGTTACTTTTATTGAACATACTATTTTAAATTTTTAAAAACAAAAATAAAGTACATTAAACACATTTAAGGATTTTCAATACATTTACAATCCTTAAATGTGTTGAAGCTTAAAATCTATATCTTATAGAAAAATCTTATATAATAGTAATGTGTAGATGAACCAATTAATACATAATATACTATATATTTCAAAAATAAAAGACAGTAGAGGTAATACATTAAAAAAAATACACATATTTATTTATAAGCACATTAAATTAACTGTTCCTTGCGAATCTAATAAACATCTGTTCACAGTAACTTGTGACAGTATGTTATTAACTGTGTTTATAATTACAATACTCGTTTAACTTTTTGTAACTCTATTGTAAAACGTTGATTACAGGTAAGATATTTTATTCATGAACACTGTCGATGGCTGGCGGACCAGCTGTCAATTAATTTTTAGCTTTAGTGATCATTACTTTTAAAAGTTTATTTTCAATGTCGTATTCACGGAGTATAATTTATTTCCATAACATGATTTTAAGAGTGATATATATGTTATTCAAATAATAGCAAAATTTAGTATATAATCTAATAGTGTAATTCAACCACACGTTGCTATGCACATCATCCATCATATCCACTGCATCATCATCATTGTATAATATCTACCCCGGGGAAATAACATTTAACAAATGACGAAGTTATAAATTAAAAGGATAATCATTAATAATATTTTTAATAGTAGTATAGTAAGCGAAGATTTCAATGATTTTGAGATTGATTTCTGAAAATACCATATTTTATAGCGTAGCATAGTATAGACTAGTGTAGCATAACAGAGTATAGCATAACATAACCAGACATAACATGACGTGACAACGTAACATAACATAAAGTTGCTCTGCTAGTGTGCATTTCCTAAGGAACAAAAGATACCTACATATATTTTAGCTCCAGAACACATTACCGACAATAAATTAATTATGTCGTACCGCATAAAGCATTGAGGGATAAAAAATACTACCAAAATATAAAAGACACTAAAAAATATATGAGGTATTTGTAATCCTAGATATTATCATTTGACTCGTATATACATAATAGAGTGCAGCTTACCTTGCACGAGTACAATAACACTTCACTATCACCAACTTAATACACTAGGAGAAATAATCCAAATCCTTCGTTATTGTTATCTTTGATATAAATTGCTGAAAAGAAAATCCTATATAATCCTCAAATAATTACCATGTATCGTAGTCAAACCGAAATCCATATAAATTGCTTTTTCTACTGGCAGATAATAGATTGTAAACTATATGAAAGATATATATGTAAACAAACGACGATGTAAAAGCTTGTCTTCATAAAATATCTCAACTGTTACATTATGTTTATTTAATTCCTGAAATGACAAAATAAAAACATCATTTTAGACTGGGAGCGATGTTTTCTTGTGTATTTAAATGTAACTTATTAGTAATTTTTACTATGATTCTATGATATTATAAATGATTCTGATTCTGATGAAATGAAATAACAATTCCTGTAGCTATCACTAACACTTTACCTTTTATGGTAATAGTATGATAATAATTTGCTTTATTAATAAATAGTTACGGTAGTAAACGGAGTTAAGTTATGATGTGTCTTAAACGAAGTTGTATATTATATACGTCTGAGATAGTTTAATTTCGCAGGTGTCTAGGAGATGAAAGTCACAGTAATTATATTTTGTCGTCAGTGAAGCGCTTAACCAACTTATATAACTTTGTAGTTTGACACCGATGTGGCTCCTCACATGGCATTTACTCGCTGGAGTGATAATTTTTAATTTAATTATAAATAGTGAGTAGTGTCGTCAGTATATTAATTACGAGATTTCAATTGTACTGCAAAATATATTTCCCTGTTAAAAGTTGTGTTAAATTATAATGATCATATAAAGTAAAACAACTTACTTTTTAATAACATTTTCAAAATGTTTAAATAAATATATCTTCGTCAGTTTATACTACACTAGAGATAATTACAAGTAAAACACTTACCTCTAATTAGGTTTATTATATTTTGATAACATGGAAATGATTTCTCCGAAACAGCGTTTCGTGTTTGTTTGAAATTTGAAGTAAATCTTTATGTATATTGGTGATCGCTACTGCATACACAGATGTTAATGGATACTATTCAATGTGTTGAATTACAACAAAACTATTAAACAACTCAAGTGTTTGGAGCCACGGAATAAATTGTACTTGAGATTATGTTTATGAAGAACTGCACCTAAACGCGTAGGGAGAGAACGGATTATTAAATACCGGATTATAATAGTGAATATATTCTAAAAATATTTTCTTATGATTTCCAGTAAAGTAACGTGTTGTTGTTTAAATAAAATAAACGAGCGTCGTAACGAATGCATAACAGAAAACAAAAATAGTATTCAAAGGAAATGTGTTTTTGCTTTAAACTTTAACATTTGTATGATCTATTTTGTTCAAAGTTATGTAAATTTTCCTACTACTATGTTCAACTCCAAAAGTCCAATAATATTCAAACCTTTACAATTGGTTATAAAGAGGCTCGGACCACGGCTCAGGACGCCGTTAGGTGGGATGCGAGGGTTAAATGTGGGTTAGGATTTGACACTAACGTCCTCCGACGGCAGAACGCCGGAGCAACGTGCTTGGGTGGGGGCCTCGTCTTCGCCGGCGAAGACACTGTGTGTGTGTGTATGTGTAGTATTTATGTTCCCTTTGTTGCTTTCACGTAGCGTTCCCTAACGTAATCGCGTCGTCCGGATCGAAAAGTACCGACTTGGGTCTTCTCTTTCGGACTTTAGGAGTCTTACGGGACGTGTATCCTGTGGCCTTAAACACCAGCAGGTTTGGGTGTCCCAAAGCATTGTCAAAGTAGCTTTTGGAGCGCCCCTTGAAATACAGTGCGATCGTCGGTAGCTCTAAGTCTCTGTGCAAGTCGATATTACGCATAAACCACGGTGCCCCACTGGGGAGCCGCATGAATCTGTTCTGAAGCACCTGAAGGGGCTTCAGGTTTGCGTGAGCGAAGGCAACGCTTGCATAGGACATGACGGAGCATATGCAGGCTTTGTAAAGTGTGACCTTATTTCTAAAGGACATTTTACTCCGCTTGCCTTACAGGGAATAAAGTCGCCCTAGGATAAAGGCCGCTCTGTTGCGAACTTCCTCGATATGTGAAGTGAATACTAGCTGTTTGTCCAGCGTCACTCCTAGGTACTTGGCCTTGTTTTTCCAAGGAATCGGTTTATGATGTGCATCTCACTGACGAGACGACGGACATATTCTTTATAACAAATGCTAAATTGTAAAGCTCATATAGTAAATATTTCAGTTATGAAAAGCGAATAATGCTTGTGAATGAAACTAAATCAATTTCAAGATGTACAATATTATACATGCTAATGCTACATACAAACATTTTTTTGGGTGAAATTGCATGTATTTTTTTATTGAAATTTTTCGCCTCCACAATGCTATTTTTATTGTGTAATCCATTCCAATCCATTTTTGGTAAAAGTGAGAAAGAAAATTGAGACCTAGTTTTATATGTATTAGAGCTATAATTGGAAAATGGTCCTTCTGGGGATGTATTTTCGTGAAATCCGTTCTTTGCTTACTTTTATCCGGTGAAAAAACTATTCTTACCAAATTTAAAGTCTTTATAGTTCCAGACATATCGTGATGAGTTAGTACATAGATGAAAATCTCTTACATATATAGAAAAATATGTAAATATGAACTATTCTTCGCTGTATATTTTATATATAGTATATTAAGCCGTTTTAACAAATAAAGAATTCTATAACACTATGGTTAAAGGTACTAAATAAGAAACAACAGAATAAGGCGAAAAATAAGTTGCATTTATAAAATTTTCGGTTTTGTAATCAAGAATTAAGGTCTGATAATTATATTCAGAGATTTTAATACTTCACGCGACGAATTAATTTATATTATATTTAAACATACATAATTATAGCAAATATAAAGTTTTAACATATGTAACTTCATATTTTTAATCTTAATAATCATATTTGGTAGATACGACATAATTAATTCAGTTCAGTAGTTGAATGAGTTAAAGAGTCTTTAAATAAAATAAGTAAAACGTAATAAAACAATTATTGTTCTGCTGCTTCATTGATTAGTTTTATAATTAGTTCAGGTAATTTATTGATGTTGTTTAATCATAATATTTCACCGTCGGAAATCTGTTTTACTATTTAAACTATTCACTATTTAATACATAAATGTATTAAATAGTGACATGTTGCATTTATTATATTCATTAATAAAACATAAATAAATTGCGGTACATTTTGTTTGAATGGATTAAATATTATAGTATGGTTTAGTCCAAATGAGATATAATATAATTCATGTATTTGTTGTTTTTCATGAAATGTGTTAACAGTTATCCAGGAAAAACAAACAAAAGAAATTTAATACAGTACAATGGAATATTGTTTTAATTATTTATGCTATATAAGCACGTATGATTGATCTAATTAACATCTTATTTCATCGTCTTCTTTCGTTCTTCCATCGTCAGATTTGGAATGTAGATTATATTGAGATGAACTGGAAAGTAACTCGATAGTTATTACTTTCGAAATAATTTTACAAACATTGTTTTTATTATCAAGAAGTTTGGGATCCTGTGGAAACGTCAGTTTTATTCTGTACCCACTGCACTTTTATTCTTTAGTCTTGGACAGATTATTAGGTTTTCTGAATCAATCAATTTTTAAGGTAAATTTTGGAATTCATTAAGAGACAACATCAGAGCTGAAGGAGGTATTTTATTTAACACTAAACCTAAAAAATACCGGTCAAATTGACCGTTCTTAATCATTTGTAAAACTTACACATTTTTAAACGTTATTATATCGTTATCACACTACATGGCAATTCTTAGAATATGCATATAATATCTTCACTCTTTATATTTAGTTATTTCCATTATTAGGTAATAATTTTATTTTATTATATATAATAAAATAACTTTTAATTACTGGTCAATTTTACTGCATGCGGTAGGAACAGGTATACAAGAATTGTCGGTAGGTTTAGTGTTAAGAACCTTAGGCCTTGATCCATTAAGGTAACACTTACTTTATGTATACGAAAATTTGATGTTACTAGTTTATGTTTTCTTCTTGTGTTTAAAAAAAAATCTATTCCTCTCATAATCATTAATGTTACTAATCTTTCACTAACCGCAGATTATATCTGGAGGAAAATGAGACCCACAATCCACATCTCTGCCACCCTCTTCCAGACAATTTTAATTGAACTATGATTTTAATAATAAAGTTTAAAGGCTCTTATAAAAAATATATAAAACAAAACTTTAACCTTTGTTTTTTGTTTTTATTCTACATTTGGATTCATTTGGTTCTTTTTTATTTACATTTGTCTATTGAAATCAGTTTATGAACAGAAACAAAAAACTTTTTTTTGTGTTAGTCACATTGTATTTTTACTTTTACAACCCAGTTTAAACTATTATATCTTATAACATCATTTCCTCAAAGTTACTCGAATAAAGAACAGCGAGAGGAAAGATTTTATGCATAAAAACTGTTATATTCCAAAAAAATTACCTAGGTCCTACCATAAAATTTTCTATACATTTTAAATACGAATCATACATTATATGTACAACAATTATAACGGCCCTAGAAAAGAAAATGGTCATGAGCTTAGGTTTTTTCTTGTACTTTATACCAGTTAGTCATGTCTTTGGGAACGCTCCAACTTAACTGAACCGGAACTAAACCTTAACAGTCTGTCGGTTTTAAACAAAACGGTTATTCCCGTAATCATTTTTTTTAAAGTTAATATAAGTTTGTAATATTTAATGCGTCAGTAGAAGTAAAGTTGCTACTACAGATGGTCATATAAAAGTCATAGAATAATACTGTTTGTCAATGTGTCGTTATATAATTTTAATTCATACGTAATGATATTTTTACTTCTACGAAGCGGTCCAGGTTAAAACCTTTTCTCGAATTGAGAAACTTTAAAGATTATATGTAAATAAATGCAATTGTTTATAATATTAGTAATTCTTTTCATTTTTAAAATTTAATACTTTAATTTGACTGTTAAAGTGTGAGATTAAAGAATAGCAGAAAAAACTAAAATCAAACGTACAAAATAAAAGCTAACGGTTAGTTGAAACTTATATTATATTTGGGGAGTTCACAAACAGATGGCTCGAGAACATTAAGTTATGATATTTTGATACCTTGGTGATTTGGTGCTTTGTATTATTAATACTTTTAATGCTAGTGCAAGATAGAGTAAATACTTATGTTTAATATAAACGTGAAAGTTTAAGAAAGAAATATTTATTTTTAGTTCATTTTCAGCGTTGAAATTATAAATCCTTACACAAATCATGAAACAAGAGTATTAATACTTATTTATAGGTAGTAAATGCCCGATGTATATCTTGTTTTAACATATTGTGAACTCATTACGGATTATATTCTTAATAACTGTTTTGGGTAGACCTCGAAGAATTCGGTCTGCCCATTCATTTGTACCCGACTTTCGAATTTTGGAAAAATTTCTTCACAGGAGGTCTTCTCATGACCCCCTGAGTCCGAAATGACCATTGGTCAAAAAGTTTATATATATATATATATATATATATATATGCGTGCGTGCGTCCAGATTCGACTTTTGTCAGCACGATAGCGGCCGCAGTTTCGCTCGGATCACTTTCAAATTTTGCACAAAAATCAACCATCCGAAAATAAAGGTCAAGTTCGTTAACCAGAGAAATCCGGCCATAGGGGGCGCTAGGGGCTCACTTTTTCTGATTTCAGTTTTTTGACCATATCTTTTTCCCTATACAAAGAAGATCATTTGCGTTCATATAATATGATGTCTTTGATGAATATCTATAACTAATGTAAATAAACCGAAAACCTAACTTCAATAACTTAGGGGTGGGGGTAAAAAAACCGAAAATTTTTGGAAAAAAATTCATAACTTTTATCTGGTAAACATTCTTACATTACAAGTATTTTTATTAGAAAGGTTATTTTTTACTCTAAATTTAGGTACCAAAAATTTTTCCGTAACAGGTACCGTTTCCGAGAAAAAAAATAAAAACCACTTTTAGCTTGAAATTTTAAGGTAGGTAAAACCATGGCAACTTTTTTCTGGTAAACATTCCCTCCTCGCAAATATTTTTAATAGAAAGCTTATTTTTTACTCTAAATTTAAGTACCAAAAGTATTTACAAAAAAAATACTTTTTCCGAGAAAAAAAATAAAAATCGCTTTTTGCTTGAAAATTTTTGATGTAAACAACAGCATTATGTGTTATTCTTAGGTAGTGAGTTATATTTTAAACGAGTTACACACGAGGTCTACCCACACGTGTCCCCCTGCGGGCACGGATTTTTTTATAAAATGTGATTTCTACCATAGAGTAACAAAATCTATTATAGGAGGAAGTGGCAGAAATCAAAATGCATAATTTAGATAATATAACACTGCTAGAGAATGATAGATGTGTAAAAATGATATTATATCAGTAATATTTTACTCAGCTTCATATTCTTAAAAATTCTTTGATAACAAAAGTTCTTAAATTTAAATCTACGATAGAACAACGCTGTTGTCAGCTAAACCATGTCTTTTGTCAAAAGGTAAAGTTAAAATGATCGTGGGCCACATTTGATGACTCAAAATTAAGCCGTAAGTATATTTATAAATTATATAAATATATATTTAAACCAGTAGATAGTAGTAGATATATATTTACTACTACCAGTATAAAATATGTGTAACATAATTATATTATACGTTATTTTAGTTTAAGAAAAACTTAAATAAAATAATCTAATATTACTTATTATTTTCCTGATTAATATTGTTCATCGACGTCAACTTTCATCATATTTCCGGAACAATCTAAGTTATATAACAACTATAGATATAGAACAGACTCCGGCCAATAGTAATGAACAGCTCCGTTTCATCAGAGTACATCTCGCTCGGAGCTCACTACACATCGACCTACATTTACAACTATCATTGTTTGAGAACTTCATCCATTGTGTATTTATAAATAATTGCATAAAACCTCTAGTTGACACGTTAAAAATAAATCTAGTTTTCATACACAATGTTGGTTATTGTACCCAAAATGAATATTTACAATAAAGTTTATATAATAACCGCCTTCCTTTAATCCTAGACCTTGTATAACATGAAACATTCACAGTTGTTAAGTTAAGTATGTAAACGTACACGTGCCAGAGATGGTTGAAATAATACTTAAGTACCAGAGAGAAATATACATATAGATAATAATTTTTATGTGAATAACAGAACTATATTTGTAGTAGGATCCAATTCCCCGACGACCAATGCTAACAGTCGAGCAATTATTAGTTCTGTTTGTTCATAGTTTGTTTATTTCAATTGATCAGTAAATACTTAGTTAACATTTAACAGTCATTATCGATAGATATCTACTAAGCAATGTATGTATCGACTGTTTACTTTACTGAACCCAATCTCCTGAAAACTCAAATGGAGCAATATTATCAATCGCCGGCCCAAAACCATATTATAAGAAAGTTATCTAATAACAACACTTTAGTTTTGCTGTCCTGGTATTAAACGTTTTAATATAAATTTATTTATTTCTATTGAGGAAATATTTTTTTAACATGTTATACAGAGTAGAAGTATAATAATTTCAGTAAAGACTTCTATCGTAAAAATAATTAGAGACAATGTTATATATATAGATATTGAAACGATTGTGCCTTAATATTTTATGAAGTGTAATCTTACTTCATAATACTACGATATGATTTGTACAACAAATAAGTCACACTATGTACTGAAGACAAGTATTGTACTATGACGTCACGAGAGGTCATTCACACGGCATTAAATAGGTTGTATTTATCAAAGTAACTTAAAAATTAAGCAACAACCTTTATAAATTAAGTCGATCCTTAGTGCTCTATATTGTAATTAGTGCTCTATTAATGAGGTCATCATCATCATCATCATTATTTTGAACCAGATGTAAACTATATCTACGGTTATTATAATATCATAAAATCTAAAGTAGCTACGTCTGTTACGTTTCATGACAACATCTGCGGGGTAAATTATGCAGAAATTTAATGAGGTGACATTCTGGAGCCGGAGTAAGAAGTAATACTATTGTAATGAGTTTGATATAGGAAATTATAGTTGTATGGGTAATAATGATTTTCCAAGTTTATGGACAAAAGTGTTACTAAATATGATACATTATCTAAAACCGATAACTGTGCAACCTATAGGTTTGTTTGAGTCAGTAAAATTGATTCGTCGCTATTGAAACTAAAAGGCTAGTTATAATGTAAAAAATATATATATTTAACGCCAAATATTTCTATAACAATTGTTTGCAGAGAATTGATGTATACAATCTGAAATTTATACAGCCAAGATAAGTTACAGAATTACAGGTATTAAATAATTCACAAAATACACATACATATATGTACTCGATACAGCCAAGGCATCTGATGTAAACAAATATATTAAAACATTTTTAGTTTAATCTGTTTATCGTTTCGAAATGGCGAGGTTTGCTTTGCCTCAGTAAATAGCAAGCTTTGCAGAGCAGCAGAATGTTTTAAATTATTTCTCAGTATTGATAGAACCGTGCATACAACAAACATACGTTTTAAATCTTATTTCTATTTTTCTTTACTTACTTAATTGGATTTGAAATAAAAAGTGCCAAAAAATAACAATTGAATAAGAAACGTTGCTGTAGGCGATTGGTTATAAATAATATTTAAATGACCTATATTTCTGTTGGATTTGAAATAACTGTCTATTGGCTGCGACGGCAAGTAGACGATCTATCTAATATAGGAGTTGCAACCGACACTCGTTAGCTCTTCTCTAACATAAAAGAAGTTGTTTTTATTTATTTTATTCTTTACTAATTTGCAACTTCAAGGAATAAATATAATAATAATATAGACTCAAAAGCTTTTTTTCAAGAAAATCATTGGTTGAGTATATCATAAATACTATGCAAAATATACGCAACTATAATGTCTGGTATATTTGATTGTTCCATATTTTTTTTTCATACGTAATTTTTTTTTTCATACATCTCGTAATGGAATACTTGTCGGTAAGGACTACTGGACCTGTAATTCTGTTCTTAGCTTAATAGCTACTTCTATCTTAAGATGGTGCTTACTCCGGAATAAATATTGATATCTGATAAAACATACTATAATTTATAATGTTACATTTTTTCAGTTAATAACGATATTTTCTGCAATATTAATGATTGTTAGCTGTTGATCCGACTCCAGTCAACTAAATGGTAATGTATCAAGGCAAGTTGCATTTAAAAAAGATCAGCAATTCATAAGGATAACGATAGAAGTTTTCAGTTAGATTTTTATGCTTATTTATTTTTTAAATGAATCCCGTCGATATTGATTAACGGACTATTTCAAATTTAGAAGACAAGACAAGACAGGGCTAAGTAATTTCATTGAGATTTTTATTGAGCTTAAATTAACATATATATCTTTATTTTACTTTGTTATATATAGCTTACCGCACATGTTTTTTTTAATCATAAAATTAGAATACTGGATTTCACATTATTTCATTTGTTCTAATAACTATACTGATTACACTGCATTGCGGCAGTTAAAACACCTGTATTAAAATTGTTAATTAAAAATTTAGTTATTTAACATTCTTAGAGGAAAGAGAAGTAGAATCATACTACAATCTCAATGAAACTGTTGCAGGTATTATTAATTATCTACCACATAAATTGATCTACATGAGGAAAGGACTCCTGGGAGATGTAAGCTTTGTTATAAATTGGTTACATTGCATCATTAATCACGTGAATGTATGTGGTAAATGTATTGAAATTATTGATTTTTAAGTTGACAAGTGTAAATCTTTCATTGTATTGTAAAGCTTTGACTTATACTGGCACCATATAAGTATATATGTAAATATAATATATGTTATAATTTATTTATTATATACTTGTTACAATAACTTTTGATTTTGAATTTGAATAACACTTATCTTATAAAACAGCGTGTATTGAAGATACAATATCAGTGAAATATATAAAAAAATGATTTTATATTACAATTACAAAAATTATTTACAAATCTTTTATTTGGGGAAGCTTGAAGAAGAAGAAGAAGGAAGAAACTAATTTTCCTTTTCCAATGAGTTTATTAAGCAGGAAAATTTATTAATCATTGTGTCGTGTTTTCAATAAGATAAAACAAATGACAATTACGTCGTTGTGTTTTTAATTAAAATATAATGTATAATTAGCAGAAAATATAAATACTCTTATTTGTACACACTACCCAGTCCTGATCTTGAAAAAAAAAACAAGCTTATCAGTTACACGTGGTGTAAAGTGTATATACAAAGATTGAAGCTTTTTCATAGTGTTTTTATTATTACATTGAGGATATTTTAAACCAGCAATAATAAATTATTATAATTATATAACATAGCAATTATAGAACTGTAGGTGGCACAAAAATATATATTGTATTTCTAATTTATGGTACATTTGTAGATTGAAAAACCAGTAATCAATCTCAATTAATCCAAATAAGCCCTACGTGCTGACGTGGGTATGGTGGGTGGGCGGGTATCTACACAGAAATGTTTTGTGCGACGTTGGTTTAATTGCTACCCCCGCTCCTGAACCTTCCTAATATGTCACGTGCTTCGACAATCGAGGTCAAGACCCTTTTCGTTAACCAGTGTAATGGTAGCCATAAGAGTTTCAGAAATCTCCGGCAAATATTAACGTAAGCTTTTTAGTTGTATAACTTTAATAAAGTAGTTTATTTTAAGATTTTCACCACATTTACCTTAATACTTATGATTTACATATAACTAATTTAAATTTGACTGTTGTTGAAAAAACTTTTACATTCCAAATTAGTCTGTCTTGCAATCATGTAAGAATTATTTAAGAAAAAAAATTGTCTTAGAAAGCAAGCGAAAAAACACAGCAGACAATAAGTTTACCTCAGTAGTCCGCAATGACATTTTAAGTAGTATGGTAACGGTAGATCACCCTGAAGTCCGGGGACGGTGTCCTAGATGCTTAGATTAAAATTCTAGTTTAGTCTACTAAAAGTATTTCTTCAAACTGCATCGTAAGTTAAAACTATTTTAAACGATGAGCAAACTTGGTGAAGGGAAAAATTCATTAACATTGTTTCATCCTGACGTTAAAGGTTTAAAATTTCTTCTGAGGATTAAATTGTAGCTGTAATAATTCACAAACCATATGCGTTTTATTACAGACACTAGTGCTAATGAAGAAATGAAAACTGACAATATAATATTGATTATTTAATTATGATTTACTCAAGTATCACTTGACTGTACTGACATTTTTAAATATTGTAATATTTTTGTTTGTTAGTGTGTTTATTCGTTTTTAATAGAAAAGTTTTATTAAACTAATAATCTTCTTTATTAATCTTATACCAAGATTTTTTTGTGTTATACTATTCAAAATAAAGTAAAGTAAAGCATCTTAAAGGCATTAAGACTGCCACATCGGTTAAAAACAAGTATTAAAATGCAGTCTCATGATATTTTAAATATTGTTATCCTTCTATGATGGCCGCCATGACACCCACTGATAATTGCCTCTATATAATGTTATGTTATAATGTTAGGAACAGGAAACAAATTAATCATATTTCTAAACATTATGTTAATCCTTTGATTTATAATCAATGGTTGCTAATTAATGACTTTTTTTACATTACCTTATTTATAATTATTAAAAAGAAACAAAGGAATTCTTTTTTATACCTTATTTTTCTCATTCTTTTCCATTTTGAAGAACAAAACAGGACAAAAGACAGTCCAGGCTAATTGATTCCGCGGTCGTGAATGCGTTTGTTTGCGACTTTTAATAAATTAAACAATTAAGATATTTTTTTCTATTTGTTTTATCCCCATTCCATTTTCAACATCCAGGAAAGGGTACGTATAATGATTGTATATACAAGCAAAACGTCGTATGTTTAAAGCCTGTCATGTGACATCAAAAGATCAATGTATTGTTTTATTTATTGCCTCAGACGGTTAAGGAATTTAAATATTATGATTATAATTTAAATGAATGTTAAATTATTAAATTTAATGACCTCCCCGCTGATTACATTACATAACACCTTTAGCGTTAACAATAATAAACTCAATTTGCAAACTGATTCCTCACTTGATAACATGTTGCTGTTATAATTTAATTATTAATTATATTAAAGAGCACAATGATACATTTATTTTCTAATTTTCTAATTGTATCATTATAATTTTCTAATTTCTAGACAGATTTAGGGATAGATTTAGTCTTCATTATTAAAATCAGTCAAAACATACAATTATACTGAATTCTTTGTCATGATTTTCCATTGCAATACTCATTATGAGGTGTGAGCAGTTTATCAAACAGCTGTAAACAAGAATATATCAGACGCTATTAGCATTTAACTGAAACTTACAACATATTCATATCAGTCTTATATTTACAATGCAATTCGAATTAGAATAACAATAGTTTATAACTGTTTTAAAAACAAAAATATCATACAGAACAGAAAATGAAAATATAATATGTATTTAATGTAATGAATCTGATATATAGATGTTTAGAAAACCATTTAGTTAATAATATGCTTATACATTTCTTGTTATGACTTAACTTTACTCATTTATTACTAAATACTGTGATTTGTGATATCTTATACAAATTTACTATAAACAAAAGTTTAAATTATTTACTTTTCATTGCAATATACTATAAAGAATAAATAAATTTTGATAACAACGTCATTTATTTAGTTATAATCACAGTAAAGCAAAATTAGGTTGTAAATAATGCGAAACTAAAAGACAAGAGAGAGAGAGAAGGAGAGAGAAAAAAGAAGGTAAGCTTATTCGTATAAATGTAAGGTCCCATGTTTCGAAAACAATTAGCCAGGATTAAGCTATCGGTAGGCAGATGTATCAAGATTTGTATTGTGTGACAACAATCAAAATAATTTTTAGAACTTCGTCGTCTTCGTCCGGAATAAGTATTGACACACTTGAAAATGTTTTTCAAATTAATAAAGTAAAGTCCATCACAAATAAAAGATTAATAAACCTTACAACAAACCGACAGAAATACAAATTGAAACGAATACAAATAATGAAACACTGAATTAAATAATTGTAATGAGATAAATAACAGTCGTTTAGTAAATTACTATTGAATGTAGCAAATATACAAGTGAGTGTGAAATTGTTAGTATGTACGTATGTATACAATGAAATGAACTTCTGTCATTGCACATACTGTTATGGTTATAAACATAAAATCAAAGTAGTATTATAGTAGTAGTAGTAGTAGAGTATTATTAGTAGTAGTATAGTATTTAGATAAAATATATTAAATAGTTTCATTATTGATTGTGCTTAAATTGTTAGACCATAAAGGTCATATACAAAATAAATAAAATATTATTAGAAATAATACTATATATAACAACATTTTCATACTTATGTATTTCCACTACTCGTATCTTCTAAAGTCTAGATAAATAAAGTTGGAACGACGACAGTCCTTCACTTAGATAATATCATGTACGTTGTACAACATTTTACACAAAGATAATTAAATACAATAACAACTACACAAGGTACTACATATTACTCTGCTTTTATAGTTTATATTGATTATAGTATCAACGATCAACTAATGTGTCTATATAATGTAACTATTATTGTACTGTGAATTTTCTTATGATCTGGTTGAAATGATTTAGTTAGTTTGGTTGAAATGAGTAAGTTAGTTGAATAAATTCAAGGTTTTTTAAAGTATACTTTATATACAGATAGCTGATGGTGATTCAATAAACATGGGTAGTGCTATCATGATCTCATAAAGTTTTATTAACTACAAGTATTAGGGTTAAAAAATTAATCGGTTTTGTTCTTTTATTGAAACCTTCCTTTCTTAGTCTTCTACGTCTCCTCATTCTTTTGAGGTGGTAATACAATATTTGAGCGAATCTTCATTTTTGCAGTCCTCCATGTAAACTTAAACTACTAATCAATAAAAAATAGTTTTTCTGATTGTTAATAAATATTTTTTGATAACGTGGTCGATAATGTAATGCTTATAAGTTAAATTCCTATAATTAAATGTCTATCTCACCTGGTTTGGACAAAGGAATACACTTTTCTACTAACCAAGAGAACATAAACCTTGAGCGGGAATATAACGAACAAATCTGAAACAGTTGTGGAGGTTTATGGCCTCTCTAAGTGTTTCAGGTTGAAAGAATGAGTTTGTAAAGATTACGTGTATTAATTGTGGCTCGAAGGTCCAGGTAAACAATTTTTAACAAAATATATACAATACTTGTCTATTTTAAAATAAATATTATAAGTGTAATGGTAATAACTTAATCTGTACAATGAATATTTAAGACTACACGTAAAGAACTAATGACTAAAAAACTAAGAAATCCTATTAATCAAGCTATATTAGACTTTTGTAATAAATATAATATATACACAATAGTAGTAGTTGGCACTTATTTAAAAAAATAGAAATCAATATTAAAATAATATATTTAATAAACATAAAATATACTCATAATAATATAAAATAAAACTTAAAAATTCTTTTCTCAATTACTTATTACATAATACATTTAAATACACCCAAAATTATAATTGTAGTATATAAATACTTAGCTTATCAGATGTCCATATTATTAAAATCTAGTGAGATCTCTTTAGTCGTATTTATACTATTTTATCAGCTGCAGTGGCGCCAGTGGCTCTTAGTGACATTTTGTCATAATCATAGCCTAACTAACCAATTCAATAAGTTTAGTACAATATCGCTATTATGATAGATAATTCCTAAATGTGTCTGTGTGAGCCACAACTTACACATTAGTGTTTAAGAACATAATAATTTAATGTCTTAAAGATGGATTCTACCAATCTGTCAAATCAATAATATTTATCACTTTAAAGTAATATGTTTAATAATAACAAGTTAGTAATTCGATATTCAATGTCTTGTTTCCTTCTCCTTAATCTATTGTAACCATTGAATGCTATAATTATTAACTTCAAATGTTATTTAATTTATCCACAATACAGAACCGAAATTAATATTATACTAGGTTTATATTGAGTAATTAAGCAAGATTGATACCGTCTCACAACTAATATTATACAATATATCAATATAGATTGATTCTGCGCCATAATGTTGGGTTTAAGTTTGATTGTAGTCTAATACACATACATTTTATTATTATGTTATTCACTTGTTTAACTAAGAAATTGATAATACTCAAATGATTTGATTAATGTCTTAAATTGACAATGAACATCAAATAGGAACGCTAGTTATATGATTTTACAAAAAAATGTTATATCGTAAATGACTTTAATGTGAAATTGTTTGTTTGAAAACTCCGTATGGGTTATAGGAATATATTTTGGAAGCTTAATTAGTTAACGTTAACATCAACGTCAACGTCAACGTCAACGTCAACGTCAACGTCAACGTCAACGTCAACGTCAACGTCAACGTCAACGTCAACGTCAACGTCAACGTCAACGTCAACGTCAACGTCAACGTCAACGTCAACGTCAACGTCAACGTCAACGTCAACGTCAACGTCAACGTCAACGTCAACGTCAACGTCAACGTCAACGTCAACGTCAACGTCAACGTCAACGTCAACGTCAACGTCAACGTCAACGTCACCGTTAACGTCAATGTTAGTTACTAGAGATACAAAGTGGAGGCACATTGTTATCTACAGTTAATTTCTTGTTTTAGTCTTTATATATAAAGCAACTAGTTATTTGAGTAGTTACTATGCTGTATCTTGTGGACTTAAAATAAATAATTATAATTGTAGCAAATAAATGGTAGCAGTTGTACTTTTTTATAATTTGAGTTATTGAATTTATCTTTAACATGTTTTTCTATACTATGTTTTTTTTGTTAGAATACTTTATACTTTTCTCTACATAACTATTGAAAGTGTAGTTCGCAATGTAAATCTTGCTATTTTCTTTATGTATTTATTTTATGTATCATTTTTAATATGAGTTAATATTTCTAATGTAATAAATGAAAGTTTGTTTAAAGACTGAGATTAATCTCCGATTAATATAAATAAGTAGTTTCGCAATGCAGTGTACACCATAATATAATATAATTTAATGTCTTAGAAACGCCACTACATACTCACATTTCTGTCTTGCTTTTTAATGCCAGACATGTCATTTATAGAAATATATAAAGTACGATTCCAAAACAATTATCAATCTATATATATGTTATAAGTCTGTAACTGATGGCTATCTGTGCAAATAAGATTGGGAAATAGTGATTTTTAGAGTTTTTGCTTGTTTATTTATGCGTTTTAGTCCCCGGTACGGCTTATCCGATTTGAAAGCGGTTTTCACCAACGTACTACAGTATCCTCAGTTAAGATCTAGTATTTTATTTACATCAAGTGACAACAGTTGGGTTAAGTAAACAAAATCTCCATTCCACTTTTAATTTGCGTTCGATAAAAATATTATTAAGAAATTGTTTTTTGAACTGTCTGGAGCTTACAATTATACAATTTTAGCCTAAAAATAATGATGGTTAAAAATGTAAACGAATTTAAAACAAAACAAATAATATAAAATATGTAAATATAAAAATATTCTCATAAATTAAAAGAGTTGTAATATCCACTCTTGTAGATGCCTTTAATGGCTTTGCAATAAGGGTATAATAAATAGGACAAGGGTGTGACAGTCAAACATACAGTCTAAATATGGTTCTAATTCTCTAATTCTAATTAATTCTAATCCTACTCTATCGCTTACACTAGAATTAAAAGTTATTTTTATAATAATAAGATATTTAGAAACACGAGACTATATTTACTACATATAATTAATATGTAACGAATTAAACTAATTTTAATTAATGAAAATAAGTATAATAAAGGTACAAAATAAACATAGTAATCCTCTCATTGTATTCAACTATTCCACTGTGTGCTCGTGCTGGTGATAAATACAATATATTCATAAATAATGTATGTGGTACTGATTAACTTTACACAACAACTTGGTATTGTTTAACTTTTAATATGTAACTTTTGAACTTTGTCCTAGATAAGAGAGAGCCTTAAAATTATATAAAACATTTAATTTATATATTTATGATTACAAAATATTTGTAATCATAAATATATAAATTAATGTTCATATATTAATTTATATATTTATGATTACAAATAGGCGTCAGGCAGGCGGCCGGCCGTAAAACTAAGCCAAATCTTTAAAGCAGTATGGTAATACCGGTGCCACGCGAGAAGCTAGCCCGGGAACAAAGGGATGTAAAACTGAGATTTGGAAGTTGGAATGTTGGTACGATGACTGGAAGAGGAAGAGAAATTGCGGATGTGTTGAAAAGAAGACGAATAAATGTAGCATGTTTACAGGAAACGAAATGGAAGGGATCAAAAGCGAGAGAGATCGGTGAGGGATACAAGTTTTATTATTGCGGGAATGATGGAAAAAGGAATGGTGTTGGAATTACGCTTGATGAGAAATTAAAAGAGTGTGTGACGGGGGTGAACAGGGTGAGTGATAGAATCATTGCTGTAAAAATTATTTTTGAAGGTTTAATCATTAATGTATTAAGTGTGTATGCTCCTCAAACCGGATGTGATGATAGGATGAAAGAGAAGTTTTGGGACGATTTTGATTCTGTGATGATGGATGTTCCGGACAATGAGCAGATATATGTAGGGGGTGATTTTAATGGGCATGTGGGATGTATGAATGATGGTTATGAAAGAGTACATGGTGGCTGGGGTTTCGGTCACCGTAATGACGAGGGTGAGGCCTTGCTGGAGGCCGCGCTAGCCTTCGATTTGGCTATATCCAACACTTGGTTCAAAAAGAGGGAAGAACACCTAATTACATACAAAAGTGGCCGCCATAAGACGCAGATTGATTATTTCTTAATAAGAAGAAATAAAATCAATTGCGTCAAAAACTGCAAGGTACTGCCGGGCGAAAGTGTAGTCTCACAGCATAGGCTCCTCATCATGGAAATTAAACATGTAGTGCGTACAAATATGTACAAGAAACGACCTCCACCTAAAATAAAATGGTATTTGTTAGAGAAGGAAGAATGTGCGAGTAAATTTAAAAAAAGAGTGACAGATAAAATTATAAATATGAGTAGTATAGAAGGAAAATCCTTGAACGATAGTTGGAACGAAATAGCGGGATGCATAAAAACTGTGGCAAAGGATGTATTAGGTGAAACGAAAGGAAAAGGTGTGATAAATAAGGAAACGTGGTGGTGGAATGGAGATGTGCAAAAGATTCTGAAAGAGAAGAAAGACACGTTTAAGCAATGGCAGGAAGTACCGGATGATAATGAAAGTATGAAAGAGGAGATGAAAATGTTATATAAAAGATGTAAGACGAGAGCGAAAGTAGCTGTAGCCATTGCTAGAGCTGAAGTGCAAGAGGAGTTATACAGATCGCTAGAGTTTCCTGCAGGTCAAAAGGAACTCTACCGCATAACAAAGCGTAGGGAGAAGAATGCTAGAGACGTCATACATGTAAAATGCATAAAAGATCATACTGGAAGGGTGTTGATGAGAGATGAGGATATAAAAAAAAGATGGAAGGTATATTTTGAAACATTAATGAATGAAGAAAATGATTGGAGTGGAGCTTTGAAAAACCAGCCGGTAAATAAAGGATTAGTGAAAGAAGTGACCGATGATGAAGTGAAAGCGGCTGTGCAAGGTATGAAGAATGGAAAAGCTGTAGGGCCGGATGCGATACCAGTGGAAGTATGGAAGGTTTTAAATGAATATGGGTATAAGTGGCTGGCTTTATTTTTCAATAAGTTGTTGCATGAAGAAATGATCCCTGATGAATGGTGCAATAGTGACCTAGTGCCCATTTATAAAAATAAAGGTGACATACAAGACTGCAACAGTTATCGGGGTATAAAGCTCATGTCACATACTATGAAAGTGTGGGAGAAAGTGATAGAGAAAAGAATGCGAGACGAGAGTGATGTTTCGGAGAACCAGTTCAGTTTTATGCCTGGTCGGGGTACGACGGATGCTGTATTCGCTCTTCGTCAGTTGAGTGAGAAATACAGACGAGCCCATAAGAACCTGCACATAGTGTTCGTTGATCTCGAGAAGGCATACGACCGGGTTCCCCGTAATCTGATATGGTGGGCTTTGAAAGAGAAGGGTATACCTGGGAAGTATGTGGAGTTGGTTCGTGCAATGTACAGTCGATCTAGTACACAAGTCCGGTCGGCCGCTGGAAACACCGACAAGTTCAATGTGGCAGTAGGTTTGCATCAAGGGTCGGCTCTGAGTCCCTACCTCTTCTTGTTGATAATGGATGCTCTGACATTGGACATACAGGAAGAGGCACCCTGGTGCATGCTATTTGCTGATGATATTGTTCTTGTCGGCGAGGATGGAATTGAGATGCAGAGTAGACTGGTAAAATGGCAACAAAAGCTGGAGAGTGTCGGCCTGAAAGTAAGCAGAACAAAAACAGAGCACATGTTCTGCGATTTCGGCGGTGCCTCCGGTTTTGTTCCTATTTTGTTCGACGGAGTACCGTTACCAGTCTGCTCGGAGTTTCGCTATCTTGGTTCTCTGATTCAAAGCGATAGCAATATTGACCGTGACGTAAAGCACAGAATCAACATGGGATGGATGAAATGGCGACAAGTCACTGGGACGACATGTGATGCCCGAATTCCCCTTAAACTAAAGGGGAGAATTTATAAAAACATCATTAGACCTGTCGTTATGTATGGATCTGAGTGCTGGGCGATGAAGGTGATGGATGAAAAGCGTTTGCATGTAACGGAGATGCGAATGTTAAGATGGATGTGTGGGGTGACAAGAAGGGATAGAATAAGAAATCAGTATATTAGGGGAAGCTTAGGAGTAGCGCCAGTGACAGAAAAAATTAGAGGTAGCCGTCTGTCATGGTATGGGCATGTTATGAGGAGGGATGAAAGGCACGTGACCAAAAGAGTGCTAGGTATGGTAGTGGAGGGATGGACAGGTAGAGGACGGCCGAAGAAAAGATGGATGGATTGCGTGAAAGACGATATGGAGAAGAAGGGAGTGTGCACAGAGATGACGAATAACAGGAGAGTATGGAAGGAAAAAACATACTGTGCCGACCCCAAAATAGGATAAGGGCAGGAAGAAGAAGAGATATCAATATTATCTGTCTTTGGAATTTGATAAATAAATTCAGTATCCACTTCTCGTAGCATTTGGATTTATCTTATGACTTCCCATTTCCTTTAGTGGTCATTACCTGTAATAACGCTTCTGCCCGGAAAATAAAGTAAGTACAGTGATAGATATTGCAAATTAATTGAACTGCTTTAATAAATGTAGTAACGTTCGAAATATTTTATAATATATGATACGTTAAAAAACCCGACACATTTTCTTACTAGTTATAACTCAAACAGTCGGGAAAAAAAACGACAATATGTAACGTCAGCTTACATTTAACTTACGTAACAAATATTTATAAAGTTTTTATACTTTAATTGATTATATAATCTTTATTATTATACTACAGCTATAAAAATAAATAATTAAATTACGAGTAAAATAAAATCTGAAATAAAGAAATACTAAATAAGTATTCGTAAATACTTGTCGTATCGATGGAAATAACGAACAATGTATTCTTCTCATCATCTCATCTCCCGTCGACTTCATCCTTTCCATGCGTTTGTTTCTTTATCCTGATACATTTTCGTTACATCGAGTTTCCAATCACAATGATTTTATAGAAGTTTCACTTTAAAA